>JALJCQ010000026.1:1200000-1935000 GCA_023091665.1 Pythium myriotylum
GCTGCTGCGATCAAGAAGCACAACGTCGGCATCAAGTGCGCGACGATCACCCCGGATGAGGAGCGCGTCGCCGAGTTCGGCCTCAAGAAGATGTGGCTGAGCCCGAACGGCACGCTGCGTAACGAGCTCGGCGGCACGGTCTTCCGTGAGCCGATTCTCTGCAAGAACATCCCTCGCCTGGTGCCGGGCTGGAAGGAGCCGATCATCATTGGCCGCCACGCCTTCGGTGACCAGTACAAGGCTCTTGACTTCGTGGCCAAGACCAAGGGCTCGTTCAAGATGACCTTCACCCCGGAGGACGGCAGCGCCCCGGAGGAGTTCCACGTGTACGACTTCAAGCAGGAGGGCGGCGGTGTCGGCATGGGCATGTACAACACGGCCGAATCCATCACGGGCTTTGCTCGCTCGTGCTTCGAGTACGCGCTCGAGCGCAAGATGCCGCTCTACATGAGCACCAAGAACACCATCCTCAAGCGCTACGACGGTCGCTTCAAGGACATCTTCGAGGACCTGTACAAGCGCGACTACGAGGCCAAGTACAAGGCTGCCGGCATCTGGTACGAGCACCGCCTCATCGACGACATGGTCGCGCAGTGCCTCAAGTCCAAGGGCGGCTTCGTCTGGGCCTGCAAGAACTACGATGGCGACGTGCAGTCGGACATTCTTGCCCAGGGCTTCGGCTCGCTTGGTCTCATGACCAGTGTGCTGCTCACCCCGGACGGAAAGACCGTCGAGGCCGAGGCTGCCCACGGCACGGTCACGCGCCACTACCGTGTGCACCAGAAGGGCGGTGAGACCAGCACTAACTCGATTGCGAGCATCTTCGCCTGGACGCGCGGCCTTCTCCACCGCGCCAAGCTCGATGGCAACGACAAGCTCAAGCTCTTCTGCGAGGAGCTCGAGACGGTCATCGTGGAGAGCGTCGAGAACGGCCAGATGACCAAGGACCTGGCGCTCATCATCTACGGCGACGACCTCAAGCGCGAGCACTACCTCAACACCTTCGAGGTTCGTGTGGTGTTGTTTGTTTTCTTGCGATTTCTCGTGTGGCTAACCGTTTGCGATTCTCTCTGCTTCAGTTCGTCGAGAAGATCGCGCAGAACCTCACTGCGCGTCTGGCCGCGAACCCGAGCTTCAGCCGCCTTTAAATACAGAACCGAACGCCTCCTCACGGTCCCAGCGACAGCGACTCACACGTGGCAAATACAAAATCCCTCCCCCCCCTTTGCTTATGGTCTCCATCCGATCTGATCCTCAATAGCCTCTTCAACCAGAGTGCACCGTGTTTTGGAACGAACCCACTCCAGTCTTCGCTTCTGTTCTGTGGCATCCACCAAACCGATCCAGTGTTCTCTGGATATTTATATCCAGAGTATAGGTGGGATCCTACTCAGGTCCACTTCCTTCTATTAATTGATCAATATCCATAAACGATAGTATCATCTAATGAAAGAAGGCAATATTGTATTTTTTAGAGTCTCTTAAAATAGATAAACTCTAAGAAACCTCAACAATTTTTATGAATGTCTTCTCTACCGGCCTGGTGCAACATTCACGTCGGAAAATGTGATATTAACATTCGTTCAACAATCGTTGCATTTTGTGATTTGCGACTGCAACTCCAGTCTACGCTTACCAGGCGAAAACCGCATTGCACTGGTCTCCATCCGGGAGTAGCTCGTGAGGAGCTCTCTAGTATGATAACGTGTCACGGAATCGCGTATTGGTTTTATCGAAGCACTTGTCCATGCGACCCTGGAAGACAATTAGCTCTGCAAGACGCAGCTGAAGAGGGGAAGAGAGGAAGAAGGCACGGGAGCGTTTGGCATGGGCCGGACAATCGAATCGTTCATGGCGGAAGCAGTACTTAGGAGAAGCACGGAAATGAACCTGTGCGTTCGATCAAGATCAAATGGGAGGAAAGGCAACCATGATAGATATCAATTGGCCATCCTCCTCCTCTCGTGACTGAGCAGCAATGAGATTTATCTTTTTCACAACCGAGGTGCTCGACATATATGTGTGCATCATCAAGGCTCGACGTGGAGAGATTTGGAGGGAACTCATTAATTCTATCAAATCGGGTTGGGTTGAACAGGCCCCGTTCCTCACAGGCGCTTCCTCCGCGTGAGGCATGGGCAAGTTCTGGTCCGAGCAGCCACTCGAGATCGCGCGGAAGGATGATCTGTGGGGGCTCGTGGATCTCACGGCCATGGTCGTCCACTTCCACGACGATCCCCTCAACAGGAAGCCTTGCATCGAGTGAATCGACTTGCGCTTCTCGCGATTGCAATCCGTACAGAGCCTGAAAGGCAGTCGCGGCTGCTCGTACTACTGCGGTCGTGTGATTCCTGCTGTCGTGCTGCCTCGGGTTCGGTGAAGACGAGAATCCTCAGTTGTGAAAAAATGTGTCCTGAGCACGATGGGGTCATCTACCAACGGAGCATAGTCGAGAACGCGACCCAAGCTACAAATACTCAACGTGTCTGACAATCTGTTGCCTACATGGAGTGCACAGCCTGTTAACAGATCTGTCGTGGCCATCTCTAGTGGACTGAGGACGAGCAAGACTGGGCCCACTCACTGAGCTGTGCGCCGGTACCCACAGCTGAGCTGGCTGGCAATAGGCTGAACTGGCTGAGGATGCCAAGGGAGGCCTTCAGCGAGGAGAGGATTAGGACACGTATAGTAGACACATTGGATAATACCATGGAGAAGGAATACAAAAAGAGATCCCAAGAAGTCGAATAGTGTTGTTGTTATTAATACCTTGGACCTACTCCATCATCACCCGGATATCAACTCGAAGAGGTCTCCTTCAAAAAGTTCTCAACGCCGACATTGTTCCGACGTGACGTTACATGTGATTGCTTGTCTCTCACGTTCGGGCACACCGCACGCAAGACTTCGAACAACAGTGTTTCTAAATTGTCACTACTCTGTTACGGGCGCCAGCTCGCCTGTCGAAAGAGTCATCGTTGGCTCGAGTTTTAAGTTTGAGCCGAAATCGTTCCCACATCAACCTGGTGCCTCACACGTGGTGTATTCGGAATGTGAGATTGTAAAACGGCATCACAGTCCGACCTTGCTGGAAAACTTCATCACTGCAGAATTCGATACTCGAGGTCAATTTCCAATATCCAGAGCTTCCCGTGCGAATGCGCGGCATTGTACCCATTTTCTGGTGCCACGCCGATGTACCCTTTTTCTGGTACACTGACGTCGCGGGTCCTCCCCCCTTTTTCTTGGCCACAAAACTGTTGATGCAATACTTGAAGAAGCGCTGCTCGCCGGCCGTCATCAGCTCGCTCCGCCGACGTCACAAGCTCCCATTCTCCCAGCGGCGACCATGGCGGTGCTCTCCAAGTCCCATGCCGTCTCGGGGCTCGTGTCCACGGCCTCGCTCGTACGTCGCGCCCGTCGAAAGAGAGAGAGAGAGAGAGAGACTGACGGTCGCGGTCGTGGAATCCTAGGTGGCGATCGCGCTGGCGATCCGCGAGCACGGACAGAAGGCCGCGGGCGCCGCGCTGCGCGAGGAGTCCAAGTTCATGACCAAGAAGCACGGCAACAAGCAGAAAGTCGCGGTGAACAAGGTGCGTGCGTGCGTGTGAGAGGAGGGCGGGAGAGAGAGAGAGAGAGAGGAGCTCACCGCGGTGTTGGGGGCCGTAGGAGTTCATGGACCGCTTCACGAGGCTCTTCAAGGTCATCGTGCCGGGCGTGTTCACGCCCGAGGTCGGCTACGCCGTGCTGGTCGCGGGTCTGCTGGCTGCACGCACGTCGTTCGATATCCAGATCCTGCAGATCATCACATCGATCGAGCGCGCCATGTGAGTCCTAGTTTCTGGTTTCGAAAGAGGAAGCGTTTGCGGAAGCCCACTGACGATTGCGTTGGCCGTGGACAGTATCTCGCAGTCGACGGAGGGGTTCGTGCACCACTTGCGCCGCTTCTTCCTGCTCATGCTGCCCGTGTCATGTGTCAACTGTCTGCTCAAGTACGGCCAGACCGAGCTCACGCTGCGCTTCCGTAGCCGACTCACCCACTACCTCTACAACCTCTATCTCAAGGGCTTTATCTACTACAAGGTCTCGAACCTGGACAACCGCGTCTCGAACGCCGACCAGCTACTCACGGTCGACGTGGAGCGATTCTCCAACTCGGTGTCAGACTTGTACTCGAACGTGTCCAAGCCGCTGCTGGATATCGCGATTTACGCGGTCAAGCTCACGTCATCGATCGGCTTCCAGGGACCAGCGACCATGCTCGGTTACTTGGTCTTCTCAGGCATGTTCCTGACATGGCTGCGCCAACCCACAGGTCGTTTCACGATCGCCGAGCAAAAGATGGAGGGAAACTTCCGCTTCATGAACTCACGCCTCATCACGCACAGCGAAGAGATCGCGTTCTACAACGGCAATGTGCGCGAGAAGCGCATCATTGACCAGTCGTTTAAGAACCTGATCGACCTCGTGCGCCGCTCGCAGCAGTTCCGCTTCTCGGTGAGCGTCATCGATAACATTGTTGCCAAGTACTTTGCAACCGTTGTCGGCTTCCTCGTCGTGTCCAAGCCCTTCCTTGACAAGAACCACCCGCGTCACCTCAAATCGTCCTACGCAGAGCGCATGGAAGACTACTTCCGATCGGGTAAGATGCTTATCAAGCTCTCGGAGGCCATGGGGCGTCTCGTGCTCTCTGGCCGCGAGCTCACGCGTCTTGCCGGCTTCACGGCTCGTGTGACCGAGATGATCGATGTGCTCACTGACCTCGAACAAGGCAAGTACCAGCGCACGATGGTCAAGAGCAGTGAGGAGGACGAGAACGGCGAGGTGACAAAGGAGAAGTCTTCTGCTGACTCGCTTGACTTGTACCCCGGAAAGGGCAAACTCGTCCACCAGGACCACGTGATCCAGTTCCAGAATGTGCCTCTCGTGACACCTAACGGCGACGTCCTCGTCAAGTCGCTCGATGTACGTGTCGAGTCGGGCATGAATGTTGTTGTCGCTGGCCCGAACGGCTGTGGCAAGTCGTCGCTGTTCCGCATCCTCGGCGAGCTCTGGCCGATCTTCGGCGGCACGCTCACCAAGCCTGAACGCAACGGTCTCTTCTACATCCCGCAGCGTCCGTACCTGACTCTCGGTAGCCTTCGCGACCAAATCATCTACCCACACTCGCTCGAGGAAATGACGGCGTCTGGCCGCACGGACGCCGACCTGATGGTGTTCCTTGAGAAGGTCCAGCTTGGCTACCTGGTGGACCGTGAAGGAGGTTGGGATGTCGTGCACGACTGGGCCGATGTCCTATCTGGCGGTGAGAAGCAGCGTGTTGCTATGGCGCGTCTCTTCTACCACAAGCCTCAGTTTGCGATTCTGGACGAGTGCACATCGGCTGTGAGCGTCGATGTCGAGGGCGCAATGTACAGTTACTGTCGCGAGCAGAACATCACGCTGTTCACGGTCTCTCACCGCAAGTCACTCTGGGCGTACCACGAATACGTGCTTCGAGTAAGTATTGCCTCGATCACTTCACGAGAAACTGCTTTTTACATATTTTGGTGGATGGTTTGTAGTTCGACGGTCGCGGCCACTACGAGTTCAAGAAGATCGAGGAGGCAGACGAAGCGTTCGGATCGTAGACTTCGTTGCTCGCATGCTCGTGCTGTTGTCTATTCATGCTTCACTCATGAGCTTAATAGAACACTTGCAGAAAAATTGTATGCTCGTGCTTAGGATAGTGTCATCTAACAGATCCCCAGCACGCTCACTAAAGTCGCCCTTTTGCTGATCAACGCCGAGGCCAATACTCTCGAAGAACGTATCCTGCTTCAGAGCCACTCGCGTCGCGAGTGTCGCCATGGCATAGAATAGTCTAGACAGGCCAGTCTGGAGGAGTGATTCCTCGATTGGAACACGCCCATGGAGCTACCTCGCTCCTTAAGTAACCGCAACGCTATGAGATAGCCGCTGGCCTGGTGGTAAAACGAGACAGCAAAGATAGTGCCAAGAGCCATGACCTCGCCGAAGAGCTTGCGAAGGGTCTCCGCCGGGCTGTCCAAAGTTTGCAATTGCTACGAGATTAGGTACCACATCAATATATTCTTACAACATCCATATACTCGAGCAACTAAGTAGATCCTCGAGACAACCTCAGTGTAGAGTAAGAGAAACGGGGAATTGAAGAGCAGTGTATTCTTACCGCGTGCCATAAGAACGACGTCCGTGATATACTCGACGGATAGATAGGATGGGCATATTTGCTATTTACAGGTGAGGCTTAGCAGATCTCCGTCTTCTCCGCCTAAACCCTGAGACGTTGCGTGTTGAGCGAGGCAGTTGGATGCGAGACCTTAAACTTGGAAAGAGGACACCATCGCGCCCTTGAATAGGTTAATCGAATCGATACTCATCCTGACCACTGGTCACTGGGGGGATGCACTGATCTCATCTTCCTCACACCCCGTCCGGTACTTGCGGTGGTATTAATAATAAGCGGGACAGGACGGAGTTGTGGGATGCGTATCCGTACAGGTGCAATCTCAGCTGAAACGATAGATCGCAGCCAGTTACGATAGCCGAGATACGATCCAGCGATCGAGTCCCGCCAACACAACTCGCCCGATCGATCGCCTATGTCGTGACTGCATCGTGATCTAGTCGGACAAGATAAACGGCGATCGCTGTCCTTGCCCCGGCTTCTCATTCGGCTACTTCCCATCACCTAGCGCCGAAGGATAAGTTGGCTGACTCCAACGACTGCAAGATGTACCCATCGGTGTCGTTCCGCAGCTGTGAGTCCGATATGGAGGTCGTTGTACTCGGCAAGGTTGTTGGTGCCATCTTCGTCGACACGTAGGATTACGGATCAGGCACCTCCAGGCCTGGGGTTACCCCGAGACCCCCTCGTCGAAGAACTAGAGGAAGTGCGGCCGTCTTGACGCGATGTTCGGTGGAGGCGCGTACACGGAGGTGGAGTTGGTCCATATCCTTCGCAGTATAGCCGCCATCGCGCTACGCGGTGCCGCCTCTTGGGTCTTGAGGAGACACGCAGTTAAGGAAGAATCCGCAGCCGCGCGCGCTTGGTCGTTGTGCCATCGAGTGGTGTCCGGTGGATGTTGGTGCCTCCAGCGCCAGATGAATTGAAAGCACATCAGGACTTGAATGCTCCAGAGGTTCGCAAACTCGTCGTGCAAAGTAGTAGCCTAATCGATTTCTTCCGCGCCGTGAGGAACGAGCTGGCTCGCGATCGGTGGCGTGATATCAAGCGTCATCGAGAAGACGGAAAACTTGAAGGCTTCGTCGACAATACTGGTCTTGTGTCGCCATGAGTCGATCGACGCCCATTTGGAGCGAAGGAGTTCCCACATGAGCTGAGCGCTTGAGCATTTCCAGAAGCTATGGAACACGTGCCCGCCTTCACTCCCTAGCACCGGGCAATGTGGGCACCCATAGCGATTAGAAGAGAGATCCCAGCCAGAGAGTCGTTGCCCTTTGATCCGCATGGCCAGGAGTCTCTGACGTCTCTCGCAGCGGTGTCTTTGACACCGCTGCGAGAGGATCCTATGGTGGAGTCCAGCGTGGTTGCGGCATCTGCTCTGGCACGTATCTCCGCCTGTGCCTTGGTCATCGTGGCTGGTACCGACCCGCTGGAGTTTGTTGCAGTCTGGCTCCAGTACAGTTACTGTCGCGAGCAGAACATCACGCTGTTCACGGTCTCGCATCGCAAGTCACTCTGGGCGTACCACGAATACGTGCTTCGAGTAAGTATTGCCTCGATCACTTCACGAGAAACTGCTTTTTACATATTTTGGTGGATGGTTTGTAGTTCGACGGTCGCGGCCACTACGAGTTCAAGAAGATCGAGGAGGCAGACGAAGCGTTCGGATCGTAGACTTCGTTGCTCGCATGCTCGTGCTGTTGTCTATTCATGCTTCACTCACGAGCTCAATAGAACGCTTGCAGAAAGATTGTATGCTCGTGCTTAGGATAGTGTCATCTAACAGATCCCCAGCACGCTCACTAAAGTCGCCCTCACGGTTTCTCGACCTTGAGCCCGATACTCTTCAAGAACGCATCCTGCTCCGGATCACGACCGAGGAACTCGCGCAGCATGTCACTCGCGTCGCGGGTGCTGCCGTGACGCAGAATGGACTCTCGATAGGCCAACCCAGTCGTGGGGTTGAGCAGTCCCTCTTTCTTGAACCGTGAGTGAAACATGTCCATGGAATACACCTCGCTCCACAAGTAACCGTAATACTGTGAGTCATAGCCGTTTGCCAGGTGGCCGAACGAGGCAGCGAAGTTAGTGCCGGGAGTCATCTCGAGGCCCATGACCTCATCGTAGAGCTTGCGAAGTGTCTCCGCTGTGTCGACCGACGGTTGCGAGTGGATGATTTGGTCGAAGGTGGCGAGAACGACTTGGTACTTGCACTGGGTAGCCTTGTTAACAATCTTGGCGGCGATCAGGCGATCGATGACGTCGTCGGGCAGTTTCTACAAGAAGATAATATGGTCAGTTTTGTTGTGTCGAACTGCCACGATTAAACTTCGTACCTCCTTTGTGACATGGTGGCTCGAGAGTCGCTGGAGTGTTTCTCGCTCCCAGCACCAGTTCTCCAGCATTTGGCTGGGGGCCTCAACAAAGTCTTGTTCCACCGTGATACCTCCGAACTTGGCTGTCGTCGTCTCGGAGCAGATCCAGTGCATCACGTGCCCGAATTCGTGGAAGAACGTTTCGACCTCTTTGTGGTTGAGTAGTGAGGGTCGCTGGTCCGTTGGGGCCGGAAAGTTGGCGAACAGGACGATCATCGGGTGGATCAATTCTCCCTTCGAGTCAACACTCGACTGCTGGAGACCCATGCAACCGGCGTGCGTGAACTTTCCTGGGCGGGGGTGCATATCGATGTAGAAATAACCCATGAGTCGGCCTTCACGACCTGCACGAGCGTCCTTAACAGCGAACTTGCGCACATCCTCATGCCATACGTGCGGCTTGTCGACCTCGGAGAACGAGACGCTCAGTAGCGACTCGTACATAGCGAGCAGCTCAGTGGTCACGTGGTCGAGCGGGAAGAACTCGCGGATCTTCTCAGCGTCGATGGCGTAGTTCGTCTTGATAAACTGGTCCCTAAAGTAGTTTCTGTCCCACATGTTAATCTTGCCGTCAAAAGGGAGTCCACGGCGTGCACACTCGTCTTCTTTGAGTGCGAGCATGGCTTGCTTCTCTCGGGTGGCGAGCGGAGTGAGTCGATCGCTGATCTCGGTGAGAAATTTGTTGACGGCCTCGGGGGATTTCGCCATGCTAGAATGAACAGCATGAGATGAGAGGAGTGAAGAGAGTGCGATCCCTAAGATTCTACTCACAGTGGCTCAAGCTTGAAGGCAGCGTGGCTCTTGTAGCCTAGGAGCGTGGCCTTCTCGTTGCGCAGCGCCGCGAGTTCCGTGAGGATTGGCGTGTTGGAGTCGATGCAGCGGCTATCGAAAGCAAACTGAACGCGACGACGCGTCTCGGGGACGGAGCACGTCTCAAGAATCGGGAACACGGTAGGGTACGCCAGCACGACCTGGAGATCATCATCAAAGCTCCATGAGAGACCTGCCAGCTAACCCCGTGGAACAGATTGCTCACCTTGTACTTGCCTTCGTCATCCTTGGGCAACTCAGACAGGAACTCGGGCGTAAGGCCGTCCAGCTCCTCTTCCGTAAAGCTAAGCTCGATGGTCTCCTCGGCAATATTCTGGCCAAACTGTGTCGAGAGCGTTGAGATTTTCTCTTCCAGCTGGGTAAGACGCTCACGAATGGGCTCGTCCAACTGCAGACCGTTGCGCTCGAGTCCTTCCACATTCTTCTCGACGAAGCGCTTGTGCTCGGGCGAGAGCGTAGCCATGATATCGGCGTTCGTGGCAAGCTGCTTGATCACCCTGTACGTGTCAAGTCGCATTTCTTCCTGGGCCTGGAAGGCGCCGAATTTTTGCATGGCCATGCCGCACGCACCACGCACGGCCGGATCCGGTGAACCGTGGAGCAGAATCACGAGGTTGCACAATCGCCCAGTCAACGCGGCCTCCATATCCATCGCAATTCGCGCCGTATTTTCGAACGTAACCTGGTCGAGCGGCACGCTGGCGATCTGGTCACTGAGACGCTTCATCTCAGCGATGATCTCGTCCATGAAGATGCCGATGGCGTCCGGTGAGAGGTCGAAGCGGGGCTCGTAGAAGGTCTCCATGGTGGCGGTTGGCTTGAGGGTTCCGAGACGAATTCGGGAATGAATAGATGTGGAACCGGTGACTCTGTCTCCCAAGACGAAGAGGGAACCCGGAATTCGTGATGGCTGCCACAACTGCATCAACTGAAGTCACAGTCATTCCGTCACGAATGAATGCGGCACTTGCGCTGGGGTCTCGAATTATCCATTCCGGGTGTTGATGACACGCTGATCCAGCCTGACGCGTGCATGGTAATACACAGTACCAGTTGGCTCACTCTCGCGGCTGGCACAAGATCTCTCTAAGAGAACTGGAGCGAAACACTCCAGCTGACTGGTGGGTCAAGCTCCCTGACACTTGAGCAGTCAAAGTGGTTGACATGGAGTGCTGCAATCATTCTCGTTCAGATGAGGCTGCGAGAAAGGCCGCCGTGCCAGGTCCATCGAAGAGAGACGGTCAAAATCGGCCGTGTCAATCGTTGCCTGCGCTGAATGCAAAGTCCCACGATGCAATGACCTCCTCATGCAAGAACAACGGATGGCAGAAAAGAGAAATACTTGATTTACCAACGTACAAGAACCCTGACAAATACATTAGCGGCTAGCAGACAGGAGCGCGAAGAGATCGGCACACGCCGGCTCGGTGTTGAGCGTGAGGTACGCGGTGTCGAGGCCCTTGGTGTACGGCACGCTCATGTTGAGCTTGGTGAGCGCCTCGTCGAGCAGGATGGCCTGCGTCACGGCGTACGGGTTGTTGCCCGTGATGTAGAACTGCGCCTTGAGGTTGATGAGGTTCTTGAGCAGAGCCGTGAGCGCGGCGAGCGGGCCTTCGGTGCGCTCGACCGTGAGCATGAACTGCTTCGGGACCTTGCCACGCGGGATACCGAGCGGCGCGTCGGTCGAGATGGCCTGGCCGAGGTAGAGCTGGTCCGAGTAGACCGTCATGTTGAGCACGCCGATGCCGTCGAGACCAATGTCCGAGTCATTGTCGAGCGTGATGTTGGTGGCCATCTTGTACTCGGTCGACGTGCACTCGGTGACCGTGATGTGGGTGATCTCCGAGATCGGGTTCGAGAACTGGTTGAGGCCCTTGATCTCGATCGTGCGCTTGAGGTCGAGGCCGCCGTACGAGAGGCCGAGCGCGTGGATCTTGACCTTGGCCACGGCGCCGACGCTGAGTTTCTCCTCGGTGACCACGGCCTTGCTGACCTCGCGGAAGACGGCCTGGTCGAGCACCTCGGTCTTGCCCTTGATGACAATGTCGAACTCGTACTTGCCCTTCTTGAGCTTGGTCTCCGGGATCGTGACCTCGCCAAAGGGCTTGTCGTTGTACGTGAGCGTGGCCTTGGTCTCGTACATGGTCGCGGCGGCCATGGCGTCCGAGACGACGTGGATGCTGAGCTCGGTCGTGATCTCGTTCGAGCTGCGGTCGCCCGACATCTTGAGCAGGTCGAGGTGGTTCACCGTGAGCTTGACCTTGTCCACCTGCTTCTGGAAGATGGCCGGGATGATGGCGAGGAAGAGCACGAGCAGCACGACCGCGAGCACGGCGACGATCGTGCCCACGAGCGCGTAGATCCACTGGCGCTTCTTGAGCGACCAGCAGAAGAACTTTTTGGTGCGCTGGCTCTTGTCGTCGTCGAACTTGGCCGCCGGCGCGCCCACGGCCACGGCCTTTTCCACGTCCTCGCCGTTGTGGTAGGACGAGTCCACCTTCGGGGTCACGACTTCGTGCTCCTGCGTCATCTTGGGCGACTTGGCGAATGAAGAGGAAAGCAGCAAATGCCCGCGAGCCGGCAAGTCAGGAACTGATGGCGACGACGTCGACGGCGGCGCTCGGGCAGAGCGTAACCCAGAGAGAGAAGGGAGGAGCCGAGCCCCTTGATAGGGAAAGTGTACAAGGTAACACCTGGGCGTGCACGAGACGGGGCAACGGGGATACCCACGCATCGAGGTTTAATGCTGCTGGCGAGAAAAAACCTCGGAGTGAGCGCGGCCACAGGGCCTTTTCTCACTGCAATTCGAACCGGACCCCTCTACTGTATGGGGGAGCTGACATCGGGACACTGCCAATTGTCAAAACAAGGTAGAAAGGTCCATCTCCCGGGATTTCCCGTTCCCGAGCCAGTGCAGGGGAAGCAGTTGACAGAATCACACCGTCTTTTGGAAGATTACTCCCGGACGAACGTGTACACACTCCCAGTGTTCCCCGAACCCTAGCCGGATGGTCTATGTACGACCCCAGACCTTTCCGTGGTCACCTCGGCACGAAGAAGCCGCGGCCTTCGCAATCGCCGCTTAATGCTTCTTCGCTCCAATGCACCGGCATGCCGCGGCCGTGTAGCTCCTCAGCAGACCACGCTCTCTCGGCTTTCTCTCTTCTTGGAGAGAAGGATGGTGCTGTACTGTACAGTATCCACTACCAATGGGCCCCTTCGTGTCCTTCCGTACCGTACACTGCACAGCACGACTTGAGGCTCAAGTCGTGGAGCCTCATCTCCCGCGCAACGCTACGCCCGCGATTACTCGCGACGGACGGGCGCGCTTGGTTTTTCGAAAGCCATCAATCGCGCTCGCTCGTTCCCTTGTCGCTCGCTCCCTGTCCACTCGCTCTGACTCTGCGGGCCTTTTCTTCCGACGCGAGATTGCTCACAGCGCAAACAATACTTGTCGGCCTTGGACTCATGCGCGTGTGTGTGCGGTGGTGGATTCCTCTCGCTCGTGTCTCTCGTTCTGGTACACGTGAAGGCTCTGAGTTCTCGCTTTCTGTCTATGATACTACGGTATGTCGGTTCCGAATGCGTCAACGTCCGAGCGGCAGCTGCTTCAGCACGCAGCCATCGCCGCCTTCCGGTGCCCAGCTGAACACGTGAGATTCCGAGAGCCCTGTTCACGCCGAGTTCTCCGCCGTCGACGACGTGAAAACTCGACGTGAACAGGGAGCAGCGTCAGCACCGGAAGTTGACGTTGCAGTTGGCGGATACGAGGATGGGGCCGAGAGCTCGGGAAGCGCGAGGCGTCTCTTCAGTTTTAACCGAGACCTTTCCCGTCGCGAGGAAGGGAGAGACGACCACGAAGCGAGAGAAAGAAAACAGCGTCGTAAAGGCGACGCGCGCGCGCTCTGTCGAGTACAGTACATGGACGCTCACTGCGCGCCGTGCTCTTCCTCACGCCCGCTCGAGCGGATGGGCTCGGGTGGAGCCGCCGCACGACGCCCGTGACGCCGCATGGCGGCCGAGTGAACGCGCTGCAAACTGCGCGAGGACCCCTCCGCAGCCGCGAGTCGAGACGAGTGTGTGCGTACACTCGAGTCGCGGACCAAGCATGAGTCCGGTCGGCGCGGCAAGAGACGTCTTCGGCCGCTGTCACACAGTACGCCCGAGAGTCGAGAGAGCTGTCCCGGGACGTCGTTCCTGTCGCCGAAGGCCTCTTCTGTCGAAGTGGTGAAAGGCGCGCCTCGACGAGGCTGGGTTTCGAGCCGGTGGGCTTTAGTTGATTGATTGGCCATGGGAGTCCCAGCGGCAACGCGACTCGCCGAACTCGCCGGTGGCCGAGCAGCAAACGAAAGTCTTGGGTGGATGCAGCGTGCGTATGTGTAATTTTGAGATGGACCCCTTGGCAAAGTGGTGGCTGCGCCTCCCACACCGAGCTCGCGCTTGTGTGGACCATCATCTGCGACGATGGGTCTCGTGAGTGGGCTGAGAAGACTGGCTCTGTCACGGTCTCCTTTCTCCGTCTTCCTCGGCTTCGAGAGCTCTGCAGGGCTATAATAGTGAGTAGATGTCCTCACGGAAGATGTAGATTGGTGTACCAGCGTATACCCACGAGCAAGCCCAAAATACCGAGAATGAACCACAGCGTGAGCATTGGAATTCAGAGAAACGCAACCACTCCTGCGAGCCTCTTGGCGCTCGCTCGGGACCAAGCTGAGAGTGGGTTCGAGCTTGTCAGCTCCACCTTGGCGCATTCGACCAAGAATGGGATACACGGGACGCTGGTGATGGTAATGCAGAGGAAGATGGTGCATTCTCCTGATGAGGTACTAGTATATTGGTGGCCCGTTCCCAAGATCGAATTTGCATTACTATCTTGCTCGATTGCTTTGAACTGGGCAGACTTCTCACGCTAATAGTTAGTTAGTTGTCTAGCGAGTCAGCACCCTTCGAGTCACTGCTCCTTCTATTCTATTGAATACCCAACCCACGCGCTTGATGAGAGAACTCTCGCGATTTGGCTGCTCGATGATGATGGTGCGGCGCTAAACGTGATTGTTATTCGCTCGTCGTGTTCGTGAGTGGCAGTTCAACTCCAATCCAACCGAGTAACGCTGCATGCTCCAAGAGTCGACGAGAAAAGTCACTTTGCAAGTAGGTATTCATTAATTACTGCTGGTTCCTGTGGGCATCTCTTCACCGAGTAACACAAGACGTCGAGTGCGGAAACAAAGAGAAACGTGTTGATGGAGTTCCTCTTGTGTCTCGCTTTCGATCTACCTACCTACCTACCTACCAATTTACCGACCTATCTACTGAATGTATCACATGCATATCGCTGCTGGGGAGTAAATCAATATATAGAAAAGAGCGGTACCGGTACCGAGAATCAACGCCACGAGGACTTGGTCATCGCCATGGCTCCGAGCGCTGTGCGCTGCGCAGCCGCAGCCGCCTTGCGCCGTTCGTACGCCGTCGAAGCCGTCTCGTACAGCAGATACTTCGAGTCGGCGTCCGTATCGTACGGGTTGCCGTGGTGAACCATGGCGCGGTGGTGGCGGCGGCGCGTGCGCTGGGTTGGCTTCGCGGTGCGAATGCCACTGGTTTTAGAAGCAGAAGCAAGAGCAAGAGCAAGAGCAGGAGATGGAGCAGGAGCGACAGCACGCACAGTCTTACCCTTTGGCGCCTTGGCGACAAGGTTCGCGGCGCGGGTATCTGCGCGCACAGCACTCGCTGACTCGATCACGGACTCCGGCTCCAACGTGAGGTCGGATAACTTTGGAAGAGTCGTAGTGGTCGGCGCTGTCTCCATCTGCACATCGAGGGCCAACGTGGACTCGATCGTGGTGGAATGGTCGGCAATCGGCTCGGCTTCGGCTTCGATCTCGGTCTCGATCTCGGTCTCGATCTTGGTCTCGAGCTCCAAGGCGAGCTCGGACATCGCTTCGATCACAAACTCCAAGGCGAGTTCGGACACGTCGTCGGCCACGAGCTCCAAGGCGAGCTCGGTCGTGGCTTCGATCTTGATCTCGGTCTCGGTCTCGGTCTCGAGCTCCAAGGCGAGCTCGGACATCGCTTCGATCACAAACTCCAAGGCGAGTTCGGACACTTCGTCGGCCACGAGCTCCAAGGCGAGCTCGGCCGTCGCTTCAAGTGACCATGAGGCCACTTGTGCTTGCGCGGCATCGTACTCGAGCTGCAAGGTCAGCTCGGTATCATGATCGCTCTCGGTTTCCGTCTCTGTCTCAGGGTCAGTGCGGAGCGTCGGAATCGTCTTTGCGCCAGGAACAACCTGCTCGGTGGCGCAGGCTGACCACGTCTTGCGCGTCAACGAGAGCGTGAAGCAGGCGAACCACTGTGCGCCTGCAAAAAGAATTAGAAGAATCAGCAACAAAAGCCGCATGCCGGCGAAGCTCACGCGGGCTGCACCCATGGCCGCGAGCCTCGCCGGCGTCAGCGCCCAACCCAGCCACAGCAACAACGTCCACCCAGCCTGCAGAGCAAGCACAAGCCGTGTCGCTGCAGCCGCAACGGCGATCGTGTCTGTGTGGGCCGCTGTGGTTTGGTCAGCGGAAGTGGCAGCGGCAGCGGCGGCTGCGGTCGTAGTGGTAGTAGCCTGCGTGTTGGACGCCGAGCCAACGTGCTCGGCGTCACCACCAACGTCGTCAGCGCGTGCGACGTTTGCGACGTCGTCATGCTCATGCTCATGTTCATGCACGTCGCGCGTATCTTCGTCCGCGATCGGACTCGGCGTCGCGACCTGCTCGTGCAAGTCGATTCGTGTCTTGCCGTAGACGTCGAAGCGGCGGCTGGCGCGAGTCGACGACGGCGCAGGCGAGGCCGCGACGCGTCGCATCGGCAGCGGGCCCTGGACGCCCTCGAAGCGCGCGCGCAGGTCGCTCACGCGGTGGAGCGCGTGGGTCTCCACGGCGCGAGACGCCGTGGTCGTCGTCGGCGTGGTCGTGGTCGGCGTCGTGGGCGTGGGCGTCGGCGCACGCTCGCGCTGCAGCAGCGCGTCGTACTTGCGTGCCGTCTCGCGCACCTGGAGGCGCGTGCGCTCGACCGTCTGGTGGGGAGAGGAGGCGCTCATCATCGTCCTGGCCAGCGAGCTGCAGCGTTAGTCAAATCCCACGAGCCGACCTCTTCGGCGCCAGCAGTAGCCAGCAGCCAGCACTCACGAACGTACGAGGATCGAGATGGAGGAGGAGGCGGAGGAGGCGGAGGAGGAGGGATCTCGTCGGGAGAAGACAAGACGCGCGGCGTCGGCGGCGTCGGCGGATCCGAAGGAGAAGGGAGTGAGGCTCGCTCGCGACGCCATCGCGCCTCGTCGCAGACGCTTGATGGGGGGCGACTACGTGACGGCTAGAGACCACGCGAGCGCGCGCGCGTTGGCGTTGGCGTTAGCGCGTTGACCACGCGCAGGCGGCGGCGGCGGCGGCGGCCGATGCGCATGGAGGAGGAGACGCGGCGAGGCTGGATCCATGGGGACATGGAGAGAGAGAGAGAGAGAGAGAGAGAGACGCTGTGGGTTGAGTGGGGTGGTGTATAATGTGTAATTAAGGATCCCAAAAGGGTCTGTTTCGGGAGTTCGGAGTGTTTTGGGCAGGGTGTTTTGTAGTATTAAAGTCAGTGGTGGTACCGGTATTTCGCGTGGAGATCGGTTCGGTGGTTGTTCCGGTAGTGTATCGTTCGCGTCAAGTACGATGTGGCCGCGGCATGCCATGCAAATGCACTGCCATGTCTCTTGAAGATCCCTCAACGGAGCCCTCCCGTCCCTCTCTCTCTCTCTCTCTCTCTCTCTCTCTCTCTCTCTCTCTCTCTCTCTCTCTCTCTCTCTCTCTCTCTCTCTCTCTCTGGCCCTCGTGGAGGCCTCGACGCTCGAGCCGCGTCGCGTCGCGTGGTTTCGTATTTGCTGGTGGTGCGATGGTGTCGACCGAGCCACTGGACGCGTGACGCGTGATGCGCCACCGAACGAGCAGACCCACGGGCAGCGAAGAGCACCACACGTGCCGAGGCATCCGGCCCCGTCATGTCGCGAGACCCACACGTTCGAGCCCACCTGTCGAGACTCGAGATCGGCTCGACGACCGACTCGACTGCTCGACTGCGACTGCGGGAGCTCGCGAAGAGGTTCAACACTGCTGGTGGAAGGTCTCTCTAAGTCGCTATGGTCATCACCTTCACCAACGACACGCCTCTGGTAAAAAGCTCCCTGGTGCAAGATTTGGTGACTGCAATGGCCACGAGAGAGCCGAGGACAACTCTACCAAGATGCCACCGAGTTGAGCAACAGCAAGTCTCGTGACCCGTCTCAGTCAGTCTCCAACGTCGAGACCCTGTACAATTTTAATGTGGCACATGACGTAGTGGAACCTAACAATGAGGAGATCGTGATCAGCAAACTGGAAGTGATTCTATTCGCTGACTGTACTCTACAGATAGATCCTCAGAGTGGCGGTGACCGCTTACAGACCGAGCCAGCCGTTGTCGCTGACAAGGTAGCCGAAGTGAGCTCCCGAGGCAATGCCAAGGAAGAGGAAGAAGACCATGACGGCACCAGCCGACTCACGGTCCTCCGGCTTACACAGACGTGGGGCAACACCCATCGTCACCGTCGAAAGCAAACCGTTCGAGAGACCGATCGTGAAGTTCCACAGAATGTTCCACACAAGCGCGGCCTCGACGTGGGCACCGAAGATGTAGACCGAGGTACCGGCGATGCCCATGAGCATGATGATGATGTAGCCGATACGCAGGATCGAGAGGCCGAACGAGATGTTCATGGAGAAGATTTTGTAGACAGCGGCGGTACAGATGATACGACCGAAGAAGTCACCGTAGTTGTACGAGCCGATGATGCCAGGCGAGCAGTACCAGAAGCCCGTGACATCGTAGACCTTGTCGGTGTACGGCGCGGAGAGGTTACGGCCCGCAGTGCAGCCGAAGCCCGGGAAGACCGAGAGCGACACGAAGAAGATGAGCCACTGCGTGATGGCCGGGACCCAGATGATCTTGAAGACACGGAAGAGGTTCTTGATGTTCTGGATCGGGTTGAGGGCGAGATCGCGCTCACGCGTGGCCTCCTCGTTGCGCTCGAAGAAGTACTTGATGCACGGGAGGTTGGTGACGCGGATGTAGAGGACGACGGCCGAGAGCAGGACGACAATGAGCAGTCCGAAGAACAAGTAGAAGGCGAGCTTGTCCGACGACTTGGTCTGGTGCACACCGCCGACCAAGAGACGGAGGATCGTCGCGATCGTGACGTTGGCGATACCAGCCACGACGTTACCGATCTGCACAGCGTTGGTGAACTTCTCAACCGGGAAGAAAGCGGCGAGCGAGTAGTAGGTGGCCTCGGTGAGCGAGTTGCCGAAACCGATGGTGCCGAACATGATGAGCACAAGCAGAGCGCCGGTGTCAGGGTTGGAGAAATCAATCGCGCTGAAGATCATGATGAGCGCCGCGCAGATTGTGAAGATGGTGTATCCGATGAACACACGCGGCTTCTGGCCGAGCTTCTTATCGATACCGGTGATAATCTGGATGCCGTGGCCCGCAACCATAGGCCAGGCCGTGACGAGCGTCGTCAGGAAGTTAAAGTTGTACTTGGAGCCCTTGAACTCGGTGGCGTAGAAGTTCTGCGCCGTCAGACACGAGTAGTACGCCCAGAGCACCGAGCCGTTGAGGAACATGAGCGAGTAGTAGAGGAACGTCTCGTTCTTCTTGATGTCGTCCCAGATCTCCTGCGGGAGCCCATCGGTGCCCGTCTCGAGCTGGTCCTCCTGGATGAGCTTGTCGTTCTTGGACGGCGAGTGCATCGTCGCGGGTTCTTCGTGTCACGAGGCAAGATGAAGAATGAGCGAAACCAGCCCGGCCGTGTTGAGGTGCCGGCCGTGTGGTGCCTGCCGAGCGAACGTACGTACCGCCGGTGGCAGCATGGACGCCCGAGCCACCACTCATTCACGTACGACCAGTCGATGGGAGAGAGGCCGGCCAGGCGAAAAAGAACCACGGGGGGTTGACCTCGGGGCCCTTGCCCCGTCGCTGCACCGGTTCATTCAGCATTAAGTCGGTCCCACTTTCCGTGACTAAACCCCACCCCTGGCGGCATTTTGTCACGGTTTTCGCACGGCCAAGTTGTCACTTGGAATGACAGCGATTCTATCGGAGCGACTCGGCAATCGCCCGTGACAGGCCCATCACCAGAAAGTGCCACGTCGGGAAGGACGCGACGCACTCGACCGATCTTCAATCAGATAACCCTAGCTGCCGTTGCAAACGCCAGTGAATAGATCTGAAAACTGGCCCGGCGCTGGCTGCTGAGACCACCACGGTCTCTTGAAGAACGGAACCCCGCGTGGCCAAAACAACCTGGCGAATCGAATCGACCGTAGCGACCTATTTTCGCCCCCTCCTCCCCCAGGTCGAGACGGCTACCATCCAGCGCTCTCCCTTCTCTCCTCCGACCTACACTTGAGAGATTAAAACAAGCACAATCAACCTCAACGGCACCACCGCCTCTTCCTCGTCGTATCTTTGTGGCGAGCGACTTTGGGCATTTCGCACCGATAGCGCGGGGGTTAGAGAATGTGCCTACATTATCATATCTCCCGGCGGCAATGGATGACCAGGGCCATTTTTCACCCACTCGATCCCTAATCGCTTTCGAAGCATCTGGCTTCGTGACAGGCGACGGGGTCGGCGTGACTCGCGTCGAGCTCATTGGCTCGCTGCTAAAATGATCCTCGAGCTGTCACGTCTGAATGCGAGCCGCCAAGGGCCATCTCCATACAAATCGCCAGTCAAGTTGCCCTCACTGGCGCTTTGTATGGACAGTGCGTCTACAGGGGATGGGCCCGCGTGCATTCAGCACCATCCCCACGTGACGCTCAGCACGTGGCGTTGGCGCCATGGTCTCACCCGTTGATGGAGTATCTCGTCGCTTGTGTTCGCTGAAATGTACTTGAATACAGCGGTTCCTGTCGCCGACTTCAACTCTGCATGCCTGCACATTGACACACGAGGGGGATCCGAGGTTGCGGTCACAAAAAGTGTATGTAGAACTGTACCGGAAGCCTCTACGATCGAGTCTTGGGGCTCGCATTCATCTTGTGCGTCCATCCCCCCGCCGGTAGGCCTCGTGAGGTGCCCTCCTTAGAGACCAAGCCAGCCGTTGTCGCTGACGGCATAACCGAAGTGCGAGCCGGATGCGAGGCCGAGGAAGAGGAAGAATGCCATGACCGATCCTGCGGTCTCACGGTCCTCAGGCTTGCACAGACGCGGGGCCACGCCCATCGTCACCGTCGATAGCAGGCCGTTCGAGAGACCAATCGTGAAGTTCCACAGAATGTTCCACACGAGCGCGGCCTCAATGTGCGAGTCGAAGATGTAGACCGTCGTGCCGGCGATACCCATGAGCATGATGATGATGTAGCCGATACGCAGGATCGCGAGGCCGAAGGAGATGTTCATGGTGAAGATCTTGTAGACGGCAGCGGTACAGATGATACGGCCGAAGAAGTCACCGTAGTTGTACGAGCCGATGATGCCAGGCGAGCAGTACCAGTTGATGGTGTCTTTGTAGTTCTTCTCGGTGTACGGGGGCTTGACGTTGCGGACGCCGGCACAACCGAAGCCCGGGAAGACCGACAGCGACACGAAGAAAATGAGGCACTGCGTGATGGCTGGAACCCAGATGATCTTGAAGACACGGAAGAGGTTCTTCACAGTCTGAATCGGGTTGAGGGCGAGGTCGCGCTCGCGCGTGTTGGCTTCGTTGCGCTCGAGGAAGAACTGAATGCACGGGAGGCTCGTGACACGGATGTAGAGGAAAACAGCCGAAATGAGCACCAGAATGAGCAGACCGAAGAACAAGTAGAAAGCGAGCTTATCCGACGACTTGGTCTGGTTGACGCCACCAACGAGCAAACGCAAGATCGTCGCGATCGTCACGTTAGCAATACCAGAGACGACGTTACCGATCTGCACGGCGTTGGTGAACTTCTCAACCGGGAACAAGGCCGCGAGAGCGTAGTACGAGGCTTCAGTGAGCGAGTTACCGAAGCCGATGGTGCCGAACATGATGAGGACGAGCAGAGCGCCCGTGTTCGGGTTGGAGAAGTCAATCGCACTGAAGACCATGATCAAAACGGAGCAGATCATGAAGATGCCGTAGCCAATAAACACACGCCGTTTCTGGCCGAGCTTCTTATCGATACCCGTGGCGATCTGGAGCGTGAGACCGACGACCATAGGCCAAGCCGTGACGAGCGTGGTCAAGAACGAGAAGTCGTACTTGGAGTCGGCGAACTGAGTGGCGTAGAAGTTCTGCGCCGTCAGACACGAGTAGTACGCCCAGAGCACCGAGCCGTTGAGGAACATGAGCGAGTAGTAGAGGTACGTCTCGTTCTTCTTGAGATCATCCCAGATCTCCTGCGGGATACCGTCGGTGCCCGTCTCGAGCTGGTCCTCCTGGATGAGCTTGTCGTTCTTGGACGGCGACAGCATCGTGGTCAAGCCGATTCTCCCGTTCGTTGATTGATTGGTGAGGTGGTTCCAAACGAGGAAAATGAAGAATGAACAGCCCGGTGGTGGGCTGCGTCCCGCGTGTTAGTCTCCCATGGTGCCGCAACGGGATCCAGAAGTGCCGCCCGCCCGGCCGGTCACGCAGCGGTCACGAGGGCGACTCGACAGCCAATCGATCGCTGGCGTGGGCACATTCAGCCGAACGCCCGGTCGCTCGCTTGCGGTGTATGTACACCGCTGGCATGATGACGGCTGCGAAGCTGCCTCCGACGCGCCATGATCATTTGCCGTGTGCTGGTTGCTCGATGCCCCAACGTTGCCAACAATTTCCTCCGCAGCTCGCGTTTACTACGCGACATGGTCTCACCTTCCAGGCGCGGCGGGCGTCAACATGTCTACGAGAGAAAGCTGAAGCAGCGAAATTTCGGGACACTTGGATCTCTTAATCCAGTAGGCCAGAATCTCAGCTCATCCATTGGAACCGGCTCACATCTGAATGCGTGACCAGCTCTGGAGCCCCGAACTGCAACCGCGCCGCGACCGCCTCCACGCCGCGAAAAGACGCCGTAAGTGCCGTGCATGCAGCGAGAGCAAGTTGCAGTTGCAAAACAACGCGGGGCTGTTCGTCGACCGAGCGTTTCTCTACGACACTCGACCAAAAAGAATGCAACACCAGGGCTCTTTTTGGGACGACCCGAGTCGTATTTTGTGCCGCCAAAAACAGAAGCGCGGTACCTCCCAGCACTGCGCGCTGTTTGGACGCACTGGTTCTTTTTTCTCCGGGTGGAATCGTCTTTGTTTCCCACGCGCTTTTCTGCGTAGAAAGGCGCGCGGAATCGTCTTGATTGGCCTCGGCTCGGATGCGCGGCGGATGACCCGCGCGATGTCACCGTCGACTTGGCGATCAACTTGGCGAAATTACGTATATGATACAAAAGAATACTGACAATTCACAAAATGGAGCAAAACGCGGCCGAAATTTTAAAATCGATGAGGCTACGTGCGTTCGTGCTAATTAGCCTGGTCCTCGCCTGCCGAGCAGCCTTTGAGCTAACCGAAACGAACTGTCGCCGACCCCGAGAGTACAGTACCTTCTTCCTCAAGTTACAGGACACTTCTGATGCAACTGGACGAGCAGATCGTCTCGATGCTTCAACGGCCTTTGGCAAGTGGACTTTCAAAGCGAGAGACTTCCAAATCGGCTGGCTGGAGCCCAATCCACTGCTGTTCAGTTCTTGTTCGGTGGCAGTCTTGAGTCGATGTTTAGACTCGTAGAATGCCACTCTTCCTGGTGTCAGTTTCGATTCGCAGCCTCCAAACGCATTGGTGACTGGACAATGCACGAGAAAAAGTATGTACTATTTGCAGCTTGATAGGCATAAGATTATTAAAATGTGTATGCAGTACAGGCGACCGAGAGGCGACTGCCGTGGCCGCGTCTGGAAGGCTCTACAGTCTCTAGTGGGTCTCGCTCGGCTCGTCCTCGAGTTGCAGCGGCACGAAGGGCCCGCCGCGCTTGTGCATGTAGTCGTGGAAGCCCATGGACGCGAGCAGCAGCACGACCACGGCGCCCTGGCCGTAGATACGTGTGTGCATGATCTGCTGCGAGCGCGAGATGGCCTTGTTGGTCGCCTGGTACGCAAAGATGCTGCCCACGAGCGGGACGCCGACCGTCACGAGCGAGCGGTAGGGGCGCTCGTAGACGAAGTTGGCGAGCTCCTGGTACCAGTGGAGGTGGCCCTTCTCCTTGAGCTTGACCTCAACGTAGCCCGGGTCGAGCGACGCGAGGTACTTGTCCGGGTTGCGCGCCCCAGCGAGCAGACGCTTTTCCGAGACGATCGCGAAGGCGCCGAGGAAAGACGAGACCACGAGCCCCGTCTTGCCGCTGACGCCGAGACGCGTGCGGAACGTGGGCGAGTACTTGTGGGCGGCGAGCACGGCCGAGCCCGAGATGAGCGACGTGATCGCGCCGGCCTTGAGCCCGCTCGTGTAGGCGTGCATGGAGATGACGTCGCGGGCGAGGCGCGAGTCCGGAGCGAGAGACTGCTGCATGGCTGGCTGGCGAGAGGCTTCTGCTGGACGAGGCGTGTTCGAGTGTGGCTGACGGACCCATCTTGCTTTCGCCGGTCTCAGGATGTTGGCTGGCTTCTGGAAATGGAGGGTGGCTTTCGCGGGACGGATGGCATGGCATTTTGCAAGGTCGGTGAGAAGGTTTTCAGCCAATCAGAGGCTTTAACACGATCCGTTAACCAATCAGAGACTGGTATTTGAGGTCAAGTTGGGCACTTCACCCCGTTCGCAGATACCAGGCCAGCTATTCGTGTCTTTGGTGCCGACCATGCGACGCGCCTGATGACCTCAGTCGGGGGTGCCTGACTTCCAGCTCTCTCGCCTCGGATACTCTTTCCGTAGCTACGGAACCAAGACGTCGAGGACGGAAATACGACGACGGAGACCAAGCTGACGAAAAGAGAAGCACGAGCCACGTGTATTACTGTCGCCTAGTGCGAAACTGTCTCCAGGTCTCACTCTAGACTAATTACAGCGAAGACGACTCGGCGTGGATGCTGGATGGGGCTGCCTGAGCAAGGCCAGCGCTGGGAGAGCAAGGACATGCAAATGAGAGCTCTCGGCTCGAGGATGCTGGCGGGGTAGCCTACGCGCTGCGCGCGGCGTGGTCGTCTTGGAGCTCGAGGAACGACGCCACGAGGCTCTGCACCGCCGTCTGCACGGGGCAGCGAGCAGGCAAGCGACGCGCGCGGGTCGCCGAGCCGGGCGCTGGGTCGCGTGCGCGGCCCACGAGGTCGCTCAGGAACGTCTGCAGCAACTGGCACAGCGCGGGCGCGCGCTTGAGCCACTCGTGGTAGCGGTGCGGCTGCGACTGGTCGAGCAGCACGGCGTCCACGACGCCCGCGCAGAATGCGCACGAGTAGTCCATGGAGCCGCCGCCGTCGTGGCCTGCCTGGGCCGTGTAGTAGACGTCGTCGCGCAGCTGGCGGAAGGCACCAAAGGGCTTGGCGACCACGACGTCAGGCGGCTTGGAGTGGTCTCCAGGCGGCTTGGGCGAGCCCACGAGCCCAGCGACCGACGGCACGGGGATACGGCTGCGCGTCGACTGCAGGAAGACGTGGACCTCGTACAAGGTCTTGCCCTCGCGCTGGACGGCGTCGTGCACGTCAATGGCGAGCACGCGATTGAGCGGGCTCGTGGAGGCCGAGGTCTCCTCGGAAGGAGGATTGTCGGCCACCGCAGCAGGCACGACATCGGTCGGCACGAGGCGAGGCAGCAACTCCTCGGCCATGGGGATGGCAGTGGCGGTGGTGGTAGTGGTGGTGTTCATCGTCATTGTTGCTGGTGATGATGAAGGCATGTCCATGTCGGATCACTCGCGAGCGACCGAGAGACGAGAGGCTCGTTCAAGCGCGGCGTCGACGGGACGGGAGCCGTGCATGGTCTGCGCGAGTCGAAACCGGAAGAGGTCGAAAGAGGCGGCGGCGTTAGCGTGGACGACGTGGGGGGTCCGAGGCGAAAGCGAAAGTGAGCTTGGGATGCCAGGAGCTCCTGAGCAGTGTGCGCGCGACCTTCACTCATAGGAGGCAACGACTTTGGCCATCTCCGCATTGCTCCTCGCTTGTGGATCTCCTCTCGATGCTGGTGGATACGTAAGACGCTGCTTTTCGGTATCAGACGCCAGGCACATCTCCACAAAGTCAGAGGGCATCGAGTTGAGTTTTCCATCATCATCCGGAAGATCGCCATGGAGACAATCACTCACGGTGCAACATGATTGCGGCGCGTCTCCATCCACAAGCATTTGAGTTGCGAAAGACACTCGACGCCAATAAAGAACCCTCGACGGAGAGCGCCAGCATCACTCGACGCGCGCAGTCTCGACCACCGCGAAGCCAACGACTCGGCGGAGCGTCGGGTCCCCCCGCCAGATCCAGGAACTACCCACTCTCGTAACTTCTAACTATCAATACGGTAGATCCTGGCCGTTGAGAGAAGAGCCGCGCCCACGCCCTTTCGAGCGACGCTGCTCGTGTCTCGAATGATGACGCCGCCTCGTCCCGCGCCGCCCCGCGCGTAAGTGGCAGGTGTGCATTTCGGCGCCCAACGACTGGCCCATTTTGAGATCTTTCACGTGGTCCACACCATTCCACACAACATAGACCGTGTGGTCCACCCTATTCGTTGCTGCCCCATTTCCGTCGTTGAAGAAGAGTACGGTATGAGATGTTTCTCTCTTCCTTAGGTTCGCACCTCATGCGGCTGTTCTCTTCTCTTCCGGCGTCTCTGCCGCAGCGCCACTTCCGGCAGTCATTGCGCGGCGCCTTCTCTCCTCTCGCGGTCACTTCGCGCCGTCCCCTCCGCCGTGCACCATGCAGTTCCACCGCCGCCGCAAGACCGGGCTCACGATCGAGCCCCCGGCGGCCATGAACAACTTCTTCGGCACCGTCGGCTCGCCCATCAAGATGTCCATGTTCGACCGCCACATGGAGAAGCGCCGCGCCAAAGACGACAACAACAAGCCCGCGCAGCCCACGGCGCAGGCCGCGCAGGCCGCCAAGGACGCGCGCCCGCGCCACCGCCGACGCCACTCGCTCGAAGGACTCCCCACGCGCAACCAGGCCGCCAAGCCGGCCTCGCCGCCGCCCGAGGCCTCGGTCAACGCCGACGCCGCCACGCTCGACGTCAAGAAGAAGCTCGTGCTCCACAAGGAGATCCAGCGCCAGCAGCGCCTCCAGCGCGAGCAGGCGCAGCCCGTGCCACCGCCCAAGAACGACATCCTCTCGGTCCACGACAACAGCTCGGACGACTCGGAGGACGACGGCAAGGAAGACAACGTCGCGACCGTCAAGAAAGGCCCGCGCGACCGCCGCCGCTCGGCCGATCTCGACGCCTCGCCGCGCGAAGTGCCCGCGGTCGAGCCCGTCGAGCAGCTCAAGCTCGACGGCGCGCGCAAGGCCAAGATCCCGCACTTCATGTCGGCCTGGTTCAACGCCGACCCGGGCGACAAGGAGAACAAGCCCGCGCAGCCAGCAGCGCCCGCGCCGGCGCCTGCTCTCGCGCCTGTCGAAGAGACCAAGCCCGCCGCCGAGAACAACAACAACGCCAAGACTGCGGCCGTGGCCACGCGCGGACTCAGCCAGACGATCAACTACAGCGACCTCACGCTCGGGCGCATGATCGGCGAAGGCGCGTTCGGCAAGGTCTACGAAGGTAAGTGGCGCGGCAAGGGCGTCGCCGTCAAGGTGCTCGTGTGCCAGGACCTGCGCAGCGACATCCTCCACGAGTTCCAGTCCGAGGTCGAGATCATGAGCGTGTTGCGCCACCCCAACATTTGCCGTTTGCTGGGCGCCTGCATGGACCCGCCCAACCGCGCGCTTGTGGTCGAGCTCATGCAGCGTGGCTCGCTCTGGGGTGTGCTTCGCACGCACCGCAAGACGCTCACGATGGACCAGCGGACACGGTACGTAAACTTGCGATGATTCGCTTGCTTGGCTTGCATGACGTGAAAGGCTCACGTCTCTGTCTCTGTCGCGGTGTATTAACAGCTTCATCTACGACACGGCCAAGGGCATGGCGTACTTGCACCACTTTGAGCGCCCGATCCTCCACCGCGACCTCAAGAGCCCGAACCTGCTCGTGGACAAGAACTACAACATCAAGCTCTCGGACTTTGGTCTCGCGCGTGTTAAGGCTCACGTGCAGACCATGACAGGCAACTGCGGCACGGTCCAGTGGATGGCGCCCGAGGTGCTCGGTAATCAGAAGTACACCGAGAAGGCCGACGTGTTCTCCTTCGGTATCGTTATCTGGGAGATCATGACGGGCGAGTGCCCGTACGACGGCATGTCGCAGATCCAAGCCGCTCTTGGTGTTCTCAACCGGAACTTGCGCCCGAACATCCCGCGTGACTGCCCGCCCTTCTTCTCGCGACTAATGAAGGCGTGTTGGAACCGCCAGCCCGAGCTGCGTCCGTCGTTCCCGCACATCGTCAGCGCCTTCCGCACGTACCAGTCGTCGCTGTCAGAGACTCGGGCGAGCAGCTCTGCCGCGGCCTCCGCCAACGCAGCCGTGGCTGCGTCCATCGCCGCCCCATAGGCTCAGGAGCACAAGAGAGAAAGAGAAGATCGAGAGCGAGACACGGGAGGAGGACCGTGGGGGGGAATATACATATCGTAAATTTGCAGTCCGGCCCGAGTATTCCGTACGAGCACAGGGAGACCACCTCGACAGGCACGCAGTGTACTAGGCTACAGGGACCATAGGCCGGCAGAGGGACCGATCGGAAATAGAGCCTGAAGAGTGAACACCTCTGATCAGTGAAAGCAGAACAGCAGCTGAGGAGCTTGTGGTAAAGCAGTCCAGGCTGAACTGCTGGAGAAGCCTCCTGTTGGAGTCCAGCAGGAGGATTCTCCTGAACCCAACTTCCTGCAGCTGCACTCGTTGCATCCAACTTTTCCACCGAGTTTCGCTGGTCTTACGACTAGAAGTCGGAAGAATCTAGGATCCTTGCAAGTGTATATTTTTTGTAGGCAGCTGCGAGTCGCAGACAAGTCCTGCATTTCGCTGGACACGTGAGACTGACTAAGACGATGACACTAGTGGGATGCGTCCAGTGACGTGCAGACCTGCACGTGTACACGCTGGTGTTCAGTACTCGCTCCAGTCAGTGACGACGAGAAGACATTTCTCGGCAGAGAAGGACCAGCGGAAGACTCTTCTGTGCTGAACTTTTGCTCGCTGGACCCCCTCGACATGTCCACCACGAACTTCTTCACCAACGTTCTCCACTGGAAGTCGAGGGCGACGATGTCGCAAGGACATGCACAGGACCCTTGCGTTGGGCGAAGACAAAGAGAACGAGAAGGATGTCGACTCACGAGAATAAATAACGGTTCTTCCACAGGAAGACACATACATTTCCTCTGCATGTATCCACGCGATTCCTAAGGCCGAACACTTGATTATACATGAAGTCCAGACAAAGTCAAAAAGGGGAGGGTAGCGACCGACCGGGCCAGGCCCGGCGGAGCTGGGTCTGTACGATAGCCGGCCTAGATAGGCTTGGAGGTGAGCGAAGGGCACGGCGTCGTCGGCGCAGGAGTTTCCGGCTTGGAGGTGAGCGACGGGCACGGCGTGGTCGGGGCCGGGGTTTCCGGCTTGGAGGTGAGCGACGGGCACGGGGTCGTCGGGGCCGGGGTCGTGGGCTGCGGGAGCGGGCACGGCGTGGTCGGGGCCTTGGTAGTCGGCGCCGGCGTCGTGGGCTGAGGAAGCGGGCACGGGGTCTTCGGGCCCGGGGCAGGCACTGGGGGCTGCGGGAGCGGGCACGGGGTCTTGCTGCCGCTCGAGCCACCCGAGCCGCCCGAGCCTCCACCAGGCTGAGGAAGAGGGCACGGGGTCTTGCTGCCACTCGAGCCGCCCGAGCCTCCACCGGGCTGAGGCAGAGGGCACGGCGTCTTGCTGCCGCTCGAGCCGCCCTGGCCCGGCTGAGGCAGCGGGCACGGGGTCTTGCTCGGAGCCGACGGCGCCGGGGTCGGCTTGGGGTTGAGGCAGCCGACCGACGGGAAGACACAGCCCCACGTGTTGCCGTTGACGATCTCGCAGACGGCGTCCTCCTTAGCGACGCAGTCCTTGCCGTTGTAGGACGGGAGGTACGGGTGGCAGTCGGCCGAGGACTTGTCGCCCTTGAGCGGACAGGCCTTACCGGCCGGGGCGGCACCAGCGCCCGAGCACATGGCGCCGCGCGAGCCAGGGAGGATGTAGGTGGCGTCGCGGCAGACCGAGACCGGGAGGTCCGGGATGGCGGTCACGCCGGCCACGGCGACGGCGGCGACGAGCAGCGCAGCGAAAGTCTTCATTGTGTCGGGAGAAACGGGGATTTGCGACCTAGTTACGGCGGCAAATTGGCAAATGAGCTCGGGTCTCGTACTCTACTAGTGAGCGGAGCACGGAAGGCCGAGAGAGCGAGAGGGGCCGGAGGAAAGAGAGGCAGCCGGGCCAGAGAGCGGCGGAGAGGAGCGTGGAATCTCGTCGCGGATTGGTCGCTGACATGGAACAAGCGGGGCAAATCCAGGCACGTGATGCCATCCCCCCACCCAGACACGAGACCTCAGATCCCACGCTTGACCCACGACGCGCCTTTCTCGTACCCCACGGGTTTGCTGCTTGCTGGAGCTTTCCCGTGCCCCCCTCCACCGGCGGTCAGATAGCCCTAATACTCGACGACCGCGCGGAGGGTTTACTGGACGGCAGCGAGGACCCTTCCCCTTTTTCTGTCCCACTTGGGTCGCGAGCCCTAGCCCTTGTTTGCGTGCGCTGACTCCGCGTTTTGGGTGTCACAGGCTGATGTGACTCCCGTTCCATGAAGACCTGACGCCGCTCGGATGATTATCGAACAGGCTTCGACAATTGCGTCCCACTGTGCGATCTAAATTCGGTTTTCTTATTTTGGGATATTCCACATCCAGTAAATTCGGTTTCGGGTAGGGCTAGGGCGTTGACTCCGTGAGATGGGGATGAGTCCTCCACGATGTCAAGCGCCAGAAAAGGATCCCAGCGTATTACAGACACAGCCATCAGTCACGGCTGATTACCAAAGTGGGACGTTGAGCTTGGACCACTTCAACCAGCCCACAAAAGTCTTGACCCCGGCCAAAAATCGATTTTCCACGTAGTTGCGCAGAGGCGTCTCGCCTCGGCTGGCTCTGCTGGTCCAACACTTTTGCGGCGGCTGCAACACCTTCCCCATCCCGCGGATGCGCTCGCGGCCGTTCGCGGCCTGTCCGCCACAATTCAAGTCGGAACGCGCGATGCCACATCACCGGACGCTTCTATTTTTGCAACTTCAAGGCTGCAGCAGCATCCGCACGAGAACCGGACGTGCAGGCGCCGTGTACTGTAGAAGCTGCAACGCCCGAGGTCTCGAGGTCTGGGTCGAGCCTTTCCGGGCGGAAAATGGCCGCGAATGCTGATCCGGTCGCGGCTGGCCGGGCTCTGATATCCGGGCGAGATGCCGTCGTGGGACCTTCCTTCAGAACCGGAAGTTCTGCCGTTGGAGGCATCGTTGGATTCGCAGCTTTCCTGCCTGGAAAATTCAGTTGTTCACTCTGTGTTGCGAGTTTGCAATCGACTCCTGAGCCGGGGGCGGCTAAAGGCCTGGCTGAAGCCATCTCTCACGATCCTCCCAGAAAATGTCTTCATGCGAGCGCCTCGCGAGAATCGCGTTGAAAGCAATAGAGAAGCAGGCTCATGGAGTTTGGATCTGTGGAAAAGATGTAGGTTTTGAATGCAGACGACCACAAATGTGCAATAATGGGGCGCACGTGGTGGATAGATATCCGTCTGTGACATGTGTAGTGTTTCAATTTTAATGGCTGAAGACAATCCACAGTCGCTTGCGTTTTGTTCACGATCAGCCCCGCGCTGTCTTTCCTGCAGTCATCTTTCAGTCAATCCTTTCGTGATCAGCCCCCTCGTTCGAAACGATCTGGGCAGCCGCCGTTGTCTTGCTCGCTTCGACGGTGAGAGCGAGGGGGGGGCGAGCAACCATCATCGGCGGCACCGACCACCAAATGAGCCTGGCCGCTTGATTCTCATTGTGCAATTTGCTCTCCACCACTCCACGGTCCAACAGCCACCTTCACACCCTCCACCTTCTTAACCATGATGAAGTTCGCCGTCCTCGCCTTCGCCGCTCTCGCTTCGGTCGCCTCCGCCGCTGACTGCAACCTCGTCACCCTTGCCCAGGCTGCTGGCGGCGCCAACTCGGTGCAGTGTAACAAGGAGTCTGGCTACGTTGTGACCTCGGTCTCGATGCCCACGGATGCTCAGCTCAAGATCATGTGCTTCTCCACGGCATGCAAGGGCCTTCTCGCGGATCTTAAGACGGCCGCGCCGTCGGAGTGCCAGGTCACGCTCGTGACGCCCTCAGTGGCGCTCTACGCCAGCCTCCTCAACCCGATCCAGGCCAAGTGCGATGCGCTCACGGCCGCCTCGACCCCGTCCACGACGACTGCGGCGCCTACCTCGACCACGGCCGCCCCGACCTCGACCACCGCGACCCCGACTGTCACGGACGCCACGTCCTGCTAAATCCGCGATCACACAACGGTAGTATCGGTGAGCCGCGGCAGCTCCGACGCTCCGTACGACGCTTCGTAGTCTTCCATTCTGCGTGTAACTAATACGACTCCTCGCCCCGAGGCGGTTTTTGCCGGGTCAATTGGTGTGTCTTCTTGACGAGATCTCTTTGTGTGTCCTCCAGGACCAGAAATGCGAGTGCGATGGAGACAAGAAGGATTGTATCGTGAACAGGAAGGGTCTCAACAACGCTTGAAGGGACGTTGAGTGACGAAACATTCCGATCGTGAAAGCCAGTTGAAAGCTACGGGTAACTTCCACACGGGTGTCCCTGGAACGGTCCCGTTTCCGTAGAAGTAGCGAGAGGACTAATCCAGCACAAACAATCGTTGTGTATGGCTGATATGTGAGGGGCACTCGCACTACAGGACCATGACGAGGACTGACGATCGCTCCGAGGGCGTCGAACGGCGGACCTCATGGGCCCAACGCGAGTCCGAACGCACGAGCAATCGCCACATTCTGAACTCTTCCATCCTATGCCACGTGTAGGGCGCATCGCCCACTCCGCACTCTCTGACTTTCCCTCAAGTGCTGTAGAGCATTTGCCCAGCACAATTTGTCTGCTCCACCCTTCTTCAACCGAGTCCGGTGCTCTCCTCTCCCTGCCTGGCTATGTGCAGATCCGTGTTGATGGAACCTGGCCTGTCTCTTGTCGAAGAAGCGTGAGTCACAGACAGTCCATCATCCCGAAGTCATGTTTTCAAATTTCACGAATCCATATTTCCACAAAACCGGACTCGCCAAACACCGGAAACGGACTCGGTTATCCAAAATTCTAGAAAATGCTGTCCAGACTACCGAAGAAGAGAGCGCACCTGCGATTCGAGTCGAGTGCCACGGTTTGTTTATCCCCCGGATCTTCTTGCTCGAAGCTGGTCGTGATCAGCCCTTCGAAGGAGAGGAGGCGAGGGACTCCTCTTCCCGCCCTTTAGTCTGTCGTCTCCCTCACCTGGGTGTGGGTGGCGAGCGAGTAAAGCAGCTTCCTCATTCTGCATTTCGCCGACAACCACACTCAAGGTCCCACCTCTGCCACAAGATGAAGTTCCTCGCTGTCGCTTTCGCCGCCCTCGCCGCTTCGGCCGCCGCCCAGCTCCCGGACTGCAACCTCGTCAAGCTCGTCCAGGTCGTCGGTGGCGACAACGGCAAGAAGTGCAGCGCCGACTCGGGCTACAGCTCGACCTCGGGTGTCACGCCTACTGACGACCAGTACAAGGTGCTCTGCTTCAACGACGCCTGCTCCAAGTACCGCGAGGAGCTCAAGGCTGTCGCCCCGACCGAGTGCCTCCTTGGCACCATTTTCAACCCGCCGAAGCCGCTCTACGCTACGCTTATCACGCCGATTGAGGAGGAGTGCAAGAAGCGCCGCACGCCGGCGCCGACTCCTGCCCCTGGCCCTGGCCCGACCCCGGCCCCTGGTCCTACCCCGGCCCCTGGTCCAGGCCCGACGCCGACCCCGACCGTGACCAAGGATGCGTGCTAACTGGTTGGCGCGTGAGTGTGACAAGGCGACTGTCGCTACGATGCCACCAGTTGGCTCGTACTTGCTAGTGTTCTTTTTGATGCATGTATAATCTGAAACGCGAAAGCTCTGCTTGCGGTTGTCATCGTTCTCCAACTGCGTTATCTTTTCTAATATGGACAGTTTCATGTACTACCTGGCGAGTGAGATCGCAGTTGTGAATCTTTTCATCAACCACTCGAGTATCGCGATATCTGATACCTCGTCACTCTGCAGCGATAACAGTAAACGTTTGTCAGCTTCTCCAGCTTGTCGGCAATCAGAAGCCCACGGTGAATTCCGCTGATTCAACGCCCTCTACATGACCGTGGCTATCAGTCACGCGCAAAATTTCATCGCCCTCCAATAAGCAGATGTCATTCGCCGCCACCGCTGTGGTTGAGACACTAACGGAACCGGAATCCACGGAGAAGCAGCTAACACGTCTGCACTGGGGGCGTGTCGCGCATTGGCTCCTTGTCCCAAACGCACTCTCATCGCGACAGCCAGCTGCGGCAAAGAACTTTTACCGTAGAGGAAACATCGCATTGCCAGCATTCTGGAGCGCAAACATTGCAGCACGATCCATCCCCATCTTCAAGGCTTGGACCTCTCCTCGATTTCTTCACAAAGGAATGAAAAACTTAATCAAGTCGGGGAAGGAGTTCGACACAGACACTTCGCTACTGTAATGTACGGTATGGCGTCCTACGCTGGCCTTTATTACGCCGGGATCTTCCCAGCAATCCAGTCCCACTCACTCGGAAAGCGAGTGCCGAGGCTTGAGCTTGGGCGCTCTGCTTCAGAAACCTCGACGGTTTCACGAATTCGACAGATATTGACGGGATTCCAACGGGCGGTTGACTGCTTCTGACTCGTGCGATTCCCGAGACCCACAAGTAGTAGCTGCATTCGAAACTTTCGCTCCTGGAATGTTTCACGTTGCGCAGCCCTCCAGCAACAGAGGACCCGGCAGTTTGCGTACACCGCCACCTACAATACCCAGCCGTTACAGAAGCTTCAACCATTACACGACGCCGGCGCCTGCGAACGCAACGGTCTTCGCACGACCGTCAGTTCCACTGCAGCCAGGTGGTCTCGGGTTTCTGGAAATTCCAGAACGGCATCCACTTTTTGTCGGAGAGACCCTGGTATATGGCCTGTCTCGTGTGCACGGTGGAAAAAGGTCCTTTGGGCAAAACCATCGTTTGGCAACGCTGGATAATATCCAGATTTTCGAATGGTCGAAGTGAGTCCGAAGGGGATGCGTGGACTCGCTCGGATTTCCCGCAGACCAACTTGGCGGCGTTTACGCCGGCGGAATCTGACGTCAGCAGAAGTCAACGAAACGAGGCGGTCTATTACAGAGTTCCCGCTCGCTCGCCGAGTGTTCTCTCTCCACGGACTCGTCCTTCCTGACGAGGCCCCTGGTAGTAGAGTACTGAAAAATAATGGCTACTTTCGCCTGGCTCGCTTTGCTAGACCACGTTGAACTTGGCTCGGCGTTGACTGAGCCTGACGTCGTGCTGTCGTGGTCTCTTGGGTGCCGCTACAGGACAAACGAAAGAAACAGAGAGCAGCAAACCGTGGAACTCGCAGGATTCGAATGCCTATCTTTGACTGGATGGCCATAGAAAAGCCAGCATCCACCTGCAGACTCGAGTCTGACTTGCACGAGACCACCTTTTCCTGCGGCGGAACAACCCTAATGCTGTGGAGGGCCTTTCGCTGAACCCTCGTTGCCTCATCTCCTTGCTCCCCTCCTCACTCCCTCGGTCGGCGTCCCCCGCCTCTCGGTTCTCTCCTCCTCCCTCGCGAGACCAATCTGTCATTGTGCAATTTGCCTTCCACCAGTTCCACGGTCCCTCAAAGCCACCAGCCTCTCTCAAGCATCATGAAGTTCTTCGTGCTCGCCGCCGCCGCCACCATCGCCTCGGTCCAGGCCGCTGACTGCAGCCTCGCCGCTCTTGCCCCGATCGCCGGTGGCTCCAATGCCGCTAAGTGCACGGCCGCCTCGGGCCTCAGCTTCCTGCCGCCGTCGCTCCCGACCGCCGCCCAGGTGCCCAAGCTCTGCGCCTCGAACGACTGCCGTGCTTTCCTCGCTGAGCTCAAGAAGGCCCAGCCGACCGAGTGCACCATCTCGATCTCGAACCCGCCGCTTGAGCTCTACAAGCAGCTCATCGACCCGCTTGAGAAGACCTGCGGTCCTCCGGGTGGCTCGCCGCCGGCTCCTGCCCCGGCTCCGGCTCCGGCTACGCCCGCCGCGACCCCTGCTCCGGCCGGCCAGGGCCAGGGCCAGAGCAAGCCGACACCGGCCCCGACCGACAACTCGTGCTAAGCCTCGCACAATCGACGCTGGCGCTGTCCTGCGGACTCCAAGCAAGAGTCTGCAGATTTTCCCGTAGCCCAGTTCTCTTTGCGTGATCTTCATCTATATTAACACCCAAAAATCACAGTGCGAATGCCTGTACCAACCTCTCTCTCTCTCTCTCTGTATCCATTCTTGTCCGAGTTGCCGTGCTGAGATGCTAGGCGTGCATGGCATCATGTCATCCTCACCTCGCTAATCGCGCGTGGCGTCAGGAGATCGAGATCTCACTTAGTACTGGCCAACCTGTCACATGCTGTCTTCCCCACTTGGAGGGCTGATTGTTTGCCGTCGTGGATGGCGTCCAGAGAGAGAGTCATGACAACTCGCCGTCTCATGATCAGCGGCCCACGTGTGACAACTTCCCGAGTCACTTTTTCGAATTGTTCAATTATTTCAATTTTTCAAATTATAATTCCAAAATATCATCACACCAATAAAAAAAACCACCAAGTGAGACCTTCCCTACCACAGCAAGTGGCCCCGTGGCAGACTCACGGCCCGTTCGAAGAGATACGAGCGCTCGTCGCTGCTCTCTCGCGGCGGCGCGGCGCCGAACCGGTTCGCCAGCACGGTCGTGGCGTCCAGATCGTGCGGAGGCAGCGACACCGGCAGCGACAGCGCGTGACTCAGCACGTGGTGCTGGCGCAGGCGAGGCAGCACAGGCCGAGGCTCCTGCGCGGAGTCCGGAGCCGAGTCGTGTGAAGACAGCGAGACGCCGCCGTGAGCGACCGGAGGGTACGGATAGCTCGGTGGGCTGCGGTTCCGACGCGTCGCAGCGCGCAGGTGGAGTAGTTCGTCGGCGTGGGCGTGGTCGGCGCGCTGCAGCAGCTTCTTGCGGCTCTGCCACCGGCGTTGGTTGTTGTTGGCGAGCTGGCGGTGGTGGTCGCAGAGCCGATGGCGCTCGCCGTTGGGCTTGATCGCGCGTGGGTTCTCGCAGCGCTTGCTCGTGTACTCGCACCGCTGCGGGTGCGGCGTCGGCCCACTGGTTGGCGCGACACGCGGCGGCAGACTAGCCGCTCGCAGTGGCTCGGGCCGAGGCGCTGTGGGCTGGCTCATGAGCATCGGACGTTTCTTGTTGAAAACGTAAATGCGTGTAGAAGGAGAAGGGATTTGCTTCCTTCGTCAGGAAAGGCAGTCAGCAGCGAAGGCGTGACCAGTCGAAAAGTGTCCCTCACAAGACTGGGCCATGCCGTGGGTTCAGAGCGTGAAGCGAGAAGAAGACGAGCCGCGAGGACCCACAGCTTACACTGTGATCTAATATCTGAGACCTTCTGGTCCGGCACACAGTTGCCATCTCACCCACTCAAGCAGGTGGATTTTTCCTTCCGAGCTTTTCTGGCCGGTAACAGTCAACGAGATGACGTGGCTGAATATTCCTAGAACCAAGGGAAGAGCCATGGGCACAAACGCAGATCATCGACTCATCGCGCTTCTTGACTGGTGTTACAATAGATACTACTACTACGCTCCGGAAGGCTAAACTTGCTGGCGTGACTTGGTACACAAATGGTGGCGAGACCACCGGACGATAACGCCGGGGAGGACCACTCGCGGCGGCTTAACGATGTAATAGACGGCAGGCGCGCCGGCAGCGCCTGTGCAGATGGCTGGTTTTGCCTTAGTAGAGGCAGGCGCTGGGCGTCGACCAGCAGAGCGCGCCGCAGCACGTCGTGACTGCGCAGGCGCGGTAGCACATTCGCTGCAGGAGCCGGTGGAGGCGGCGCGATCGCTGCTTGGGGCACCTGGCGCAGCAGCGCCGCCGGCACGCGCGACGGATCGCGGAAGAGCAGCGTCTTCTGCTTGCGCTGCGCGTGGCGCTGCTGCAGCGAGGTCTGGCGCAGGTGGAACTGGCAGAACTTGTGGCGCTCGCCGTTGGGCTTGACGGCGCGCGGGTTGGTGCAGCGCGTGGCGCGGAAGACGCAGCGGTCGTCGACCGTGGGCGTGCTCGAGGGCGACGTGGGCGACTGCGCGCCGGAGCACTTGGGCTCGGCGGCGAGCGCCTCGGCCGCGCGCGTGAGCAGCGCGATGGGGCGGCTGGGCGGGCTGCGGGGCGAGCTCATGGCGGCAGATCGGCAAGTGAGCCGGTCGGGAGCGGCGCTGTCGACGAGCTACGCGCCAACACACCAACACACCAACGTACCAACGTTGGCGTTGGATTGTTTGCTGGATACTTGCGCTTGAATGTGGCCATTTTGACGATCGTTAACTGGATTTCCAGTCGCGAGCCACCCACCCACGAGGCAAATCTCAGCCAGCAGCTCGGCAGGAATCCAGCGGCAGAAATCCAGTTCACACCCTTATGTACTGATTTAAGAACTGCCGAATGGTGACTCACAGAGCGGGGAATCTTAAAGTAGTACGCAATGTACCAAGTAAGTGGTACCGTGTTGTTGAAGGTGAGATTGCCAAGATGTCAGCGTGTGCCATGGAGCGCTTGTTGACGACTCGACTCTGATACGCGAGTGAATACAGTCGTTGTGATACGTACGATATCCAGTGGGGGAGGAGCGCGCCGCCATGTCAAGATCGCGAGCTCGTGGCTGTTCTTGGTCAACCATCTCGGTGATATATGTACTGCTGGAAATATTTGGGTTGAAGTAATGCTACAGAAATCTAGTGCGCGAAGAGAAATACACTTGCATCACACGATCGCCGACGAATCGCTCGTCAGAGTGTAACCTGACGTCGACTGAGCGTCTGATATGGTCCCCATTGGGGCCCAGTTCGGACGAGGGAGAGGATGGTGGCTCGCGCCCGGGGTGTTGAACAGCATCGTCGAGAGCACCTCGAGATCGTCTCCGACGGGGAATCCACTCGTCGACGTGCCCGCGTGACTAAAGTTGGAAGCTATGTTCGAGAACGAACTCATCGGATGCCAGGAGGAGCTGCTTGGCGGTGGCGTCGTGGTGAAGTCGCTAATGGGGAAAGGTTCCATCGATGAACCCAAGGGAGTCGCAACGCTCGGGTCCATCTTGACTGTCTCGTTTACAGAGGACGCGGGGCTCTTGGCCTTCCCAGGGGCCTTGCCGTTGGCTCGCGCCGAGCACTTGATGCTTTCGCGTTGCTCGCGCTTGCGCTGTTGCCACCGCTTCTGGTTGAGGTTGGCCTTGCGTCGGTGGTCGTCGCAGAGCTTGTGGAGACCGCCCTTGGGCTTGAAGGCCTTGCGGTTGGAGCAGTGTTTGCTCGGATACTCGCACCGCAGCTCGCGCGGCAGCACTCCGTCCGCTGCCGCCGGTGAATCAAGTGTCGTCGACTGGCTCATCAACGCTCCTCGGTACGAAATCTGGAATGGCGAATCCTCGAGGCTGCTCGGGAGCTCCCGAGTTTCGCCAACAATCGCCCGTGAGCCAAGGGAACAACGCGGCCGCGGGTCAAGAGAATGAGGGCACGCGCAGCTGGCTGTCAACTGCCTCTTCAGTACTCGATCTCGCAGGTACTGAGTTCATACTTCGGAAGGCGCGAATCTGGTTGAGGGGCCATCACCGCGGCGATTCTTAGAGGTGTTGCATCATCAATCCTCCCACTCTGAACATTTGGCGTCGCGTTTATGTGCAAGTTGATCTCCTCACCGTGTGTGGCTCAGAGGCGACGGCGGCGTCAGCGCCGGGGCAGCCCGATCTATGAAAGCAGTGGTTCTATGGTTGGCGCACGAGGCCGTCGGCTGCCGTGGCACGAAGACATTCGCGACGTAGTGGATGCACTCGACTTCATGCGGTGGAGACGGGAAGAAGGAACGATTCTGAGAAGGATGGGACGCTTCCGAGTGGTCTGTGGTCGCAGGAATTAACAGTCTCCCGGGTCCAGAGGGGCCCCCCTCTCCAATAGTATGGCCGGACACGCCGACCAGGCAAGTCTGAAGTCATTGTCGTCGGTCGAACGTTGTGGTCAGCACTGCCGAGCATCTGGCGTCCACTGCGAGTGAGACCAGTCGTCTGTAGTCGAGTCAGAGTCGAGTGAATAATTTGATTGGATTGATTACACGAGGAACGGCGTCAACTGGACGAAAGGGTTTTCATTTTAGTGGGCCTCTTCAGCAGCTACGAGCGAGTCAAGACGTAGGTGCTGGTTCAATGGCTCCAAGGGCTCAGGGGTGAGCAGGCTCAGTAGAGAGTTCCAGTCCTCGTCGGTCAGCGTTGCAGCCGACGTCTCTTCGGCCTCGGCGAGACCCATGGGCTCCTGCTTGACGGGACCTTCGGAACTGGGCTTCGGGACCAAGGGCCTCCCGCCCGCGGCCATGATCCAGCGGTATTTTGTGTGCGTGTAGGTCGGCGAGGACGCGGCTGACGACGACGAAGAGGAAGAAAACGAGGACGACGAGGCCGTGGGCGACACGGCGGTTGCCCGCTGGCGGTCGACCCAGCGCTTCTGGTTGGCGTTGGCCTTGTTGCGGTGGTAGGCGCAGTACCGGTGGAGCGCCCCGCTCGCCTTGCGCACCCGCGTGTTGCGGCACATCTTGCTCGGGTACCGGCAGCGCGTGTCTTCCCCCAGGAGCATGGCCATGGTCGCGACGCCACGTCGCCGTGGCTCGAACGTCGGCGACAGCAGCGACAACTCGTCGCCTGACGCTGACGCGGCGAAGCACGACGAATAAGAAGCCATTGGGGCCATACTGTAGAGTGGGTGGCTGTGGGGTCGAGAGCAGATTCGCGACTGCTGCGATCGTCTGCAAGTTATCGTGGCAAGCTTCCAACAGACGGATCGTCGGCTTTCGATACGTCGTGATTGGAAGCTGCCCTCTGGGTCAGAGCACTGAGGATCCAGTTGACGAACTGAACCCATCTGCCCACAAGTGCCCCCATCTTCGTTGCGCTCAGATCGCCAATCGAAGGGATCCGATTGTCGCAGTCTGTGATTTTACTTCAATTGGTCAGATCTCAAGTCTCCATCCCCAAAACAGTTGGCGCTTCTATAATTATCAAAGGTTTTTCGAATGTGAACGTCCGGAAATTCTTTGAATTTCCAAGCTCAGGCCCCGAACGCTGACGCCAGGCTCCACGGCAGCTTGCGCAAGAGTTATGCGCGGCTTCGCTCTTGTGAGGGGTGATCCTCCGGCGTGTTGTCTGTCCTCAACTGGACGCTGCAACGGGCGATCGCCAGCAGGACACTCCCCACCGAGCGTCTTCTCCGTTGTCCACGACTGCTGCAGCCAGCGAGCGCCCGGTGAGGGTCGCCCGACGCTTCTTCGATCTGCTGGACGCTGGCGTGCGCGGCTGCGCTCTCCACTCGGCGTTCTGTCGCGAGGGTTCTTCGTTATACGTGGCTTTTCTGCGTGACCTCTGGTGTTCCACTAGATCACGTGGCCCGAGTCGTCCACTGCAAAGTGGCACGAGAAACGGTGCCTGTCGCTGTTGCACACAATTCGCAGAAACAAACGAATTATGCGCACTTTGAAGATCGACACAGATTTGTAAGCTGAATGAAAACGATTGCTGTGTGTGATGTCACTTTCCCGGAAGGATTGCTGTCTCGGGGAAGAAAAGCTCCGGCTCCCTGAGAGCGGCTCAAGAGGTTCTCAACGAGACGGCGCGAAAACAATTCGCCGGTCCAGGGTGTTTATGAGCAACGCTGTCGTGGGGAATGGAGGGAGATTTTGTGAACGATGCATAGAGAATCCAAGGAGAGCCGGGCAGAAGTTGCTCTGCTTAGTGGAGTGCTGGGAAATTCGCGTCAATTGTTTCGTTGAGTAGGAAAGGGATCCTGTCGTCGACGAGAGAGAAGCCACAGCCACGCCATGCGACACTATCGCTGGCTGAACGCAAAGCAGTCTTCACAGGGCCTCGAAGACATGCTCTGTGTCGAGTTGTTTCGCTCTGTGTGATTCGCAAGCTTGTTGAGGAATTGTGTCAACTCTTGAAGTGAAGGAGCCATCGATAACGACTACACAGGTGGGTGCCACGGATTATCGCCGCTTTGGTCTGAACGGATTTTTGATTGTCGTCAGTTCTGTGTCGTATCAGCCGCTGATCGTAGCGTACGGAACAATGGGGAAGCTTTTGCTTCAGTCGGTCCTCGACAGATGCCGCATCAACCGGGAATGGAGTGCTGCGAGTGTCTACGCCAGCTGCCTTTCGAATCCCCGACACGCAGATGATCCTCGAAGTGGTCGCAACTTTACCGATAGGGAAGCTTCGTGGTGTGTTCCTAGCTTTTCCAACCCACCGCTGGAAAGCAGAGCTCGTCTCCACTATCATTTGATTGTGGCCGATCCATTGCAGCATCGGCAGGGAATCCCAAACTGGTTGGGGGCTAAACCAAATCACGCTTCGGACTCAATACGTTGTGCTCCATGCAGGGACGACGAGGAGTCGTACGGTCGACGTGGCTACTTTCTCTCGGGCTACTGTGCAAGGGGTCGTTTCTTCTCACCATGGCCTCAACACGCCAAAGTGATGGAAGCTTCCAGCATCATCATTGCGATTCGTTTGTCCAAAAGCGCAGTTTGACTTGAATGCGTGTCGTCTGAAATCTCTTGGTATGACTCGTTCACACGCCGGGCACATGTTCTTAGACTCAAGCCCGCTGCCAGAAACATCGAAGCTCACGAGCGTCTTTCCCTTTTGATTTCAAAGAGAGATTTGTTTGCGAGCGAATAGCTGAGTTGGGCCGAGTTTCGCCAGCACAGCCACGCACAGTGTCTTCTTTGCTTGTGACTCGTCTCTTGTGCTGACCTCGGCTCTCGGAAACGTCCAACAGTGATTCCATCCTTAGTAGAGTGTTTTGGTTGCTGTAAATCTACTCGTGTATTTTTCATTGTGACTGCTTTTGCGTATCCTAGGTGGTTCCTAGCGTTTAGTTGCTCAGGGTACCACTTGGTGGTCCTCAAGCGACTGTGTGGCTGGCAAATGTGAAGTCTGGCTCGTCGATCTCGATGTATTCGTCGTCTTCTGGGTTCCCAGGCTCTCCTTCGACGCGTTCATTGATGCGAACGTACCAAACCTTTGGCGGTGTCGACGGTTCACCTTCGAGGACTTCAAACCGCGACGGGACCACGATCTTCTTGACGCGTACGCGTTTCCGCCGCGCTTTGGTCGAGGGCGTCACTTCCGGAACTGGTGTGGAGGGTCGAACGGGGTCTCCCTCGTCAAACAGCGGCGCCGATCGCCGCCAGCGGAGCGGGCTCGAGTCCTTGTCGACCGCCATCGACTCGGCCTCGTCGTCGCTGTCGAGGAAGACAACTCGACGCTCGTCGCGCTCGCTGCCGCTCGTCGGGCGCGAGAGGTAGGGTCCGCTTCGGCAGCGCATGCTGTGGATGTGGCGAGGTCTCTCTGGCTCGTGGTGGTGGCTCATCTGGGGGGGCAGGAACCGCGGGCGCCTCGCTCGCTCTCGCCGCGAGAGCTCGAGATGCATCTTGCAGAGCTGCAGCAGCCCGCTCTCGGCCGCCTCGCTGGCCTGCGGCTCCATGCAGACGCCGCCGAACGCGCCGATGTACTCGCAGAACTTGGTCATCGCGATTGTGAAGTGGTCTCCGACTGTTTCAGTTGCCCTTGGCTCTCGCGGCGATTGGCTCGCCAGTTTGTCCGGGTCCTCGACGGGCTCCGAGTTGGACGAGAGCATTCGAGGTCGTCCCGGCCATGTGACTGTTGCGCTTCCCCGCTGAGGTCTCACAAAATATCGAACGAGAGACCTTCGATAATCTATATTAGGATGGACTCGAAGCTCGAGCACGGGCCAACGGCACCGTGGCGTACCCTCTACAAACGAATAAGTCTGGAATCTTGGCGTGCAAAGTTGGATCTTGTGTGCGTCAACCCAGCTTCTGGTTGTTCTCATGCCTGACTTCGACTCAGGTGCTCGGCGTTGCCTTGTTCACGTTGCGTGATCTCATGGAATATCTCCAGCGATACGCTGGCAGGCCAACTCGCCCGCTGGCGGTTGGAGCCCTTTCCAGCTGGATGACGACGCCAGGGCGTGCGCGTCAAGGTCCAGAGACCACGTCTTCATGTCGCCGACGTCAGGGGAGGCGAGCTGGTCGCCGTAGACGCGTGAGCTCTCGACCAGCCGTTGGCTCGGTGACGGGGCGGCTGAGAAATCCGCGAGCACGCCGCGTTCGGTCGCCTTTGGCATCCACACGCTCGCCCACAAACGCTCGAAGTCCTCGTCGCTCCCTTCGCTGCACGAGCGTCGCCCGACCGGAGAGCCCGCGAAGCCTTCCGATCGACGGCGGCGAAGCCAGCGTCGCTGGTTCGTGATCGCGCGCGTCCGATGGAGCGAGCAGAGCCGATGCATTTCGCCGTTCGCTTTGACATCGCGAGGGAATGGACAGACCTTGCTCTTGTACAGGCAGCGACGCGCGGCGGGGACGACGAAGCTCGGCGGCGACGAGAACCCGCTCACCCAATACATACTGGACATGGCGCTCTTGCACTTCAGGTCGAAAACCAAAGAGTGCCGACTGCCTTGAGCGTCGGACTCGAGTCGCTCGAGGGACCACTAGTGAGGTCGCCTCAGCGATCTGCCACCATGGGAACGAAACGTTCCCCCGATCAGAGACGCCACATGAACTTAAAGCATGGGAACCCCCAGCAGCTGCCCGGGGGTCCATCGACGGTCTTGGTTGGAGACGACCCAATCGGCTTGTCAATCAACTAATCAACTGTTGAGTGGGTAGGGGGTGTCTGCCTCTGCGATCCAGCAGCGTCCTTCCGTCGACGAACGTTCTTCGCCATTTTCATCCACGAGAAGGAGGCCGCAACCAAATCTCTCTGTTCACGCTTCACCTGATGGCCGAGCTCGTCGTGTTGGAACTGCAGGACGTCTTGGTTGGCTACTCGACCCTCTAAGAAATCAGCCCCACAAGACGATCCAGTGGCCACAAACGTTCATGCAACAAACTGAGTTTTCTTATTAGACCTATCTAAACATCCTAGGTGGGCTTATACGAGAGCCGTCCGCTTGCCCGAGTCCGCCGCTGGGTCGCTGCTGTTGCTCGACTTGGTCGCGGTGACTTGGTGGTGGGGCACGTGGTACGGTGATCGGTGGGGTGGCGCGTTGTAGTTGCTCACGGCGTCGCCGCTGTTCTCGACGCCTCGGTGGAGGTAGCCGCTCGCCGAGGACGGTGCCGAGGACGAGATGCTGTCGTAGGGGCGCTTCTCAATGCGCGTGATGTTGGAGAGGGACGGCAGCGACGCCTGCTTGCGTTGCATCCACTGACCGAGGCTCTCGCGCCGCGGGTCGTCTCGCACGGGAGGCTGCCAGGACGCCGATCGGCCGATCGCCGAGACCGAAGCGGTGGGGTTCGACGTGGGCGCGGGAGCGCTCGAAGCCGGCGGCGGCACGAGGCTCGCGACCGTGGGTAGTCCGGCCGGTGAGAGTGTCGGGCGCGCGATCCACTCGTTCGACTTGGCACGCTTGAGCTCGCGTCGTACCTGGCCGTCGTCGGGTTCGCCGTCGTCGCCGTCGTGCGAGACGACATTTGCCGCGTGTTCGAGCATGAGCAGCGCATGGACGGCCGTCGGGTCGGGCTGGTCGGCGCGCGGTGGCAGCAGCGGCGGCAGCGCCGTCTGGATGGGCGGCACACGGAGCGGCGCCGGCGCGAGTTCTCTCCGCACGCCGCCGCCGCTGAGCACGAGGTTGACGCCGTTCGTGCCGGGGATCGCGCCTCCTCTCGCGACGTGGTCCTGGAAGCTCGAGATGAGCCCGCCGTTAAGCGGCGGCGGCGGCGCCGGGGCGTTGAGGCTGAGATGGCTCAGACTGGCGCCGGCGGCCGTGATGTTGACGCCGAGCCCGTGGGGCAGCCCCATGGGCGGCGGCGGCGGCGCCTGCGCCTGTCGGGGCAGCGGCGAGTCGCCCTGGTTCTCTCTCGCGTCGTCGTCGTGGTCGTCGCCGTCGCCGCGGCGCACGCGGAGCACGGTCTGCTTGCGCTTGGACCAGCGCATCTGGTTCTGGTTGGCCTGCCGCCGGTGCTGCTCGCAGAAGCGATGGAGCTCGCCGTTGAGCTTGACGGCGCGCGCGTTGAGACAGGGCTTGCTCGGGTAGCGGCAGCGGTCCATGGCGAGCGGCGATCGGCGCGAGAAAGCGGAGGGGGGGCGCGCGTGAGTCTTGGTCTCCCCCCTTCGGAATCAGTGGATTCCAAAGGCGCGGTTAGAAAATCATAACTCAGCTCTGAGAGGGTGAGCGCTGGAGGGGTACAGCGTAACCCACCGCGTACCTGGGCCCTGCTGTCGTCGCGTTGTCGCGGCTGATCAGATCCAGCGCGCACGCTGATTGGTCCAGAGAGTCAGTTCTCGCCCCTTCGCAGTCCCACTCTCTGGATCCAGAGGCTGGTTTCCCACGGCCAGCTGGCCGCCGCCGTGTGGGACTGGACTGCCTCACTTCTCCCACTTGGGCCAAGACGCCGTCGCAAATCTTCGAGAATATTCATTTACAGAGGATATACAGAGAGAAGTAAAGTTGAACTAGAATTTTGCAGATGGAAGGGTATGTGTTTGGACAGGAATTACCCAGACCCCGATGGCTGTGGACGCTGATGCGCAAACCAGCCGAACACCTCATCGGACCATCACTCTTGCACTTCCTTGCGGAGATCTCTGGAAAGAGATGGCCGATCAAGTCGGGAAGCCCGAGGGGGCCGAAATGGATACGAGTCTATCTGCTGGTCTATCCGCCGGTCTAAGCGCTGGTCTATCCGAGCGTCTAAACACAGGTCTATCATCCTAACTCTGGTCGATCTTCCTAACATTTTCACTCTGCAATAGGATCCTGGTCATGAGAAATGGATCTTTTTGGGGGGGATCATAGACCACCAAGATCCCTTTTGGCCAAAGCGTAAAAGACTAATTATCACGACCATCGCCGCAGCTGGAGAAATCCAGAAGGCTCGCGATCAGCGCGTGGGAGGAGATGCACTGACCACGGCGCGACCACAGGCGAGCCGCAGGCCTTGGTGTGGTGTTGCCATGGACACCATCCAGTCCAAGACCCGACGGGAGCTCAAGTGGACACTACTTTCCCACAATATTTCTCTCGTTCCTCATGGCCGCTTCTGTGGTTTTTCGTTGGCACCTGCGCGCGAAGTGAGACCGAGAGAATCCATCTCAGACCCCTGAGATTTCTTCCCACTGCGAAACAGTCAATGGACTCGTTCTGGCTCTTTTATGCAACGGTGGCTTCGCTGCATCTTCAAGCCCCGTGAATCCACCGATCCATGGGAAGCCCCGCCGGTTCGGTCTGGTAATCGATTGCTGCTGGTTGAGCATGTCAAAGCAGTTCATACAGAGAGCTCATCGATCGTACTTGGCAGGCAAAGCCTTCTCGGAAGCCGTGTCGTTGTTTTGTCCACCGCATGACCAGTGATCATCAAGAGCATTCAGCCATTGCAAGGCGATCGGAAGTTGACTAGAACAGCGCGTGCGCATTGAAACCCACTCACGAAGGCGTGACCTCAAGCGGTCTCACTTCATTGTCCCGGCCTGGGGTCGGGTCTAGTGTTATTTCGTAGACTTGACTATTCCTCGGTAGTATCGCGTTGCACGATTCCTCTCCAGACTTGGATTGGATTCCTTCGAGGCTAACTCATGCATTGCTCGTGGTAGCATCCCAGTAAAATACGCGCTTACAAGATGTCGCCTATTGAAGTTGCTGTAGTTCAAAGTGCAATGTGGAACAAATCAAAGAGTCGTTTATTGTGACCACGATTTGCTCGGTTCTACTCGCTGCAGAAGCGTGAGTGGTAGTTCGCGGATGCCGAAGATATCGACCCTTGCAACGGGCGTATTGATCCACTAGGATTACTGTACTGTACTCGGTTGAATTGATCGTCCTCTCGTTGCCCCAGATCAAGGACGTGTGCCCGAACTCTCGCGAGTACAAAATGAGTGGTGCTTGAGTGCACTCCACGCGTGCACTTTTTGCCTCGACCTGGCTGCATTTGGAGTGGATTCTCACGACGGCAACCACCACAGATTTCCGAGAAAGAGGCATGGCCATTGTGCAAGACGTCCGATCGACTAACCCGCAAACTATTAACTTATCGTAGGTACTCACTCGCGATTGCAACTCACAGAGCGAAAGTAAAAGTTTCGTCCTCGCACGGCAGACCGAGAGACTCCCACAACGACCGATCGTCCATCAGTTGAAATGCTCGAATACTTGCAACATTTAAAGAGGATGCGTGAACCGTTTGCACTCCGTGAATGGCGCATACCGGTACATCGTGCAAGTGATAACGAGGAACCAATGTGACTGTCGACCATGACGACTTACTGTGGTCGACGATACCGGGATTAGCTGGCGCCGCAGAGACTAGCTCGTGGACTACCTCATCTTCGTCATCGGTTGAATTTGTCAGCTCTTGTTGGCGTCGACCGGCAGCCCATTTCTTCTGGCAGTAGTTGGTTCGCTCTCGGTGATACTCGCACAATCGATGAAGTGAGCCATTGCGTTTGAGAGCCCGTAGGTTCATGCATACTTTGCTGCGATACCCGCAGACGACTTGGCGCTGACCATGTAGGTAATAGTTTGCCGACGAGGAGGGTTGGGAAGACGTTTTTTCTCGAGGCAAAATCTTGGTGGTCATGAACTTGAATGAGGTGGTTGAGATTTGTAGATTTCCAATTCCAGAGTGAGGTCGGAACACTTAAAGCCCCCTCGGCCACGGGTTGTGTGATTGCGGTCTCGCTAAGTCTGTGGGACAACCCCAGTACTGACACAGTCACCAACAAGCCCCCTCGGAACGCCTCCCCGTTGTCTACAAGCTGATTTTTGGATAACTTCGCACAACACTCGAGTTGCGAGGAGTCATCGGCCTCCGTGCCTCAAGAAAAAGAGGCTCCTCTCACCGGCTCGCTCGCCGTGCCCCAAACGCTGAAATTTCTGATCGGATTGATCAGTCGCGTCCGGTAGTGATGAGTGTTGCACGCTATCCCAACTTGAAGTCATATTAAGCACCATTTCGAGGCAAGCAGAAATCTCGGTGAATCCACCTACAGCACTGCTGGTCTCACCACGCCAAAAAGAATCACAAAGTTCTGATGAACATAGCGCTGGTAAACCTACTTCGAAGAGCGGCAAACGAAGTTGGGCCACTGCGTCGACAAGGATGGTCTGATAAGTAGATCCCTTGTTTTCTAAGTGAGGGAGCAAGCCCGCACTTCTAGTTTGATGAAATCCTGCCCGACCGCAAACACCAAATCTAGAAGATTTTTTACTGGAATTCTTCGCGTACGCTCGCAAGGGTTTGTCGTGGCTTTTCGCCGACGGCTTGTCGTCGATCCAATTGGCAATGCATTTTGGCACATCTGAGCACGTCAAAAGAGGTCTTCTATTGAGGTCAGCTGAGTTTCATGTGCATAAACGATACAGATGATCTCCAAACGTTGATGAAGCAGAGATAGCTCCTTCATTGTTCGTTCCGGATGTCCAAACCATCACCATTCCCTCGTTCACACACACAGTCGCGACAGCTGTTACTGGCGTCCACCTTCCGCTCAGTGTCGCACTCAAGCGCTTGGGTTCACTTTCGACGCCGCGGTCTCACCAAGTCGCACTTGAACGAAGCCCTCATTCACACTTTGCACCCAAACCCATTCGACATGCCATCCCCCATTCCGCGCGAAGCGATCCATTCTCCCTACAGCGTTTGCTCCATCCATGGCACCTCATTGCCTGTGCCCTCGCAGCGACGACATGCCATGTGCACCTACCGAGGAAAGCTCTGCCCGAAACTCCGTGCGCGCAAGCGCAACGGCGCGCTTCACCGGTTCTGCGAATTCCACCGCGAGCGTGCCAACATCAACCAGAAGCGGTGGGCAAGTCGAAAGAACCACGAGCTCGACCGTCAGACGCTCATGGAGCTGGAGCACGTGTATCAGCCGTCCAGATCTCCCTCGCCTCCCTCCAGTGACGAGTGCAATCAAAGCCCTGCGATGAAATCGGAGCTTCATACCGGTGTGGAGCTCGATGATTCAATCCTCGCATGGTTGGACGAGTGGGCCAACTCAGAGCAGTATGCTGAAGGCGATTGCGACCATGGCCAATCGGTCGTCTTGTCGGACAGCTTGTTGCTGCTGCCATTCACGTTGACACTGTAAAATTTGTTCTGCCACCGGGACGGATGAAGCGAATGCTGCAGCTGCTTGTCAGCCTACCCGAACACTCGCGTGTTGTGCCCAAGCGGGTCCTTCTCACCGTTCAATTTTTCCGACCTCTCCTTGTGTCTCCACCCGTTTGGAATCATCGTTTGCCATGCACGGATGGCCTACAGTACGGCACACGGAGATTGTGCTCAGTATAAGATGAAGCTCAAGCACGAATACCCAAGACTGCGCATTGTACGCGACTTATGGATCGTGGAGCAGGATATGCAAAAGATATCTTGTGATTCAAAGACAATAATATCACAGTTCTGAGCAATACGAAGTTTGAACGCGGTGGTTGTCTACTGCGTGAGCTTACCGAATAAGCAAGCAACCGAAATTGCTGCTACAAGCGTCCATGGTAGAAAGAAATGAATCGAAACGAGGTAAGGCGCTGATACTACCAACTCAAATGGACCGTGAATTGTTGTGGTTGTCCTATCATCGCAGAATTCCCGACACCTGTTCGCACTCGCCGATCAGAGCTAGAAAGAAAAGTTCATTTCGTTATCATACGCCAGGCCAAACGATTCCCACAACGATCGGTCGTCCATCAACTGGAAGCCCCGGATACTCGCGGGACGTGAAGAACCTGCGTCGACTGTTTGCACTCCATGGACAAAGCAAACAGCATGCATGTGATGACTATGACCATTAAGGGCCGTAATCGCAGGTTCAACCGGTATCAACTTCGTCATTTCATGGGCAATCTCGCATTCATCATCAGTCGTGGTCGTTGTCAGCCCTTGTCGGCGACGGTTTGCGGCCCATTTCTTCTGGTTGGTGTTGGCTCGCTCTCGGTGGTATTCACAGAATCGATGGAGCGATCCGTTGCGCTTGCGAGCCCGTGTATTTTTGCACACTTTGCTGCGGTACCCGCACATGAGTTGGCGCAAATGAAATCCGTGGGTAGTGTGGCTGTGCGGGAGTGCATTCACCATCTTGTAGGGGTGGGAGGAGATGTGGTCTCGAGGCAAAATCTTGGTGGCCATGGTCTTGAATGAGTGATTTAGACTGATAATGGCGAAATTGGAAGTAAGTCCCCTCGGCCTCGTTTGTGTGGTTGTGGCTTCGCGAAGTCACTGGGACAACCTCAGTAGAGGACTGATGTTGACATTCCCCCCTTGTCATTTCTGCTCTCACCGCACAACAGATCCTCGACTTTAGCCATAGAGTGAACTCCTCAGACCGACTCTACAGGAAGTCCAAAATTGCTGATACTGTAGGGTGGATGGATCAGCTGTGATGAGCATTGCGAGTTTTAGAGTCAGATTTTGTGGCTTTTGACCCAAATCTTCGCTAGGATGGCGCATGAGTGGAGTTCAACACATTTAGCCAGAGCTGTGGGAAATAAACTGAACAGCATAATATGCTGTTCAGTTTATGTACTGCCATATTATGGCAGTAGGCAGAGAAGCGTCGGCACGTTCCAACGATGGAGAGACACTGCTGTTAATATCTGTGAGTTATCGAAGAGTTGAAAACTGTTACCGACGCTCGCTTCGTCCATGAAATCTTCAGTTCGGACGAGCAGGAGAGATCTAAAATTTTCTGACGCAGATTTAGGGCAAAGCCGAACACGCTATGAAATCCTTTCGATTCATACAGCCCCCACTGATGATACCGGTAGGCTGAATTCAACTGAAATGTCAAACTAGAAACGTGGCTAGTGTGGCGCAGTTGAACCTCCTGATGTCAAACTACAGCACATCTAGTTTTGAAGAATTCTTCACGCGTCCAACCTTGGTCGAATCGCTGGAAGATTTAGATTGAAATGGCGAAGTTTCAGTGGATTCTTTTCTGCATACTCGCACGGCAGATACGCTGGTTGTGGCCTGGAGTCCACGTTGTATCTAGGTTTTGGGTCCCAAGAACGTGACTTCAAATGGCTGGTGCGTCAAAAGAGGCCTTTATTGAGGTGATCTCAGCGGCACCCGGTGCTTTGACAGGACGAGGCATGGTGAGATCTTGACGGGGCAAAACAGCTCCCCACCCAAAAAATTGTCCGCCCCGGATATCCGAAGCGTGGAGCTGACAGATCTATGTACATACAGTACAATGCAGTACAAGTTCCTGGAGCCTGCAACACTTGTCGGTAATCTCGCGCTTAGCTTAGCCTGGGTACTTGGCTGCACTTCAGACTGCGGAGTCATCGCCCGAAGATCGGACGAAGGCCTCATTAAAACTTCACACGTGTGGACACAATTACCTTCAATCGATTATGTCAGCTACCATCCAACAAAAAGTGATCCAGTCCACAGATGCAAGTTGTTCCGTGCATGGTACGACTCTGCCAACATTGCCGCATCCTCACCTCGGCATGTGCACCTACAGAGGTAAACTTTGTCCGAATCCCCGCGCGCACAAGCGCAACGGCGCACTCCACCGGTTTTGTGAGTTCCACCGCGAGCGTGCCAATACAAACCAGAAGCGTTGGGCGAGTCGACGGAATCACGAACTCGACCACCAGACCCTCATGGAATTGGAACATGTTTACATGCAGCACTCATCGCAAGGATTGACCACCAGCGGCGGAAGCCCAGAATCAAGCCACACTGTTGTGGGATCGAGGCTTGAACCGACTGTGGAGCTAGATGACTCGATCCTCACATGGTTGAATGATTGGATGGAAGGACCCGAGTTAGATCTTGACTGTGATTGTGATCGCACCCTGGGAGGTGGAATACTGGAGAGCCTTGCTACGTCTTCGGACATAGCGTTATAATTTGGCGAAGGGTCAACACTGTTTAGTAGGAAAAAGGTATATTCGTATAGGTGGCATGCAGTTAAGCTAAAGCCTTCAAATCGATCTCCTCGATGATACTTAGGTTGCACAACTCCAGAGTACGCCAGAAATCCTCGATTTCGTCATCTTCAGAGATCAGCCCGACGGTTGTTGTTTCGTGCCACTGGAAAGGAAGGGCGATGATCGGGTCTATGAACAGGCTTGTCGTGCGTTCATCGGAATAAAATTCGCGTTGGTGATCACATTGTTGAGTGTGCAGCTCGTTTGCATCCGCGGCTCTCATTCGTCGGTTCGCCCACTTCTTCTGGTTTGAGTTGGCGCGCTGGCGATGGTACTCGCAGTACCGATGCAGTTCGCCATTGCGTTTGTGGACGCGCTGGTTGGTGCAAATCTTACTGCGGTAGCGACAGCGCAGATGTGATGGGGTTTGCTGACCCGTCCAGTACGGGTGTACGAGGCGAGTTGTATCCGACCACAGTAATGAGTCGGTAGTGGCGTCCAGTGGGGTCATGCTTGTGCGGTCTCCTGGGTCAAGTTGTCAAATTTGGAAATGGGATTCTCACGACAGATGCATGAGCTACTTGCGTGCTTCCGTCGCCAGTGAGTTTTTCACCTGAAGAGACATCGCGGCACGAGAAGTGAACGGTGATAAGAGGAATATCCACTATGTATCCATGTCAATCCCCATCAAATTCACGGTGTAAGAACATAAGCTGGAGATATGCAGAAGTGGCTTCAGACTTCTCAACTTCTCAATTGAGATGCGCGTAAAGGTGACTATACAAACATCAAGTAAAATCACCCCAAACAACACCATCCACAAAAAGAGCGCATTGGGAGCCCAGTCAAAGCCACTTGCACTTCAACGAGTTTGCACATAACTGATTTATTTCCTGAAGTCTCTAGGCGCCTCAAACGCCCAGATACTTTCTCCTCAGCTGTTCACCCGACATGTCCAATATTTTCTCAGCTGCCCAGAATGCCCGCGATGCGATTTTTCCGTGGATCGTAGAGAGTTAAGAGGGGTTTGTCCGTTGCTTGAGGGTCGCATTTTTTTCCAAAATATCTGTCGCATTCCATTCGGTCGTGGCAACACGTGTGCGATGAGCGAACCACATATCATACGTCACCCGCTGCTCGCGTGAGACCTCGGAGCAGACGGCAGCCCCCTTTTCGCATCAAAAAATGTCTAATTGATGATTCGGAGGGAGACACTCACTTTTTAAGCCACTCACTTTTTTTAAAAACCGTCACTCAAACCCGCCTTACATCATCTCCAGGTACTCAGGAATATTGCTTGTTGTTCTTATTGGTCGCAATAAACGCGTCTTCATTATGATTTTAAGAGTCTTGTGAGCGTGCTTAATTTACGCTTGCCGTGAGTTTGATATGCATTCTTCCGGCCGTCTGTGAGTTCATTTTGGGCTGAATCGAAGAACGCTTCTCGATAATGATGCTGATGCTGATGATTTATATTGAGTTCAACAAGCGGAGCCTAATAGCTACGAGGACAGGACCTAAAAGAGCACTCAATCCTGAAGGGAAGCTAATGAATGGCCATGATTACTTGTGCGGGTGAAACATCGGTTTGTATCGGCAGGGGCTGTTGGGGTACCTACATCGTTCATAGGGTTTGACCAAGTGCGTCACCGAGAGAGCTAGAGTACATGAATTCTACTTTACTCTTGGTCACTTGCAGATTGATGCTGGCAATGATCGGGTTCAATAAGTCGTCGTTAACTGACAGTTAACGACGACTAATTGAACCTCATGAACGGAATGGGATTCCACCGCTGGGACAGGGCTCTGGGATCGTCATTGGACAAAACATGCGTGAGACATATTTTAACCCTGGGCTGGTGCGGGAACACCCCTACTTTGGCTTTTGGTCGAGCGAATTGGCCCTCAAATTTGTCGGATTTTTCACTTCACTGGTGGAGATGCTCTTACGAGCGTAATCTACACCATTGATTCTTCGATGGGTTGATTCGATTAACTGTAAATTGGTTCGTGGAGGAGTTCAATCGATTCAATGAGTGCACGAGACAGGTCGCATTGTAGCAAATAGTCCACTAGTTATGCATGAATGACGGAATAAGGAAGCCAGGACCAGTGGCTTTGTGAAGCAGTTTCTGTCAGCGATGTGAACGAGCAGCCACACAAACACCGTCTCTAGTTGATCGGGGGCACTTCTCACTTCGTCCACTCAGCATAAGTACGCGTACTGCAGAAACCAGGGTCGGTCGCCACCTTTCCGACACTTGGGGCGACCGGCCTTTAGGAGAGTGAATGCCTTATTTTTCCCCGCGCTTGGCCTTGTCTCACCCCTCCCCCCCCTCCCTGGCGCTCAGCCACTCGAGCATCGATATGAAGAAATCAAGGCCTCGTCGTCAGATTCTGAGCAGTAAGCTCAGCTTGCTCGGGGTCGATGACTGCGCATTGATGTCGCACCCCACGCCCACAGATCGCTCCATAACCATGCTCTCCGCGAGCTATACCTTCTTTCGCGCGCAAGGTTGTGGTTGTAGCCGCAAGCAAGGCCACCGTAATCGAACCGCGAAGGTCACAATGACCTTCCTCCTCTGTTAGCCAACGACTTATGCCCGTGGTGGCCAACAACAGGCTTCTCCGTTGACTTCCTCTAGGTCGGCACGTGCTAAGCTTCCAGCTATAAGGATTCACTAGTTGAGCTCAATAGACTCCACCTGCATCATCATCATCCTCATCAAAGGTCACCGTAATCCTACAACTTGGACTCCGTTCCCAAGATGGATAACTCAGAGGTGGACTCATCTAAGCCTGAGGATGTAACCCTAGCCATGTAGACCTGCCCGGGCTCGCCGCTTCCGACTTACACCCTTGGTTTCACAATCAAGTTGACCCACTGTAACCAAGGAGCGCACAGAGTCACAGCAATTAGGGTACATTTATTGTGCTCATTAGACTTCACCTTCATCATCATCAAACACGACAAGATGACTAATATCCCAGTTAGCCAGCCCGTGAGCTCCCGTTAGAGTCCACCACCCTATCTTGTAAGCAGGCCGCTCTGTCTCTCGCATGGTGACAATGATGACCAAAGGCACTCGCACAACCGTAATATGGATTAACTTTATGCCAACCAATGAGGGTCTGTAGGACAACTTGCATCGTTGCGGTTCCTCACCTTGGAAGTTGTAACGCTTCCTACTGGATTCCACGAGAAACTACATAAGCATCCTGGTCAGCGCACGAAGCTGCAGCCGAAGCACCCATTTCCTTAGAGGTGTCGAGTCGGAAGGCTACGTGTTTGTGCCACGTGCCTTGTTGGGGACTCCAAAATCCAGGAAAGCCTCATCAACTTCTGTACCCATCTCCTTCAAGATGTATCTGTGACGTGTGTCCCACACGTCACATGTAGAACCCTTAGAGTGACGGTCTCTTGGGTTGATGACGCTTTTTCCTGTGCCATTCTCGAGCGTATTCCGATATAGGCGTCTGCCGTGTTTCTCCGTTTAGTCTGGTGTCATCCGCCGCGTCTTCAAGCGTGGAACGCTTGCGTTAACCGCTATGGTGAGTGGATTAACGGCATGTTGATGCTCGGATGACGGCTCAAAAAGCGCCGTAAGCACCCCACCAGTGGATTTATTTTGCACATAATCGAGGCTGTGTCACGTCAAAGCGGCGGGAACTCAGCGGTAGGCGATACAGAGTGTACACAGCACAGCACAGTAGTACACTGCGGAGATTGGCAACATTCAGGGTGCACATGGAACGCCTGTGCTCACGAGGCACCGGCCCAGGCGCAGACGCCGATCGAGCAAGGAGTACGGTATCGTGTGCATTCCCTCGGCAACTTCACGCCTAACCGCCGACAATAAATCAAGTGGCCAGGGTCCTTTCTCCTCTTAGATCTATTCCCGATATGGCTGCACGAGCTGCGTGGAACGGAGATTCTCTCTCCCAGCCTCAGGTAACATAGGACGGGCTCCCTTCTGAGTGGATCGCGCACGCCCAGGGGCCTGCTCAAGGATTGACCCTCGTGTGGATCTTAGAATGGCAAGTCGAGCTTGTGGGAACACGAAGTCATTCTCCAAATTCCGCCCACGGAAACAAGCCCAAGTCCCAAGCCGACGCGAGAAGGAAGAAAGCCACCATGGCCGGCGGCGTCGCAATTAACGTGAACAACGTCGATTTCGACGATGCTCCGACTGAGGGCACCCGGACCTACGCTATCATCGTCTGTCTTTTCGCCTCACTCGGCGGTCTCTTCTTCGGCTACGACCAGGGCGTCACGGGTGGCGTGCTTGTCATGGACTCGTTCATCAACGACTACTGCGTAGGCGAAGACTGGAAAAACTTCACCTACAAGGAGTGCACGGCCGACTCCAAGTACCTCCCGAACGCTTGGCTCGACTACACGCTGCTCTACAACATGATGTACAACGTCGGCTGCATCTTTGGTGCACTGATCGGTGGCTGGATCGCCGATAGGTTCGGTCGCCGCGTCACGATCTTCAACGCTGGCGTGCTCTTCTGTATCGGCACGTCATGGGTCTGCTTTAACCCAGCGCAAAAGCATACGTCGCTGCTCCTGGCTCGCGTCGTGCAGGGCATGGGAGTTGGTAACTCTTCCTTTTCACTGCCGATCTTCGGCGCCGAGATGGCCCCCAAGGAGCTCCGTGGTTTCCTCTCGGGCTTCATGCAGATGACCATCGTCACGGGTCTGCTACTCTCCAACATCGTCAACAAGATCGTTGAGGACTACGACCACGGTTGGCGCACCACCAACGGTGTGGCAATGGCTGCTCCGATCATCGTGATGCTCGGCATCTTTTTCGTACCCGAGTCACCACGCTGGACCTACGTGCACAAGGGCAAGGACGCTGCAGAGGTTGTACTGAAGAAGCTTCGCCAGACAGAGAACGTCACCCGCGAGCTGCAGGCCATTGGTGACCAGATCGCTGAGGAGGGCGATGAGGCCACGTGGTTTGATCTACTCAAGCCATCCATTCTTAAGCGCGTGCTCATCGCAATGTTCATGCAGATCCTCCAGCAGGCGACGGGAATCAACCCCATGTTCTCGTACGGCGGCCTCATCTTCAAGGATGTCGCTGGCGATGGCATCATGTCGATCCTCGCTCTTTCAATTGTCAACTTTGTCTCGACAATCCCAGCGATGCGGTGGGTCGATACGTACGGTCGTCGCCAGCTGCTCCTGATCGGTGCCGTCGGCATGGTGCTTGGCCACCTGGTCTCGGGAATTACGTTCAGTGCTGGCTGTGACGGTAACACGGACAAGGCGGGCTGCAGCACGACCTCGGGCTACATCATCATTTTCGGCACGGCTTTCTTTATATTCAACTTTGCCATCTCGTGGGGTCCCGTGTGCTGGATTTACCCCGCTGAAATCTTCCCACTCAATGTCCGTGCGAAGGCTGTGTCATTGTCGACAATGGCTAACTGGGTCATGGGCACATGCATGACTTGGGTTGTCAAGCTCTTCCCACACCTCAACATCAACGGTGTCTTCTTCCTTTTTGCTGGAACCTGCACTGGTGCTGGCATCTTCATCTTCTATTTCTGTCCGGAGACCAAGGGCATCCTACTCGAGGACATTGAAGCCCTCTTCGTGAAGGGCAAGAAGGTCAGTGGGTCGCCGAAATACGTCGGCGTCGAGACGCCTGTTCAGGTTGCGTAGTGCACCTGGCGTTGTTTCGACCTGTCGACCACAGTTGATGGCTTTCTGAGTAGCAACTCAGTTCGCAGTGTAATACATGACGTTCAATATCACGTTTGACTTGCTTGGTCATGCTCGGCTGGAATTCGAAACTCATGTCACCTTTGGCAGAATCTGTTCGGCTTTTGGCAGAAAAAGGAACCAACCTTTTTCTGCCAAAAGCCGAACAGATTCCGGAACAGAAATGGTGTGACTCTAGTCTGCGTGCTGTACCGTATTTTTTTGTCAAATGACCCATCATGTTAATTGTCACTCACTCAAGACAGCCAATCAAAAAACCCCAATCTGAGAACCGTGATTTATATGTCAATCGACACTGGATCTGAGCCAGTAAATTACGTGGTTCCCAGCTCTCGCCCCGCACTGACTCGCACTGCTCAATATGGCCAGACGACCAAGCATCAGAGGTCGTGAGCGCCGCGAGCGCGCCTATCGCAATCGTGCAACGGCTATCGGCCGGTGCATCGAGGCCGCTCAGCTCCTTTTTAACACGGGACATGGCGGCGACTCTAGATCATTTTTATCCCGGTAGCTCTACCCCGGAACGGCAGAGACTTCGTCGTGCCGCCTACCGTTGGGCACAGGACCTCCCGCGCTCCTTGAAGCGGCCACGAGCTCGCGGAATCGTTCTCTGTACCGCGTCCGCCCCCTCGGCATCGCCACGGTGCTCTCCTCGGACACAGAGCGTGAGTTGGGGTGGCCTGGCTCATGGCGTCCCGTACCCCGCGCAATGCTCAGCGCCAAAGCTCGGGAGCTCGCTGTCCGTGACGGGATCCCTGCGGAGGCGCTTTCGGGATCGCATGTGTGGCGCAAGAGCTTCTTGAAGCGTCATCGCCTCTCCATCCGCGCGAGATCCCGTCACGGACAGACGGCCCCGGCCGAGGCAGTGGAGGTTGTCGCCGCGTTTGCTCTCGACGTTGCTCGCGTTCCCCGGGAGCATACCGTCACCATCATCTACAACGCCGACGAGACCGTCGTCTGGCTAGAGTACCTCCCCAGGATCACCGTGAATGATGTGGAGCGAAGAATGTCTGGGTCAAAAGTAGCGGTCGTGAGATGGAACGGATTACGGCCATGCTCCTCGGCGACGCGAGCGGCAAGAAGTACTCCCCCTTCCTTGTGTTCAAGACCAAAGAGTCGTCTGTCTCTGCCGTCGCTCTCGAGAACGATCTTCTGCACCACGGCTTTGGCGTTCGTCTCTGGAAGCAAATTCAGCCGCTCCAGGTGTAACGGGGTACAAGGTTACACAAGTAGGTTAGGTTGTGTAGGTGTAGGCAAAGTATTGCTAAGGATGCTTCTCTGTTTGCTCAAGCTTGTGAGCGAAATCTCGGAAGAGTCTCGGTGCATCTTGCGACGGGTATCGTCGAAGAGGCGAAGAAGATCGAGGTCGATCTACGCATTGCGTTTGTCGATTTCGACTCAGTCGAGCGCTTTACGGTGCTCGGCATGGATGAGAGGTTCGATCTCATCCTCGGCATGCCGTGGCTTGAGCGCCATGAGCCGTGGATCGACTGGAGAACCAAGTCGATTGGGAGCACGTCTCCCGGCAGAAACGGAGCTCAAGAGCGTCACGAACCCCCCCCCCCCCCCCCCTCCCCTTTCGTCCGCCGGCTGATGAGCCTCATCAAGAAAGATGGAAGTGCCTACTTCATTGGCGTAGTGAACGCCATGAACACCTTGGGTGTTCCGGAGGCGGTCGTGCCGTCTGCCGTGGAGTACGGCGTTGAAGAGGGCGTCGAAATGTCTCCGCCCCTCCGAGTACCAGCATGGAAGATGCTTCCGGGATGTGTCCCCTTGTCGCGTGTCCGCGTGCGGTTAAGCCGCTTTCAGGGTCGTCGGATATGATCGAGCCCATGCCTGATCCACTCCCGCTCTCGGACGCGTCGCATGACGTGCACATCATTGACGTGATGACGGGATTGTCGATCGATCCGTCCACGGTCGATATGGCACCGTTGCCAGAGTGCTCCGAGCTGACTAGCTTAGAGGAACTCCCAATGGACGATTTCGTCCGCGAGCTCAAGGCTGGTGAGATCGCTGAGGTTGTGATCCTCCGATCTGAGCGAGATCTCGCTGAACTCAACGCCTCGACGAGGATGTCCTCGTTGAGTTTCGTCAGAAGTTTGGCGCTCGCTGTGGTTCGGCCATCCTCAAGTACACGAAGGATCGGTTCTACCCGCTGGTCAGGCGGTTTGCGGAGACTTGCCTTAGCAAGAACCCACCGGCGGGGCTGCCCCCAGATCGTGGCGTTCGCCACGAGATCAAGCTCAAGCCTGACTCAAGCTATGCGACGGTTCGCCAGTGGGCTCTGCCGGCCAAACGATCGGACTTCATTGATGAATTCTTTTCTAAGAAAGCCAAGGCTGACCTGGTGCAGGAGAGCGTCTTGCCGCACAGCGCACCAACGTTCTGTGTGCGCAAGCCAAATGGCAAGTGGAGGATCGCCCACGCGTACAACAAGTTGAACACACAGACGATTCTTGTGTCCACTCCGATTCCTCGGAAAGATGTGATCATCCACCGGATGTCCGGCGCAAAGGAGTTCAGTTCTCTCGACGTGGTCGACGGTTATTACCAGGTGCTCATTGAGCGTGGGGATATCCCCAAGACAGCCGTCAGTACGCCGAGCGGTATGCTCTGGGAGTGGTTCGTGATGCCACAGGGGCTGTCGAACGCCCCAGCGACGTTCAATCGCTTTGTGGCCCATTTGTTCCGTCCCCTGCGAGCGTTCGCGCAGACGTACTTCGACGACATCTACGTCCACACGAAGCCGGAGGCCGGTCGTGATCTGGATGCGCTCCATGAGGACCACCTCCGCCAAGTTCTCGAATGCCTCGAGGAGCATAAGCTTTATGCCAACTTGGATAAGTGTATCTTCGGAGACGAAGAAATCCCAGTGCTTGGGTGTTTCGTCGGAGTCGACGGTGTTCGGGCCGACCCCGAGAAAGTGAAGGCAATCGCCAAGTGGCCATCGCCACGGTCCTTGAAGGACCTACGCAAGTGGTTGGGTCTCGCCAACTACTTGCACAGGTTCACGAAGAACTACGCTGACATGGCTCGGCCGCTGACTCAGCTGCTCAAGAACGACGTTGAGTGCTCGTAGTCCCACGACACGGAAGATGCCTTCCAGAAGATCAAGGAGAGTCTTCTCCAAGCGCCGATCCTGGCGTTGCCGGACCCGTACAGCGTCGTCTGTGACGCCTCCGACTATGCGATCGGCTGTGCACTTCTGCAGAAGGACCACGATGGTCACGAGAGGGTCATCTCTTATCAGTCTCGGCAGCTCCAAGCGGCCGAGAAGAACTATCCAGTTCACGACAAGGAATTGTTGGCGATGAAGTACGCCTTGGTGAAGTTCCGCGTTCACCTTCTCGGCGCGTTGCCGTTCGTGGTCTACACAGACCATGCGTCTCTACGCACAGCGGCACAGCCTCCGCACTTGTCACCGCGAATGGCTAGCTGGTTGTCATTCTTTTCAGAATACAACTTTACTGTCGAGTAAAAGCCGGGTCGGCTCAACGTGCTGGCGGACGCACTCTCTCGGCGTCCCGACTACGAGATGAACCATCTCACATCGGTTGCTTCTGATGTCTACGACTTGATTCGTGACGCCTACGAAGGCGACGCACAGTGTGCGGAGATCATTCGTGCTCTCAAGTCGTCAGACTCGGAGAAGTCTCTCTCGCCTCGCGTTCGAGCCCGACTCCATCAGTACTCGTTCGAAGACGGTCTCCTGAAGTATCAGGTCTCGGACAGCGAAGAAGCTCGCATAGTCGTCCCATCAGACGAAGATCTGCGATACGTGATCGCGTATGGTGCTCACGACGCACCTGGGCCGTGAGAAGACGTACGCGCTCCCCAACCCAAGATTTTGGTGGCCCAAGATGTACAAGTGGGTATCGCGGTATGTCCGCATCGGTGACGTCTGTCAACGAGTGAAGCCAAGTGCACACTCTCAGGCTCCGCTTCAGAGCTTGCCTGTCCTGCTGGCGCTCAGTGAGCATGAATTTCTTCTTTGGAATGCCAAAGACGTCCGCTGGGCACAATGGTGTGCTGGTCTTTGTTGACCGTTTGTCCAAGATGGTGCATCTTGTTCCGGTTTCGGATACCTGCAGAGGTCTTGATTGTGCTCGACTTTTCGTCGACACCGTGTTTCGACTACACGGTCTCCCCGACTCAATCGTATCGGATCGGGATCCCAGGTTCACTGGTGATTTCTGGGAAGGTCTCTTCCAGATCCTGGGCACCAGGATCGACATGTTGATGACGGATCATCCGGAGACCGATGGCCAGACCGAGCGGGCCAACCGGGTCGTGGATGATATCCTCCGTTCGTACTGTGGGGATAATGCCACATCGTGGAGCGACACTCTCGTCATGGTCGAGTTCGCCATGAACAACTCTGTTCATTCATCGACAGGTCTGTCGCCGTTCTTCGTTAACGGTTTGAGGCATCTAGCGTTCCCGCTCTGTCTCATGGGCAGTGCCCAGTCTGGTGGGGGAGGGGCTTGACAATTACTTGCCTCCCAGTTGGAAGGTGTTTCCAAGTCGGTGGAGCGCCGCAAGATCGACGAGTTCTTGTCGACACGTGTGAATGTCATCTCCCGCGTGCGTGACGCGATGGCATCTGCCCAAGTTGTTCAGAAGGAACAAGCCGACAAGCACGGTCGGAAGAACACGCATGTGTTCGCGCCAGGCGACTATGTGCTTGTCAGCACGAAGAACCTGTCTCAGAATGCTGTGTCCAGCTTGGGCAGCTCGAAGCTGCTTCCGAGATATATCGGCCCGTTCAAGGTGTTGAAGCGGAGTGGAAACTCCTACAGGGTCGACCTGCCAACATGGTTGCAGACGCACCCGACGTTCTACGTCGGCTTGCTCAAGCCGTATCTCCGCCCTGATGGAGATGCATTGGACGAAGAGTCGTCGGAAACAATTCCAAGCGGAGTTGCCGCCGATATGCAACCGCCCGCAGTCGCGCACGAGAACGTGCCCGTCACGGATGATTCCTCTAGCGACTCTATCGGGATGCAGGATCCTGCAAGTGGCGTTGCTAGTCCACACGGCGAAGCGCCAAGACGCTCAGCACGGCTTGCTCAAGCCCGTCGAAGTTCGACTTAGTCGTCAAATGCGACAATTGCGTCGTCAACACGACCTTGGGTTACGTTTGCTGAACCCGAAGGAGCACGTCGGATCCCCGACACTGGTGTTAAGACCAGAAGGTAAGCGCTGCGACCGGTGCGCGCTCATTTCCCTGTGATTGACAGGAATGGTGAACGCCATTATCACGTCGAGTCTCTCGACAGTGTGCGTGTGCACAATGGCGTCCGCCAGCTCTTGGTCAAGTGGCTTGGATATCCAAGCAACCAGAGCTCCTGGGTTGATGAGAGTGTTCTCAGGCAAGATTGCTCTGATCTTGTTCGCGCATGCGAACATGATCATCCTGGATGGTTCCAGTAGGTGGGACCGACCACCTCCATCAAGATGAGAAGTGTGTCAAGTTCCTCAAGGAAGACGCTCAGTGGAGCACACGGAAGGTCCGTCTCAGTCAAGTCGACTGTCCCTGTCTATTATAGACATGGGTACAAGACCCAAGCAGAAGGCCATGAAGATGGCGAGAACGCCGCGTTCGGCGCAGTCGAAGCTTCGACAACGTCCACCGACCTCATCGGTTGCGTTGGACAACGCTCGCACCAAGCCAGAGTGGCTGGCTCAGTTTGGTGTTGCTACACCGAGCAGTTCTCTGCGGTGTAGCCATCACGCCCGAGCGTGTGGCCGACAACACGAAGTTGTGCGGCAACGTCGTTGTTCGACTGCCACGGGTATCCCCGCACTCCACGCACTCAGTTGAGTCGCTGGATGAGGCTAGCCAGCCTCTTGAGTACTTGGTAGTACTCGCGGTGGATACCCACCGACCACAGTCTCCAGTATTAGACTGGACCCAATTCTGGGCACCGTCAAGAGACGAAGTTTGCGAGATCGCATCGTACAGACCTGTACGCTTGCACAAGGCAAGAACCCACCGCACTGAGTGTGCGTGCCAAGTTTGGGCTTGCCGTGAGCTCTGCTCGCCTCGCAATGGTCGTCTGACCATGCCATTTTGGCTTGCCGCCGTTAGACGGCAAAATGACCCAGTTTTGGGGGATCAGTGATGAAGCGTCCCGAACGCGCGGGCCACGAGGAACAGAAACCGGTACGGCACCGGGATTCGGCGTGAGGGCGGCCGTTGCTCGACGCGGCGACGGGCGAGCGAACGGTCGGCGCCAACAGCAGCCAATCAGGTGGCCGGAAAGTTAAAAGTCCGCGGAAGTTGTGGCCTTGGGGATCCAGCTTGCCGGAGGACTGCGGGGGGAGCGTGGCCGTGGCGGAGAAGGACTGCGGAAGTCGAAGATTCTCCAGGTGGTGCACAAGTAAAGCAGCTGGAATATATAGTATAGGTTGAGGACTCTGGTGTTTGTCGCTGACAGTTCGCCGAGTTGGTAGCTCCCAGAGACTTTGTGCTCTGGTCTGTTCAAGGTGCTGGCGGTTTAGTCCAGGGTGAGTCGCGGACGTCGCTGACGGTCCCGACGCCGACCCTCGAGTCTCGTGGACGAGGTTACGGCGGTGGCAGCCAGCGAGCAGTGCCATCGTCGAGGCCTGCCTCATCGGCGGCGGCCTGGGGACGCTCAGGTTGCGCGGGAGGCGAAGACAACTCGGCGCAGTGTGTCAGGGGCCCGGCGCGGTGCCCAGTCCACGGGAGACCAAAAGGCCTTGGCGGGACCTATATTAGGAGGGCAGTCTGTGTGAACCACCTCACTACTAATTGCGTGCTATTTAAAGGACTCTCGAAGGGTGGAGTGAGCGGCGTGGGCCTTCCCCAGCCCCTGAGCGCGCCACAACATCACTTGGTGGAGAAGCCGGGTACGCGCAAGAGCCAGCGCGTGCCCGAGCCCAAGGACCGAGAAGTAAGAGCACGCAAGGTACCGTGGCGAATCGAAGGAGTCGTACGCGCCGGCGGTCGCTCAGGATCGACACGGGAGCGACGCCGACCGGTGAGCAAGCTGCGACGGATCAAGATCCAGCCACGCCGCGTGGAGAAGGAGAGGCGAGCGGAGCTACGAGGTCGACGCCGCCGAGAAGGACAGGAGACGGCAGCGAGACCGAGACCGAGACGTACTCCGTGCCGACAAGTGCAGAGCGGCGGCGAGAAGAGCTGGACGACGCAGACTGCGGAACGATCGTGGAAGTTTCGATCGAAGGTACCACTGACTTGAACATGGCGGACGGACAAGGTCAACGGGCAGCGGCCAGCGCGGCGGCGGCCATGCCGCCAGTGCCACCGCTGACGCCAAGACAACGAGGGTTCAACACCAAGGACCTCATTATTCCAGAGTTCGATCCTGCTAGAGGCGACATTACGGCAGAAGACTGGGTCTACACAGTCAAGCAAGTGGTCAGATCGAACGAGATCCAGTTGGGCGGCACGTGGCCGGCGGAGCCACTTTACCTGTATCTGTCATCGAAGTTCCGAGGTGATGCCATCCCATGGTTCATGAACTTCAATCGATATCGAGCCGACGATGAGAAGACGATGGAGGAGCTACTAGAAGCGGTCTTGAAGAGGTTCACGACACCTCTGACTGAAGCTGTGGCGACGATCAACGTGGCTCAAGTGTCGAAGCTACCGACAGAGACGTTCGCGGACTTTGCTGCCAAGTTGAACCAGGCGGCGGAGGGCAAGGCAGTCCCGGACGCGTTGAGAGTCGCAGCGTTCCTGAAGGGAATAGACGAGTTGAGTCGGACGGCAGTACGCAGTAAGGACCCGAGGAACCTTACCGAGGCGGTGTACTGGGCGAACGAAGCGCGAGACAACAAGGGCGTCGAAGTGCCGGGTCGTCGTGGAGGCGAGAGGAAGATCGACACGCTGACGCCGAAGAACGCAGAGGCCGCAGCGAAAGGCAAAGTGCTGCTGGCCAAGGAGTCAGACGAGGAGGAGGCAACTGCGTCGGAAGAAGACGAGCCACCAAGACTCAGACCATGGCCCAAACAGCAGGAGAGACCAGACGCCAAGGGAAAGGGCAAGGAGCGAGCCAGGCCAGGCAGTGGTAAGCGGCGACGCGAGGAAGACGATGATGACGAGCCACCTCGGCGTCGGCGACGCGACATGAGAGTGCCGGCTGGGAGCAAGTGCCACTGGTGTCATGAAGAGGGTCATTGGGTGATGAATTGTCCACAACATCAAGAGGAGCTGCGCAAGAGACAACAGCAGTTCCAGCAGAGAAGGAGAACAGCCGACAAGAACGAGTCGTCAAACTAGGGCAGGGCGTACACGGGGGCAGTGCACGTCCTGGGAGTCAGTGCCCGAGGAGACGGCTGGAATACGAGGCTGGTCCAGTGAAGGATACGAAGGAAGAAGAACGAGTTACGGAGACGAAGGAAGAGCCGGTGGATAAGGCCAAGGTCAGATCGATAGGTGACGATGGTTTGCCGACGGCAACTGTGGAGATCAAGGGCAAGCGATCAGGACTGAAGATAGACAGTTGCGCCTCATACTCGATTGCAAGTCCAGACAAGAAGAAACTGGGCGAGCGGCTGGCGAGGAAGCCGCCAGTGAGCCACATTGAAGGGTTAGGTGGACAGCAACTCGAGGTGTTGGGGGTATGGAGGTTCAAGTTCAAGACGGTGTACGACCAGATCGTGGTTTGGGATGCCCTGGTAGTGGACGGCTGCCGGGATGAGTTGATTATGGGGATCGATTTCCTCGATACAAAGGGCGTGACGATAAGTTTCGAGACCAGAGAGGCGACTTATTATGAAGGAGAGCGTCAGGTGGTGATGCCCTTTACGTGTAAGGACAGAGGGCGTGGTGGAGCGGTGCGGCTGGTCCGTGGACGGAAGCTCGCCACGCAAGCACTGACGATGGTACGGGTACCAGTGGACGCGGCAGAAGGCACGGTGGGCGTCTTCCACCCGTGCCCGGCGGAATCGTCGTGGATCCTGGCGGCCCCTACGGTAACGAAGGTCCAGGGAGGACGAGTCTGCGTCCCGGTCCTCAATGTGCTCGGCAAGAGGACGAAACTGCCCGCGAGGAAGCGACTCGGCCAGTGGGTGCCGGTCGATGAGGACGTTGAGCTCTTGGAGATGAATGGCGAGCTCGACAGGAAGCGCGTGCAGACGTGGGTAGCGACGCTGAGTAAGGACAAGTCAGTGCCACTCGCGAACGAAGACGAGTTGAAGTTGGACCATCTGGACGAGGGACAGCGAGAGCTGCTGCTCCAGCTCATGCGGAGTTTTCCACGAGTAAGTACGGAGGATAAGGTGTGTCCGCCACCCACAACCACAGGGGTACGGCACTATATCCCTACGGGTGACGCAGCGCCGATCAGACAAAGAAGGTTTCGCAATAGTCAGCACGAGAACGAAGTCATTGCTCAACACATTAAGCAGATGTTGGAGCACGGTGTGATCGAGATGGCCAATGGTCCATGGGGTTTTCCAGTTGTACTCGTGAGGAAAAAAGACGGGAGTGTGCGATTCTGCATTGATTATCGCGCACTGAATGCAGTGACGGTCAAGGACGTCTACCCCTTACCGCGTATTGACGAGACGCTCGAGGCATTGGGAGGAGCGCGGTGGTTCACGACCTTCGACCTTATGGCGGGATATTGGCAGATCAAGGTGGCAAAACAGGACCGAGACAAGACGGCGTTCCTAACCCGAAAGGACTCTATCGGTTTGTTCGAATGCCATTTGGACTGAGCAACGCGCCCAGCACGTTCCAGAGGCTGATGGATTGTGTGTTTCGGGGTCTCTTGTGGGTTTGTTGCCTGGTATACCTTGATGATATCGTGGTGTTCTCGAAAGGCGAATTTGAACGGCACATCGTGGAGTTAGCGGTGGTGTTGGCGCGGCTGGAGGATGCGGGCCTGACCATCAAGTTGAAGAAGTGCCAGTTCGCGACGAACAGTATCGAGTACTTGGGGCATCAGTTGAGCCCTGAAGGTGTGCGGCCAACGGACAGGCTTATCAAAGCCATCGTGGAGTGTCCAGTGCCGGCAGACGAGAAGGGCGTGAAAAGGTTCGTGCATCTGGCAGGTTACTATCGAAGGTTCGTCGAAGGTTTCGGGACGAAGATGGAACCGCTGACGAGACTGCTGTGGAAAAGCGTGACGTGGGAGTGGGGCGAGCAACAACAAATGGCGTTCGATGCGATAAAGGAGGAGTTGAGCTCGCGTCCGCTGCTCGCGTATCCCGACTTTCGTCGACCGTTTGTGCTGGCGGCTGATGCGTCGACAGTTGGCCTAGGGGCAGTACTCATGCAGGACTTGGGACAAGGACTACAGCCTGTTGGATATGCAAGTAAGGTGAACAACGAGTGTCAGAGCAAGATCCCATTACGCAGTTGGAGTGCCTCGCAGTGGTATGGGCAGTTCAGTATTTTCGGCCGTATCTTTATGGACGAGAGTTCAAGGTTGTGACGGACCACCATGCACTCAAGTGGCTTATGTCAAAGAAGGATTTAACTGGCAAACTACAACGGTGGGCTTTGGCGCTGCAGGAGTACAACTTCACTCTCGAGTTTAGGCCAGGGAAGGAGAACGTCGTGCCCGATGCCTTGTCGAGGGCACCGGTGCTGCAGGCGACGGCGGAAGGCGGTGAAAGCGAAGCCGAGAGCGACGACGAGAACGCGAACGTCGACGAGGACGGCGAGATGGGTACGCCGGCGGCGCAGAGAGGCGACAACAGTAGCGGCTCGACGGAGGCAGCGACGGCTCTTGAGGGAAGCGTCCAGGTCGATGAAGTCACGATCATTAGACACCAGAACGAGAGCAAGTTGTGTCGCGACGCTATCAAGACTGGAGTGGTGCAAGGCCAACGAGTCGAGCGACGACATGGTGTAGTGAGCGTGTACACGGCGGACGGTGGCTGGCGGATCTTGCTGCCGCCAACCTTGTGGGCGGCCGTTCTGAAAGAGTGTCATGACAGCGTGTGGTCGGGACACTTGAAGGGACCGCAGACCTTGGCGAGGGTCGCGCGCAACTACTGGTGGCCGAGGATGAGGAAGGTCGTGTTGTCGTGGACGGGAAGCTGTCGTGACTGCGGGAGTCGGAAGGCGAGGCCGAGGCGGGTGATACCACCGCTGAGGAGCCTTCGCGTAGGTGCTGTAGGTGACCGGTGGGCTCTTGACGTGGCTGGCCCACTGCCGATCACCCACGCAGGCAACCGCTACGTCATCGCGATGGTCGAGTATGTCACGAAGTTTGTAGTCGCAGTACCTGTGAAGAGCCACACCGCTGACGTGGTGGCGACGTTGGTGGCCGACGAGATCGTGTTCAGACACGGACCGTTCAGAGAGCTAGTGATGGACGGTGCTTCGGAGATGCAGTCGGGGCTTGTGCGTGCGCTGGTGACCATCCTACAGGCGAAGCAAGCGACGCCAGTCCCGTACCGGCCGAACCTGCTGGGGCTGGTCGAGCAATTCAACAGAACGTGGAAGGACATGGTGGCGATCTACGTATCACGGCATGGCAACGATTGGGATGAATGGTTAAGAGCGTTGACTTACGCATACAACTCTGCGGAGAACACGGTCACGGGCTTCGCGCCGTTCTTTCTGATGACGGGTAGAGAGCCGCGGGCGCCACGCGACTTGTTGCTGCAGGAGAGGCTGGACAGCGTCGAGAACGCGAGTGACTGGCACCGACGTCTGTGTCGAGCGGTGAATGAGGCAGTCGAGGACGCGAGAGCGGCGATCGAAAAGGAGCAGAGGCGTCAGGCGCGGTACTACGACCGGCAGGTGCGCCGTGGGCCGAGCTTTGGGCCAGGTCAACTAGTGTGGGTGTACAAGCGACCTGTGGGCAAGAAGCAGACGAAACTCAGGCACCGGTGGATTGGTCCATGCCGCGTGATAGAGGCCGCGGGCTACGACAACTTCCGGGTGCGACGGATGGACAATCAGGACGAGTTGTTGGCCCACGAGTCGATGCTGTTGGAGTATAGCGAGCCAGTGTCGGTGCTCGAGGACGTGGCTAGGGATCTCCAGGATCAGCTGCTCGAGGACGAAGACGAGTCGGCAGCCGCTGAGACGAGGGCCGGGGTACGAACGAGGAGTCAGAGAGCCAGATCAGAGCTCGAGCCGAGAGGTAGCGGCGAGGTAAGGATGGCAGTACCGGCGAGAGCGGCTAGGGCAGCGGAACAGCGAGACGCAGAACGAGCAGCTGTGTTCCTGAGGCAGAACGCGACGGGCGTGTTCTTCGTCGAGAGGCGACGAAGAAAGGTAAGAAACTCGAGCGGGCGTTACGAGACGGAGATCCTAGTCGAGATCCTGACGGGCCCGGCAGCTGGGCAAGCGATGTGGTTGACCATGGAAGAGTATGAGATACTGTGGGTGACCGGCAAGGACGTCGAGGACGACGTCGAAGCTGGGTCGGGGGAGTGATGAAGCGTCCCGAACGCGCGGGCCACGAGGAACAGAAACCGGTACGGCACCGGGATTCGGCGTGAGGGCGGCCGTTGCTCGACGCGGCGACGGGCGAGCGAACGGTCGGCGCCAACAGCAGCCAATCAGGTGGCCGGAAAGTTAAAAGTCCGCGGAAGTTGTGGCCTTGGGGATCCAGCTTGCCGGAGGACTGCGGGGGGAGCGTGGCCGTGGCGGAGAAGGACTGCGGAAGTCGAAGATTCTCCAGGTGGTGCACAAGTAAAGCAGCTGGAATATATAGTATAGGTTGAGGACTCTGGTGTTTGTCGCTGACAGTTCGCCGAGTTGGTAGCTCCCAGAGACTTTGTGCTCTGGTCTGTTCAAGGTGCTGGCGGTTTAGTCCAGGGTGAGTCGCGGACGTCGCTGACGGTCCCGACGCCGACCCTCGAGTCTCGTGGACGAGGTTACGGCGGTGGCAGCCAGCGAGCAGTGCCATCGTCGAGGCCTGCCTCATCGGCGGCGGCCTGGGGACGCTCAGGTTGCGCGGGAGGCGAAGACAACTCGGCGCAGTGTGTCAGGGGCCCGGCGCGGTGCCCAGTCCACGGGAGACCAAAAGGCCTTGGCGGGACCTATATTAGGAGGGCAGTCTGTGTGAACCACCTCACTACTAATTGCGTGCTATTTAAAGGACTCTCGAAGGGTGGAGTGAGCGGCGTGGGCCTTCCCCAGCCCCTGAGCGCGCCACAACATCACTTGGTGGAGAAGCCGGGTACGCGCAAGAGCCAGCGCGTGCCCGAGCCCAAGGACCGAGAAGTAAGAGCACGCAAGGTACCGTGGCGAATCGAAGGAGTCGTACGCGCCGGCGGTCGCTCAGGATCGACACGGGAGCGACGCCGACCGGTGAGCAAGCTGCGACGGATCAAGATCCAGCCACGCCGCGTGGAGAAGGAGAGGCGAGCGGAGCTACGAGGTCGACGCCGCCGAGAAGGACAGGAGACGGCAGCGAGACCGAGACCGAGACGTACTCCGTGCCGACAAGTGCAGAGCGGCGGCGAGAAGAGCTGGACGACGCAGACTGCGGAACGATCGTGGAAGTTTCGATCGAAGGTACCACTGACTTGAACATGGCGGACGGACAAGGTCAACGGGCAGCGGCCAGCGCGGCGGCGGCCATGCCGCCAGTGCCACCGCTGACGCCAAGACAACGAGGGTTCAACACCAAGGACCTCATTATTCCAGAGTTCGATCCTGCTAGAGGCGACATTACGGCAGAAGACTGGGTCTACACAGTCAAGCAAGTGGTCAGATCGAACGAGATCCAGTTGGGCGGCACGTGGCCGGCGGAGCCACTTTACCTGTATCTGTCATCGAAGTTCCGAGGTGATGCCATCCCATGGTTCATGAACTTCAATCGATATCGAGCCGACGATGAGAAGACGATGGAGGAGCTACTAGAAGCGGTCTTGAAGAGGTTCACGACACCTCTGACTGAAGCTGTGGCGACGATCAACGTGGCTCAAGTGTCGAAGCTACCGACAGAGACGTTCGCGGACTTTGCTGCCAAGTTGAACCAGGCGGCGGAGGGCAAGGCAGTCCCGGACGCGTTGAGAGTCGCAGCGTTCCTGAAGGGAATAGACGAGTTGAGTCGGACGGCAGTACGCAGTAAGGACCCGAGGAACCTTACCGAGGCGGTGTACTGGGCGAACGAAGCGCGAGACAACAAGGGCGTCGAAGTGCCGGGTCGTCGTGGAGGCGAGAGGAAGATCGACACGCTGACGCCGAAGAACGCAGAGGCCGCAGCGAAAGGCAAAGTGCTGCTGGCCAAGGAGTCAGACGAGGAGGAGGCAACTGCGTCGGAAGAAGACGAGCCACCAAGACTCAGACCATGGCCCAAACAGCAGGAGAGACCAGACGCCAAGGGAAAGGGCAAGGAGCGAGCCAGGCCAGGCAGTGGTAAGCGGCGACGCGAGGAAGACGATGATGACGAGCCACCTCGGCGTCGGCGACGCGACATGAGAGTGCCGGCTGGGAGCAAGTGCCACTGGTGTCATGAAGAGGGTCATTGGGTGATGAATTGTCCACAACATCAAGAGGAGCTGCGCAAGAGACAACAGCAGTTCCAGCAGAGAAGGAGAACAGCCGACAAGAACGAGTCGTCAAACTAGGGCAGGGCGTACACGGGGGCAGTGCACGTCCTGGGAGTCAGTGCCCGAGGAGACGGCTGGAATACGAGGCTGGTCCAGTGAAGGATACGAAGGAAGAAGAACGAGTTACGGAGACGAAGGAAGAGCCGGTGGATAAGGCCAAGGTCAGATCGATAGGTGACGATGGTTTGCCGACGGCAACTGTGGAGATCAAGGGCAAGCGATCAGGACTGAAGATAGACAGTTGCGCCTCATACTCGATTGCAAGTCCAGACAAGAAGAAACTGGGCGAGCGGCTGGCGAGGAAGCCGCCAGTGAGCCACATTGAAGGGTTAGGTGGACAGCAACTCGAGGTGTTGGGGGTATGGAGGTTCAAGTTCAAGACGGTGTACGACCAGATCGTGGTTTGGGATGCCCTGGTAGTGGACGGCTGCCGGGATGAGTTGATTATGGGGATCGATTTCCTCGATACAAAGGGCGTGACGATAAGTTTCGAGACCAGAGAGGCGACTTATTATGAAGGAGAGCGTCAGGTGGTGATGCCCTTTACGTGTAAGGACAGAGGGCGTGGTGGAGCGGTGCGGCTGGTCCGTGGACGGAAGCTCGCCACGCAAGCACTGACGATGGTACGGGTACCAGTGGACGCGGCAGAAGGCACGGTGGGCGTCTTCCACCCGTGCCCGGCGGAATCGTCGTGGATCCTGGCGGCCCCTACGGTAACGAAGGTCCAGGGAGGACGAGTCTGCGTCCCGGTCCTCAATGTGCTCGGCAAGAGGACGAAACTGCCCGCGAGGAAGCGACTCGGCCAGTGGGTGCCGGTCGATGAGGACGTTGAGCTCTTGGAGATGAATGGCGAGCTCGACAGGAAGCGCGTGCAGACGTGGGTAGCGACGCTGAGTAAGGACAAGTCAGTGCCACTCGCGAACGAAGACGAGTTGAAGTTGGACCATCTGGACGAGGGACAGCGAGAGCTGCTGCTCCAGCTCATGCGGAGTTTTCCACGAGTAAGTACGGAGGATAAGGTGTGTCCGCCACCCACAACCACAGGGGTACGGCACTATATCCCTACGGGTGACGCAGCGCCGATCAGACAAAGAAGGTTTCGCAATAGTCAGCACGAGAACGAAGTCATTGCTCAACACATTAAGCAGATGTTGGAGCACGGTGTGATCGAGATGGCCAATGGTCCATGGGGTTTTCCAGTTGTACTCGTGAGGAAAAAAGACGGGAGTGTGCGATTCTGCATTGATTATCGCGCACTGAATGCAGTGACGGTCAAGGACGTCTACCCCTTACCGCGTATTGACGAGACGCTCGAGGCATTGGGAGGAGCGCGGTGGTTCACGACCTTCGACCTTATGGCGGGATATTGGCAGATCAAGGTGGCAAAACAGGACCGAGACAAGACGGCGTTCCTAACCCGAAAGGACTCTATCGGTTTGTTCGAATGCCATTTGGACTGAGCAACGCGCCCAGCACGTTCCAGAGGCTGATGGATTGTGTGTTTCGGGGTCTCTTGTGGGTTTGTTGCCTGGTATACCTTGATGATATCGTGGTGTTCTCGAAAGGCGAATTTGAACGGCACATCGTGGAGTTAGCGGTGGTGTTGGCGCGGCTGGAGGATGCGGGCCTGACCATCAAGTTGAAGAAGTGCCAGTTCGCGACGAACAGTATCGAGTACTTGGGGCATCAGTTGAGCCCTGAAGGTGTGCGGCCAACGGACAGGCTTATCAAAGCCATCGTGGAGTGTCCAGTGCCGGCAGACGAGAAGGGCGTGAAAAGGTTCGTGCATCTGGCAGGTTACTATCGAAGGTTCGTCGAAGGTTTCGGGACGAAGATGGAACCGCTGACGAGACTGCTGTGGAAAAGCGTGACGTGGGAGTGGGGCGAGCAACAACAAATGGCGTTCGATGCGATAAAGGAGGAGTTGAGCTCGCGTCCGCTGCTCGCGTATCCCGACTTTCGTCGACCGTTTGTGCTGGCGGCTGATGCGTCGACAGTTGGCCTAGGGGCAGTACTCATGCAGGACTTGGGACAAGGACTACAGCCTGTTGGATATGCAAGTAAGGTGAACAACGAGTGTCAGAGCAAGATCCCATTACGCAGTTGGAGTGCCTCGCAGTGGTATGGGCAGTTCAGTATTTTCGGCCGTATCTTTATGGACGAGAGTTCAAGGTTGTGACGGACCACCATGCACTCAAGTGGCTTATGTCAAAGAAGGATTTAACTGGCAAACTACAACGGTGGGCTTTGGCGCTGCAGGAGTACAACTTCACTCTCGAGTTTAGGCCAGGGAAGGAGAACGTCGTGCCCGATGCCTTGTCGAGGGCACCGGTGCTGCAGGCGACGGCGGAAGGCGGTGAAAGCGAAGCCGAGAGCGACGACGAGAACGCGAACGTCGACGAGGACGGCGAGATGGGTACGCCGGCGGCGCAGAGAGGCGACAACAGTAGCGGCTCGACGGAGGCAGCGACGGCTCTTGAGGGAAGCGTCCAGGTCGATGAAGTCACGATCATTAGACACCAGAACGAGAGCAAGTTGTGTCGCGACGCTATCAAGACTGGAGTGGTGCAAGGCCAACGAGTCGAGCGACGACATGGTGTAGTGAGCGTGTACACGGCGGACGGTGGCTGGCGGATCTTGCTGCCGCCAACCTTGTGGGCGGCCGTTCTGAAAGAGTGTCATGACAGCGTGTGGTCGGGACACTTGAAGGGACCGCAGACCTTGGCGAGGGTCGCGCGCAACTACTGGTGGCCGAGGATGAGGAAGGTCGTGTTGTCGTGGACGGGAAGCTGTCGTGACTGCGGGAGTCGGAAGGCGAGGCCGAGGCGGGTGATACCACCGCTGAGGAGCCTTCGCGTAGGTGCTGTAGGTGACCGGTGGGCTCTTGACGTGGCTGGCCCACTGCCGATCACCCACGCAGGCAACCGCTACGTCATCGCGATGGTCGAGTATGTCACGAAGTTTGTAGTCGCAGTACCTGTGAAGAGCCACACCGCTGACGTGGTGGCGACGTTGGTGGCCGACGAGATCGTGTTCAGACACGGACCGTTCAGAGAGCTAGTGATGGACGGTGCTTCGGAGATGCAGTCGGGGCTTGTGCGTGCGCTGGTGACCATCCTACAGGCGAAGCAAGCGACGCCAGTCCCGTACCGGCCGAACCTGCTGGGGCTGGTCGAGCAATTCAACAGAACGTGGAAGGACATGGTGGCGATCTACGTATCACGGCATGGCAACGATTGGGATGAATGGTTAAGAGCGTTGACTTACGCATACAACTCTGCGGAGAACACGGTCACGGGCTTCGCGCCGTTCTTTCTGATGACGGGTAGAGAGCCGCGGGCGCCACGCGACTTGTTGCTGCAGGAGAGGCTGGACAGCGTCGAGAACGCGAGTGACTGGCACCGACGTCTGTGTCGAGCGGTGAATGAGGCAGTCGAGGACGCGAGAGCGGCGATCGAAAAGGAGCAGAGGCGTCAGGCGCGGTACTACGACCGGCAGGTGCGCCGTGGGCCGAGCTTTGGGCCAGGTCAACTAGTGTGGGTGTACAAGCGACCTGTGGGCAAGAAGCAGACGAAACTCAGGCACCGGTGGATTGGTCCATGCCGCGTGATAGAGGCCGCGGGCTACGACAACTTCCGGGTGCGACGGATGGACAATCAGGACGAGTTGTTGGCCCACGAGTCGATGCTGTTGGAGTATAGCGAGCCAGTGTCGGTGCTCGAGGACGTGGCTAGGGATCTCCAGGATCAGCTGCTCGAGGACGAAGACGAGTCGGCAGCCGCTGAGACGAGGGCCGGGGTACGAACGAGGAGTCAGAGAGCCAGATCAGAGCTCGAGCCGAGAGGTAGCGGCGAGGTAAGGATGGCAGTACCGGCGAGAGCGGCTAGGGCAGCGGAACAGCGAGACGCAGAACGAGCAGCTGTGTTCCTGAGGCAGAACGCGACGGGCGTGTTCTTCGTCGAGAGGCGACGAAGAAAGGTAAGAAACTCGAGCGGGCGTTACGAGACGGAGATCCTAGTCGAGATCCTGACGGGCCCGGCAGCTGGGCAAGCGATGTGGTTGACCATGGAAGAGTATGAGATACTGTGGGTGACCGGCAAGGACGTCGAGGACGACGTCGAAGCTGGGTCGGGGGAGTGATGAAGCGTCCCGAACGCGCGGGCCACGAGGAACAGAAACCGGTACGGCACCGGGATTCGGCGTGAGGGCGGCCGTTGCTCGACGCGGCGACGGGCGAGCGAACGGTCGGCGCCAACAGCAGCCAATCAGGTGGCCGGAAAGTTAAAAGTCCGCGGAAGTTGTGGCCTTGGGGATCCAGCTTGCCGGAGGACTGCGGGGGGAGCGTGGCCGTGGCGGAGAAGGACTGCGGAAGTCGAAGATTCTCCAGGTGGTGCACAAGTAAAGCAGCTGGAATATATAGTATAGGTTGAGGACTCTGGTGTTTGTCGCTGACAGTTCGCCGAGTTGGTAGCTCCCAGAGACTTTGTGCTCTGGTCTGTTCAAGGTGCTGGTGGTTTAGTCCAGGGTGAGTCGCGGACGTCGCTGACGGTCCCGACGCCGACCCTCGAGTCTCGTGGACGAGGTTACGGCGGTGGCAGCCAGCGAGCAGTGCCATCGTCGAGGCCTGCCTCATCGGCGGCGGCCTGGGGACGCTCAGGTTGCGCGGGAGGCGAAGACAACTCGGCGCAGTGTGTCAGGGGCCCGGCGCGGTGCCCAGTCCACGGGAGACCAAAAGGCCTTGGCGGGACCTATATTAGGAGGGCAGTCTGTGTGAACCACCTCACTACTAATTGCGTGCTATTTAAAGGACTCTCGAAGGGTGGAGTGAGCGGCGTGGGCCTTCCCCAGCCCCTGAGCGCGCCACAACATCACGGATCATCATGATCCAGTGGTCGCTGGCGACCGCGCGCACGTCTACATGCGTCTCATGACGCAGCGAGGTGTTGCGCCAAGCCGCTGCGGCTCTCGATCAGTCGTTGTCGAGAAATCGACACGCGACTTCGCACCCATGGTCGCCATGAGTCTGTACCCATTTCCGTGTGGGTCCTCGGAAATTCCGTACTGGAATAGGCTCGCGTTACTTATTTAGGACAAGACTGTTCCTAAAGTAGGGACGAGGGTGTTCCTCATTTTGGGGGGGTGGGGGGGGGGGGGGTAACAGGGTACAAAGTTACACAAGTAGGTTAGGTTGTGTAGGTACATAACGTGTGTGGTCCACTTTGGGGAAAGGCTACCCTAAGTAGTGACTCTCTTTTATTAGATTCAGTAGGTGATATCCCGGAGTATTAGATACCGGGGATATCGGGTATAGGGAGGATTATTCCCCAGTGGAATAATCTGAATACAATCAGTTCGCCTTTTGCCAATTCATTGGCGCTCGTCGACAGGGGTCGACTAGGAGCGGCTGCTCATGCTTTCTCAAGCGCAGGTGCTGTGAACGGTCGTGGACCGTTACACCAGGCGTCCGGCGATATGCAGATCTACGACAACGCTACAGCGTAGTGGAACGCGAGCGAGAGGCTCGCGTTCCTCAACTACTATTTCGGCCACCGCCAGCCGACTGACCCCAAGGTGCTGCTCTTGTGGCATGATTTCAGCGGCCACTGGACGGACGAGGTGACGGCTCGCGCGGCTGAGCTAGCGGTTGTGCTCTACAAGATCCCGCCAAAGTTCAGGTACGTCTGCCAGCCAGCGGACATCAGCTGGAACAAGCCGCTGAAGGACCATATGCGTGCCAAGTGGATGGGTTGGATTGCCGCACAGGTGCGCCAGAACGGCAAGCTCTCTCCTCCGTCACGGAAGGAGCTCGTGGACTGGCTAATCTCGGGGTGGGAGTCGCTCACCACGGTGACCATTTGGAACGGATTCAGGCGCGCCAGACTTCAAATCTGGGGCGATGATGGCGCCGTGGTCGAGCCTCCCGTCCCCGTTCCAGAGCCCACTGTGGGTGTGGAAGAGGAGGAGGTGCTCTCTGATGATGATATGAGTGACGCAAGCGACGACAAGGAGGAGGAAGAGTTCGAAACAATCTGGAATGAGATTGGGACTTTTTGTTTCAATTTGTTGTTGTTTTTTGTTGGAGGGAGGAGGGGGGGGGGGGGGGGGGGGGGGTACCGGAGAATTAATGCAGTGCACTGCGTAACAATCCCTGCTCCCAAGCACAGCGTGGCTTGGGCCCTCAATTCCTGACTGCGGCCAGGGTCAAGTACCATGGTCACTTCAACATCAAGTGCTGACGCGTTGTCTCATCTGATGTGTTCCCGTACGTTCGTTTCGAGATCCTCGCCGTAATTTGCCCTCATCACCGTATTTTACAAAATACACCGCGATTTGGTAGAGGGTTGTGGTTTCGGATCTGACCATGTCATTTGACACATAGAATACGGTACACTAATTTAGTGTAACATACACAGGACATCTAATTGGTCAAGCGGTAAGTTTCCTCTGCAGTAATTTACTGAACTGTGACAATTGATACGGCCTGAGGCCTGTGTGGTCCCCCGCGTTGCGTTTCGAGTTGGCGCGCGATGGTGAAGCGGAAGCTCGATGAGAATGTTCTGCGCGACCAAACGGCGCTAGACGAAGACGACAGCGGCACCCATGAGAGCGTTGGCAGTTACCGCGCGAGTGAATACTCCGAAGGGGATAGTGGGCAATCTAGTGATCTGATCGCAGAGGAGTGCGATCTGTTTTCAGACGTTTCTAATCGTGGAGATCCGAGCTCAAGACGCGATTGGAGCGGCATGGAAGTCAAATGACCTTCTCCTGAGAGGAAGGAGTTTCCGACGTTCCAAGAGGCTTGTGAATATCTTGAGAAGTTTTTCTAGCACACTTTCTAGCCGCTTCGGTACGTAAACTTTTCATTTCTCCATCATAAATCTGCTCCTTAGTTTTAACCTTCTTCGAAAGCGAAGGAAGGCCCAGGCTCTCGGTTGCCGTGCTACCATCACAGCAAAAGTCGTGAGTTACGTGAAGAGCTCTGGCGATTTGAGATGGCGAGTGGTATTGTCGAAGGTGCACATCGTTCACAATCACCCCGTCAGTCGTCGAGTATACGGTGGCTATGCGGAAAACCGGGCTCTTACGAATTCTGATCCGGATCTAATTCAGCGAATCGGCGAGTACAGCGAAGTCGGTGTTCCCACACGAAACATTGCGCGCTTTGTGAGGAAGCAGTCAGGTAAAGTGCTCGAAGTACCCGAAGTGGCCGATGTTGGCAAAGTGACGGGCGCTACCGAAGCAACCGAAGCTGCAGGTGCACCTTGGGAGGCAGTCCAGTAGGTGGATATGATGTACTTACTTGACATGCATTTGTAAATGGCAATGTAGACAAACCGATTATCACGAATGATGTGGAGAACTTGCTCCAGAAGACAAAACAAGCAAAACGTATAGGCACGCCTGTGCAGCGGCTGAAGAGGGCGATCAACATGTTAGTTCTTGTTGACAAACAGACGAAACCTGGCTCGCGTTTTCGTCGATGGTGAACGGAATGCGCGCTGTGTCCTGCTCCAGACAGCCATGATGCGGAAAGTCATGGCGGCCTTTCCCCAGGTACTCTTGATGGGCGTGACGCATGGTAACCTTCGTTTGACATGCATGCACGATGAGCTTATCTGACGCTGCGATCCATGTGATCACGTCAGGCACGAATATTGAACGCTACAAGCTCTACAGCTTCGTTGTGGAAGATGCATTCGGGGTAGGACAATATGTCCAGCATGCGCTTATCGATGGAGAGACAAAGGCCACTTTCTCACCGCACTACGAGAATTCAAGTCCAACAATCCAGCGTGGAGGGACATAGAAGTTGTTGTGATACGTACTGTTCAGAACCACGGGGGGTAGCGTTTACAACACACATACTTGTGAGCCACTTCTTAGATGGACAAGTCGTTTGCAGAGATCGCTTCTATGGAGGAAGAGTTGCCCGAGGCATGAATTCTTCATTACCACTTTCACGTGATCAAACATCTCCACGAGAAGGTTATGGAAACGACTTTCGGTCTTCCCATGAAGACTCACAACGAGTTCGAGAGATTCGACAAAAATGTAAAGGGTGCTTTCCACGAAATGGTATACTCGAACTCGGAGAAAGATTACACGAACGCACGCGATTTCGTCATGTCTCTTCTGCCATTGGAGAATGGCACACATTTGACTACGTCATGACCAACTGGGATCGTCGCCGTGATATGTGGACCCTGTTCGAGCGTCAAGACGTTGCTTATCCAGCAATCATACCAACAACCGCATCGAGTCATCAGGGAGCCACGTGAAGCCAAGTTTGAGTCCCACAATGTCCCTCGATGAGGCGGTGGAGGAGTTGATCGCGTGTCAAACGGACAAAGAAAACGAGTTAGACGCAAAAATACTAGTAAGTGGTTGACGCGATGACATGCAACTGGCTGCTAACATGCATGGTTTGTGGTTGCAAAAAATTCGACGAAGAACCAACTACGATTTCGACGATGAGATGTCATAGCTGCTCTCCATGGTGTCCCACTTTGCTGCTGATCTCGTGCTGCCCGAATATGAAACCGCAAAGAGGGTACGCATATGGGTGTCATTAGAGAACTTTCGCAAGGCTGTTTAGTTTCATTTCAGAAACAATTTCAGAAAAGAGGGTAGTATGGATGATGCGAATAACAGATGCAGAAAACTGATCTTGAACGGCTGTTGAGTATTTTTGACTCAAACCCGCACGAAAGCTTTCGTTTATTTTACGTTTGACCAGCATCGAACGACGAACGAGGAATCGGCGGGGAAAAAGCACTTCTCGGCGAGCGACGACATCTTGCTCTTGGTCCAAGCGAACACGGCGCTGCCATGGGCCCAGACCAAGATCATGGACGCGTGGGAGCGCATCGCGAAGACGCTTGAGGCAGTTCCTGGCTTCGGCGTCGCACGAGACGCCCGCTCTTGTCGCTCAAGGTTTGCTCTGCTCACTAAACACTACAAGGATGAGAACCGCTCTGCGCTAGCGAAAGGAGCTTCCGAGGCGGAGCTCGAAGAGAAGATGCAGCTGCTGGATGACATCATGGAGAAGGTGGACACGCACGCTCAATCAGCAGAAGCGACTCGCGAGGCACAATGTATCCCCCGTCACCGTAGATGACTTTCCCTGCAAACGCCGGATCACTCTCCATGATCTCCTTGATACCACTGGCGACAAGCACTGTGCTGTCGTGCTTGCGGCCATCCATCGGACCGAAGAGAGAAATACAGAGTCCGTCCGGGGCACATACGGCCTGCCACGTCAAGCAGTGCCGTCGCTTGTAGCCGCTGTAAACGGCACGTTGGAGGTTCTCGTGTGGCGGACCGTTCGCGCGAGGAGAAGGCCGGGAGATGTAGTGCTTGGTGCCGTCGACGAATCCGAAGCACCGATTCGTCGGTGCATCTTTGGCCGCCCCAGCCTGGCAGTACGCGTCGAGCCGCTGGCGCGTCATCGAGAGCGAGAAGAGCAATCGCTCAGCGTGGATGACGGTGAGCATGCGCACCGTGCAGTAGAAAATCCGAGAGAGAGACGATGCCCAACGATGAAACTCACCTTCGATCACGATCCAGCGGCACGGTTCCGCAAGCCGGCGGCAAACGATGGCAAGAGCCTCGACACGAGAGACACGATCGCGTTCTTCGGTGACGATTTGCTCTGGCAGGCGGAGGAGACCAGCCAAGCGTGCCAGCTCGCACACCGAAAATCGCATTTTCTTCACGGCCTCATTCGCGTTCCAATTGAGAGCATGCTTGATGGCTGGAGTCGCGTGTACAGGAACTGGTGGTACACCGATAATCCCCTTTTCGACAGCCTTCTCGACGAGCTCGGCCGCCACGTTGAATGGGAAGAGAAGGAAGATGGCGCCGATGAGGGTGACTGCGTCGGTGGTCCCCAGGAGTGGCTTCTTGTGCATTTTGTAAAATACAAGACGAACGTGAACGTGAACGGATCGGCTGCGAAAAACGCTGTTCAGGTTCTCATCACATTCTCGAATTTGATGTGGTTCACAAATATTGAATCTCAAATTCCACGGCCTGCGAAAGTTCTCTATTTTGTGCTCGTAGTTAACCGGGATGTGACGTTATGCATTTTAGGGTTTGAATGGATTTGACACGGAGCACATTGGAAGCGGATTGGTTGCTTTTAGTGGACGGCAGTCAGGTCGAGTAAGATTCACGGCGAGCACCCACGAAGGCGTGTGCACATGCCCATTCTATACGACGCAGCTACTCCCATGCCGACAACTAATGTTTGCCCGGGCGGAGGTGAGTCCCAAGTACTGTAACAGACTACTTTTGTTTTTGACACACTGATGGTGGCCCGGATGTTTTACAGCTTGGTGAGCGATATAGGATTCCGTTTCACAGAATTCATAGTTACTGGACGTTGCGGGGTTCCGACTTGCCCGACAATGGAATCCCCGACGTGATTCCATACCAGCGCCGTCCAGCCCTGCCACCCACATGTGTGCACAGCCCAGAATCGAAATACGCTGAAGCTCGCAAATTGGCCGCGCGCGGAACGAGGCAATCGCGGCTCGAGTACATGCACTTGCAAATGTCGACATGTCATCGCCGCTCCAGGCACCAAATATTGAGTGGCCGTCTCTTGAGTAAGTCCTATGTGTGCAGCGGCTGCACCTTTATAGCCGCAGCATGGACAGATCGATGCCAGACGTGCGCTGGTACGAAAAGGGTTGTGGTATAGCGCCCCGATTCCGTGAACATGGGTTTCTACGAGCACCAGGTAACCAGTCAGGTGAAGGTGTGCACGACCAAGTTCCAAGGAAGTGATCAGTCTGGCATACCTCTAGTACCCAAAGCAAGACAAAGTGAATAGCCTGGTGCCCAAGTCAAGATTCCGTAACGTACCGCAGCAGATTATGAGCGACGTCAATTTATTAGCGCAAAAAGTGAGATTAGCCAATCGCCATCAATTATTCCTGAATAGGTATCAATGATTGGCGGAATGTTTGTGGCAGCAGTTTATGGCCCATTCAACCCAGAGACACGCATTGATTGGAGTCCAAGCGCCATGAGAATGAAGAGGAAGATGTGGACTCAAGAGGATTTCGAGGCGGCTGTAGCAGAGATTGATGTCAAGCCGCGCCGGCGCAAGACAGTCGACGTCTAGCGCCGCCTACTGACAAACGACGACCTCGAAGCTTCCGACGGCTAAGCTCATGCCTGGTGGAGGACTTCAAGCCCCAGAATCCAACCGGAGCAGCTGACTTTCACCCTGTGGTTGCTGGAACAATATCTTTCGTTTGTTCCCACATGTTTTTTGTCGCGTCTATCACATAGTGCTTCGAATAGTGGTGTTCCGTGCGATTAGTGGCCCCGCCATAGACTGGTGTCGGAAATAACCGAATTTTCGACTTTCGAGAGTAGTTGTGACAACTTACCTGCTTCACTAAGTGTTTGGATATCATCACGTTCTAGCCGCTTATTTCAGCTATCCGGGCATGGTTCAACTGCCAAATTCTTTAACGTTATGGCCAAAGCGCTAAGGTACCCGATTTGCGCTCATAACCTGCTGCAGTACGTTATTCCAAATTCGGCGGTGCAAGTTATCGTATTTCTCTTTATTCAGAAACCTTCCATAAAAACAGTAGGAGTAAGAACCTTATGTTTGGCAGATTTTAGTAGGTAGGAATAGGTGATTGCCACCCAAAAACCCACGGAAGGGGGGGGGGGGGCGATTCTCCGCCGCTAATTTCGTGGGGGTCAGTTTAGATTTTTTTCTCCCTTCTCGCAGAAGCCCCTGATTCTCCCTCAAGTAGTAGCCCCAGTCAGTATCCCGAGGAATTTGCCAAGTGCTTCCGAAGTGATCAGTCTGGTGGATTGGTCGCCTGTTTTGGGTACTGTCGTGATCCGAAGTGATCAGTCTGGCCGAGGGCCGGGTAGTTTATCCTGGGCTCCCTGCCAAGCTCCCCTTTCCTGAGAACATTGTTGCCGTCGGTGACTCAAGAGCGAGCCTACGTACGCCAGGTGCCCGTTTTTGATTCTGCCACACGACAGGGTCAGGTCAATATGAACGAGGCTGATCAAGTCTGGGGTCTGGGTATCGGTCAACCTACAGCAGCGTCTGTGTGTAGTGGCACATGGGCTCTAGTTGGATAACAGTCCTGCAGAAATACCAAGTCGTACTTAATCGAATAAGAACAGAAGTAGTCGCACTTAACAGGGTGGCGTTTGACAGCAGTCACAAGTCCTTGGAATTTCTGCTCCGCAATCGCATCCGTATGGAAGAACCAACTTCACCAAAGGCACTCATCCACAACTGCGGCGATGTGCTCCATACTTCTCGTTCCTCGCATGATCCTGATCTTCGACTTGAGCTTCGCCTCCCAACAGCCTTCAATCCCATTCGTGTGAGCGCCTATGGTGGGGTCTTTATAGTTCTTCGAATGGTTGGCCCAGGTGTGCATGTACAGCGTCTCAGGCCCTGTCCCAGCCGTGCACATGTGCACAAAAGAGCAATTTGATTGGCTGAATGAAGTGGCGCACATGTAGAAAAAACATATGGTTGGCTGGTACACATGATCATCCTTGTCCATTTTGACCAATGAATTGACGCACTACAAGTTTGAAATCCAAACCAAATACAACTTGAAGCGAGAGCTCTCGCTTCAACTGCAGCGCACGCACGGCAAGACAACTCGTTGTTCCCCAGGCAGGCGCACTCCGCATGGACATGGACTTCGACCACTTCGACACCATCGCCGGCGAATCTGGTGGCACTTCGTGTGTGCCTGAAGCGGCGCCAGACGTTGCTGATGGTTTTACACCAGACGACCAAGAGGCCATGCACGTTGAAAACGACTCCAACGACGACTGGGGCGTCGACAAGTTCGATGACGTTCTCGTGTGGTTATCGAGCCACCGTGTTGAGAGCGGCTCGTGTGGTGCGTCGCTTCAAGAGATCGTCATACCAGCCATGGCGACGCTCATGAGTTTCTTGCTCACGATCGCCTTGTGTCGGGCCTGCTCAGTCCACAAGAGCAGCGCCGCGTCGAGATGATACGAGAGCGCATTGAGTGGTACCGACACGCCAAGACCCTCGGGATTGAGTCGCAGTTCAAGCTGCACTACCGCATAAATGTGAGCAGCTTCTCGAAGCTGCTCAAGCTACTTGCACCGCAGCTCAAGATCGAGTGCTATCAGTTCAATCGGCGAACGCCAGGAAGAACCCTCCTGTCTCCAGCCGGTATGTTGCGGTGCTGCCTCGGTTGGCGGGTGGTAGCCACCATCATATTCGTGTTATCGCGGGTGTGAGCAAGTCGCCTTTTTTTCGTGTTCTTCATTGTGTTTTGGGTGCGATCAACTCGGCCAGTGAGCTCCATCTCCGCTTTCCTTCAGCACCAGACGAGGTCAAGCGCGCGGCGGTCGGTTTCACGTCCATCAGCAGCGCAGGTATTATTGAGCATTGTATTGGGGCCATCGACGCCGTGTTGGTCGAGATTCGCGTTCCCAACAAGGCCAACTGCGGCAGAGTGGTGTCGTTCTTCTCGGGGCACTACCAACGCTACGGTTTGAATGTACAGGCTTATACGGACCACATGTCGCGTTTCACGGCTGTGTCGGTGCGAGCTCCAGGCGGCATGAATGACGCTGCGGCGTTCAAGTGGCGACTGAGCACCGTCCTCGGGAATCTTGAGCGGCCATACTTCGTTGTCGGCGACAATGCCTACACACAGTGTGTCTGTCATGACGCCGTTCAACAAGGCCCAAATTTCCAATCGTCCCGATCGAGACAACTAGAACTTCTTCGTCAGCCAGTTGCAAATCAGAGTCGAAATGGCTTTCGGCATGTTGGTGAATAAATTCTCTGTGCGGAAGAACCCCCTCGGCGTCGACCTCAATAACTGTTGGGCATTGATTAGCGCGTGCATGCGTCTGCATAATTTCTGCATCGACGAGCGTCTTCTGGAGGGCTACGCATCACCACGGACCATGCTCAACGAAGTCCGGGCTGCTACACAGGGCAACGACGTCTCGTACTGGGAGAGTTCAATGCTGCCCGACGACGATGCCGACGTCACCCCCGTGCACCGTGCTGGCGAGGCGATGAGAAGTGCATTGGTTGAGCACATCGCAGCTCACAATATGTGCCGACCAGTTCGCAACTAACCTCGAACCCAAGACTCGCGCTGACGGCCTTTATATTGAGCGCTGATATAGTGTAAACACCAACGGTTCTGAACCACTACATGCATTCAAATACAGTGTTGCAGCGGTCATCTCTTTCTTTCTTTCTTTCTTTCTTTCTTTCTTTCTTTCTTTCTTTCTTTCTTTCTTTCTTTCTTTCTTTCTTTCTTTCTTTCTTTCTTTCTTTCTTTCTTTCTTTCTTTCTTTCTTTCTTTCTTTCTTTCTTTCTTTCTTTCTTTCTTTCTTTCTTTCTTTCTTTCTTTCTCTCTCTCTCTCTCTCTCTCTCTCTTATCGGCGCTACTTGGCTTTGAGTCGCTCTTGGATGGCCTGCCATTCGGATTGGTACGTCGCAAGGTCTTCCTCAGTCAGCTCGCGGTTGAGCTCTGTGGCGGTCAGCAGTTCAGTGCGCAGCGCGACAATTCGGTTGCGCAGAACGTCGATCAGCTTCAAGTCCGCGACACGATCGATATTGGTGCTGGCCGTTGACTTGGGTTGGGTCTCACACTGACCCTGGTTTCCCACGAACACCTCCATGGTCTTGTGATCGACTCACGTGTTTTTACTGTTGATGGCGAGGTCTTTGTCTTGCTTTTCTTCTCTTTCGTTGGCGTGGCATCGCTTGGCTGGCGTCGCTTTCGGTTAGGGTGTAGTTGCGGCTCCAGCGTGTTGTACTCGCCTTCTTCGAACAGCCCACTGTGAACAAAGTCGTTGAGGCCAGGCTTCAGCTACAAGCATTTTTGTTAGACAGATACAGCAAGCCGAATGCAAGGCCAATCCTACCTGTAAATGGTACCACAGATATAGACTATCAGCGTGTCCGTGGACAAAATTCTTGAAGTTGCTGTCATGAGTGTCGGACTGACGGAATCGCGTGCTTGCTTCCTTGTATCTGTCGTTTGTTTCTTTCCACATCGCTTGCAATTTCTGGGCGCTGTGTGGAATCATCACTTTTGGATCGATGCCTTCGAACCTGTCGTCGGCTTTGATCAGTATCGTCCCTCTCAGAGCGGAACGACACCGCCGCGTCGGCCCAAAATGCATCCCGCTGGCTAGACTTGCTGTCAAGTTCATCTCTTGTCAGGCAATTCCCTGCTATCAACGAATTAGCGAAGATCATGGCGCCATCAAGTCACACAACGCACGCGCACTAGTTTCGGCGAAGCGGCCACTAAATTCGTCAGTGAACAGCAGATTCAAGAGCCGGAACAAGCAGTGCTTGGTACGCTTCGGTGGGTTCGGGGCTGTGGCGCCACTGTTACTGGGGGAAATCGTCTTGGCACATGCTCGGGTCAGCCTCGCGAAGCCTGGCGACGATTTCTGCTTTTTTCATGCCGCGAGTACTGCCTAGTTTGCGGCTCGTACACAGCTTGCGTAGGTCCTCTGTGCGCCTTGATTCGTAGTCTGGATTCGCGTTCGGAGCACTGTCAGCGACGCGAAAGATACTGGGATCGGCGTGGAAGGCAGTCGATGCATCGCTTTCGCTCTCGCGTGGCGAATCAATGCTACTATCACTCTGGCCATCGGTTTCGGGTGGCGCTGGAGCCGCTTGCTCGTCGTGGGGCGCCAAGCTCGTGTGCAGCGCACGTGTACCGGTCGATAAAGAGCAGGTACCCCAAGCGCTGGAAAGTAGGATGCCCTCGCGAGCGCCGCGAGCGGGCCAATGTCGGTCGCAAGTGCGCCGCTATCATCACGCGCCATCGCAGCAGTGGAATCCATGGCTCTTGTGTTCAAATTGCGCACCACTTCGCGCGCCACTTTCCAAATGTGACAACAGGGAACTCGATGGGATATATTTAGCCAATCAACAACCATGTTCAAGATAGCGAAAGATCTGTCCCAACCGGTGTGCAAGTGCACACACCTAACCCTTCTGATATCTGGTGCATATGTGCAGCACATGTGCACGGTTGGAACAGTCCTCAGGAAAGTGACCGCCACCCCCTAAATCATTACATCTGATCGTCATTGCTTTTGATCCAGTTGTTCGTTCTTGGCGCGTCTGGCACCAAAACGTGCGGAATCGCGCACAGAAAACATTCCCACCCGCCACTGAGTCATTCTAGTAGCTCGTGTGGCCACCTCGGGTGGCAATCACGGCGTCCAGGCGCGCAGGCATCGAGTGTATGATCTTCCGGACGACGTCGTCGCCAAAGCGCGACCAAATATCACACAGCTTGACCTTGATGTCCTCAATGGACGTGGCCGGGTTGCGGTTGAGCTCACGCTTCATGATGGTCCAGACGTGCTCAATGGGGTTGAGATCGGGGCTCTGCGGAGAATGGCCCAAATCCTTCAGCTTCAGCTCCTTCAGCTTCTTCCTCGTGGCCTTCGCACGATGGCAGGAGGCGCCATCGTGAATGAACGGGATCTGGTCCTCCAATGACAGCCCTAAGAACTGCTTGGTGACGGGGACGTATCTGCCCAACAGGTCACGGTAGCGATCGCCGGCCACGCTCTCGCCCTCCTCGTAGATGTGGAGAGGCCCAACGCCATCGCCAGAGATCGCTGCCCACACCATGAGCTTCTTCCGACCAGACTTGAAGGTCGGCAAGATACAGTTAGGGTGGTAGGCCTCGTGGGCACGACGCCAGACGAACACGCGGCCACACTTGCCGTGGATCTCGACGGCATCCTCGTCCGTGGACATGCTGTTGCCCCACTCTTCTGCCGTCATGTGGCTCAGCTTCTTCGCGTAGGCGAGGCGCTTGAGACGGTGCCTCTTCGAGTGGCATGGCTTCTTGCGCGCCGAGCGATCATTCAGGCCCGTGTCGTTGAGGCGGGACCGAATGGTCTGAGGAGACACGTCCTTGCCCAGGTCCTTGGAGACTTCGGCAGTGCCGCGGTCGTCGCTCGCAAAGTGATCCGCTTCAACAACGCGCACGATACGACGATCCTGGCGCTCAGTCGTGAGCCTGGGGCGTCCGCTGCGCTTCGGGTCGTCGACGTGCCCGTTCTTCTCATAGAACGTGATGATATCACGAACGGTCGTACGTGGCATCTCTGGCGGTTTTTGCCTTCTTGACGCTGCGCTTGTACTTGGAGACGACGCGGCAGCGAAGGTCGTGCGAGTGCTCAGAGCAGACCTTGGTCATGGTGGTCGGGGCGTGCTAGTTGGCAAGTGAACTCTGAGCAACGAAGGCCGTCGCTCCCCGCCGCATGATCCATGTTGGCGACACGGCTCGAAATGTTCGCGTACATTCTAGCAACATTCGGTTCACCTTTCACACAATTACTGTTTGTTTGAGCTGGGTGGCGGTCACTTTTTGTCCACCTACTTTTTTTTTCGGTTGGCGGAAGACGCTAAGATCCCGCCAATCGCGACGTGTACAACGAGCCAGGAGAGAGTATTTGCTGCCGATTGGCGGAACTTGCGGGTCGAGCCGATGAAAATTGACAAAATCAGAACCAAATGAATTTTGCTATTGTGGGGTGGCGGTGACTTTTTGGGTACGCTGTATGAGTATTGCTTGACCTTAGAGTTATTGGCGAGAGTGTGTCTCTGATTCACAGATACAAAGGACACGAACATATCGCTGATGATGTGCGTACTACAAAGGAATAATAACTGAGGAAACAGAAAGCAAATTGACTCGAGAGTACGTACTGTGGCTGGATAATCTCGGCAATTACCGACGTGAGGGTCTCTTTTGTGCGATCGTCGAACGTAATGGTGGCGAACCAATTCTTTGACATGCCAAAACTCTGCATACTTCTTACCCCTGTAATACTTCTGTTTCTTCGCGAGAGAAGTCTCATTGATTTCAACCACGTGTCCTGGTCCTCCCACTTTCATGTCAATGCGCATCATTTCCTTGCTACAGTAGCCACGGCAAATGTCTAAGCAATCCGCCATAGTCGACGCCGTTACCTTTAGGTATTGGCGCACAGTCGTCGACTTTGCCTCCGTGGCTTTTCCTGCGGCTAGCTCTGCAAGCATGGAGCCGATCCCATTGACGCGGTCGCTCACCGTGGCAGCGAGTGTTCGTACCGCAGCTTTCGTTTTGGACCAAGATTTCCTTTTGGTGCCCAACTTGCCCGCCCGAAGCCTTCAACATGCCTCTGCGGAAAATAGCCCAAAATACAGCTTCACCTCTATAGTGCAAATATCACAGTCTGGGTGATTTTGAGTGAAAGGTTATGTCGATTTTCTGGCGGCCTAACGGAGGTGTCATGGGCGATAACCGATGATGTTCCATAAAAAAAACCATTTACAGCCGCTCATCGCCCATTATGATGGCATCCAAACGAGCCCTATATATAGACGCACGGTCATATTAAATATGACCGTGCGTCTATATATAGAGCTCAATTGTGCAAATTTTGTAGAATTGAAAATACCAATGTCTGTGATGGTAGCAAACGATTCCACGAGCTAACACGTGTTGAGAGCGCTGGAATGGATCGTTGTCAGCCACAAAATCACGCCATGATTGCCACGAGGTCCGATTTTGACGTAGCGGGAGATTAGCAAGATTTTGGCACTCCATACGCAAAAAATAGATCAATCGAGCGATTGCACGTGGGGTCAATCGTGGCGAGAAGGCTGTTCGCGCACAGTTGGGAAGGGATGGGGGGGGGGGGGGGGGGGGCATGGCGTGGTGATTAAGCGTCACCTAAGGTCCTTGGCGAAGAAACGTTGCATCGGGTCCTTCGGATGGCATATGTGAAACAAATGCCATAAGTTGCTATCTCTGCTGCTTTGGATGGGTTAGTGAAACGAACAAAGATTCTAGACGTGCTACGCTCATCTAAATTTGCGAAGTACACCAAGAGAATACCTCGACCGCATTTCAAGAAGCGCGACAAAGGTACACATTTGCAAGGAATTACCTCAGCAAGGTCGGGTTCTGGGACCGTGTAGTGTTATCGGACGAAAATTTTTTTAAACCTTGACGGCTCGGACGGCTATTAATACTACTGACACGACTTTAGGCTGCGCAAGGGCTACAGACTAAGCACGGGCTACAATTAACGGTAAAGCAATAGGCTCAAGAATGGTAGCCGATGGAAACGAAATGAAAACTCGTGTCTTTGTTGACTCGATGTGTACTTATTTAAGAAGACATCATAGATTTTTATGTGGTGGTCAGGAGCAGGTCGCCAACCATACCTGTGCTAGGTATGATAGACAAAACGAAGTCACACACACATCTGACGGTACGGAAGATTTATACGAAGTGTTCGCATTTTTTATCGCTGCAAGCGCCCATTATCTTCTGCCGCGAATACTGAGTAGAAATTCGTTTTTCGATCCAAGGATGGTGAATGTTCCATGCACTCGCAACAGCAAGACTTCGATATGGACGATGGTACAGTGTGGACGTCTTAAAACGGTACTACACTGGGTCATTGATTGTCACACCTTGGGATCACTTGGGCAAACTCGCGATTTTTCATTACCTCTGCGAACACAACAACATGGTCTCGCGGTGCACTTGAAGTGAGTTCCAAAGTGATGGACAACAACTGGTTGAACGGATCGATCCGAAATTGGGGGGGGGGGGGGGGGGTACTTTGCCCATTCAAAATACCCCGCGGAACGCATTGCTTTCCCCTTGTCGTCAACGGCAGTCAGTGGTACGGGTGGTACCATGGCCTTACTGAGTATTGAAGAGCTTCAATGCCCTTACATTTTTTTCGCGTCTGTTCGTGAGATAGTTGAGGTTCACCGCAGATGAGAGCTTGGAACAATTATCTTTTCCGCCATATGTCAACACCACACGAGCACGCATGATTTAACAACTACATTATGACAGTCGAAAGCTTCAGATCTTCACTAGTATGTGCGTGCGACGAAACAATGGTGGGTGGCTGGTGATATAGATGTGAATCACACGTGCTTCACAAACTAGAGCAAGGATGCTGATGTTCTTGTCGCCTTACATACCAGGCGGTCGAGGCGTCGATGGGCAACGAGTCAACGCCTTACATACCGGGCGCAGTAGTGGAAGCCAAACATCACAGGCTTTTCGCTGCAGAAAGCAAAGTGGGCAACCATTAAGTGTGCTCAAGGTTCGTGTGTGTGCATTATCTGCTGGCCAGCAGAAGAACTGTAGCATAAATGCACAACTGAACGAGACTAAACCAACTTACTCGTTGCAAAGACAAAATGTCGAGTGACTAGTTCAATGCCTCACCTAATATGTGAGGTATTGAACTAGCAAAAATGGAGGTGGAATTGGGTTCCGCAGATCAGTGTCTCTCATATTAACGTGTTTACCCAAATTGAGCACCGTGTACAATTCCAATTGAGTCCCCTCCGATCCCATCAGGGTGCATAATACGGGGGAGCTTCTAAACAGAGGGTGCACAAAACAGGGGCACTCAATTCCTGGGATCGATTTGGTGACCACTGCACGAATGATATACCACGATCGCTGTAACAGATCACTGGCGCGCAGAACTGCAGTCTACCTGCAGGAGCTTCCGCTCGGTGATGGAGTATCCATGGTTTGGGGTTCTGTGGGCGGTGAGTCAGATCACCCGTGCAAAAATCCCCATTGCTAGAGGCCATGCCCACCTTTATCTTCATTCATCGATGACGGGCTCATTGAGCGCTAGACTGATGTCATCGTCGTGCGTCACGTCCAGAGCTTGCTTTTTCGTTCCAAGTCTGTTGCGCTCCGACAACTTGCCGAGGAAACGTCCTCCATATCCACTGCCGTGGGTCTTGATCCACTCGATCGCTTCCTTCTTCCTCGCGATGTCAATCGACTTGCGTTGGCCTGGCATTGCAAGAGAGGAAGAAAGAAAAGCGAGAGCGAGAGCGAGGGCACGGCGAGAGCAGAACGAGGACAAGAGTTCGAGATTGTTCTCCTGTGCGTCTGCTTCTCATTTCGAGTCTTTCTAGGGGTCACTATACGGGGATACTGTATTTATGGTGTGGACCCCGCGAGAGGGCGCTCAAAACAGGCGAACCTTTATTTCCGTAGGGTGCTCAATTTGGGCAAATTCGTTATAAGAGACACTGATCTGCGGAACCCTATTCCACTTCCACTTTCTGATCTGCACGAGATTCAAGAATTTTCTGGTATGAAAACGAAATTTTACTAAATATCAAACTCATCGCTGCCAATTTCTCGAACCTCCGTGTCGAGCTGACCCAGTCTTCGTTTCTGCTATGCTGCTGCATCTCTCCTAGAATTCGAAGATCTCTAGCTGCGCCGCAACGGGTGTCGATTACCGTTGTTTTGGTGGCAGTTTTGAAATGGCGCGAGAACCAATGGAAGTGTGCTAAATACTCAACGAGAGCCATCCAATTTCTTGGGACTATCGGTTTTTTGCAACAGCAGTAGGTGAATCAGATTCTCGCCTTCCAATTAGTCGATACCGAACTGTCAGTTATAAGACTGTCTCTTATAGGGAAGAAAAACTCGGTACGTCGCCTAGCCGTATGATGGTGGGAGTGGACATCACTCAGTTCTGCCTTTCTAGAAATTGCTCGCAAGATCTGATGGAATGATTGTAGAACCGTGGAAATTTCGCGGAAAGTTTTACGCATTATTCGATCGGTAAACTCGTTAATAAACCAGAGAATTTCCTTGGTCAGCTGGGGCTGTCGTCGCGAGGAATAACGTAGCTCGAATCTAAACCCCCTCGAATGGCACGTCGCTCAGAGAGCCGTTAGAAGCACAACCTCACAAAATCGTTTGAGCCACGCAGCATGAGAAGCATCGGCCAGAACACAAGTGCAGCGTAGAGACGAGCAACACAGTTCATGCGCTTGAGCTACTCTATTCGAGACCCCAGGCGACCAGGCCTCTCTTTCAAGTGACTAGCGCCTCCGATGCCGTATCCTATTCATGATCCCAGGGCTGGTCGTGTAGTTGCGGGATTTCTGGCGTCGAATCGTTAGCTACGCCGAGGGCGTTCACGGCAATAGCGTAATGTACTTGTTCGAGTTCCATTTTCCCTCATCTACCTCGCCTATTCCGTCCCAGGTATCGACTATTGATCGAGAAGCTATGGTGGCAGTGAGCATCTCGTACTGAAAAAAACAATACATCTAAACAATTAAAAACCATCCGGAGTTCAGGACCCCCCCCCCCCCCCCCTCCACCCCTCCCCGTGGGTAGCCCCGATAGCAAAAGGAAGACAAAACCTCCTCCAAAGCCCGAAATTGGGGAGGGGGGGGGGGGTGTCATTGCTATATGCACCCGGGTTTGAGCTCATCAATTGGTGGATATTTCGAGCTTCAGATCAAAATTGGTCAAAGTGTACACGGCACACAGTTAGATCAAATGGGGATGGATATCTTGCTCGGATTCTCGGATTCTCGGAAGGCTACGGCCAAATCTCTGCTCATTTCATATCCTTCATTGGAAGTATTAGCGTGCTACCACCACCCCCGGGCCCACCTCATCCACCACCAAGTCCTCGACCTCCTCCCGATCCCTTTCCTACATTCCAGATTGCGTCTGTTATTTCTGGCCGGTTCTGAGCACACCGGCTTTACCCTGTGGGCATATTTCCCACGCGGAGTATCTCGAAAGGTGGTATCCAATAAGAGTTGACGCCCGTTGCCCACTTTGCCGTCAACTCATCATACTCACTCTGTGGAAGACGAACAAGAGACTGGCGACCATCTTCTGGGTTCCCCCACAACGCCGTCTGTCTAGATGCCGTACTGCAACGTCGACGCAACCCTCTGTGCCCGAATCCGACATGTCCTCTGCGCTCTTGCCCTAAGAAGCTCCACACAGAGTACTAATGTGTGAAGAAGTGCCCGGTCCCCACGAGGTCGCTCCCCATCCGACCGTTGAGGACCAGCCCCCAAGGGATAGCCGAGTCGCTGGCTGGACCTGGCGGGAACAGACAGGAGTCGATCCAGCCGTTTTGAGTATAATCAGTGGTTGACGAGGTGGCAGTAGCCACGGCACAGTGTGTCACTCGCCTGGTACTGGGCGCCATACTCGGCACCGATCCCGAAACCGGTTATTCGAGCCAGATTCCCAAAAGTAGTTAGGTCCCAGATCTAGTCACAAAAGTAGTTAGGATCGTTGAGAGCCAGCCCCGCTGGCTCTCTAAGGGGCTAGCCCCACTTCGCTTTTCACCGTCAACTCCTCAAGTCGTCAGCTCAAGCTCCAGGAAGGACGCGTGGCAGCAACACCAGGTAGGCCTGCACTAGTGTCAGTGTGCCCTAGTAGACATTGCGCGAGAGTCTGGCTGGTTGGCTAGCAGATCCTTGCGGTGTGTGTGTGTGGAAGGAGGAGTCGGGCCCCTCTCAAAACCCCTGCTGGGGATTCTGGGTACCCCAAAGTCCGAGGCATTTCATATTCTGCGCTAGTCACCTGGCGCACTTTATAATGGTATGGAGATGGTAAAGAATGCTGCCTGGGATCGTTTGAGTCTCCGTCCCAGGTCAGAGAGCTAGCGGATCGAAGGCAATTTCCGTCCTAGCCCTCGCCTATATTATTGTATTAATCTGTGCATCGACTGGTCTGGGCAGGCGGCTGCTCGCGCTCGCCACACTCTTCCTCCACGCCTGACGCACGCAGAGCCGCCTTGTCGCTTTGGCGGTGACGGTCGATTAACTTGTTAAAACGAACCTGCGCTTGCCGTTCTGATCCCAAACGCGGGATCCGTGAGCACACGTCCCACGACCGCGTCCCAGTCGTCAATCACACACCCACGTTGCGCCTCGAACGGCAAGTCTGCAAGCACCTGTCGCATGAGGATAACGTCGCCCTCCGCGGTGTAGTTCTTCCCCTTGGTCGGCGCTGGAGGAGTCGAAGCGGGAGGCGGGGTTGGTGGTGGTACTTCTTCCATGGTGATCGGCGAATGTGTTGTTTCTTAGCCACTCAGCGACAGAACCCGTCACAATCAATATCCTATTTTGTACGTTTATCGTATATTATAAACCCTCTTTATTTGGAACACCAGTGCGAAATCTCTGTTCTCCAGGTTTCACCCATGAGCGGCTCCCGGTTGGTGATGAAGAATAAAACCTGTTGCAAAATTTCTCTAATTTTCCTTTTGCCCTCCCTCGTACTGCTCGTCAGGATCCACGGCCTGCCCGCCGTCTGCCACCGTCCGTACTCGCGCTGGATGGTCAACGGGGGCTGTTCACGAAGCCTACTGTCAGTATGATGCTGCCGGCGATCAGCATGTTGGGAGCACTCTAGCCGGTCTGCCCCTCGACAAATCTGAGTTCGCGATATTGCCTCCTCATTTTGACGTAGTCGACGATGATGTAGTCGAAGCCGCCGCGAATGTGTTTCCTGCACTCCATCAAATCATCCCATCAGTCACCCAGTTCTGCCTGGCCTCCCTTTTGTACCATGACCGATTTCTTACCGCATCGTTGCCCTCAAGTCACCCCGTTCGTCACACGGACTACTTTCAAAATGATGCCCCCAGGATGGCTCTTTGCTATCGCGTTCGTTGCCAAGGCGATGCAACCATGCGTCCCATCGGTGTGCCGCCTCACGTCAGCATGCTCGTGACCTTAGACAATCTGGCAAACGGGACTCGCGCGCTCGTCACGACTGTCCAGTCGCTCCCCGAGAGACTCCAAACACTCGTGGCGGCGGCCATCGCGGCAGCCGAACCAGAGCGGCTTACACGGTCTGAACTCGTCGGCGCTGTGCGCCACATGCTCGAAGAGACTGGTACGCTAGATCTGCTGGCATGGATTGAAAGAAACGGCAGGGTAGACGCACCACGGCCCAGGGAGCTCAACCCGTCTCCAACATCAAGTGAGCGTCCAACAGCGCCACTGCGCACTCACCGTGGACGTCTTGCTCGTGGCAACGCGCCCTCAAGGCTCCCCGATGGAACACTCTACACTGTGTGGGTGATGTGGTTCTGCGGCACGCCTCCATTACGGTTGCTAAAGCCATTTGAGTTGAGCACAAAGGATGAGCGGAAACGCTTATCTGACTTGAAATTCGTGATGAACAAGATGGTTGCGCACATACCTGGCTTCGAAAGTGTTCGGAATCCAAGTCCAGCCCAAGCATATGAAGCGTACGCCATGCGTGTGCGACATTCGAGCTATCGCGAGAGACTCCGACGGGGCGCTCGCGTCGGATCGATCAGATACGTTGGACATCCGTCGCCACTCAGCTGCGAGAGCAAGACAAGCAACGCCGCGGAAGCAACTAATTCCAATTGGCTGAAAGCAGCCAATCACATTTTTCTTGGGATCTGTCCCAAGAATTCCCGCATTTGCGATGTCCTTCGGATTTTCGGACAACAGGAGGTCAATCCATCCCCGGGGAAAATTTAGGCCCCAACGTCCTAAAATCGGGTCCAAAAATACCTGGTTCGTCCTAAGAAAGTCGGTGAATCATGAATTTTGCAAAGAACCCTCAAGGATAGATAATAGTTCCACCAAGGGTGATGTGAATAGAAGTTGAGGGAGTGCGGGTGATTCATCACGCCGCTCAAACGAGTTACATGAACAACTTGATGAGATGGCTGACTGTCGTATGAAACCTAGACCTCTCCATTAACGGCTCCAATTCCACATCCTGTATGGTACAACATGTTTATGTATGTTGTACCGTACAACATGATGTATCCCCACAAAACGATTTGTTGTTAGACCTATACAGAAACCAAGTGTTGCGGAGTTTTGCGATCCCTGTCTCTTCTTCTACATGCAACTGTTCCATCTCTACGGGCAACATTCCACACTAAGGTACCACACCCTCCTACGCAAAATTTGATGTGTGGGAAACCATCTCCACAACCACCCATCGAAGTGCCTCGCTCGAGCGCAAGTGATGTCTCGCCGCAGTTGAGGTAGTCAAACGCACCAACGTGGAACTCAACGCCCGATCCTAGTCTATACGCTGTACTCGTAGGTGAACAACCAGACTTTTCGGGTTCGGCAGAGTTGGCCGCTGCCTTCAAGGAGGGCTGGCCGAAGATGAGCGTTGCTGGATGGTCCAGATGCGGCCGTCGGGCGTCAAGCGCAAGCGTGACTCCGCGAGCTATTGTCCGAAGAGGCGAAATACTCTGATGATGACTCAGATCACGACGCTCGATTTCAATGTTCGTTTTGAGCCTACGCAACTGCACATATATACTTCATCTGTCCAGAAATAAAGGGCCGTTTTGCCTCCTAAAACCGTCCAGAAATATTAGGCCACTTTCAGTTTATGTTCAGTTGCAGCCGTCTATTTATTTCTGAAATGAACCTAAAAAATTGGTGTACACCTGCTCATTGCACGGAATGGATAATGTGCGAGTCGACTAGAGCTGCCTTGTTGATGTGTGGAATCGAGTAACGATTTCCACCGTTGATGCGCATGGACGCCTCCAGCACCGTTTGGGGCGTGATAAACACACGATCCAACGAGTGGAATGCGAGATCGCGGAAAGTGCCCTCGACGTTATCAACGAGTTGCTCCATGTTGTGCGCCGGTTATGGTGCTGTAGCGTCTGTAGGGACGAAAACCACCCGAGGTCGAGCACGTTGTAGTCAGGCGAGTTTGCTGGTTGTGGGGCGAGTTTCATTTCCCAGCCGTCGGACGCGCACGCGTCAGCAACGTCGGGGTCATCTGGGAGGACGTGGGGTCGCGCGTTGTGTTGCTGGATGCGCACGAGCTTGGACGACGGCCAGACGTGCTTGATGGTCGGGATGACGGAATTGATCAGGCATGCACGGTAGATCTGACGATCTACTGGGTGTATGTCTTCATCACTAATTCCCCCGCCTCACAGTTCTTGCTCGAGCGTTCGACCGGCTCGTACACGACGACTTAGGTATACCGAGGCGATTCGCTAAAATGCGAATGTTTGTGCGCTCACGAAGGGGGATAAGTGCGATGGTGGTGGAAAGCGTCTGGAGGAACTCGTCGCTTAGGCGCGACTTGCGACCGCTTCGACCACGCCGACCGCTGTTTCCATCGTGCGTCATACCGGGCTTGATCTTTGTGCGTGCGGCTTGCCACAACCGTCGCAAAGCGCGTCTCGACACGCGGAGTTTTGACGCGAGCTCTTCGTAGACGGCCATAGGAACGCGAAGACTCTTTGCGGTGGCGTACATGCGATCCAGCGCCTTCTTGCGCTCGTCTGGCGTCAAGTTTTTGCGCTTCTTGAGCGCTTTTGATGGCTTGGACGCCATTTTTAGAATCAACTCGCGTGTATGCGCTCACTCAATTGATCATATCTCCACGCCCAGTGCCGCCAATCAGCGCTCTCCAATTGAGCCTCTGGTCCTTAACCCTTTCGCAATCAACCGTGTAAAAATTACACGTTCTGAGGGTTTCTCATAAGCCGGTGTGACTGAACCCCTCAGAACGTGTAGATTTTACACGTTTTACAAAACCCGTCATTGAAGTTTCGCAAAAAACCTCAACAACACCTCGAAACCTCTCAAGTTTAAATAACAAGAACCTAAGAACTTATTTACAATTTCGCGAGGTTTATTACAAAAGGCGGTAGGTTTGCGGGAAACTGCACCTGTCGCAATTCCAGAACGTGTAAAATTTACACGATCTGGAAATTTTGACTTGATTAATACAATCCCTGTTTGCACGGAGGTGATTGCGAAAGGGTTAAGCGAGTCGAAAAACCGCAAAAGTGGCCCTATATTTCTGGACAGAGGGAGTAGATATCAGCATTTAGATCGAGCAACACCTATACAACTATTAACCCAACAAACGATCATTGTCAGCACGGCGATTCCCGCGGTACCATGCAATGCCAAGTGCATGTGTGGGGACCTGAACGGCTTGGCGTTACCCAGAGGTTGTCTTCTAGTTGTCACGTCTATGCTGGCTTGCACCTCAACTATAGTTCGAGAAAGTTGAAGACATCAATTAGCAGCCAATTCGTTCGAGAGGATCATTTCTCATTTGCTGCAATCATGGTAGTCTCAACCTGACACCTGTTCCACCACTTCCACCCCTCTTGAAAGATCTAACTACTCGTCAAAACCCTCTCAGCAGGGTGTTTCTGAAGAATGTATGCGCTTTCAATTCAAATCTCGCTTGGACACCCAAGTGTGAGCAAAGAAGACATAACATTCATTCGTGGATCTCTACGTTACGTGATTTCCGGAGAAATGCATCATCTGATGTTGGCTCGCTACTGCCACGAGAGAGAGAGAGAGAGAGAGAGAGAGAGAGATGGGGGTTGATTTGTGTAGTTGTGCATTTATGACGCACACGAGGCACCTGTACCCCGGTCGGCTTACCTATTGCGAGTAGTCCAAGACCACAATCTGAACCTTCCACGGCTTCTTGATGAGTTGACCCAGATGCTAATGACTACGAATGCGTACGCACAGGGGCTCCGATCAGCAGCTGCGAGACTTGCCCAAACCCCTCATCAAGAGTTGCGTATTCGCTTACTTGGCAGACGCCAAGGCCAAACAGCTACGACTCACAACCTCCCTACCGATGATGAATTTGCTGTGGTTTTGCGAGTGCCCGGTGAGGACAATGGTGTTGGCACCCGTGACATTATTTTTCAGTACAGGTAATCAAAACTGAAAAGAATACCTTGTGTTCACCCCGCGTACAGCGCACCCCATTACCCTATACTCTTCCCGGCAGAAGACGGTTGGTGTATTGATATTCAACTGCGAATGGAAACGAATACTCGGGCCGAGAACATCAACGTGAATGGCAACGATAAAGACGCGAGAGATGACGATGGAGAGGACGACGATGGACGCTTGCCTTCAGCTGAGGGTGACGGGGATGATTCGCAAGTTTCCAGTCACACTTCGCTCAGCTCAGCGATAACGCAACGCGTCAACAGCTCGATTAGGTGCTTGGAACGTCAACACGCGATTGTGGCCAGATGTTACGGCCGCTTTTCACACCAACAGCAAAGATTACGATGGCCGATACTCCGACAATCCTCGGATTAACGAGATCAACCCAGGACACATCGTGCTGCATCCGACGATCAAACTCAATCGGAAGCGAAAGCGCCAGGATCCGCGAAGGGTGATAGCTGGCGAATGGCGCTGTGAAAGAGTTATGAGCGATGAATACGTACCTCGCTCCGACGCCCGCCACACCTGCCGTGCCTGCGAGTCCAGGCTGCGCCAGACGTAGTGGACACCGCTCTCAACCGCATCCGGAAGCTTCACTAGATCATCGACCGCACAGAAACCCGCCTGCGCAACCAGGATGCTGCCGGAATCATGGGCGAGCTAGAGCATTATAAAGAGTAGCTCATTCAGTTGTGAGAGGCACATCGGACTTTTGGTCCAATATATGCTCACCACATGCAGCGGCAATAATTTTTCGACTCCATTTATTCAAGGTTGGCACTGCCTCGATTCATGATCAACTAGTTTTGATGCACTTAGCCCGCACTTGGGGGTTAGGTGTTCATGTGTTCATGTATGTTATGCTGGTGCTGATTGTGCAGGCGCAAGTTCATCGAGAATCAGATTGAGTGCTTTTGCCAAGTCGGAATGTCAGATCTCGGAGCAATGGGCATGTCAGATGAAAATTCCGCCGCCCCTGCTGGCATTCTCGAGGCACAAGTGACTGGCAGCGTCTCGGTTTCTTTTCACTTCTTCGCCATGGTGGTCAGCAATGGTTCGCAGGATCTATTTCAAGTAAGTTCTTCAAAGAATTTATCGGCAAAGAATTTATCGTCGATGTTGGACTCACTTCTCAGCGATTGGTTGTCTCATGCTTGGAGGCATTGATGCTCCATCTTCACCGGACAAGTCCGCAAACAGAAAACATTGTCTTCATGTCTGACATCGCGTCTATTTTTCAGCGACGGAGAAAGGATTCCTTGGGTGATCAAGTTGAAGAGGAGATACCCATGTTTGCGGGTATTGCTGTGAATGAACACCGAAGCCCAAGCACACAGGTACATGCTTGATGCCCAATTCCCCTTCCTAAATATATAGGAAGGTGAATGAATACATCCACAAGGACAATGTCGTCCAAACTCCAGCCGAGTTATAAGACGCACTGACCGATAACGGCGGCGGTGTATCGAATATCTCGACGCTTTTTGTTCAGAATGACAACGAGAAAGCTTCGCTATTTAATGGCATAAAGCGGCCATCAACACCAAGGTAACGAGTAGTTTGCGAAAAAAAAACTGATACCGTGTCTGAGAAGGCTTGTTACGAACTCTGTGATGGAGAAAACAACGCTATGTCGAATCTTTACCAATTCGGGAGTCCCAAACTCAGTGATGACGACTGTGCTCGCTCGGGTACAAGAAAAGCCCCAAACAACCTGATTTCCGAAGTACGTGCGTTCCAAAGCGCTCGCCGTGCGCATCCGCCATTGAGAAAGTACTGACTCACCCCTCACTCTAGTTCGATTTCTCTTCTGACGGCACGCCGAGATACGTCGTATGGGCTCAAAGTAATGTGCCTAATAGACGTTGCTGCAGATAAATGACTTATGGGGTTGAAGTATTGAAGGTTTCACTTCTTCAAAGAAAGATCCTCACAAGAAGACATTTTCACGTGCGCTTTCAAGTGAGGTGGGTTCAGAAAAGAGCCCGGATGAACAAGTCGAGAGCCTCGACCTTGAAGTAGCGTGGTGTTTCCTCTGCCCCAATCAGTACTCGTGGGCATTTACACTCGAGCAGCACATAGCGAATTGCACTGCATTTGTAATACGCAATAAGGATGAGTTGATAGCAGGTGTACTGCCCGAGTTCTACACGTTGAGTCGACACTCGTACACAGAAACAAGGTCAAGTTTGATCAGCGTCAGCCTTGACACGCTTGAGGCGCCTGATCGCCTGAAGACGAAATTGGTCGGAAAAGATTCCGTGAACGGATTCTCGGTTCTTCCCACAAAGCTGGGAGACGCAATCCAGAAAATCTATCTTGATGAGCGTCCTAGCAGACGGAAGACTCGAATCACTGATGTGTCTTCGCACTTCAAAATGTCATTGCCATCAACTGGGAATGCACATTTTCTACTCACTAAAATACCACTGACAAACCTTGTTGAGACTTCCTTCAAAATCAAGCTCGTCTCGATCGACACGCGAAATTACCAAGCGTTACGAGTGCTTTGATGTCACCACTAACCCCTGGCAGACACCACATGATCAATGACCGGAAAGTGACTGACTGAGAACACTCTGCATGTGGGGCCTTGCGGTGGCATTTTCTTTCACAACCAGAATATCATGTTTGCAACCATTCTGCGATCATCGGCACCCCACCTCTCGCAATAGTGGTGTCGCTTCTATCCGAAGTTATTTGCTTGGAAGCAGATTTATTAATGAGGGTGCCACAGATCAACACTCTCGTGATCATGGTCCGGTTTAACTTGGCCCACCCCCCCCGCAAGCAGCCAACTCTAATTGGCCTGGTGCGCGCGTACGGCTCCTTCTAGTCTTCACGTGCTTCAGCACGTGGAGTTCGTGCTCCAACCATCAATCGGATCCGACGGAAGTGTGTCGCGCGTACCACAACCTCTCCATTCTACCGTCGTAATCAAATCTTCGTGGCTGGGTTGGCCCAGACCACGCGCCAGCACCTTGGGTGAGCGCCATGGTGGCCGTGTGTGTATCGTGAGCACGAAGTGCTCACTCTTTGTAAGCTGACTAGATGTAGTTGCAACTGGTCTCCTGCTCCAACTCCAGTCACTCTCGAATTTTCGTTCCGCAGGGCGACCCCCCATCGTCTCCTCGTACGTACGTTTCCCGCGATGTCTCCGAAAAGTCCATTAATGCTATGTAGGCACAGAGTCGATCGATCGGTCGGCGCTTCCAGTTTCGCAAATTGGGGATAGTCGGACGCCAATCAAAGAACCGAGAAGTGGCGCTGCCAGTGAGGTCGGAGACCGTTCATCCCACGAGAAAGCGTCTGACGTGTCCCCAAATGAAGAAGAGTTGTCCGACGCGGAAACATGCGCATCGTACAAATCGACATCGACTTTGCCAGAAACGCTTGATCTTGCGTAGTGTTCCCACTTGTTTTCCAGAGACGACCTATGGCTCGAAACGTGTCAGCAATGTGACCGAATCAAGAAACCCCAGTCATACTCGACTATTCGTCTCACGGACGAAGAATTGAAAGAAGAACGCGCTTTGACGAAGGACCCTTGGTGGAGAGTCGAGTTGTTATTCAAGAACGCCGAAACCATTAGAGTTGTATCCCCAAATGAACTTTTTTGGTTTCTTCACGCGAATAAGTTCTGTAGGTGTCTGTATTTTCAGTTGCATCAATGTCACTTCCAATCTTGCTCTAAGCTAGACAGAGAGAACATAGCGACGACAAACCTGTGAGCAGCTACCCCACTGGCTTGTGTTCCAAGGCCTCTTGGCCCATCCATACAAACGACCCCCCCCCCCCCCCGGAACTACCTTGATGAAGACTTGCCCTGGACAACCGAGTTCACGCGACCACATGGACTAGCCAATCAAACCCACAACCGCGTGGCAATTCGGGCGTTCACAACTCGGACACGCACTCCCACGGCTGAATGCCGGGCAGCTGCACAAACAATGAAATCCCCCCCCCCCCCCCCCCAGCGCACACCAGCACGTGCCGCACATGCCCCTGGCCTTCTGAATGTCCCGAACCGTATGTCACCCAGCTTGACCATGTTGTCGGCGTGACTCAGATCAGATACAAAGCGTCGGACCACTAGACATGTCACGGCGATAGGCGGCAGTGGAAGGTCCGACCGTTCGCAGAAAATCTCGAGTCTCCCCTTTTCCTCTAGGTCTCGAAACGGCTACAAGTAGACCGAGAAGAAGCCCGTTGTTGCCAACAGCGGCTTGGTCGAGGACATACATCAGTAATTTCGACCAGTGAGTGAGCAATTCTTCGTCCCCACAGTCATGAACTCGCATTGCGTCTTGCGTCACCATTCGCAGCATCTGTGATTTAGCAGGTCAACATTAGCCAAAGACACAGTTAGACATAAAACGCATGATGTACCTCGCTCTTGTGTCCCTCTCTCTACGGTACCCGATCTGGAGCGTGCTGAACGCAAGCGGCGATCGAAAAAGACGGAAAAGCGTCAGTGCATCTCCACCGCTAACTACAAGAACAAGTACTAGAAGTCGCCGCCTCCCTTGCAGCTGAGTCTGAGCGTGAGAAGAGGAAGACGCGTGTAGCTCAAACATTGGATAACCCCATACCCAATAACCGTCAGTAAACCGTAACCTGTTTCCACTGTAGCCTCCTGCCTGTCTAAGGTCATATCCACTTAGTGTTGCCCGGAAATTGTGGGACGGTGAGGGAACACATTAACACATGGTTGGTAACGTATATGACATGTGAGCAAAGTGTGACTGGGGGAACATTCTGCTATTTTTTTCGGAGTGTCAATCAGACAAGTGTCCTGTGGAGCTCGTTTACAATTGTTCTCCAGCTAAGCTGACTTGACCGTCGTACACGAGCCCTTCTCGTGTTTGTCGCATACTCGATGCTATCTTCAATTTGGAGCGAACACTATGCATACATCAACTACACGAAGTCGTAGTATCTACAATCCGTTTGATCTTGCTGCGCCCTCGAGCGTTCGCATAAGAAAACGAAGACCACTGAGTCGCTTTTTGGTGTTTCTGTCTGCGACGTCGCTTGACTCGGCGAACCGCAACGGTGGGATGGGATTCTCTTGGCTTCCGCACATCCACATCACCCACATCTGGCGTGGGGTTTCCTCGCACAAATCGAAATCTTCAGGTAGGCGACGGAATCATCCACCCCACTCGTAAAGCAGCGTTCGCGAACCGTCGTCTTCGACTCCTGCATTTTCGGACCCATGGTCATCGGCTTGCTGCATTCTGGCCAAGAATGAAGGAAGCCTGGTTCGTGACAACCCACAGCGGTGTCCCAACGCGAACGTTACATCTGCGACAATGTCTTGAACAGCACCGTTTTTGGAACTACCTCACAGACTCCTCCACACGGTGCATCTTTCCCAGCAAAGCACAGTGTGGTTGTATGCCTGACGATTGCATTATAGAGCAGCTAGCACTGCATTCCTCCTCGAGACCGCATTCAATCCTCGACCGTAGTTCTTGAACCAGCGGCGGATGAGAGAATAGAGGGCTCCGGCGAAGCACGCGAGAGGTCGAGATCACTTCACACAGATATTCGCAGTGATAGATTAGTGATGCAAGTGCGAGCTCGAGTACGCGGCGCATTTCGGCTGAGACACCACCGAACGCCAACTTGAGTCCGTCTTCAACACTGTCATCAACAGTCACAAAATGGGGAGGAAAAATGGCAAACGTCTCACTGTTTTGCGGCAACCCACCGACAGTTCTACCGACATGCATATCGCCAGCACCCGCTTACCGCATTTGTGTCCTGCACACCACCCAAACGACCAACCAACTCGGATTTGAAACGCATGGAGCCTGAAGTGCAATATGCGGTGGCTCCCTTGCGTATCGAGTGTGTCCCAACATCCGCGGCATCCACACTCAATCGTTGTAGCGTACTTAAAAGTGGTTCCTTGGTCAGAATCAGAGCCAACATGTTTAATCAAGCGATCGTACTGGGAACCTCCCGGAAAGAGCTTGTTGTCATGTTTACGTCCTGAGTAGCACGCCCAGTAAATGCCAAGCGCGAGAACGGGACACACGGAGGGTCGAAGAGGGTTGGAGAAGACGTGGTGAGGATATTTCGGGCGCTCTCCCAGTTGGTCATTCTTCATGTGCGCGAAATAGATCCGAAGTGCATCATCTCGCCACTCCATGTGATCGTGCCAGATTTGTACAATGTTCGACGAGCGACACATCAAATCCCACGTGACAACAAGGAAGGCGCGGACGATCACAACCTCCTTCGCATCTATTGACAGTGTCGCGTCGATGCCAGCGTGGAGCTCGAATGACAATGGATCTTTTCCCACCTTGATGCTCCCTGCAGCACTTCGCTCTGCCAACCGTCACCTTATACATACGGAACAAATTGAACAGTGCAGCGCGATGGCCGTTGTATGTAGAATAACCGCATTGAGTACGGTCATCTTTACGAAGCGACACGATCCACTGAAGGAAGTCTTCAGCTTGTAAGTCGTCGAAGATAATTGGAGGGTGCACCCGATCAACGTCAGCGTCAATGTGGCGTCGGACTCTTGACCGGGGATCCTTGTCCGCATGGCCGCCCACACAAGCAAGGAAAGCTGACGTCAGGCGACTAGGCATCGTGACAACAAGCCAACAGAGAAAGCGCGTCCATGACGCTTAGTGAGATTGGCGCGAGCGCCGCGACACAGTGTTTGCACGGATTAACGCAGCTCCCGCGCGCAATAACTCGAGGTTATCAATCGCATGTCAGATGGATGTCCGAGGATTTAGATCCCACAAATTTTCAACCAATTTGTTGTTGCCAAAAATCACTTGACGTTCCTATACCCACAAATTTCGATTTATGTGAAAATGTGGGATTCCTGTCCGACAACACATCCGAAAAGTAGGTCGGCGTCCCACGAAGTTCAGACAATCAGTATTCGAGGGTTCACAGAATCAGAATCAAGTGAATCAGCGGTACGTTTCAGAGACTGATTTGTGGTGCGACCGCCTGCGGCGAACAAGTGGCTGGGAAACCCAGCCGGATAGGTGAATATGATCAAGTTCGTGTTACACCATTTACTGGCCAAAGTGGGGTTAGTTTGCAACCAAAGCAGGATTTTGAGGTTAAACCAAAGTTGAGGTTCTTAAGCAAAACGGGATTTCGTTGTAAGCAAAGCGGGACTAGTTTCGTGTCTGTAGTTTGCTCGATGTGTGTCAAAATTGCCCGAAAGGTCGAACAGAGCCAGCCTAACACTTCCAGAATGGCGCAGACACCACGAAAGCAGCCGAAGCACACTCCGGAAGAGCGCGTTCGTGTTCTCGACGCTACAACAACGGCCGGGACTGGTGCTCATTCGCGACGCGGCCATTGCGTCGCTTCCCAGTATCACTCCTACGCTGGTGGAGAACCAAGAAATCCATGCGGCGAAGTGGTGGAGGAAGGCTCGCAACATGGAGGACATGCGCTTGGGGAGTAGATAACCTCAATCAATACATTTTTGTATTATACCACAGCGCTCCATATAAGTACGAAACTGGTTCCCTTTGCTTGCAACAAAATCCCGCTTTGCTTAAGAACCTCAACTTTGGTTAAACCTCAAAATCCCGCTTTAGTTGCAAACTAATCCCACTTTGACCAGGAAATGGCGTAGCTTGTTACGACAACTCTTTATTACTACTAATCGGGTACGATGGGGGACTTCGTCGCTCTCACGGTCGTGGCCATACCGAGAGTTTTATGTCTTCATTCGATGCATAACGAAAACCCATGTTCATTGAAATCGTTCACGACATCTACAACTTGGTTCGGTTCGGTTCGGTTTTTTAGATTTACGGTTAACTACTAACGTACAATTTAGGCTCCGCTTGGAGCCCATGATGAGGTTTGCATCCACGATCGTATTTTGTTCGGCGTAGTTATCGCGTTGTGTGTACTTCGTAGTAGTTTAGCTCAATGTGTGCTTGTGCTGTTGTGTGTGAAGCGGGACTTCTGGTCAGCATGATTTGCATCAGCGTGTGTGTGTGTGTGTGTGTGTGTGTGTGTGATCATGTGATTTCTAATTACTCACCTGTGAGACTTTGGTGGCTGGGGAACCCAGCTTATGGTGATTAATGAGGGATGAGAAAATCTCTTCGATTTGATATTAGTGACCTGCAATCATGTGATGTCTTCACACATCGATAATCGACAGGAAAGCATGAGTTTTACCGAAGAAAACGTTAACCCATCCGTTACTGAGTGGGTGTTCGCTGTGGGAAATCTACGCTTAATGTCAGGCGTTCCGCCTTTTGTTAATCTTGTAGTTTGTATGTATTCGATTAGGTGCGAAGTGGAAGCGTTGAACAAATCTCAAACAGCTGTTTGTGGTCGATACAACACCGACATTTGACATCCAAAGAAATAAGTACCATTACTGGACTGTTTCTGGCAGACCAAAAGCTGACATATGATAAAATCGCGCTTTCTATGTGCAGAACTTTGCAACACTTGCCCCGTCTACATCCACTTGTCTCAAACATCTGCCAAGTTGCTCAGTCTATTTCACGCCTAGATTTGTTTTGCTGGCTACAGTACGTACCATGGGTTTTGCAAATGCAGGTGGAGTGCTTATCTCCAAACGTATCATTTTTCGGGATAAACTGTCAATTACGCGCTATTTTTAAAGAGGAATATAAATTGATTCATGGAAAAGAAGAAATATATGTCTTGAAGATACCAGAAAAGAGATGACGAATGTCAAAAAGACTGATCCAAAGTTGGTCCAGGATTCGGTTCTCATTGCCACAACATCGTGAAAACGCATGTTTCTTATAATCAATGAAAAAGGTTATGCTAATATATCTAGATAAATTATAAACAAGTGACACCCACACTTCGGTTTTTGGATTGTTTGTCCCAGTGAGAACGCTTGGAAAAAGTGGATTTTTGTCGGCGTGATCGTGGCTGTCGACGGTTCATGTGGAGCTTGTCGACAGCAGTATGTCAATGATGTTCTCTTGTATGATGCGGCTGGAGCTTCGCGAGTCATCTCGAGGGGGTGTATTGAAGTCGGACTGTTGGTTGGCGATGGTTCAGTGTACTCACTGCGTGATCCTGGTTTCTAGTTGGTTCCAGTTGAGGGTGTGATGCAAGCGGCGTTTTCGAGGAGACGCCAAGCTCGGTTGTTTTTGCGGCGAGTGGTCCACAGCGCTTGGAGGTGACACGAGTTTGGGTGGTGACGGCGGGTCCAGTGTCAGTGTTCTCTTTCGTGTACGTGAACGAGTCACTTCCGTTGTCGCTGGAGACGTTGGTGCTGTGGTGTCGCGTCGCGTGTAGTCGGTTGTACCTGGATCGTCTCGGAGTTTGTGGAACATTTGGACACGGCAGTGTTGAACCCTGTGTAAAGCGCGTTGGTGTCTAGGTCGTCGATGTCGGAGAAGTCGATGATGTCCGGAGCGATCCGTGATCGGAATGCGTCGTGGTGTGCAATTCCGCGTTGGTGGTGTTGATTCAAGAGCCAGGTATCACAGACGATAGACATTCGTGGCACGTTCGTACTCACGACCGTCAGCAACACCATCCCACTGATTGACAATGCAGTCGTGAAATATTTGGAATATTGGAATATTTGAGCCGTACAATCACTGTCAACTAGGCGTGCAAGAGCCTCAACAGCTTTGTCCAGAACCAATTTGACACGCTTGACATTGTGCGATACCGTATCATCATTCGTTTTGTCGATACACACGCTTTCACATCCGTGGTCCACGTCGCCAAAACTGGTATCTGAAACCACTAATGTGCTTTTATATTCTGGTGAAGAGTTCACGGCTACAACGTCGCCTCTTTTACACTCAGCACTACCCAGGACGACTTGGTTCACGAGGGCTACACGATTCGAGTCGATTTTGTCGTTTCCACATACTTGCCCATCGCCCCCACTGTCCTGCACAACTTCACCACAATCGGCATTGCCCACGGCATCTTCGCCAACGTGAGCGGTACACTTGAAGTCGACGTCGTCAAAACTGGTATCCGAAAGCACCAATGTGCTTACATATTCTGATGAGGGCTCCACCCCTCCAACGTAGACTCTTTCACACTCAACACTGACCAGTATGTCTTGACCCACAGAAGCCCCAACCTTGCCGTCGTTGTCGTTTCCAAACACTTGCTCGGGGACCTCAACCTTACCATCGCCACGGTCGCTCCCAACCACTTGCTCTTGGACACCGCCATTCACCGCACCTTCTTCCCAATCGACTTTGGCCACGATGCCCTGGCCCGCAGAAACCACAACCTTGCCATCGTTGCCATCGCCACGGTCGCTCCCAACCACTTGGTCTTGGACACCATCCATCATCACACCTTCTTCCCAATCGACTTTGGCCACGATGCCTTGGTCCGCAGAAACCACAACCTTGCCGTCGATGGCATATCTTCCGACCACGCGATCTTGAACAACGCTATCGAGTACTTCGTTTGCACGGGCAAATCTCTCCTCTCATTGTTGGTTGGATACCCGAAGCTCGAGTTCAGCAAGGAGTCGTTGGCGCTCGTGCTGTTGCAATTCTTGCTCACGCTTCTGTCGCTTGTCTGGTGAAAGCTGTGCAAGCTCCTGTTCCTGGTCATCCCGCTTGCGCTTCTGCCAAAGTTCCACAAAATACTCAATGGCTTTTTCGAAGCAAGCCTCAGTCTCGTTCTCGTCAGCACGAAGGAGTGGAATGAGACTCTGAACAACTCGTTCATTGTGAAGCATATCGTAAAGGCCGTCCTCTCGTGCTTCTTCATATGATAGCTGGAGGAGGCGCTGCTCAAAATCTTCGTTATGATGAGCCGCCTCACCATCTTCCTGTCTCGCTTCTTCGTCTACCCCAGATCTATGCGATGCATCGTTGTGGGCGCGCTGGCGCTTGATGGCGTCACTATCACCGACAGCCGGTGGACTTGATGGTTTTCCCCGCTTTCTCATCGTGAACTTCGTAGTTCATCTTCGCATTCGATGTGTGTGGTACACACACATCGAATGCGAAGATAGAAAGAGACAATGATGTTGTGTCACCGAATACCGTTTACCGTAGTGACCATGAAAACGTATGGCAGAGAGAAAGGGCGCACTCATTTAAAGCATTTTTATGATAAATATACCTGTAAATAATGTATAGGAGCTTAACACGCAATCTCTGTAAGAACCAGTTCCGAAACTGTGGGTCACCCACTGACAAAAAACCGGTCCTTTGCCAATGCGGATGGCATTTATACACGATATTGCGACATATGAGGAGAAGGATCCGCACCGGCGTCGTTCTCGCGTAAGTCGTCACTCTCGCCACCGCCACGACTGCCGTATCTCCCTTGGCGTCGAGTAGACCGAGCCGTTGGTGTCGCGAACGTCGCACTTGGGTCGAGCTCGAGTGCGGCGCCGCCGCTACCCGATATCTCTCGTTTCATTGCCACGCGCCACACCTCGCGTGGCTACGCGCATACGTACTTCTGGTTTTGGTCGCATGGACACCCCGTGGCGTACACTTATTGAAATGTCATCGCGATGGCCTGCAATGTGCCATGACGTCATTTGTGTGTGTCACACAACGGATGGCACGGATGGAATAATCAGATCTAATCAATCACTCTTCCTCAGATTTGCTCAGTGTCTCGTCTGCAAATCTTTGAAACTAACATGCGGCCACTACGTGGGGAGTGCCAAACTTGCGATGCAAGTGCTCCGCCCACAGAGTAGATATGATCACGCGGTTTGCGGTGCCGCGTCGTGCAAATCAACATCAATCTCGTGGTAAGATTTTGTTTGAATCGGCGACGTTCCGAGAGTTTTTGACCTGCTGTGAGCCCCAAAAACAGCTATTTTGTGCCTGGTTGTTACAGAGATTGCGTGTTAACGTTTTGCTATACAGCCCCTACCGAGCCTACCATGACTCATATTGACCATGATGTTATATTCAGTTGAGTGATAAAACCAAAGTAGTGTATCAAATCAGCACAACTACTGTTAAATTCAGTTTTATCCTACCATAATGTCCAGACGGCAGCCGCGTATTGACCGAACATTATGTGCAACGTGCCACCGACTGTGCTTGGGAGGGGTATCCCTCTATCCTTCCCTTCACTTTGCAAACTTGATCAAGAGAAGAAGAACGAAGCCCTTGGTGAAGTCATGGCGTAGAATGTAAATGCACTTCAGGTAGGGTGGTGTTGACAGAATTGACGTCTATTTTATTATGTGTGTGGTAACCGATTTTCATTTCAGGGTTTTGAGGGACATGTTGCTTCTCAACTGTATCGGCGTCATCGACCTGCCTTGAAGACACCCGAATCAAGCTTTTCGCATGTTGTTCAACGAGTAGGTTACTGTTCATTACTGAGTGAGAAGTGGGAATCTCGTCCATTAGGGTGAGATCAGGCTCCTGCGTGGAGGCCGTTACTTTCTCTCAGTGCGTGTGGTCTGCTGTATCTATTTCTCGAACGCATAACTTGTCAAATACACAAGTCCATTTGACTGACCACCTTTACTTGTTCCTGGTGTGTGACTTTGTGTTGTGTTACTGTTTGAGCTTGGATGAATTTTCTTTTCGGCTGTGTATCTATCGTTAACAGTACGTGGTATCAGCACTCCACAGGTGTGTTAGGTCAGAATCGCTTCACTCGGCTGCGCTTCACCTCCACAATTCGCCCGTGCGCGGACGAAGACATGCGATGTCTTGAACTCCATAGTGTTGGCCGTGATCGACGCAGCAAAAGTGGCAGCCGTGCACATGGCTTTAGCAGTCATCCCAAAGTGTTTGAAGTCTTTGCGAAGTTGATCATTCAAACAACCACGCTTACGAACCATACAATCACGATGGACCATATTTGTCAACAGGGTGCACGTTCATCCGTCGTGACCACAATTGTTAGAAAGCCTGTTCATGACTCCATCACAAACCTGTTTCGACAGATTTGTGGTGGATCAAATGGACTTGACGATAATGACGAATCTGACCAAACTGTGCACTTCTCCTTTCACTGGTGCTCATTTCGAGATTCATCGACTTGATGAGAGCTCACGCTGCTTTCTATCGATTCGTGGAAGAAGTTGCAAGCGCCAAGAAGCGCACAAAAGCGGCGGCGGACCACGCTCGAAAATGGAAACCATAGGACGACGATTCATTTTGGCTATACTATGATGCAGGTAAAAAGTACCGAAAGCTTTGGTTGGAGCTGCCTCTTGAAGACAGACAGCAGAGGATGGCTCTCGGAAATGACCTAACGTACGACGGCCCACCGAGCGGGATTAAGGATCACCGATCGGAAAAGAAGAAACGAATGGAGGCTGGCGCTGGTGTTGCGAAGTCGACCAAGACGACGCGTCCCGATGCAGCCCCACAGCCTCCAGCCGAGCCACTGACTCCTGAGATTGTGAGACGCACGTCAAAAACCAGGGAAAATTTCGCCAAGGCTCAAGGGTACGCGGCGTTTACCCAGGCGCAGTTGGCGTACTTGAATGAGAATAAGCTGTTGCTGGTGAGCAGTTTGGCAAGCTACTGGAGAAGCATCGGCGCCCAAATTGCACTCGGTTTACCAAGTGCTCTGTGGCGCCATGCCCAAGCACGGCGTGTGTTTCCAGACTCGATCCGACAGTGCGAGCGCGCGCGCATCGCAGACGAGTTGATGGACGACTCGGCGCGGGACTCGGCGCGGGACTCGGCGCGCGTCACCGCTTGTTAGACGACTTTGACGACGCCGATTTGATGGACGACTTTGGTGAGGCCGATTTGATGGACGACTTTGGTGATGGCCGTCGGTTTGTTGGACGACTTTGCACGCTCTGTTGCTCCGTGTAAGCACACGTCGCAGAGAGCGAGTAGTAGCGGCTGACTCACCAAGTCGGGAAGCAGTGCGGCGAGGATCGCCCTGGTGGGGAAGCGGTGTGAGAAGGAGGGCCATAGTGTTGAAGTAGTGATGTATATTTTAGCGCGGTAATGAATCTCACTTTGCAATTTGCCTGCATCCAGCACAAAGATCTTTTAGCAAAACGACTCCAAGCAAACATGTCCTCCTTTGACCGCGACGGCGACATCGAGATGGTTGCCCCACCGGTGTTCGAGTTTATCAAGGCGCCTCGACTTGCTGCTTGGAGCCAGCAGGCGCTGGTGGCGTTCCAGCGGGAGCGCCGCCAGTATGAGGACAAGATGCACGAGCGCTGCCTGGTCACTGGTGAAGTCCCCGAGAGGGTGGTGGTCAGCGTTAAGAGCTCCATCGACACGAGGGTGTTGGACCACCTCTCACGCTACGTTTTCAAGCGTCACGTTTTCGAGGTCACGGACCAGGAGGTGTGTGCGGCGATCAGCCAGAAGACTGGCGCGCTCATGAACGACCACGTGCCCGATGTCGACCAGCTTGTTAAGGCCAAGCTCAAGATGGACCTGCGAGAGGCCGATATCGAGGCTCGCGTGTTGAAATATTATCTCGACTTCGATAAGATTGTCGAGGACTATGGACTGGGGACAATCATTGGGTCAGGCCCGGTCTATGATGAGGCTGGGCGTCAGCGAATAAAGGCGCGGTGCAAGTTGCTCATGCAGCACTTGCAAACCGAGGCGCTCAAGCTCGACATCGAGCGATTCGTCTCCCTTACTCACCGTCATGCGAGGTCGGATGACGTCGCGCTCTATGACCTAGTCATCGAGCGCGGACGTCACCAGCAGCATTTCCATTTGATCTCGGGTGAGGCCAAGCGTGAGTCTGCGGCTAGCAAGAAGCCGCGTGGTGCGAGCGACAAGGACAAGGGCAAGGACAAGGGTGCCGATCGGCCTGGTCCGGCTGGTGTCAGAGGTGGTTCTGGCAAGGAGCCACCGCGAGATGGATGCCTCCATTGCCGTGGTGCCCATTGGCTCAGCGACTGTCCGACGGCGACCCCGGAGAAAAAGGAGGAGGCACGCCGCCGGCGCAAGGCCAAAAAAGAGGCGAAGCCCGAACGGGTGAAGAAAATGAGGGCGGCGGAAGGGACGACGGGCATGCGTACAACGATACCCTGGAGGTACCGTTGTGTGTTGACACTGGCGCCGACTGTAACGTCGTGTCCAGCGGCGTTGTGGATGAGTTCGCTGAGTTGGACGCCACAGTTATCCGCGTGCTCCTTGAACCGACGGTGGTCGTGGTGTTGGCCGGGGGCAAGCGGACGGAGTGTGTCGAGTCGATCACGGTCGACGTACAGATCACGACGGCTGCCGGGTTGCCTCGCCTTGCCAATGTGCGCTGCCTCGTGATGAATGAGCATGATGACGAGCTGTTGCTCGGTAGGGAGACGCTTCGGGATGTCGGGATCGACGTGGACAACTTGCTCGATCAACTCGCTGGCCCGGACCGCGTGGCGCAGGGTGACGAGGATGATTTTGATGACGAAGACTACGTGCTCGTTGGCGAACAACCGAACGAGGTCGATGATCTACTCGAACGTATGGTGAACGAGGCCGAAGCTGACGGGTTCGAAGTCGTTGAGATGCCGCGCATGCGCGAGCTTGTACACGAGTACCGTGATGTGTGGCGCGTACAGCTTGGTGCCGACGAACCTGCCGACGTTCAGCCAATAAAAGTGCGTTTCCGTGACGACGTCGTGCCGCACCCTAGCGGTACTCGGAAGTACCCTGAGCGCCAGCGTGAGTTCCTACGTCGCTATGTGCGTGAGCTGGAAGAAAACGGGCTTGTTGAGAGGAACAACACGAGTCGGTGGGCTTGCGCCGCGCACCCTGTGAAGAAGCAAGGCACCGATGACTATCGCATCACTGTCGACCACCGGCCCGTGAACGAAAGGACGGTGCCGCTCGCAGGTGTGACGCCGAACCTTGCTGCCGTGACGCAAGCCGTGCGGGGAGCGTTTGATTTCGGCAAGTTTGAGTTCTTTAAGGGGTTTTGGCAGCTCCCGCTGCATGAGAACAGTCGTGAGGCGTTCAGCTTTGTGGCAGAGGATGGCGTGTTCACGCCCACCCGTGTTCCACAGGGTGCAGCCGACTCTGCCCTGCATTTCCAGCTTCAGATGCACGAGGTGTTTCGCGACCTGCTCTATGATTCTGTACTCGTCTGGATTGACGATGTGCTGCTTTCCGCACGGAACGCAGCCGACTATGTCGACCGCTTGAGGGTTTCTTCCAGATCCTACGACAGCGCCGATTGAAGCTCAATGCGCGCAAGTGTAAGCTGTTTGCGCGCCGCGTGATCTGGTGTGGCAAGTTGATCGACGGCGAAGGGATCCAGCATGATCCCGCCCGCTTGGAGGCGCTGCGCCGGGTGCCGCTGCCTCCGGCGGCAGCCGCGCTGCAAGGTTTCTTGTGCGCGGTCAATTGGCTCCGAGAATCGATGGTGGACTATGCCCGTACGGTGGGGCCGCTCCAAGCCAAGCTCGAGAAGGTCATGGCTGCGAGAGGACGGAAGAAGAAGCAGTTGACTGGAGTCGATCTGACCTGGACCAAGGACGATGAGGCCGCATTCCAAATGGTGTTGCGCCTGCCCGCTACGTCTACTAAGCTGTACTTTGCCGATCCAGTTGCGGAGGTGTGCCTCTTCACGGATGCGTCCAACGCGGGCTGGGCGGTGGTGCTCACGCAGGTGAGGGACTGGCAGCCCAACAGACCAGTGGTGGAGCAGCAGTATGAGCTGCTGGTCTGTCGGGCCAACCCAAGTTTGACAGCGGCCGAGGCTGTGCTCGACTGGCATAAGCGCTTTGGCTTGCCGGTCGAATGGGTCTCCGACAACGGCTCTCATTTCAAGGCCGCGGTACTCGCCGAGCTGGCCGCACGTGTGGACGCGAGCCAGCGCTTTGTACCGGTCTACACGCCATGGATTAACGGGACTGTGGAGCGCGTAAACCGCGACATCCTCCAAGTGCTCCACGTTTTGCTGCTCGAGCTCCAACTCGACACTCGGAATTGGGCTCACCTGTTGCCAGTGATCCAGAGCAACCTGAACCACACGCCAGTACCTTCGCTCGGAGGGCACGCCCCGATCGAATTGTTCACGGGACTGCCAGCGTCGACGCCTCTTGACATCATTGTGGCCCCGGGTCGGCGCCGCGCTGAGGTGTTGGCGGTCGATGTTGCAGCTGCTGCCGAACAGCTCGAGGCGCTACGCTGCCACTTGCGGGAGCTGCATCAGACCGTGGCAGACCGCAAGGAACAGAAGCGTTAGCGCGCCAAGGGCCACGTGAACAATTTTGAGGTCGGCGACTACGTACTCTGGTCGCGCGTCAATAAGCGCCTGCAAGGCGGCAAGCTTTTGGTGCGCTGGGTTGGCCCGTTCCAAGTCATGGCGGCGCTCCCGTACTCGTTCCTCATCAAGCACTTGCTGTCTGGTGATGAGTACGACGTTCATGGCTCTCGACTCAAGTTCTAATATGATCCGGAACTCAACGTGACCGCGGAAATCCGCCAACACATCGCCAACCAGGGGATCATACTGGAGATCCGTGACATCGTCGGCCACCGTAAGAACCGCTCTAGTGGTGAATGGGAGTTGTTTGTCGCATGGTGCGGCTTGCAAGATGAAGAGAACTCGTGGGAACCCTTCGCGGAAATTTTTCGTGGCGCTCCAGTGTTGGTGCAACGCTATGTTGAAGCCCAGGCTGAGCCCTCATTGGCGGCGTTGGTCCCGTCTCTGTCCGACGCCTAGGGGCCGCGCAATAAATTGACACGTCCGAATGGGTACAACTCATGCACCTGTTGTGTAACGGTCCACGACCGTGCACAGCACCTGCGCTTGAGGAAGCGTGAGCAGCCGCTCCGAGTCGACCCCTGTCGACGAGCGCCAAGGACTTGGCAAAAGGCGAACTGATTGTATTCAGATTATTCCCCTGGGGAATAATCCCCCCTATACCTGATGTCCCTGGTATCTAATACCCAGGGATATCCCCTACTGAATCTAATAAAAGAGAGTCACTACTTAGGGTAACTTTTCCCCTAAGTGGACCACACACATTATGTACCTACACAACCTAACCTACTTGTGTAACCTTGTACCCCGTTACACCACCCCCCACCCAAAATGAGGAACACCCTTGTCCCTACTTTAGGAACAGCCGTGTCCTAGAAAAGTAACACGAGCCTATTCCAGTACGGAATTTCCGAGGACCCACACGGAAATGGGTACAGACTCATGGCGACCATGAGCGCGAAGTCGCGTGTCGATTTTTCGACAACGACTGATTGAGAGCCGCAGCGGCTTGGCGCAACACCTCGCTGCGTCATGAGACGCATGCAGACGTGCGCGCGGTCGCCAGCGACCACTGGATCATGACGATCCCCCAGAACTGGGCCATTTTGCCGTCTAACGGCGGCAAGCCAAAATGGCATGGTCAGACGACCATTGCGAGGCGAGCAGAGCTCGCGGCAAGCCCAAACTTGGCACGCACACTCAGTGCGGTGGGTTCTTGCCTTGTGCAAGCGTACAGGTCTGTACGATGCGATCTCGCAAACTTCGTCTCTTGACGGTGCCCAGAATTGGGTCCAGTCTAATACTGGAGACTGTGGTCGGTGGGTATCCACCGCGAGTACTACCAAGTACTCAAGAGGCTGGCTAGCCTCATCCAGCGACTCAACGGAGTGCGTGGAGTGCGGGGATACCCGTGGCAGTCGAACAACGACGTTGCCGGACAACTTCGTGTTGTCGGCCACACGCTCGGGCGTGATGGCTACACCGCAGAGAACTGCTCGGTGTAGCAACACCAAACTGAGCCAGCCACTCTGGCTTGGTGCGAGCGTTGTCCAACGCAACCGATGAGGTCGGTGGACGTTGTCGAAGCTTCGACTGCGCCGAACGCGGCGTTCTCGCCATCTTCATGGCCTTCTGCTTGGGTCTTGTACCCATGTCTATAATAGACAGGGACAGTCGACTTGACTGAGACGGACCTTCCGTGTGCTCCACTGAGCGTCTTCCTTGAGGAACTTGACACACTTCTCATCTTGATGGAGGTGGTCGGTCCCACCTACTGGAACCATCCAGGATGATCATGTTCGCATGCGCGAACAAGATCAGAGCAATCTTGCCTGAGAACACTCTCATCAACCCAGGAGCTCTGGTTGCTTGGATATCCAAGCCACTTGACCAAGAGCTGGCGGACGCCATTGTGCACACGCACACTGTCGAGAGACTCGACGTGATAATGGCGTTCACCATTCCTGTCAATCACAGGGAAATGAGCGCGCACCGGTCGCAGCGCTTACCTTCTGGTCTTAACACCAGTGTCGGGGATCCGACGTGCTCCTTCGGGTTCAGCAAACGTAACCCAAGGTCGTGTTGACGACGCAATTGTCGCATTTGACGACTAAGTCGAACTTCGACGGGCTTGAGCAAGCCGTGCTGAGCGTCTTGGCGCTTCGCCGTGTGGACTAGCAACGCCACTTGCAGGATCCTGCATCCCGATAGAGTCGCTAGAGGAATCATCCGTGACGGGCACGTTCTCGTGCGCGACTGCGGGCGGTTGCATATCGGCGGCAACTCCGCTTGGAATTGTTTCCGACGACTCTTCGTCCAATGCATCTCCATCAGGGCGGAGATACGGCTTGAGCAAGCCGACGTAGAACGTCGGGTGCGTCTGCAACCATGTTGGCAGGTCGACCCTGTAGGAGTTTCCACTCCGCTTCAACACCTTGAACGGGCCGATATATCTCGGCAGCAGCTTTGAGCTGCCCAAGCTGGACACAGCATTCTGAGACAGGTTCTTCGTGCTGACAAGCGCATAGTCGCCTGGCTTGAACACGTGCGTGTTCTTCCGACCGTGTTTGTCGGCTTGTTCCTTCTGAACATCTTGGGCAGCTGCCATCGCGTCACGCACGCGGGTGATGACGTTCACACGTGTCGACAAGAACTCGTCGATCTTGCGGCGCTCCGCCGACTTGGAAACACCTTCCAACTGGGAGGCAAGTAATTGCCGAGCCCCTCCCTCACCAGACTGGCCACTGCCCATGAGACAGAGCGGCAGCGCTGGGTGTCTCAACCCGTTCACGTAGAACGGCGACAGACCTGTCGAGGCATGAACAGAGTTGTTCATGGCGAACTCCACCATGGGGAGGTGGTCGCACCACGAGAGTGGGTCACTCGCACAATACGAGCGGAGGATATCCTCGGCGACGCGGTTGGCGCGCTCGGTCTGACCATCGGTCTCCGGATGGTCCGTCTTCGACATGTCGAGCCGTCGTCGACATGTCGAGTGATTTCTGGGAAGGTCTCTTCCAAATCCTGGAGCCCAGGATTTGGAAGAGACCTTCCCAGAAATCACTAGTGAACCTGGGATCCCGATCCGATACGATTGAGTCGGGGAGACCGTGTAGTCGAAACACGGTGTCGACGAAAAGTCGAGCACAGTCGAGACCTGTGCAGGTATCCGAAACCGGAACAAGATGCACCATCTTGGACAAACGGTCAACAAAGACCAGCACACCATTGTGCCCAGCGGACGTCTTTGGCATGCCAAAGAAGAAGTCCATGCTCACTGAGCGCCAGCAGTCGCTGGGGACAGGCAAGCTCTGAAGCGGAGCCTGAGAGTGTGCACTTGGCTTCACTCGTTGACAGACGTCACACGTGCGGACATACCGCGACACCCACTTGTACATCTTGGACCACCAAAACCTTGGGCTGAGAAGTGCGTACGTCTTCTCACGGCCAAGATGGCCAGCACCAGGTGCGTCGTGGGCACCATGCGCGATCACATATCGCAGGTCGTCGTCTGCAGGAACGACAACGCGAGCTTCTTCGCTGTTCGAGACCTGATATTTCAGGAGGCCGTCTTCGAACGTGTACCGATGGAGTCGGGCTCGAACGCGAGGCGAGAGAGACTTCTCCGAGTCTGACGACTTGAGAGCACGAATGATCTCCGCACACTGTGCGTCGCCTTCGTAGGCGTCACGAATCAAGTCGTAGACATCAGAAGCAACCGATGTGAGATTTGTTCATCTCGTAGTCGGGACGCCGAGAGAGTGCGTCCGCCAGCACGTTGAGCCGACCCGGCTTTTACTCGACAGTAAAGTTGTATTCTGAAAAGAATGTCAACCAGCTAGCCATTCGCGGTGACAAGTGCGGAGGCTGTGCCGCTGTGCGTAGAGACGCATGGTCTGTGTAGACCACGAACGGCAACGCGCCGAGAAGGTGAACGCGGAACTTCACCAAGGCGTACTTCATCGCCAACAATTCCTTGTCGTGAACTGGATAGTTCTTCTCGGCCGCTTGGAGCTGCCGAGACTGATAAGAGATGACCCTCTCGTGACCATCGTGGTCCTTCTGCAGAAGTGCACAGCCGACCGCATAATCGGAGGCGTCGCAGACGACGCTATACGGAGCGGAGTCATCCGGCAACGCCAGGATCGGCGCTTGGAGGAGACTCTCCTTGATCCTTTGGAAGGCAGCTTCCGTGTCGTGAGACCACGACCACTCAACGTCATTCTTGAGCAGCTGAGTCAGCGGCCGAGCCATCTCGGCGTAGTTCTTCGTGAACCGGTGCAAGTAGTTGGCGAGACCCAACCACTAGCGTAGGTCCTTCACGGACCGTGGCGATGGCCACTCGGCGATTGCCTTCACCTTCTCGGGATCCGCCCGAACACCGTCGACTCCGACGAAACACCCAAGCACTGGGATCTCTTCGGCTCCGAAGATACACTTATCCAAGTTGGCATAAAGCTTATGCTCCTCGAGGCATTCGAGAACTTGGCGGAGGTGATCCTCATGGAGCGTATCCAAATCACGACCGGGCTCCGGCTTCGTGTGGACGTAGATGTCGTCGAAGTACGTCTGTGCGAACGCTCGCAGGGGACGGAACAAATGGGTCACCAAGCGATTGAACGTCGCTGGGGCGTTCGACAGCCCCTGTGGCATCACGAGCCACTCCCAGAGCATGCCGCTCGGCGTACTGACGGCAGTCTTGGGGATGTCCCCACGCTCCATGAGCGCTTGGTAATAACCGTCGACCAAGTCGAGAGAACTGAATTTCTTCGCGCCGGACATCCGGTGGATGATCACATCCTTCCGAGGGATCGGAGTGGACGCAGGAATCGTCTGTGCGTTCAACTTGTTGTACGCGTGGACGATCCTCCACTTGCCATTTGGCTTGCGCACACAGAACGTTGGAGCGCTGTGCGGCGAGACGCTCTCGCGCACCAGGCCAGCCTTGGCTTTCTTAGCAAAGAATTCATCAATGAAGTCCGATTGTTCGGCCGGCAGAGCCCACTGGCGAACGGTCGCATAGCTCGAGCCAGGCTTGAGCTTGATCTCGTGGCGAACGCCACGATCAGGGGGCAACCCCGCCGGCGGGTTCTTGCTGAGGCAAGTCTCCGCAAACCGCTTGACTAGCGGATAGAACCGATCCTTCGGATTCTTAAGGATGGCGGAACCACGGCGCGCGTCAAACTTCTGACGAAACTCAACGAGGACATCCTCGTCAATCACCGTCGAGGTGTTGAGTTCAGCGAGGTCTCGCTCAGATCGGAGGATCACAACCTCAGCGATCTCACCAGCCTTGAGCTCGCGGACGAAATCGTCCATAGGAAGTTCCTCCAAGCTAGTCAGCTCGGAGAACTCGGGCAACGGTGCCATATCGACCGTGGACGGATCGATCGACGATCCTGTCATCACATCGACGATGTGCACGTCATACGACGCGTCCGAGAGCGGGAGTGGCTCAGGCCTGGGCTCGGTCATATCCGACGACCCTGAAAGCGGCTCGACCGCACGCGGACACGCGACAAGGGGACAAATCCCGGAAGCATCTTCCATGCTGGTACTCGGAGGGGGCGGAGACAACTCGACGCCCTCTTCTACGCCGTACTCCACGGCAGACGGCACGACCGTCTCCGGAACACCCGAGGTGTCCATGGCGTTCACTACGCCAATGAAGTAGGCACTTCCATCTTCTTTGATGGGGATCATCAGCCGGCGAACGAAGGAGGGTTCATGACGCTCCTGAGCTCCGTTCCTGCCGGGATACGTGCTCCCAATCGACTTGGTCCTCCAGTCGATCCGTGGCTCGTGGCGCTCGAGCCACGGCATGCCGAGGTTGAGGTCAAACCTCTCATCCATGTCGAGCACTGTAAAGGGCTCGACTGAGTCGAAATCGACAAACGCAATGCGTAGATCGACCTCGATCTTCTTCGTCTCTGCGACGATGCCCGTCGCAAGACGCACCGAGACTCTTCCGAGATCTCGCTCACAAGCTTGAGCAAACAGAGAAGCATTCTCAGCAATACTTTGCTTGCGACCGTAATTGCGCGTCGCACCAGAGTCGATTAGGACTCTGAAGGGACGTGCAAATCCCTTCACTTGAGCAGTGACGACGATGGGCTCGCCACTGATGCGCAGCTCATCAACTGCTGAGAAGAGATCTTCTTCTGGGGGCACCCGGCCTTGCGATACTGCCGAACTCGGCGTCGCGGAGCGAGGAGTGATCGCCCCAGTAGACTGCCCCGCGTCTACTGGGAACTCTCGTTTCCCTGCGACGTGGAAGCAGATCCACCTCGGTTTCCCGAGCGCCGCGGCCGACCACGGCGAGCACGACCACCGCCCCTCTTGCGCGGACAATTCCGCTGGAAGTGACCGAACTTCCCACAAGTAGAACACCTGATGTGAAGAGCCTTCACGTCGATCGCACGCAAGTCGACCGTTCTGAGATCGACTCCACTGAGGTCGATGACACTCAGGTCCATCGGTTCGATGACCGGTGGTGGGACCGGCGTGACCGGAGGCGGCGCAGCCGGACTCGCGGATAAACCGCGCGAGAGACGCTGGACGTAGTCCTCTCGCAGCGCGACGACGAACGCGTCTTCTAGGAGCATGGGCTCCTCGCGGAAAACCGCAGCCTTCTCAGGACCGGGATCCATCCTTTCCATGAACTTCGTCAGCATGACGTCCTCTGCGAGCGCATTCGCAGCCATGTTGGCACGGAGTTGACGTAACTCCTGCACATACGTGTGCAGCTCGCGGCCGCCTTGTCGACAAGCGAGAAACTCAGCTCGCTGGCGATGCGCCACATTTGGCGGTTGAAACATCGACTTCATCGCCTTGGCAAGTGTTGCCCAGTCGGAAAAACATCCGGGATGCGACGTCTCGCACGTGAGGGCCCAGATCTTCGCCCGACCCGTCATGTTCGAGATCGCAAAGGCGATCTTTTGCCGTTCATCACGGATACAGCCGGCTGCTGTTGCGAGCTCGATCTCGCGTTGCCAGAAGGCAAGATTGTCGCTTTCTTCACCCGAATACGGGGACACCGTAACCTTCACGGCCTTCGGACGTTCCGGAGGTGCCGGCGATGGCACACACGTAGCCGTCGGCGGCACCTGAGCTGGCTGAGTAGCCTGAGTCGCGGACACGCGGGACGTCACGACGTCGAGAAGATACTTCTCGAGAGCTGTCTCGTAGTCGCGAAAACGCGCGACACGGGCGAGGACTTCGCCGGAGCCGCGTCGGAGCAGCTCGATGACAGTTGCACGGCCATTGATGGCCTCCATCTTCTGGAGATAGGCCCACTGGGCCTCATCCAGGTACGGATGGTCTTGACGCGACAGCGTCGGATGGCTTGACGCCATCACGAAGTCGGAAGCTTCGGACATCACGATGTCAGCGTCGGATTGACGAGAAGTGCTACCAAGTGTAACGGTCCACGACCGTGCACAGCACCTGCGCTTGAGGAAGCGTGAGCAGCCGCTCCGAGTCGACCCCTGTCGACGAGCGCCAAGGACTTGGCAAAGGCGAACTGATTGTATTCAGATTATTCCCCTGGGGAATAATCCCCCCTATACCGGATATCCCTGGTATCTAATACCCAGGGATATCCCCTACTGAATCTAATAAAAGAGAGTCACTACTTAGGGTAACTTTTCCCCTAAGTGGACCACACACATTATGTACCTACACAACCTAACCTACTTGTGTAACCTTGTACCCCGTTACATGTTGCCATCTTGATGGGTACAACTCAGCTGGACATGGCTACGTACCAAGGTTGTACGACGGTGTCTCGAATGTGTTGATGAAGAATGAAGGTCGGCTCAACCGACCCTGTATAAGGAGTGTACGACGAACACGTGGTCAGTCGCCAGCGAGTCTTTGGGGGCAGTGTGGCGCCATGCCCAAGCACGGCGTGTGTTTCCAGACTCGCTCCGACGGTGCGAGCGCGCGCGCATCGCAGACGAGTTGATGGACGACTCGGCGCGGGACTCGGCGCGGGACTCGGCGCGCGTCACAGCTTGTTGGACGACTTTGACGACGCCGATTTGATGGACGACTTTGGTGAGGCCGATTTGATGGACGACTTTGGTGATGGCCGTCGGTTTGTTGGACGACTTTGCACACTCTGTTGCTCCGTGTAAGCACACGTCGCAGAGAGCGAGTAGTAGCGGCTGACTCACCAAGTCGGGAAGCAGTGCGGCGAGGATCGCCCTGGTGGGGAAGCGGTGTGAGAAGGAGGGCCATAGTGTTGAAGTAGTGATGTATATTTTAGCGCGGTAATGAATCTCTCTTTGCAACTTGCCTGCATCCAGCACATGCTCATGCTCAACGCGTCGCCGCGCAAATTGGTTTCGCCGTGGACCAGATGGATGCATTGAAATCAGTCGACCGACTTTACGAGCAGAGGGAACTGGCGGTCCGGTTTGCCGAGCAGGCGTCGAGTGTGAAAAGGATCAGCGCTGCGTACACCAAGCAAGCTGCAGAAGCCAAAGCAGCTTGCAAAGATGTAGGTCTGGCGGATCCGGATGCTCCACTTCCATGATGATGATGCATATACAGAACTGTGGAGCCAATACTGTATAATTGTGGAGTTTCACACGAAGTATTGCACAATTGTGTAGTTTGACATAGACAATTGTGCAGTTTCAAATGCACAATTGTGGAGTTTGACGTACACAATTATGGAAATTATGACCAAGTAGCGCACAATTGTGGAGTTTGACGTGCACAGTTGTGGAGTTTATGGCCACCGGTCACTCGTTGCGTTGCTCGAGGAAGATTTTTTTTTTTGGCGAGACCAACGGAAGCACGACCACCGGTTGGAGTGCGCTTGGTAGATTCTCCACAACTTTCCCGTCTCGCACTAGTATCAAATGCTGGCTAGCAATCCGTGCGAGTACAGCTCGCGCATAGCCTTGACGATGGTTCCTAAGGACGCAGCGCCGATTTGTCCTTCACGCAAAAATTTGAGCAACCTGGCTTGAGCTACTTCGCCACACCGTCGGATTTCGCTCGAGAGGTTTGTGCTGCTGGGGTCGAAGTGGTAACCTTCATTGAGGAAGAGAGACATGAAGGCCACAGCGACCTTATACTCGTGCCTCTCCTGGCGACTGAGCAGAGATCCCTTCGCCCAGCACGGTGGAAGAGCGGTTCTCCATTCCACCCAGATATCGCGCAGATTCTTCTTCGCAGCCCGACGAACGCGAGGTAGCGATGAAGATGAGCGTTGGGCTTCGTCTACTTGCAAAGAGGCTTCATTCGTCGGCGTTAAACCGCGTGGCTCGATGACTTTTTCTAGGATTTGAATCCGGTCACCGAGTCTTCGCACTTCACCAAGCAATTCAGCAACCAGCCTTTCGAAGGCAGCTGTTTTGCCGAACTCGTTCTCGTTCTTGGTTACTGGAGGTACTGATGCCAAACTGCTCTTAGGTTTTTCAGGCGTGACGATGATGTTCGTCGAGTCAGTTTGGATTGATGCTTTGCTAGTGGTGATGATGAAGTTGTGCCACGACAGGAATTCGCTTTCTGATACATCGCAGTAGCCAATACACTGGGGCACCCGTGCAACGAATCCAACATTATCTCTCGTTTGCAACTTTGCCATGGGTGGGAAATTGCGCAACAATGTAGCCATCATCACATCACACACCCGACTGTCTAGACCTTCACATCCCGAGAAAAGTACTTGAGCAACTTGACGTATCTTGGACAAAACGACGCTGTCAAAAGCTGACAAATCGTTGTGCATCGCGTTTGCGCGCACGTGCCAGCCACTGAGATATTTGGCGACTTGTTGATCTTCTTGAGTTGTGTTGAGCACGTATAGGAACCCTTTGTTTGTCGAACTCATACTCCATGATCCTCGGTCAAGAATCCACTGAGGGCTCCAGTCTGAACTACCGTTGGCGTGTTGAGCTCCACCACGTCGAAATGAGTGAGAAGTGAGTTCCCCTTTCACTACAGTGTTCGGTTTTTGGAGAATAGCAAGGAGTCGATTCACGTAACCATGTACGGCAGGAGAGGTTAATCCTGCAACTCGATTCAAAGGCTTCGTTTGAATAGTTGCCTGAAGTCCAACACGAACGTTACACTTGTCTTGTTCAAGAAGATTTCGCAACAAAATGCTTAAGAGGTCTTCATCGTCGTCGCCGCTCTCTTGAGCTACCAGCAGCTGGCTAAACAAAAGGTCTTCCTTGCCCGATTTCATGATAAGCGCTACAGCTAGCGCGTGGACAAGTGATGAACGATGTTCGATCTTCAAACAGCGTTAACGCGCTTTCGTCGGTTGTCTTCTGGCGTCTAAATCGGACAGTAAGCGCTCCTCCTGGATAGAGTCCGATATCACTAGCTCGAACGCCACAAAGATCGGAGCTTCTTCCAAACCGATACCACAACCAATTCGGCAGAAGGCCGTCTAAATAGTCGGACGTCGATGCACCTTGAGTGTACAATGAGACCATGAGTTGCATGAGATCAACATTTCGACATGCCGGAGCATTCTTCACGAGAACACCGCCAGCTCGCTTCTTGCAGTACTTGCTCAATTGAGCGCCAACCATTTGCATAGCGGGTTCAGCCGCATGCCTGAAACTTGGATACAAGTTTAGTAGCCACAGTTTTACATTTCCAAAATATCTGTTCACTGTGTTGGTTGCCAGTCTTGACCCTCGAGTGCTGTCTCCAAATGCCAGGTATATGGCGAACTTGTCCATAATGGTGGCAAGACCACGCCCGTCAGTTGCTTCTACCACTGCCTGGTGCACCTCGTTTAGCGTCATCCCTTCGTCCCGGAGGAATCGCATGAAGGTACTCTGTGCGGTTGATCTGGCAGCCATGGTGTTGTTCGGTTGTAGCCGCTCCGAGAGGCTCATGTTCTTCGTTGGTGTGGTCTTTTTCTTTCTACGCCGTGAAAGCCTCCCCAACTGTCTATGATGAGTGCTGGTCGGAGAACGTACTGAAAGAACACCCCACATCACTTGGCTACATGATGGCATTTCTTTACATATGTTTGTGATGCGAGTGACATGAAGATTTTACTATGTGCTTGTTCGCCAAGGAAGCAAGTTCTCCCCCCTCCGATGCGAAACCGAAGTCGCAGAGCAAGACTCTCTCGCCGCCGTCTCTCGCTCGCACCTTGGCTTGCGAAGTGTGTGCATACCCACAGCGCCGCCGCCGCGTGGCGTGCTTGCCTTTCGGCTGCGAAGGCTGCGGGGGGCGATTTCTAGAGAGCCGCAGTACCCCCCGGGGGCACTGTTTGCGTCTCTATGGCAGGCTAGCCCTGATAGATGGTTTCCCATAGGCCAACGCGTAATCCGTAATTCCATTCCATATGTGCTTGTTTCATATTTTCTGAAGATGCCGACTGGAAACGTCGGAGCCGTGTCGGAGTTTTAACCTACATTCTCATAGGGGTAGGTATTTTATGATTGGGTAATATATCCATAGCACGGATATTATTGGTTCCCGTATGATCGTACTTTGCAGGTAATGTATAGTCTTTTCCGGCCGTGGTCTGCATCTTTGCAAAATTCGACCACAAGCTCGACTAAATATTCTAGTTTAGGTTAGCATCGGCCAGCGCGTACATGAAAAACGCCCGCCAACACAAAGTGAACCCAACGTCCGAACCCAAGAAAATGGACGCGACGAAGAATCGTGGGTGGATCCAATAGATAGTCTATTTACACGACGACGAGGAAGCGCCACTACGCAGTACGAACACGCAGAGTCCCGGGAGCTACAGCGCCATGTTGATGTTGCCGAGGCCGAGCGCGGCCCAGAGCTCGGCCTCGAGCGCGTCTTCTTCCGTGGTCTGCGTCGCGAGCTCCTCGCACTCCCACTGCTGCGCGCGCGGCGCGGCCGCCGACGTCGGGCTCCAGAAGCTCGCGTCCTTGAGCAGCGCCTCGAGCGTCATGTCAAAGTCGGTGAAGTCCATCGGCGCCTGCGCCTGGAGCATCGAGTCGTCGACGTGGAACTCTTCGGCGGCCGCGGCGGACGGCTGCGCTGAGGGCGCCGAGGCCTTGGTGCGCGCCTTGCGCTGCGCCCAGCGCTTCTGGTTGGTGTTGGCGCGCAGGCGGTGCTCCTCGCAGAAGCGGTGGAGCGAGCCGTCGCGCTTCCACGCGCGCTCGTTCGTGCAGATCTTGCTCGGGTAGCCGCACTTCAGGTTGCGCGCGGCGGCGGCCGACGGCTGCGACGGCGACACGGCCGGGAACGCGCCGAGCCGCGGCGCCGGCGACGTCGTCATGCGGAAAGGGAAGGAGGACTCGAAGGCGCCAACGATCATGGGGTCTTGGGTCGAGGTGCCGAAATGGAGAAATGACCGACCGGGGCCGCGAGAACCTGCACCTCGGGGAACGGCGAGAAGGGCTCGGGGAAGCGAGTTAGTGGCTCGTCTGGCGGTGCCCTATTCCCGGTTACTTTGTGGAGCTCTCCCCCTTATTTTTTTTGTTTTCTTCGGAGATGGCTCGTCCACCCGTTGGGGCTCGTGACGACGCGTCACACAGTTGAAGTCTCACGGGGGACGAAGCAGCCAACCAAACAAGACCGAGAATAAAGGAGGGGGTCCGTTGGAATCTTCCAAACACGCGTGGGCCGCAGAGGCAGCTGAGCACGGGCCCACAGAGTTGGCAGAGTTGGCGTGCGATACCAACAGACTCGGGGAGAAACACGGCAAGGACAAAAGTCCGGACGAGACGCCGTCCGCAAGGGTGGACGCGGACGTGTAACCCAGAATCGCGATCGCGGGGCGAGATCCAGCGTGGGCGCGATGGGAACTTGAGCCTCGGACAGACGACAGGGCGCTCGAGCCACCCAGTTCCCGAGGACGCTCGTGTGGACGACACCCAGGCGTGCGCCACTGGCGAGCGAGCGGGATCTGACAAGGGCGCCCGGTTGTGACTAACACGTGCAGAACGAGTCGTCCGTGGCGAAGGGAGGGATCCACGGGTTGTCCAGCGTGGACCAGGCGAGCGGGCGGCGGCGTCTGGGCAGACAAAGCGCCCTTGCACTCAATGTTGAAGACATGGCCGTCGGTCCAGAAACATCCTGCGCTTCCCACCATGACCCCACACGTGCATAGCATGGGCTATTTTGGTTCTCCTCGAGCAACGCCAGGGCGACTGATCGAACCAGACCCGCTGATTGGTCACTGCGTAAACAGAGTAGCTCGATGACTTGTCTCTTGCACGAGCTCCAAATCACCATTTTCGGATGACTTTCCGACCGACCGCCCTCTTCGAGCCGACCGACAACCTGCACTTGAAGTAGTAGTGTGATCCACTCCACTTGGGGTGGACCACGTTGTCATGACAAACGGAGTTCACAGGGTGTTTCCCCCAAACTGGACCGAGGACACCCGCGGTGTACGCAGCAGAGAGCGTCAACTGGCCCCATATCGTCCTGGTTGCGACGTACTAGTACTCCTAGACGCAGCTTTGCCATCGCACTGTTGGAATGGTTGGCGGATCCTTCCAAGGGGCGATGTCGCTTGGTATCCGATGTGTTGCAGCCGTTCAGCAGCTCGCAGGGCCCGTGCCTCGTGCTGAACACGTCTCGAGCTGAACTGGTTCTCTCTCTCTCTCTCTCTCTTGCCGACCGTGGTCGACGTTTAACAGATCACGAAACCGAGATCTCCGGAACCAACCGCGTGAGCTCGCTCGCTCGCTCCATGGTCGGGACGCCGATCAGCAAGCCGAGGATACATGGCTCCATCCTTCCTTCCGCCCACCTGCGGGATCAGCCACCGAGTTACCCAGGACGAGGAACGTTCGTCTCCACGAGATGCCAGTTCGTGTCGGTTCCGGATCGCGGCGGCATGATCTCTACCGTAGAGAACCTCCGCCAACCGCCTCGAGAATCGCTCGTGGGATTGTCCTTTTGGGCTCGGGACAGATGACTCAGCGCGCGATGACCAGGCCGCGCCGGTGGCCCGGACTCTGCACCGGCAGCACAGTTCTGCACCAGATCAGGACGGAGTCGCCGTGACACAATCCGGAAAAATAGCGCCTCTAAGGTTTCCGGAGCTTGTTCTGGGCGAGCCACACTGCACAGAACCGGGGCGAGCTGAGGCTCCCCCACGGTGCCCCGGCTTTGGCACCGTGCCCCGAGTTTCCGTCAGTCGTCAGTGGAGGCAGTCCGTTTCCACCAATCAAAAAGCTGTTTAGTCCTTTTTCCACCAATCATCGTCCGCGAGTGCTAAGGCAGCCGCGCTGCGCCGCTGACGCGCGTGGCGAAAGCTCTGAACAGCCGACGTCTCGGTTCAGTGCAAGCGCCATGGACCGGGCTTTGGACGCAGCGTCTATCTTTTTAGACGCCGAGTCTAATTCGTTGCCTCGGTCTAAACGCCTCCATTTCCAAATCCGCGCCTCACTGTTCCCACCACCACCATGGCCTTGCTCCCCATGCCCGACGCCGACGACACATCGCTGCCCGTGCCCGAGAGCGAGCGCTGCAAGTACCCGAGCAAGTTCTGTGGCCGCGCGCGCGTGCGCAAGTCCAACGGCACGCAGCACCGCTTCTGCCAGTACCACCGCCTCAAGGCCAACACCAACCAGAAGCGCTGGACGAGCGTGCGGCGCCAACAGGCCGCCGTCGAGGAGCAGCACCGGCGCCGCGCCGAGGCCATCGCCGCCATGCGCGCGCTGCCCGAGTTCGCCGACCCGTGGGCCGCGCTGCCCGACCCCGTGAGCCTCGACCCGAGCCGCGAGCCCGTCGAGCTCGCGCGCGAAGACCTCGAGATGCTCCACGCGCTTTTCCTCGACAGTGCGCCGTTCCTCTGGAGCTGCCAACCGACCGTACACAAGCCCCACTACGCGCTTGACTACAGCGACATTGCGCTGTGAAAACAACCCCTCAAGACTCGCGACGAGCTTACTTTCCTTTTTTCGGATTCAATATTTAAAATATATATACACCCCACCAACGTCAACGGTACAGATTGCATCAATGCTCGATGACTGGGGGCATGGAAGACGATCCCGACCAGTCATCTCGAGGCGCCTCCATGTGGTGGTGGTGGCTCCACAGCCTGGTCATCTATTCTCCGATCTGCAAGATTCGAGCTAAACGAGAGACTATCCACCGGCTCGGTGAGAAGCTCCACAACGCGACCACGCCCGCGTCGAGAGAGCACGGCGCGACTTGCATCCACGGAAAACAGCAAGCCTTCCACTGGATTCCCCAAGGAAAAGAAAAAGCCATTGACCCAACGACCGGCTCCAGGTCGGAGGAACGCAACGACTGACACTCGAGAGCTTTCCACGGTTGCGGTCATCCAGTGTCGCTCGCCATCGAAACACGGCATTACTCATACTATCGTCATATATCAGTCCCTCCACGTGCGATTGGCTGGTCGCTGACGCGCGCCTAACCGATTTGCTGGGGGCGGCTCCGACCACACGCGCGCCTGCGATCTGACCACTCGCGATCCATTCTCCCAGTCGCCACAGCCAGGCGGTGATGACGGCACGCGATTGCAGGCGTCAGCATCATGGATTCGCGGAGGCCTCGCCTCGCGTGTGGTGTGGAGGTTTTATGGGCTCCGAACCCAGAGATTCACTGACGTGGTGGTCGCGACCAGACCGAAAAACAAATTCCTCCGAGCCCGTCTCCGTTGCAGAGGACGGGGAACTGGGTGAGGCCATAACGTCCGGAGGGACATCCGGAGCGAACGAGAAGATGCGCAAAGGAGTCACCTCGATCTTCTTGGGGGAGCAATCCGCACGCGTGTTCACGCGCAAGCTCTATGCGAAATCGGTGCAAAAGTGTCGGCGCTGGATTATGTGAGACTTCGCAGGGCTAGGGAGATCAGTCGTCAAGTCAAAAGCTTGGTCCGACGACTTCGGCCTCGTCTGATTGAAGTTTGCAACAGAGATCACCGAATTGTGTCGCTCCGTAGTATCCCACTCTCTCGACTGTTCGAATGTGCCGCACACCAAACCAAACGCCAGCGACCTCCCTCCTGGCCACCTTCAAAGATCACGAGCGAGGAGAAGAAAATCAGGTTGATACAAGCTGTACTCAAAGAACACTGGCACACGGTACAGTACTGTATGTAGGCACTCCCCATCGCTGCTGGCTACCATCCTACGACAAAGAAGATTACAGCAGGCATCTGATAGGAAGCTGTGGAGAACAGGTGTAATCTTCTATGCAGGTTGTTGTTCCAGCTCTTCCACACAGTAGTTGGCAATCTTGGTCAGTTCTTGGGTGTCCTCCGCGCACAGTTGTGTCTCACAGGTACCACGGGCACACGACGTATCAACAGCAAACTGGACGCTTGCCCGGACATCGCGAGAAAGCTTAGAGCTTTCATGCCGTGGTACTGAGACAGTCGAGGGCTCAAACGTGTGCAAAGCCGCTGTCATATCAAAAGTAGTTTGTGAGGGCAGAGAGTAGCTCTACTGGACTGAACCTCTTTTACAGTAGAGCCGTGGGGAGACAAGTATGCAGACTTGGGCTGGTACGACCAGAGACAGTGCCAAGAAGACGCCGAGAGAGCAACTGTGTCAATGCAATCATCATTATTACCCCGCGATAGACCTCAGCCGGTGTCGTTTGTACAACTGGGCATCTATACCAGGTGACTACAGATCATTCGAGTTATGTTGATTGCAGGCAGCTCGTGAGGAGACAGGACTTTCGCACCCAGTATCCCAACGAGTCCTTATCTTTTTCTAGCCGCAGATGGGCTTTAAACAATCTGTTCTGGTCAATTTCGTGTTGACGCACACCAACGACCACAATAAACAGCGTTTCAAGCAAGTGCAGTGCAAAAGTGAAGAAAGAAAACTTGGAAAGTCATGGCTTCGAGTTAGTGTACAGTATCTGTTTCCCAGTGCTCTGCTTGGGCCTCTTCCAGTGTAGTATCGGGGCATCACCTCGAACTGGCTTTGCAAGGCCAGCCCACATGTCATTGGTGTGTTCGGCCAATAAAACCACTGGACTGGTCCAGTTGCCAAGGCACGCTGACTGTGGAATCATCTCATGATCGGTGGATTATTACTTGGCTCTCCCGCCGAGACAGACGACACCCCCTCATTTCTCGATTCGCATTCTAACAATCACACCATGACCGACTCGGCAATCCAAGCGAACGAGGCTCTTTTTGCTCTGCTGGACGAGGACGATTTCCAATCGACCTCCGATTCAGAGGTTGGAGCCGACGAAGCGACTGGTGGTGGACGATGCAAGTACCCAAGCAAACCTTGCGACCGCCTTCGAGCTCGCAAGTCCAATGGCACTTACCATCGCTTCTGCCAGTACCACCGTATCAAGGCGAACACAAACCAGAAACGATGGACAAGCGTTCGGCGGAGGCAGGCCATTCTCGAAGACCAGCAGCGCCGCCGGGACGTTAGTTGGATATCCTTATACTCAATGACACCGGCGGAGGTCCTCGGCAACACAAGTAATGACTTGCTGCCCAAGATCTTGCCCGAACTCTCTCAGATCAACCCCAGCTCGGAGCCCATCGAGCTCGCGCTTGAAGACTTGTGGATCCTCAACGCATTATTTGGATGCGATGCGTCGAAGACACCCAACGACTGGCACAAGAGAGGGAGGCTACACGAGCCGATGCAGCTGCCACAATCGCTGGAGACCTGGCCAAGCTGCGTTTAAGTTGAGGTCGTAAAGAATATGCATAAAGTAGTTGTATGTGGGACCGTTAAAAGAGCCTGATGCAAGTAATGATTCCGATCAAGCCCAATAATCTAATCTTATGATGAACGTGGCTGCGCGTCCAAAACTCTGTGGTTTCCGGCGTCCGCCACGTTCCGTGGATAGAAGTGACGGGTACATTCCTGGAATAATATAGGAGACGAGAACCCACATGCGCCAGTGAGAGCCGTGGGTTCAATGCCAACGGAGAAGTCTACATTCAACGGACTGCTCCAGTTGAGCGTTACGTGCTGCATTTAATGATTTGTTCTGTGGATAAATCATTTAAGGCCCGTCACTAAGGCCTCTTGGGCTGATGGGGTGTCGAGAAGCGTTGGCCGATTCAATTTTAGTCCTCTCACTGGCCACACCAGCTGACCACTTGGTGCACGTCGATGACGCCAATGCAAACCGATCGTGAACACTGATCCCTTGCGAACTGAATGGCGCTTCCCCGCAAACAAGCCATCTACCTTCGACAGATTCCTTGAACGGGGCGTGCCTATGGAAAAAGAAAAAGACTATCAGCCACTAGTTGCGACGCGCTGCGTCCAGAGCACACTGACCAGGGGAACTCAACTCGGTGGAGACCGAATCATACCGCGATAGTGTCTCCAAGCATAATTCGGTAGACCCATTGCGAAGGTTATAAGCTAGGCCGTGCAGTGTGTGCGCTGTGGGTGTTTCCCCGCCGAGACCGTCAGCCATGAACTCAAATTCAATCAGACCTAGATCCAGATACAATGTATCCCCGAGGATCTTGGTCTCCGTTGAGCTCAACGAAAACAAAGGGCTAGGGCCATGTCCTGGTCCGAAGACATTCGACTCGTCTGATTGAAGTTAGATCTCATGGATCACCGAATGAGCGATGCGTGGAGATGAGGTAGCTGGCTTCGGTACTACTGTTAAGAGGTCCGAGCGTTGCATTTTGTGTTCATGCAAAAAATTCACTTGGACTGCACAGAGGAATGAAACCCACCGCAAACGATTTTCGCTATATGTCCCAGCGTGCAGTATCCTCGCCTGCCGCGTTCCAGAAGCGAAATACCATACACTCCATAGAGTCTGGCGTTCGATGCATCTCTAAGGCGCCTTGATCATGACACGCGGTTCACTGGACACATTGCCTGTCGTGACCTGTCTTTGTGAAACCAGAATTGAAGGGGTTCTCTGCAAGACAGTCAACACGATTTTGTCTACTGTGGTCGAAGCGATCTTCGTCGACTTCATTCTACAATTTGCCTCGTCGAGTTGATCCAACTTCCAGCCATGCAGATACTTGCATCCAAAACTCAAGATCAGGCACGCAAGATTGACGCAGCACTCGCTGCACGACGAGGCCTTGATGTGTGCGACGTCCCAGCGGATGAGCGTTGCAAATACCCGAGCAAGCCATGTCTAAACACCCGTGCTGCGAAGGCCGGAGGCAAACTCCATCGCTTCTGCGAGTTTCATCGCCTACGAGCCAATGGGAACCAGCGGCGGTGGACGAGCATAAAGAGACACCTGGCCCGATGCGAACGTGAGGCGGCAATGGTAGCCATGGCCAACTCTCCGACTGGGTTCCATGTTCCATTCCCTGACTGGTATACCCATTCCAGCCTGTTGCACTACGGTCAGCAGCTCCCTCAGCGGAGTTTCGTTTGGCCACAAGCCATGATTGAGGATGCGGCAATGAAGCCGAGCACCGAAACGGAGTTAAGTGAGGTAGATATTGAGATTCTAACGTCGCTCCTGATCGGACAAACCAACGCGGCGACTGTTTGAGGCTCGCTCATGCACCCAGGATGCGAGAACCATTCACCATACCAGCACGTACGATAATCCATTGCCGTTTAACTTTGCATGATGCTTATGGAGTTTCGTGGCTTGAACGATCTTTGTACGACTGGGACTACTTCAAACTGTTCAGATCCACCCAGTGCCCACTTCATTTCGAATGTCCTACTCTCCGACGTCTGGGACGGTGCAGACGAAAGCTTGGTGGGGGATGCTGGACATTCTTGAAGCACCTCAATGACACATCCGTGGTCCAGGCGGCTGTCGGGCTGATTCAAGTCGCTTTCGCTGAAATCGTTTGGAAATTGAATTTTTACATACAACGTTGCGGTAATGAGCAAAGAGGATTAGACAGAACCTACAGTACTTATTCCGAAGCGACCGAGGTTGCGGCACAAGAGACATTAGACTATAGTTCAACTCTTCGCCGGACTGCAGCGAATGAAAGATGACAAAGCTACAATTCTATTGCTGCTACCTACTGTGTTGGGCGCAAAATACGCGCATCAAGATGAGTTAGTCTTCAAATTTAAAAGCCAAGCCGTACACGGCTGTGCGGAGTGAGTCTCGGCATCATGTTATTGCAACCGCAGCTGGAGGAGTGGGCTCACCATCAATCCACATGGGTATCGTAGCAACTGAGTCGAGCTAGACCAGCCGTCTTCAACGACTCTCTGAGTTGATATGACTGGACGCGAGTCAGATAAGGGCTCCTGGACCAAGTGACAACAACTGCGACAAGCTGATGCTACGATTATCCAGTTTGAGTGTCCTCTGCCGTGGACACGTGCCACAGGAGAATTCCCTAGGATTTTACTTGTTTATGGAACAAGCTCAACATTGGAAGCCTCAGCGATGACTGGCGTAGGCGTCTGTAGTTGGACCCTCATCTGTCTGGCTATTGTCCCTCGTGGTACGCGCACCGCCGCTACACCAACGTGGTGCGGGATGTCAACAGAAGTTGCCTGCGATGGTCGAAGCTGACTCAAACCTCAGTTCATAATAGAGTTGTCTTTGTTTGACTGATTACGACACGACAGGCCCGCAGATGCCACGCTAAGCCTGATGTCAGCGCAAGGGGATCAGCCTGAGTTGTCGCTGTCAGCAAGCATCTAAGCCCCACTGAAATTGCCACACTCTTACGTCGCACCAACGCGGTGGACGCGCCGAGTTTCATATCCGATAAGGCCGAACTTTCTGGAGTGTCGGACCATTGAACCTCTGACGAGAACTCAATGGACCGACGCAGCAGCCTATATCAACGATCGACAGTGCGCACATGATGACCAGCGCCAGTCGTCAGGTCGACAGGTGGGCCATGGCAGAGAGTGTGTTCTCCACCGCTTTGGTCTCCACGGATTTCAGATCGGTTCTCTCATCCATCTAGACAGACGAGCCGGTGCACACTGAACCACAGCAGTCAAGCGATCATAACAATGGCGGCTCGGCACAGCTCAGGCGATCGACTGGAACAGCTTGGTTGTTTCTCGCTGAGGCTGGGCTGATGCCCTGGTTTTGCGCACGTCAACTGCGTTGTATGTCGCATCAGTCACCTGGTATGATTACGTCGGACGTGTTCCATCCAATCGGACCCGTGTTTCCGACATTACGCTAAGGTGCTCGACTGGCCGCTGGGGCCAGTTGGGTGGGTTGGTGTGACCGGTTGGTGACACTGCTGTGCACGGTAAAAGCCTGATGTGGTTCTCCGTCGGCGTCTCGGTTCAGCACAGCGGTGGATGACAAAGGCGCGCGATGTTCACTGGACCATGCGACCAGTTCCTGCTGACTAGATCCCCTGATGATACACGCGAGGGCCACTCGAATCATTCTGCAATTTGCAATCTCACCACGAAAACCCACCGACGTACAAACAGCATGACCACCATCAAGATGGAAGACCAGGAGGCTGTTGGGATTGCCCACGAGGACGAAATCTTCGCGAATGAATCCGACAACGGCGCAGAGGAACTCCCGCCTGTGGACGAAGCCGACCGCTGCAAGTACCCAAGCAAGTACTGCGGCCGCGCCCGTGTGCGCAAGTCAAATGGCACGTTCCACCGTTATTGTGAGTATCACCGCGTCAAGGCCAACAACAATCAGAAACGTTGGACAAGTGTGCGGCGCCAGCAAGCTGCACTAGAAGAGCAGCAGCGCCGCCACGCCGAGGCCTTTGCCACCATCCACGGGCACAATGCATTCCAGCAGTATCCCTACGCAGCTGTACCAGGCTACCCACCGCCTGGGCTGATACCAGATCCTATGAGCATCGATCCGAGCCCTGAGCCTGTAGACCTGGCGTTGGAGGATGTACAGATCTTGAACGCGCTCTTCGTTGGCGAGGTGCATCACCACCATCAACAGTATCAACACCCATACTACCAACCAAGCATGCATAAGCCGTCGTTTGAAAACGAAGACATCTCCTTATGAACAGAATGAAAGTCATAATATTTAAATGGAGTGCGCATTTGAGATCTATCCATTCTCCATAGAATCTTCTGCATTTTCGAAGCAACTGATGTTGAAGTTGCTGGCTCCAAGATGTGCATGATGAATATCGCAATCGTGGATGCTCATTCTACAGAAATTGCGAGTGGAAATTTTGTACTGGAATGTTCTGGGACGAATCTCCTCTTTGCGGTCGTTGAGATGGGTACTTCATAATGTCGCATTGAATTTTCGTTAGCTGATTCTAAAGTCGAGCCTCCAAAGTTCCCAATCAGCACGTGATCAACGCATCACGTGCCGTCAACACAACTCCTATCGGCAACCTAACTGAACCGACTTGCTGATCGTGTTCAAAAACTGAGATCTGTCCAGTGTCCGTTTGCAAGTCCCACAGCGACTGTATGCTATGTGAACCCATTGGATCAGCAGACACTCTAACCCAGTAACCGGGATGGGTCAAATGACAGAAGACTCGCATCGAACCGAATATTGAAACAAACTCTGGAGCGATATGTCCAGACACCGGGTGGATGCCAAGATGATTTCGAGCTGCGGTTGTATTACAATCCTTCAATGATAAATTGACGTTTGTACTTTACGCTCGGGCCGGTGCGATATTCTCGGTCGTTGGCCGCTTCGAGGTGCCGGGCGGGCGTCACGAAAGCCGTCATAACCGGCTACTAATCAAGTCAAAGGGAATATCGCTTCCATCCTCATAGAGAGACAGTGTGAAGCAACAAGGACCCGCGGAAGAACAGACAGTGGTCAATGGGTCTGTGGGAAGACCCAGATCCGTTAAGAATACTGTACTGGCACTAACTTTTTGATGGACGTTGGGTAATTGTTTATGGCACAGGTGCTTCAAGCCTGTCCTTGTTCGAAGTGTAGCCATCATTTTGAGATTGTCAATAAGGCACAGACCCCCCCCCTCCCCCCCAGTGTTCATCTAAGTTTTGACTCCAACCATGCAATACGCGGTGGTCCTCACGTTGCAAACTTGTCTGTACCACCACACTTTCAGTTTTGCTCGCAACACACGTCCCAAACAGCTCAAAGTGCCTCGCAGGCACGAAGATCGACAAAGGTTGCGCTTGTACTGGGCGTCAACAGAAAATATTTGTTAAGATCGATTACGGTTGCCATCTAAGACTTCATGTGTCAACTCGTGGATAGGCACACTGGCCGTTGGTCATCTCCGGACCGTAAAGATCCTTCTCGAGTTTCGTTGCGGCAAGGAATGTTTCAAGCGTCGACTAGACCCGAAGCCATGGTAACGGAAAGGACACAGTCATCAGGATTTGGTGATAGTGGGTCTGCGGCAATCGCGTTTAGGCCATTGTGTCTGGCGCCATCGTTTCTTCTGTATATCAGGGGCAACTTCGTGTGTTTGAGACGCTGAGCCGCTCGCAATGACCCGCCGATCCCACCTGCGGTCGAGATCGCAATTATCAGCTGCCGCAGTGACCCAATTTTGTGAACGCCATGTCACGAATCATTCCCTAGGAGCTCAGACCCACTCAGGAAGTCAGACAGAATCAATGTAGATCGGGACCATCTGAGTGAGGTTTTGATTCAGTCCAGTTGATATCCATTACATGCTGTGCGGAGTTTACGGCAAAGCCATGAACTCGAATCACCCTCCCGCTTCGGGACGATGTGATCATGCAGCCACTACTGTAAACTGTACCTGCCATCATGGGTGTTTTTTTGGAGAGACGTGATGACTCGCACCGAGACGTGATGACTCGCACAGAGATTGCAGATGATGGGACGTCAAGTTAGGAACTACGAGTTCTTAACAAGTGTTTGTGCCAGCTTGACAGTTGAGATCAGACCACAGTGGTAATGATTTGTTGTGCGTGGGATCAACCAGTTCGATGATGGCACAACGACCGCAACTATGGTCGATTCTCCAGCGAAACAGACTGCGATTGTCCGATCGTTCTGACATGCACTGTCCCCTTTTCACAAACGCCGTCGTCGGCGACTGCTCCTTCGATCCTTTTCTACCCAGCCCGTGAACTCGCGGATGGGTGGAAGATGGTCTATCCCATTTGAGGGCGACAGCGTGGAAATCTCGACACCGCGAACGCGGCACAGTGCGTCTGTCTGGTGCCCACTGACTCGCTGTACTTTACCATGTGCTCCGCGTGAACTGGCACCCATCACATCGACCAGAGCAAGAGAAATCCCGCGAGCACACGAACCGCTCACTTCTCAATCTCCCACCCCCACGAGTATGCCGATCGAGTTTACTACCGCGAAGAATGGCGACGTCTCTATGAGCGTTCATGAACAGCCCACCGACACCGAACAGGATATTCGATGCCGATACCCAAGCAAGTTCTGCGGCAATCCGCGCGCCGCCAAGTCGTCGGGAAAGTTGCATCGGTTCTGCGATTTCCACCGACGGCGCGCTAATACAAACCAGAGGCGGTGGACTTCTGTGAGACGACGCGCGGCGCGCCATGCTCAAGGCACAGACATGTGGGGATTTGTTGGGACCGACCCGACCGACGTTCAAGACGATATGCAGAAAATTCACACGTACCCGTATGAGCCTGTCGCGAGCTCGGCGGCAGCGACGCTGTCAGACTTCGATCTACACATTCTAGTCAACCTACTCGCGCCGAATCCGAGCGAGTATCGTTTGCGTATCCACTCGCACGAGGCAGATTCTTCGCAATTCTACCACACAAATGAGTGTTTGGGTCTCGCGGAGCGACCGTCGATCGGTGTGCTGTAGATCAAAACCTGTCAACAATAAAGACACCAGATTACGAAGTTCACTCTGTTAATTATGTGAAAAGGGCTAAAAGAACGTGATGATAAAAGTGAAATCGATAGAGTTCAGCTTGTGAATAGCTTGGGGCCTGCGCATGGCGTCTATAGCTCTTGGCAAAGAGACACGTAGAGCAACGTGTTCATGTAGAGTCGTAATGTGAATGGTGATCAATGTCCGTCGGCCGATAACTAAGGCGGACCGAATGGCTTCTCCGTCTTAAAAATCGCATGCCTATTGGTTGACTGAGTTCGATACTCGAAGACACAGAGACATTAGCCAGCGGGGTCCGGCTTCTCAGCAGCATGTGTGTCAAGATCAGGCCTAGGGGAGATATGGACGCCAGGGAACTCTGGGACTTCTTGGGTGCCATGGCTATTAAGCATTTCATCTGGATACTGTATTGACGGTCCTAAGGGAAACAAGACATAGATAACTCCTCATTCCTTGAACTAGTGTGCTCTTGATGTCACAGACCATAATAGGAAACACTTTGGTCATCACCATGCAAGACAGCCATGCCCGCTTCCACACAGCTTTTTGCCATGGGCTGCAATGGTGGATGATCAGGGACTGCTCTGTCTCTCACCATCTTGAGTGCCCTATGGTCACTTTTGCCGCCCCATCATCACTGTTTGCGGCACTTCAGAAATCAGACACAGTTCTTGCGCCGAAATACTGTGCATTACTGCACGCGGAGTATCTCATTGTCCTCAAATAGACCGCATCGTATTCCACTCAACACGTTGGAAGAAAGACCGTCTGCCTCTTACTGCTACGGGAGTTGATGGTACGGATTAGAGAGCAGATCCACCGTTCTCTGTTCAGATGAGTGGGCTCCCGATTTTTACCTTCCAATCGTGTCTACAATCATCCCTCATAAGGGGCATAGCGAGGTGTGACCCTGATGGGAAAGCGCATCGGTGACGATAGCTTTATCATCAACGATTGCATTCTAATGGCTAGAAGCCAGTGGGTCATGCGGTAAACGTGCGTCGACCTCTCGGGAATGTCAGGGGCTCGTATCAGATGCTCACGGCCTCACCATCATCGGTGACAACGCGCTCCTCCTCCAACAGCTTCGTGCGTACAGGCCACCTCGCATCAGATGCTATTCGTCGCAACGTACCCTACTTGGTAGTGCTGCATCATGTTGGCCATGTCAGTGGAGGCATTACGCACATACCCAGAGAATCTGGCTGCCAGAGGATGCTGGTATAACCTGAGTTAGTCAAGTTTAGGGATGCGGCTTTCCCCAGTCGGTTTTGGGTGATCTCAAACTCCAACTTGGCTTTCCCTTCTTCAAGTCTTTTTGTGTCACAACGCGTACACTACTGTTGGTGACATGCCGAGACAAACACGCTCTAGGCGCGGAGCGTAATCCAAGGATGGAGACTCCCCATTCAGATTACCAAGTAAAAGTAGGGGAGGGGGTGATGGTGATTGCGATGAAGATGCAGGTAATGTCGATGAAGTTCAGCTTCCCGGGCATTTCTAACGGTTCGTCTTCATCCCTTAGCGCCTATACGAATGCAGACAGCCGGGGAAAGGGCTGTCGTCATCCCCGAAATTCACCCAATTGTCCCAATGGCGACCATTTCCAGGGGGAACGCACTCGTCGCGATTGGTTGGTTCCTGAGCAGTTCTTTCTGTCCATCGGCCTGTCCTTGAGTCATTCACACGATGACTGAAGGGATGGAGTAATGATGACGACGATGATGATGGAGATGATTAAGTTCATCGTTTTCAAAAAGAATACGGAATACATGCCTTTCGTCGTCTTCGTGACACTTCTCTCCTATCAGAGCGGCATCGACTTCATCAGCGACCTTTGATGGCTTTGACGAACGCGTAGTGTCCCTGCTGACAGGAATGTATGGTGTACAGTACTACAGTACTCACCGAGGCTGCCGTGGTGCATTGCCTACACCAACCTCCCTTGTTGGTGTGGGGTCAACAATAACGGAAAAGCTCCGGGGGCCAATGGCGCCTAACGCTTTTCCGTTGAGTTCCCCTTGCAAGAAGCCAACATTGGGACCCAGAGTTCTGCCCATCCCCCATGGGATCTCAGCTGACAATCGAAGTGCCCAATTTGTAGGGATGCGGACGACCCGTTGGAAAAATTCTAACGCGCCGTCCGACTGACTTGAAGGTAGTGCCACAAAGTCTGGACAGCTTGAAGCGTAGCGGATGTTGGCCTAGACAGAGACTCAACGTCGCACGTGTGCCACCACGGACGTAGGTCGTGATGTGCCCAGATCCACTATCAATGAAGGTGAGGTCGACTGCTATCATACGGCGTAGAAGGTAGTTCTACACCAAATAGAGTTGAAAAAACGTCGTCATCGTCGGAGGATTCCAAAAGAGTGTGGTTTGTCGAGACGCCTGCGCGAGGGAACTCTGGCGTTTTGACGATCGGTCCATCCCGTGGATCCCACGTTCTTTCGCTCAATCAAAAGAAGGAGTTAACGACCGGAGCTGTGTATAGGGAATGAATCTCTCACCAGTCGATCAGATCGTGAGCAAGACCAACATCGGAAAAGGAAACTCCACATCAGCCTTACGTACTTTGATTTCTCGTACCACACGCGATTGCCTCAAATGCTTTCGGACAGCCTGTCAGCAGTACTTGTCGATGATGATGATGAATACTGTTGATTGCAGTGAGCGAATCCAAATAGTTTGGGTGGTTTTGACATCTTTATGCTCAACGATGCTCTCGGTGGAAGCCGCGATTCACAGAGGTAGAGAAGCCCTGATAGTTCAGAGAGACATTTGTCTAGCTTGCGAGCTGGATCTCAAGCCCACACCTGTCAAATGGCAAATTGACTGCGAGGGGTTGAAACAGTGTTACAACAATAACTACAACAAGCGAAGACTCCGTTCATCAACGTGTCTGGACCCTCTAAAATCATGTGATGATCTCGCCATTGGCGAAATGTGGTACAATATTGAGTGACAAGTGGGCAAACTCATCCCGTGGTGCTGTTTATATGGCCTCACCCGGCTGGTAAGATAACGTTACGTGTAGTCTATTGCCACGCGAGCAGCCGTTTCAGTCAGCTTGTTGGAAAACCAGATATCGCGGTAGCAGAAATCGACATCAAAGCGCTCAGGACACCTCTTTGCTCGGACATATAGGGATGAAGGAAGTTTTCAGTTATGTGGTGGTCGATAAACATCCGGAATTCTCTAGTGATGAGTCACTGTCTCCAACAAAATAATTTTCGTTTGTTGTCGATTCAAATATTCGAGGATAAATTCAAATAGTCTCTCTGCCCTGCAGATCTGCCCGAGCTCACCGCTTCCAATCTACGACCTTGGCTTATGAGTCAAGTTGACCCATGGTAGTGCAGGAACGCGCAGAGCCCAGCCATTAGCATTAGAGCACATCATTTGCGCTCAACGCAAGACTTCGATTTGAGATGCGTTCTAACCAATGTTTGCTGACAAAATTCCTTCATCTGGACAGATGAACCCACACTTGGACGGCCACTCTGATGACTGGTTCAGTCAGCGTCTCCCCACCTTCTCGCTGATTTCAAAGATTCAACCCAATCGACCGAACCCTCGCCAGTGAATATTATCTGGCTCGGCTCTTGCCAATTTTATGTGATGTGTTCAGAAGATTCTTGACAAAATTGCAGTGAAAATTCCGGTCAACCTTCATCTCGGAGTTGTTCATGTGGCGCGAGGGGTGACGTTCTTCGTAGCCGCTCGGAGGTGCAAGCTCTCCAACCAACCGCTCGATAATACGAAAACTCCACGTAGATCGATTGCCAAAATCTGGATTCTATATAATTTATGGGAGTTATCACAAACTTCAAGTCACAGCACGCTGATTGCAGAGTCACAACTCCAATCGCCAAGCAGCGACTCATCGCTTTCTTGCAGCATCGACATGAGCCACGCGTCCTCGACGGTCATGGGTTCTGTGGACTGCTCGCACTGTGCGACAAATGTCGTGAGCATGTCGATATCGGTCTCGGAAAGTGGCAGCTCTTCCTCTCCCAATGCGTCCACATCGACGTTTGTCGGTGATGACGGCTCTTCCTTCATGATCGCTTCCTCACTAGGCGTGGGGATCACAAGCGGTGCGAGCAGAGGGAGCATGGGCGAGCAGGCCGGCAACGCAGGCGCGAGAAGTGGCTTGGTGAGGTCCATCCAGGCTTCCGTCGCGGCATACGCGGCGAGGTTGGCTTCGAGGGCTTCGCGCGTCTGGTCCTGTCGGCGACGCACTTCGGTCCAGCGCTTCTGGTTGACCTTGGCCCGTGCGCGGTGCTCCTCGCAGAAGCGGTGGAGCTTGCCTGTGGACTTTTTCACGCGCTTGTTGCAGCAAAACTTGCTCGGGTACTTGCATCGCTCGTCGGGCGCCATCCACGAGATGTCGATGCCCATGCGAGCAGCACGGACGACGTCGAGCTCATGAGCTTGCGTCGGTGAGAGCGTCGACGCGAGCTTGCGCTTGGAAGCGGACGAAGTGGCAGCCAGAGCAGACATGGTTGGGTGGCGGCTTTGCATCAATTGAGGAAATTGCGGAATGAGCCGTTGAAGCGACGTCCGTGGTTGAAGCCATTAGCAGCCAGTCCAGAGAGAGCCCGTGGTCGCCAGCAATTTTTTCCGCAAGACGGGAGATGAGCTCGGGGGGTGAGTTCAGACGAGCCGGGAATTTTTCCTGATTGGCGATAGTGACCCGGCTATGGGCGACGTGGGTGGCGGTTTCGATTCGACGTCAAGTAGGATCGCAGCGGCTATGTCCGCTTTCCCTCAAACGATTGGACGACAGACGGGGCGGATCACCACTTGCGAGGCGACTTGCCGAGGGTCCAGTGGGGCGACTGCGGAATCCTTAGAAGTCACGCTGGACTCTGCAGCCACCACGTCGTTTGCAGCGGGTGATTGCTTTACACAGTCTCTACAGTACCATGTCGATACCAATGGATTCGCTAATGGAGCTCGAGGCCACACAGTACATATATCCCAGCCGACGAAGCGAACTGGTGTTCGTCTTCGAAGGCTCTAAGGTCTTCACAACTTCTCAACAACGGTCGTACCAGCTACAGTGGGTTTGTAGAAACGGTATTGTGGAGAGAAACTTCCTGAGACAACGGTTGTCGCATCAAGCCACGACAAACTTGTGGCTCAAGGAGAAGAGAAATCGTTCAGAGCGCATTGACGTCGCCAAGTGCGCTATCATTGGTAGATGCAGATCTGGTATTTGCAAAATTCAGTGTGGGGATTCATCGCGCCGCATGCGCCGATTGACAACATTGGAATTGTGTGCGTCACAACTACCTAGAAGGGGCAAGCTCATCAAGGAGCGCTCTCCACACAGCTAGTGTCAAAGAATAAGAAGCCACGTCGCAGAATTCGTACTGTAAACCCAAAACGCAACCAAGTCCGCTCGAGGCTCGACACTAGAATACAGTTCAATAGGTACTGCAGCGTTCGTGTCGACGAAGGCTGTGACTTCATTTGCTTGATCCTACTTGCTCACGGTCCAATCGAATCTTTTGGGCACCAAGATCTCATTGACATCTTGATGGCTAGCGGTCCAAAACGCAAGCAAGGACAGAAAACCAGCGCGATTTGGTGCTCACCAGACCCGTCTTGTCGTCACTACACCTCAAAATGTACCTCCAGCTGAAATTTTCCCAGGACTCATCGATGGATGAGTACTGGAGCAGACGATTCAAAGCGAAATAACAATGATGCCCGCCCCAGGATCGTCACAGCAACGGAAGAGAACCCGAAAACAAAAAGGAGTTCCTAGCCATGACAATGCCCGCGCGCTCTGTCCATGCAGGATGGAATCCATTCTGTCGGTTCTGCCGTGGATAATGGAATCGATGAAGGAGATCATTTGTCTCAAGGTTGGGTAGGTTTCCAATGGCTACTGTCGTCTATCGCACGCTGTTGTCATGGGTTCATTTCGAGAAGATCGCAAGATCGGTCAGACAGGCCACTCCCCAGCCATCCATTTATCGACCTGTCTACGCACAGCGCGGTCGGTGGGTACATTCGCCCAGACTATGCAACTCTTTGTGTCTTTGAAGATCAGTTATCAGACGAGCCATTTCGAATGCTGTGTCGTCAAGTGCAGGCGAGACCTTCTGAAGACATTGAGAGCCTGATTGCTCTCCGAGCGAAGCAACAGCACATTCCAATGACGAGGGCGTTGAACGCAAGCGCTCCCACGCTTTACGCGTTGGTCGCAACACTCCGTAGCACTCATTGTGCGAGGAAGGATTTATTTCCTCTCAGGTCCCAAGCTGGCACTCACTAGTTTCTGCTGCGAGATTTGTGCATTACTTCAAGATACAGCTTGATGAGAACCTGTGTGAAATTTGGTAGTCGAACCCGGTGAACCGTGGTTCTTCGGTGGTGTGCGGCTGAAACCTCACGGGATTGGAGGATAGCCATTCGTCTTCAGTGACGAAGCGGAACGGGCAGATCCCGAACGTAAGCAGCGAGCGCAAAATGGTGATGGGAACCGCTCCAACGCAAGATCAGAGGCGTGTCTCTGCACTCCGTTGTGCGTACAAGTGGGAGCTCGCTCGTTCAAACGAGTTCTCCAACTAGATCCCCACGAAAGGTGCACGATTGTCGAGTTCGGTGTTCAGCTTTTACGAGTACGTAGCTGCCAATCAGCAACGATGTACTCGCTTCGGGCTCCTGCTCTTGATATCCGTTCCATCCATGATATCTGAGTGACGCTGCGAGGATAGTATGCCATGTTAAGTGGAGATATTCGACGATCTCTCGTTTATTTCAATCATATCTCTGTCCGCGGACTAACTTGGACAAGATACTTGTACTCTCCCGCTTTTCACGTTCGAATTTGTGGCAACTTGCCCACGTTTAGGATTCCAGGACCACTCAACGATTACCTCAGAAGTCGCTGACCTGTACCTACCCTCCCCCATCTACATTCAAGAAACTAGCGGGCAAAACCATCGAGATTGTGCATAAGCTATTCAATAAGTTATGTTGTGAACTGTCCACAGAATCCTACGCCTACAAGACATCAATCGCCAGGTCTTCAAACACGTTGGCAGACACAACGGGTGCTTCGACCTCCTGGAGCATGGACATCAGCCAGGCATCCTCGATGGGCAGAGCCTCATCAGTCTGCTCACTCATGGCAACAATCGTTGTGAGCATCTCAATATCGTCTTCAGACAGCGGGAGTTCCTCGTACACCGCGTCTACATGCGTGGGTGACGGTGGCAGCTGCTTTGCGCGGGTCTCATCGGTTTTTCGCGGAGTGTGAACACCAAGCGAGTCGGCCGTCGGAAAGACCAGCGGCTGGCAAATGTCCATCCACGAGTTGTCGGCACAGAGCACGAGGCTACTCGTGACGAGATCGCGCGTGGCATCCTGGCGACGGCGAATCTCGGTCCACCGTTTCTGGTTCACATTCGCGCGCGAGCGGTGGTCCTCGCAGAAGCGGTGGAGCTTGCCCGTGGACTTGCGCGCTCGCTTGTTGCAGCAGAATTTGCTCGGGTACTTGCACCGTTCGTCAGGTGCCATCCATGAGATGTCGATGCCCATGCGCGCGGCGCGCAGCACGTCCATCTCGTGGGCGATCGCCGGCGGCAGCTTGGCCTTGGGCTTGCGCGCGGGGCGGGGCTTGGGCGTGGCGGGGGCATTCATGGTGGAGGAGGGACTTTGCATGTCGGTGGCAAATTGCGGAATGATCCTTGCGCCTCGTGCCGGTGGATATTCTGCAGCCATCGAGCCAGACGGCGACGTGACCACGAGCGACACGCTACTCCGGAGAGGAGACCGACCACCTTCGCTGAGTTCCAGCAGACGGGACGCGATCACATTTCGAGTCCCTACATGGCCGGGCTATGCACGCATCAAGCTCACAACCGTCGGTTGAAAAGTGTGCGGGCCGGACCATGGAGAGCGAGCCGTCCCGGCTATGTATCTTGTCGCGACCAGAAGCAATACAAGAGCAGACGAGCCACCACGCACGTAGATGGGGCGATCACCGCATTTGCGGCGCCGCGGAACATCCGGACATGGCGGAGGCGACATGGAGGGGTATCGCCAGCATGGGCGTGACTGACTGACGGAGTGCTCGCTTCGACATCGCTCATGATTTATACGTAGCGATGGCGTCCGTCGTGGAGGAATCCAGCAGGGCGAGAAGGGAGAAGCGAAGTGGCGAGTGGTGCTGGGAGTCAACCCAGCCAACAAAAACTGCCTACTTGAACACGACGGTGTTCACTATGAGCGGGTCGGTGCATCGTAGGATTCTCTTAGTATCCAAGACTTAAGGTCGTTGGAGCAGTGCGTTTGCTGTGCGAGCGCCGAGTGATATGGACCACTCCGATCTCGACGAGACTGTTACGGGCTCATCGACGTACCGAGAGTGGAGGCGTGAGTAGCCTCGTCACATGGACACTCGGCCGTGCTTTGTGGGTATCAGCGACGACAACCAACATGCAGGATGGCCTGCGGACGTCCTTCTCTCCGTTCTGGCCAATCAAGCCACGAGAAAAGCTCGAGCTGAGTTTCAGAACCTCGCGCTCGTCGCCGATTCCGCTCAGTTCGGCTGAATGTCGCGCTGCGCGTACTGTACAGTAATGCCGCACCAAGTCGATGCCACGGCTATGCACGGGATTGCGAGTACACGGAGTGCCGATCGACGCGATGTTCGCGATACAGCTCGGCGGATTGACTGCCTGAAGGTGGCGACAGACTGCGAGCTCGACCAACGAAGGATCGGGTCCTCTTAATCCGACTCTCATTGGATCAGAGGTAACGTTTGCTGTACCGCGGACGACATTGAGCGTTGCGCGAGATTGCCGGTGCTGATGGTGATTGCTGCAATGATCGAAAGCTGTGGTGCCGGTAACTGCTGCTGAAAGGACTCGACACCAAGCCAGCAAGTTGTAGAATGAGACTGGTGATCAACTGCCCTCTCTCGCCTCGGAAATGGAACGCGCCAGCGCAGAGCTTGATAATCGTTTGACGTAGGCAGGAAGGACACGGGACTCTGGGTTTTCTTGACGACGAACACGGCTACATCCCTGGTCTCCGATTTTAAAGCCATGCAGACGAGACATTTACCGATCACATCCAACCCATGGCCTGAACACCTCAACCGTTCTATGTACACTTTTTGAAGTCGGCGACTGTTCTATGTCCTGTTTTGGGCATTCCGCAGTGTCAGAAAGGGCAGAATTACCAACCCTATTGAACCCTTCGTCGCAAAATCATGCATAACCGGGCACATCTTCAAGCAAATGGGAGGTGAAGACGCAGTTCTGTACAAAACCGCTGCGTGAGTTAGAATCACCGTTTGGATGAATGCAATCGCGCCCGAGAAAATCCATATGCATGCTGAACTTTTACATTTTTTCTGTGGGGTTTTGAGTGGGTTACCGATACCAGTGGCGTTGCCATCCACCATACCACGGCTCTGTACTCACTTGCAGCCCCAGAGTGGAATTGCGAGCAATTGATTGCTTCGTGTCGACCAACAGCTCAAGGTTTTCTCCGATCACAAATTCTACCGTTGTGGAGCAAGCAATTCAGTAGTCGACGTGGGATTGGCATCTCTACCAATCCTCTTCCACTCATTTCACATGACACGAGCGACAAGACTGTCGACGAACCATCCAGAATTATATTTATATCGAATTAGAGTTTGAACATTACTTCGTGTCGAGCTAGAGATTGAACATTCCGCTCGACTCCGTTTCCATCAATAGACCAGGGTTTGTGGAGAACGCCGAGTCTTCGCTCTCCCAATCAGGCGAATCACCAAGAATCGTCGACAGCAAGAAGCAGATTTCGTCTTCATCGAAGTTTGGATCTGCACTCGCCTCGTCATTTGACGAGCCGATAGCTGCCCAGTTCAGTTCGGACAAGGTAGAGCCCAGTGCTTCGTCGACCCAGTCCAGATCAGCAAGCGCATCCTGCCTGCATAGAGCCAACGCAGTCGCGAGGTCTTGGTTGGCATTTCGGCGCGCCTCGACCCAACGCTTCTGGTTCAGTTTAGCTCGGACGCGGTGGTCCTCACAGAAGCGGTGGAGTTTACCGGTCGACTTGCGCGCTCGGATGTTGCAGCAAAACTTGCTTGGGTACTGGCAGCGTTCACCAGGTACCATAAACGAAATATCGACCCCGAGTTTGGCAGCCTTGGCTACGTCGAGCGCATGGGCTTGTGCGAGCGGCAGTTTCGCCACGGCCTTTCGAGGTACGCGCCGCTTCGATGCGTTCAATTCGGCATTTACTGCAGAGGCATCCATGTCGGACATGTCCAATTGTGAACTGACAGCAGGATGACGATCAACAATCTCAGCGCAATGCTGAAGTCTCAGCAGACATGTGTCTGAACACTGAGGAGTCAGCACGGTGAGTTCTAGTGAGTGTTGGTTGAGTTGTCTAGGTTTGTGACCTTTCGGCCAACTGATCTTGTGGCTGACGCTGCGCTATCCAAAGAAGTGCGAGTGAGTTCAGGCCACACACAGCCGCGACTTGTGCATCGTCTAATGCACGGTCCAGCCCGCCACAAAGCTGAAAGATTACTTCTACAGCACATCTCCAAAAGTCCTTCAGTATCCAAACTCACACGAATGTTTTTCGACAAAGATGTGAAGTGTCTGAACGCAACGAGTGTTCGTCTTGTTCACTTCGCGGCTGACCTGTGTGGTGTCTGCAGTGCACGGGAACATGTCACTCGGTCTGATTCGAGTCAGTCCGACCAGGAGTGCAGTCAAAGAGTCGACCACTCCTCCTGCTCCTAGTGTACTGTCACACAGTGCTCAGTTCGTACGGACATCATAAAAGAGATCATGCCATGTCCCGTATCAATCAGAAGTCTTCAACGTCATAACAATCGTTCTTGGCGCCGGGGACTCCAGAAGCAAGTTCTTCACCCGAAAGTGGAACTCCTTGCCATCAAACGCCCATATAATAACCACGATTCTAGCTAGACAGGCATTTTGCACCCCCGTCATTGGCTAAGAATCGCTCTTGGTGAAGAAGTGCTTTGGGCATTACCTCCGAGGACCCCACTTTGACAACTACATGTATGTTTGTATGGAAACCTATCCAACAGGCGGCACTCGAGCCCGTTCTATGTGGGGTTTTGCGATAAAAGAAATCACTCCCGACAATTGGTCCCAGGACAGGGCCCGCAAACTTGGCCATAGAACGGACGTATTTTGCTCTCGATTCCCCGTGTCATCTTGATGCATCAAAACACGCTAAGACCAACAATATTTCCGAGTTGCTTGATGTGGAAGTTCTCCGTTCTCTGGTTGGTATTGATTTGCAGTTTTTGTTCCATCTTGGATCCCCTCCCCCTTTCTTCTTTTTAGCTGCCATTGATTGGAGTGCTGTTAGATCTTGAAAAGGCACTGCCATGCATATCCATCGTCACCTTTGCGTCTCACGACCAGAAACATCAGAGAGGTCGACTCGAGGGACGTCTGGAGCATCTCGTACAGTACCGGTACTGAACGAATGCCCAGCGAGCCCAACTGTGTGCACTCCAATACAGCGCTCTTGTACAACTTCCTCGAATAAGATGCGATCTTTTGCGCAACGTTTCTGCGCAATTTTGACGAAGCGAAAAAAACTCAGTGTGACCCGTTTATGTGCTAGTTTGTTGAAGCAGCAAGGCAGACGAGCCCTCGCAATCTGAATTTTGTGAATGGCCGAAGTGATGGCGTTCCCGCCGCCAATCCCTCCACGACTGACGACCTCTTCAGAGACCAAGAACTCCCCAAGGAAGAAGTCATGGAGCTGGCCATTTCTCAATTGGGATGAGCTTCTCGGCACATGAAGGGTACTTCGGTCAATCGAGTTCGTCCTCTTAAGTCGACAGTGTTGCGTTGTACACTGGCAGCCGGATATCGGCCAGTTCAAGGTCGTGATAAAGCTCAACCAGTGCATGAGTCGCAAGCATACAGTTCAAACTGTCACGGTATATGACACCATGCTATGCGAACCGCGCTGTACGAAGCCCTGCAACCCGACTCGAGAAAAGCCAGAAGTCCTATAACTCGTAAGCGGACTTCGCGCTTGGATCTGGCATCGATATGAGCGTCAGTCATCAGTGCCTACTGAGCCCCAACAGGCGATTGCAGAATTACGTCGGTGGGGTTCTGCTATTGCTGCTGCAATGCGTTTGGCGCCAAGCTTTCGTTCTTTCCATTCGCTCTTGCTTGCCCGGCGATGTTAGCTTTGACCGAGTCCGTGATATTTTGGGCGTCAAACTCACCCTGGTTTACACAACCTTCAGATCAGCTGCTCGATGTTGAGTCGAATAGGAAGATACTGGACCGCAGGCAAATAGGACGGTTCTGTAGCATGCTGGCGCATTTGGGCACGAAGTCAAACTCCAACTTTTTAAAGTTGCCTGGTTGAGAATCTCGTTCCACGTCATTTTAATGACGCGGAACGACATTCTCAATCAGGGAGACTCCGATCTCACACAAAACACATGAAAATCGGCCATCGGCTACGTGGTACACCGTCACACGTTTCACTGAACCGTGTTGTCGTGCGCTCTTCTTTGTAAGAAACAATACTGCACTGTAGTCGATTGCCAACAGTCAATGACGACTTTTTTGACTTCCTTGAATTCATTTATCCCAACTATCGCCGGCTCACTCCATGATCTGCCCTTGATCATGAATTTGAATGCTGTTTCCACCACACCTCCGCACAGTTGCTGTCGCTTTGGCAAGGCAAGAAAGCGTGGCTTCAACAAATGCAGCTCACACAACAGAGGAAAGGCACCAGCCGCCAAGTTCGAAAAGAACTGGCGGGGATGAGAAGAACGTGTTCGGGGGTGTCCAATTCTGTCCCCTCGATTGAAATGCGCCAACCGCGCTCTATAAAAATGTCCCTTTGAGTTTTCGAAGTGTCTCTGCACGCATTGCATCCGCCGGTGGCTTTTGTTCGTCCAGTTCGTCCCGTCGCTTATGCAAGTAGCGCTGTGAAGTGTGACGCAAGTCTCTATGAGCGCGAGCGACGACGATCTGTCAAAACCAAGTGACTGGCGCTTACAGTTAAATCATCCTGCCAACACTCCTCGCGTTCGTTGCCACGTCGAACGTTGATCGCGAGCTCGTCAAAAGTGGAACCTTCAGTGTACAGTACGACGCACGACTGGATGCAACACGTGCAGAGACGCTGAGCGATTGACGCTGGGCCGCATTTACTGGGAGCATTAGGCCTTGACCGCAGGTGCGATCGGCGTACACTCATAAACGGATCTCAGGACGGAATTTATCAAAACACCGGCTCTCGATTTCGACGTCGATTCGGCCAACCACCCGAACGTCGGTCTTCTTCGTCCGTTTCACCATTCCACAAAATTCCTCCTTCGACTCAGACCGCCCTCCAGTCATGATTGACCCGGTCTTGAAACAGCAGCAACTCGCCCACCACGAGTTCGAACGGTGCAAGTACCCGAGCAAGATCTGCCGCAACATCCGAACGCGCAAGCGCAACGGCCAGCTCCACCGCTTCTGTGAGGAGCACCGCAACAAGGCCAACCTCAACCAGAAGCGCTGGAGTGCCTCGCGTCAGCGTCGCTGGGACGCGCTCGCTGAGCAGTACGCACTCGGCCACGAGGAGCCGCAGGACCCAGCGCAGCGAAACCCGACTAATCCAGCGCCAATCACTTTACCTATGCTATCACTCGACGACTACGACTACGAAGGAGACTTGGACTACGATCTCGACACACTGGTTGTTGGTGCGGATCCGAGCTGGCAAGAGACCGACGACTTGCACGACATTCTCGGTGATCTTCTCCATGCGCTTGCGACCGAAGACGCTCCAGCCTCCTCGCAGCTACCGTCGCATACGACGGCGTGGCAGCCGCTACGGCTCTAGAAACTTTCTTGCGTATGTGTGTTTAACCTGCCCATTCTGAAGTGCTCAATAAAATGTATTAGACTCGCGTTGGCTGGTGTCCCAGAGAAGCGTTCGTTGTTGGAAGAGACTGGTGGCTGCCAGTTGGCTTCAGATGCGTCGGAAATATTTCGAAGAGCTTCTCCTCTCAGCACTGCTCCGATTGCAATTGGTGTAGCTACTGAAGCGGCTTCGAGCGCCCATCCTTCTTGAACAACAGGCGGCCCTCGAGGACGAGTCATCGCGCCCCCGGTGATTCAAGCTGGCGGACGCCAGCCGTCTGATTCATCACCAACCAGAACTCAGCATGTATACAAACCCTCATATAAATCACCGCTCCTCAGATCTGAGAAATTAGGTTGTGGTGAAGAGCTCACTTGGAGGTAGAGAAAGGACGCCAGACCACACACGCGCCCGTGGATTCTTTTCACCCAGAACGCGCGCGTGCGGGAGGAAAAGATCTTTTGCGCGCGCGGGCCGCTCATTAACGCAATTGACAACGCACGCACACGATGATCGACACGACGATGCTCGACGAGGCACCGGTGTCGGCGCTCGAGCGGTGTCGGTACCCGAGCAAGTTCTGTCGCAATCGCCGGTCGATCAAGCGCAACGGCGAGCTCCACCGATTCTGCGACTACCACCGCGTCAAGGCCAACCAGAACCAGAAGCGCTGGAGCAAGAACCGCCGCGGCCGATGGGACGGCGAGTTTGCCGAGCCGCCGCCGTCCCCGATGACGTCCATGGAGAGCTACAGTGAAAGCAGCGACAGCCCGCGGTTTCCCGACCTCGACGTCGATGCTTCGACGGGATCGTTCCTGTCGATGCTCGAGATGCTGCAGCCCAAGCCGTTCGATGCATCCAGCAAGTGCGATCTCCCGTGTGACGAGCAGCTGAGCGAGTTCTTGAGAGAGCTGCTGCTGCCCACGCAGCCTGCGGAGCCGTCGATGGGTCAACGTGATTCTTATCTTGCCGAACCGACGGTGTTTGAATTATAGTACGAGATGATGCTGATTTGTTATAGTCAATTAAATATCACGAAAATCTTCACTACAGGGCTGCTCTTCTGAACGATAACGGAGCCCTCGGTGGCGCGTAATGAGGGCCTGTCATGTAAATGACGAATTTTGATGTAGCGTTGTGGAATGGACGACGATAAGAACCAAACTCAGAACTTCCACCACCCCAACGAAACGTTGGACCAGAATTATCCCCATGAGACAAATCTCGTCACCCGAGGAGCTCTTTTTGCTTTTACTGCATGTTTCAAAGCGAATGATAGACTCCGCTATGGGTCAAAGTGATCGAAGTCTTCTGAAGCGTTCATCACCAATTAAACCTGGAAAGCTCAACGGGTGACATTATCACCTTCCCCTCGACCAGATCCTCGGTCCCAGGCCAGCAAAATCTATTTCCGTGCCAACGCACTCGCGTCTTATGCCCAGTCACACTGAATCACCCTCAGACCACAACTGGAAGCTAATCCGTCATGGAGGTAGACGAGAGAGCGACAACTATCGTGCATGAGGATTGCAACGGAGAGCAGACCAACAACCAGGAGTCCGACGACCGCTCGGTTCCACCGCTTGCAATTAATTCAGGTCGAAATAGCGAGGTGCCAATCCCAGACGATACAAATGCCGAGTACTCAGGTGGAGAAGCCTTGGAGAAGTTCGAGCGCATGATCGATCGCTTTCACTTGCGCCGCGTGCCGAGCAGATTGCCGGCTAAACGGTCAAGCCTCCATCGAAAACTCTCTGATGTTCCTCCAATCGCCGAGCAAGACTCGCAAGATCGACCAAGCGTCGATTCGTCTGATCGATCGAGCCAGATTCCTCATTTTGTGTCAAAAGTGTCATCGGGACGTGTGCAAATCCCTCCTCCCGATCGAGCCACTAACTTTCGGTTGGCAAGTACGTCGCTAGTGCTGTTGGTGAGCATCCTATACAGACCTTTCGCTCAAGCGTATGGCTCAGATCGTACATGGCTCTGGTGCTTTGATGTGTTCGTTTGGTTCGTCTTTGCGGTCAATTACTTGGTTCTTCGCATCCACGGCCACCAACTGAGAAAACTTCTTCCGGATAAATCACGCATTAATCGCCAGAAGGGACTGCGGCGTGCACTGATCGCCGCATTACCAATCACATTGGTCACCCAACTAATTCACAGCAACCCTACGTGGCAGTGGCTACCGATAACTATCCAGTTTCTCGCGCGCTACGTAAGTGTGAGATTCCAACTAGCAGTATTCGTGAGTAAGTGGGCGAGAGATGCTGTCAGTGCCGAGTCTGGAATGCTTGGAGCTATCTTCTTCTCGAAGTACGGCTACCTCCTTCGCATCGCTTCCTCCATCCTCGCCATGGTCATGTTCGCCCATTTCATCGCGTGCGTCTGGTCATCCCTGCAGCCGCTGTCCGTCTTCGACGCCTTCGACAGTGCCTTCGACATGCATTTGCACAGCATCTACGAGGCGCTGCAGTTGCTTCAGGGACAGGGCGTGACCACCAAGACTCCGCTTCAGGACGCCTTTGGCTCCATCGCCGTACTGATCGGTTCGGTGGTGCTGGCGGTGGTCTTCGGAGATGTCGCCGTGCTCGTCGCCAACTTCAGCGCCAACCAGACCACATACCAGCGCAAGCGAGAGCGCGTGCTCGCGACCATGGACAAACTGCAGCTTCCAGCGCCACTTCGCGAGCGCATCCACCAGTACTACGAGTACCTGCACGCCGAGTACGAGTCGTTGGATGGTGAAGTTGCGACGTTCACGAAAGAGCTGAGCCATACGCTGCAGCTGGAGGTGGTGTTGTTCAAGTACATGGACGTGGTGACCCACGTGTCGCACTGGAGCGAGTGCAGCGCTGACTTCCAGAAGCAGCTCGTGTTAGCTGTGAGTGTACGGGTATACTTGCCGGACGACTTTATTATGCGCCGAGGCGAAGTGGGCGTGGACTGTTTCGTGGTGAGTCGAGGCACATGCAAGCAGTACGCGTATGAAGACGGAAATTGGGAGCAAGCGACTCTGCCTCCACAGCTCAGTGGTGATCAGAGGCCTCGACGTCGGCGGACTAGCCGTATCCGAAGGCCTAGCAAGGGAGGATTCAGCATGGACAAAACAAAGGCAGCGGAAGGTCCACACTCTCGATTCTCCATCTCAGGGTTCGTGATGACCGACCGAGATGCTGATCCCAACAGCCCGTACACGTCTGTGAAGGTTCTCAGTCGCGGTCAGTCAATCGGTGCGATGGCACTGATCTGTAACTATGAACGAACGACGGATCTGCGTGCGGTATCGTATGTGGAGATGTGTGTGCTGGATCGGGTGGCGTTCCAGCGCGTGCTCTCACAGTTTCCGGATGACCGCGAGATAGTGCTGACCAAGATGGTTCAGCACCATGTGCTGACCATGGAGTTATCGGGTTCGTCTAGTTTTCTAATCGATGCGGTGCGAGCGATGAAGCCGTCAGCGACTGTGCATACGTGTGTGAAGATGCTTGTGCGCGCAATTAACCCGAAGCACAGTGACCCGACACTGACCTTTGGGCTAAATCGGTCTTTCGACGAGTACCTCGGCAGTCAAAGAAAGACGGCGACTCATTCGCAAGCTAGCCCGGCTGGCGCTTCTTCTGATCGAACGACGAGAGACTCGACTCCACGACCCGCGAGCGTATTTTCGGATATGCTGGTCATGATCCAAGGGATTCAACGTACGCTGGAAAGTTACGAAGCCCGGATCGCCCACCTCTCTGGCGAGCATTCCAGCAATGACATAGCGAACGGTTTTTCCCAGGAAGGGTAATAACTAAACATTGGTTTTCAAGTCGAAACAGACAAAACAGGCAAATGGAGAGAACGAGTCAGGACAGTTCGTACTGACGACGGTGATGATTGCGATCCGTCATCTTTCTAGGGAGTGGTCAACCTCATTGCCACTCAAAACAGCATTAGAATGCGCCCTACGGACATCGCAACGCCAAGATCTTTAGCTAGCGGTTCATATTGAGACCAACGTACCAAACATCACGTCTCAGGAGGTGCCCCGTTATTCTTTCCTCTTCTTTGGGACTCTCAGTTGCGTACTAGAGTATCGGTACTATTATAGTAGCATGAGCGATCGACTTCGCCTCAAGACTCGATGTCACTGTCAAAATGCGATGGGCAAATCTCAAGACGACGAAGTCCGACGAACATCGCGATTTTTCACTTGGTTGCATAAAACCTGCCTACGAAAGAATTCTCAAGCTGTCAGAAGGCCCACGAGATTCCAGCGACTTGTATCTTACCCGGGTCAAGCTAAACGAATGAGTGTAATCATGTGCCTTCACGGATGTTGAAGTCTATTAATAAGGTTCTCGAGCCTCAAAGTCTTATGCTGGGCATCAAGCTCACTGAATCCACAGCGCAACATCGTTCTCATTCGCGAGTTCAGTCGCTCGGTTTGATAAAGGCCGGGGAAGACCCGGAGGAAGAGTCAAAAGAAGAGCATGACTCTGTCCGTTGTCAATGTCGAGGACAACGATCAGCCCAACCAAGCGCCACCGACAAATGACACGATAACAACGGGTATGCCCAAGACACCACTGACGCGCGCAGGGATGCTGCGGCCTCTCAGAAGACCCTCCATCAAAGTACCAATCAAGCAGCAACCCCACAAGACCACGGCAGTTGAAGGCGGAAACTCTTCGTCTCGCGAGCCACCATCATTGAGTGCGGGCCGCAAGAACGTCCCGAAACTTCATCGTCAACTCTCGCAAGTCGCGAGCCGTGTGGTAGATGGATCACCGTTACCGCCCGTCTCCCCCGAAGAGCAGATCAAAGTGCAGCGATACGAGCGCATGATGGACAGGTTCCAGCTTCGTCGCGTGCCGCTCGGGCGGTCTCGTTCATCTACAAGTGCAACCACTGCGACGTCTCACCGAGAAGGCGCACGGACGGAGAGTGGCTCGCGACCCGCGAGTCGCCGCAATTCGATTGATACACGCAGTGACGCGCCTCCTGGAACGGCGCGGCGTCTGAGCGGAAGTATCCACGCTGGCGTACCGGGGGATGAAGTCTCAGAGGCACCGAAAGTCTCACGTCGTCCAAGTTTACAGTCTTTGCTCAGTTCCACGGCAGCCAAAGCTAGCTTCCTCTCGGTTGAGGACGCAGAGGCTATGGCCCTCACTCCGTTTGCTCAAACCGGATTGGTAACACGGCTGCGGCTTTCGGTTGTCGTTGCAGCCTTCGCAGCTCAGCTCACGTACATGCCTTATGGCATCGCCTACTATACGGAGAACCACCCCACGACCATCCACCTGGATGCCGCTGTGGATGCATCGCTGCTTCTGAACATCGTCGTGGCATGCAACACAGTCGTACCAAACTCCCGAGATCAGCTCGTGACGTCACGGCGCGCAATTTGGCGTCACTACCGCCACCACGGGCTATTCCTTGACCTACTCGCGGCGCTCCCGTTTGAACTCCTGCTTCTATTTGTGGATTCACGCTCGTGGCTGCGATGGGCGCTTCGAGTGGTCCAGCTTTTGCTTCAGTTGGCAAGTGTACACAGACACCTGAGCGTGTTTCACGCCGCGTGGGCCAAAGAAGCGATACGCACCGACAAGAGCATCATCGCGTGGATCCTTTACTCAAGGTATAGCCACCTCGTCCGCATCGGAGGCATCGTGCTCATGATCACGCTCATGGCGCATTACTTTGCCTGTGTGTGGTCGTGGCTTCTGCTCGAAGTCGACCCCGATTTTCTCTCAACGAATGACCCACTCTCAATCCATTTGAGAAGTATCTACGAAGCGCTCCAACTTCTCCAAGGCCAGGGCGTGGACACGACAACAAGGGCACAGGACATCTTCGGGTCAGTTGCAGTTCTCCTTGGGTCCATTGCACTCGCCGTGGTCTTCGGCCATGTCGCCATCCTCGTCTCCAACTTTAGCGCCAACCAGACATCATATCAACGCAAGATGGAGAGCGTCTTTGCAATTATGGGCAAGTTGCAGTTGCCTCACCCAATACGCGAGCGTGTTCATCAATACTACGAGTACCTTCATGCCGAATACGAGTCCCTCGATGGTGAGATCGTCAAGTTCGCCAAGGAGCTGAGTCACACTCTTCAGCTTGAGGTCGTTCTCTTCAAGTACATGGACGTCGTGATGCACGTCCCCCACTGGCGCGAGTGTTCACCGGATTTCCAGAAGCAGCTCGTGCTCAACGTCCAGGTGCGAGTTTACTTACCCGATGACTTCATCATGCGCCGAGGTGAAGTCGGCGCTGAATGCTACATAATCAACCGTGGCACCTGCAAGCTCCACGAGTATCCCTCAGGAAACTACGAACCACCGACACTCGCCATGATCCCAGGCGAAGAAGAACCACAGACCGCGCGCTACAATCGGAGATCGAGCAAGTCGTCTCTTCCACCACAGACGACGCCGCGTAAGCCAACAGGCAAGGCTGCTGTGAGGCCGTCTCGATACTCTGTTCAAGAGGGCGCGGTGTCGGATTTTGATTGCATCGAGAATGGGCCGTACAGCCGCATCACCGTCCTCAAGCGAGGTCAGGCGATCGGAGACATGGCGCTGCTGGCGAACTATGAGCGATCATCGGATCTGCGAGCTGTTACATACGTCGAGATGTGTGTCATTGAGCGCGAGCCGTTCCAGCGAATCCTCACGCGATACCCTCGCGACCGAGAGCTCGTGATCGGCAGCATTGTGCACCACATGATGCTGCATCTCGCCGCCGACCGCATACCGTGTATGCTCATGAAGATGGTGCACGAAGTGGCGCCGAAGGCCACAGTTACGACTGGCATCCAAATGGTGACCAAGGCAATGAATCCACGAGAAAATGACCCAACCATCGTGTTTGGCATGACTGAACAGCTTTCAGCTCGATTACGAGAGGTCGCCGCTGTAGAAGGCGACGATGACAGCGACTCCAGTTCCGAAAGCGAGCCGCCATCCCCGCAGAAAGTAGCCCTGGAAGCTGAAGAAGACCTTGTGGCAAAGGCGAAAGCTACCGCAGACATGGAACCTCGGCGACATTCAATTCCGAAAGCAGCACCGCCTCCGGTTCCAGCGATCGAGAGTGATCCGGACCTGATTCGTCTGCTGCACGATATCCAGGAGCGACTGATACGAATCGAGAACCACCAGCAGCAATGTGAGCAAATCTGTAGCTCTCCATCAAGACCCACAAGTGCTAATGCTACAGAAGGGCGTAAACGAGAACATCCCGTTGAGATTCCGGCCCTTGAAACCGACCTTCCTTGCCGCAAGTCGATAAGGCGACCTCGACGAGGGTTTATAAGACGCCACTCAATGGAAGCTGACGCAGAACCAGCCCACTCCCGACACGATGCCTCTTCATCAGCAACTATTGACACACCAAAACTGCCGCCGTTCGAAAACGATGACCCAACGGCAGCAACTCAATCAACGTCCCCTGAAGGATCATCGAAGGGGCTTCTTCGGGAGCTTGTTGGATCTCTCTGGCATCGTTCCTCCGAGGCAGTCCCGGCAGAAACCCCGTCTCTTACCCCATGGACCGATCAACTCTTCCAGTCCAAAAGACGGGCCACGCTACATGATGCTGCTGCGCGAAAGCGGAGGAGCAGTTTGCGTCGATCGTTGAGTACCTGAGCTTCAATGAATCAAGACAATTATCTTGTACTGAAATTAGATTTAACCAAATGTACCCATCTCGGTTGCCAAATGTAGCCATGTCATTAATGATCTGATACCTCGTTTCAATACCATGGCTACACAGTTCATTCGTTCCGTCCAATCCCGCCATGCTTGGTCTACACTGGTCGATTCCTATCTGCACCAAAACACGTACAGTCGTAGTTGAGTTGCTCGTGGCGCTCGATTCGGTCCAAGGACTCGTGGATGTCGTGAATCATAGCTAAAAGTGTGCTCACGACGCGCGGATCAACATCAGACGAGGAGGTTGTTGGCTTGGTCGATCCATCACCAGTTTGACGTGACTTCCGTCTTCTTGGAAATTCGATACCGGCATCAAATTCTCTCGCTTCCTTTCGCAGAGCACCTTGGAATGAGTCATTAAGGCCAAAGACTAATGTCGGATCACTGCGTGTTGGGTTGATCGCGCGTACAAGCATATCCACACACGTATGCACAGTCGCCGACGGCTTCACCGCTCTCACTGCGTCGATTAGATAACTAGGAGTGCCGGATAATTGCATTGTCAGCACATGGTGCTGAACCATCTTGGTCAGCACTATCTCGCGGTCATCCGGAAACTGTGAGAGCACGCGCTGGAACGCCACCCGATCCAGCACACACATCTCCACATACGATACCGCACGCAGATCCGTCGTTCGTTCATAGTTACAGATCAGTGCCATCGCACCGATTGACTGACCGCGACTGAGAACCTCCACAGACGTGTACGGGCTGTTGGGATCAGCATCTCGGTCGGTCATCACGAACCCTGAGATGGAGAATCGAGAGTGTGGACCTTCCGCTGCCTTTGTTTTGTCCATGCTGAATCCTCCCTTGCTAGGCCTTCGGATACGGCTAGTCCGCCGACGTCGAGGCCTCTGATCACCACTGAGCTGTGGAGGCAGAGTCGCTTGCTCCCAATTTCCGTCTTCATACGCGTACTGCTTGCATGTGCCTCGACTCACCACGAAACAGTCCACGCCCACTTCGCCTCGGCGCATAATAAAGTCGTCCGGCAAGTATACCCGTACACTCACAGCTAACACGAGCTGCTTCTGGAAGTCAGCGCTGCACTCGCTCCAGTGCGACACGTGGGTCACCACGTCCATGTACTTGAACAACACCACCTCCAGCTGCAGCGTATGGCTCAGCTCTTTCGTGAACGTCGCAACTTCACCATCCAACGACTCGTACTCGGCGTGCAGGTACTCGTAGTACTGGTGGATGCGCTCGCGAAGTGGCGCTGGAAGCTGCAGTTTGTCCATGGTCGCGAGCACGCGCTCTCGCTTGCGCTGGTATGTGGTCTGGTTGGCGCTGAAGTTGGCGACGAGCACGGCGACATCTCCGAAGACCACCGCCAGCACCACCGAACCGATCAGTACGGCGATGGAGCCAAAGGCGTCCTGAAGCGGAGTCTTGGTGGTCACGCCCTGTCCCTGAAGCAACTGCAGCGCCTCGTAGATGCTGTGCAAATGCATGTCGAAGGCACTGTCGAAGGCGTCGAAGACGGACAGCGGCTGCAGGGCTGACCAGACGCACGCGATGAAATGGGCGAACATGACCATGGCGAGGACAGAGGAAGCGATGCGGAGGAGGTAGCCGTACCTCGAGAAGAAGATAGCTCCAAGCATCCCAGACTCGGCACTGACGGCGTGTCTGGCCCACTCTCGCATGAAGTGGGTGAGGTGGTATCGTACGCAGACAAAGTATGCAGTCCACTGAATACACATCGCTATCCACACAAATCGGCAATGCTCGATACGAAGGATATCGCAGAACAACAAAATGGGAGCCGCTGGCAGCAAGTCGACTGGCAGTTCCGGCTCTTGAATTTCTGTTGTGGATATATATGCGGCGTACTGATAGCAAACATAGTTCGCGAGGAAGACGCACCATGTCACGGCATCGAATATTATCGCTGTCGCGTGGTCCTTGACGTACGCCATCGTGTACGGTCGATACGTGGTGAAGACAATGAGGGTCACTGTCATAGAGGCCAAACACCACCGCGACCTCGAAGGTTTCGACGCTAGCACCGTCTCTGTTGATCGAGCCGAGCTTATTGGCGACAGGCTCGAAGCGTCTGAGGCTTGCTCCCTATCGGTCGTGGGACCTTCTGCAGAGAGGCAATGGGTTCCGAGTCGACTGCTGCGATCCAGCACATCGCCTCCTCGATTCGACTCCTGGGAAGCTACTCGCCGTAACTGGAAGTACTCATTCATGCGTTCGAAGGTTTCCAGTCCCGCAGTCTTCACCGTCGTCGCTTGCATATCTGCTTGAAGCTCAGCAAGCAACGTTCTCGAAGCACCGACGAGGGTCTTGTGTCGCATGGCTGTGGGCTTGAGATTCATGGGTTGTGGCACGACCACGTGCTCGAAGAACGAAAGTTTCGCAAATGAAAAGCGAGACTTTTGGGTCGAGGTCTTCGTGGTGCTATTTATGTATGGATGTATCGACTCCCGAACAGTCTGTCCGTTTCTTATCTGGTTTCACTCGGTGTACGGGGCCCAGTTTATGTGCCATCTGAAGGCCACAATACACTCCAAAATATACATACTGAATACAGAGAGCCCGACACCGACATCGACGCCACATATTTCTACAAAGCTAACGAATCTTCTTCGTTACTGAGACGTTGGATGAAAAAAGTCGGTCGGCGTACATTGTGTGCTGAGACTCCACCAATCGATGAGCGAGTGAACTCTCGCTCGACCTCCGCGTTGGGCGGTGCTTGAGAGGTGATGAAGCAGTGGTATTAGCAGTTTGGGGTTCTAAGGGCGGAAAGATCGCCTGCTCAGCTGACTGGGCCAACCCCATCAATCGCTCAAGCGAGTGCTCAAGGCGGTCGAGTTGCCCCTCCATTTTCGACAGTCTCGCGTGAAGCTCCGCCAAACCTGGTACAACCTGCTCATTCAGAGTGCTACCGACGCCCCTGGTTGCCTGCTCATGTGTTGTCGTCTGCTGTTCGGTGCGCAGAATGCGTTGAATCAGCTCGGGCAGCGCATCGACCACGCCGATTGTACTTGAGGGATCAGACACGATTGGACTCATTGCCCCAACTATTAGTCGAATAGACTCGTCTCGGGTCGCGTGCGGTGCCACTTTGTATGCTGCCTTCAGAAGATTACACTCCCCGTTGATACTTTCGCTCTGTGCTGCGCAATGAGAAATAATGCTTGACAGCACGATTGTTCGGTCGAGCGGATATCGTGTAAGGATCTTCTGAAAGGCGTCTCGCTCCAACACACACATCTCAACACAGGTAAAAGCACGCACGTCCGACGTGCGTTGGTAGTTGATCAACAAAGCTTTTTCACCGAAGCACTGCCCTCGAGAGAGTGAAGAGGTCCTTGAATGGGTATCATTAGCAGCGCCGTTGGAGTCCTCGAGGACACCGTCGCCGACAACAAATCTACAATCAGAGCCTTCGTGTCTGTCGAATCTGGATTGGTAGGTCGTGGTGAAATGATCCTCAACGAGAGGGGGCGACGGAATCTCGTCGTCGCCAACTACTAACTGCTTGCAGAACCCGCGGTTGATGATATAACACTCGGTTCCAACTTCACCTCGGCGAATAACATAATCGTCTGGCAAGTATACGCGCACGCGGAGGTTTAGAACGAGCTGCTTTTGAAAGTCTGGTGAGCACTCGCGCCAGTATGGAACATGCATCGCCACGTCCATGTACTTGAACAATACAACCTCCAGCTCCAACGTGTGGCTCAGCTCCTTTGTGAATTTGACCACTTCGCCGTCCAGTGACTCGTACTCGCTGTGTAGGTACTCGTAGTACTCGTGGACGCGTTCCCGGATAGGCTTAGGGAGGCGGAGCTTGCCCATGATGGCGAAAACGCTCTCCATTTTGCGTTGGTAGGCGTCTTGGTTAGCGGAGAAGTTTGCGACCAGCACAGCAACGTGACCGAAGACGACGGCGAGCGTGATAGAGCCGAGTAGCACAGCAATCGAGCAAAACACTTCCTGAGAAATTGTGTTGGTATCAACTCCTTGCCCTTGGAGAAGCTGAAGAATTTCGTATACACTGTGGAGATGAAGTCGGTAGACGCTGACGCTACTTTCCCTAGCATTCTGTGTTGTGCTAACGCTTAGCAGCGACCAGATGCACGCCATGTAGTGTGCAAACACGATCACGAAAACGATGAGCCGTCCGATACGAACAAGGTGGCTGAATCGCGAGTAGAGAAGCCAGTCGAGGCAACGACGCTCGCGCCGGGTATGCTCTCGCGAAGAATTGAGCTGCAACTGATGCCACTGACGAGACACCACAAGACCTCGAATGAACAGCTGAAGTGCCACAATAAGAGACAACATCCAATCTAGTCGTCTTGCCGCGAGTCCGAAGGGTAAGCCAGCAGCGATGTCTAAACGAAGCCCATTTCGCCGATACTGACGCCAAATCGAGCGGTGAGAAGCCACAGGTTGACCACGAGCGGTATGAGTAGCCGTGTTGCCTATCAAGAAAATGTTGGCGATAAAAATTGCGTCCAAAGCAACTCGAAGCCAGAGTCCTTGCGTCCAAAGTGAGTCATCCAGACGCCCATACACTGCTACAAAAGGCATGGATGCCACCTCCATAGCAAACGCTAGTATCAGTGCACCGACGCGGAGATCTGTGGCGGGACCTGACGGGGAAAACACGCCCGCTGGTCGAGAGCTTGATCGCTTAACGGATACATAATCCTCCCGGGAGACGACGGTCAGATGTGGCGCGTGCTCGGACTGAGCGTGGACGACACTCACACTGCCGGGCGACGGGCGAGTCGGCACCACTCGACGTACCTGAAAGTGATCGATCATGCGTTCGAATCGCTGGGTTTCGAGGTCCTGGCGCTGCGTCGGGCCGGACGACTCGTAGCTTCTCGGTCGAGCAGGCAAGTTAAGCGTCCACGAGAAGCGACGCGAGAGAATCTCAGGGGATGGAGCCTGCCCGGGCTTTTGGAGATCGAACACTGAGAGCTCACTGCGCGCTCGATTGAGTGGTATTGAAATAGTACGGGTTGCTGCGGTCACTTGCTGAGCCTTCTCCATTTTCGCCACAGCGTCAGCCAATGGAGCGAAGTGTTCCATCAACTGAATGGACTTCTCATGGGGAGTTCCCGTACCCGACGAGATTGTGAAGCGCAGTGAAGCCAGGATAAGGTCCCTTGAAGTATCGTACTTGAACCACATGGCGTCATGCTGAGTAGTCCGAAAATACCTGTGTAGGCTTTTGGAATCGAGTCATCTAATACTGCTTCCACTCTTGGATAGCATAGATCAAGTCAAATTCCGACCAGTTGCTCAAGTTGGCTGGGACGAGTCTTGGTTAAACCTAACACGCTGCGTGTTATGGGAAGATGCGAAGAGTCGATCCCGCACAGGAGGCTTGCGAAAAGTTGATCGAGTCCCCCCAAAATACGACCGCACTGGAGTCTTCCGCTAGATTCTCGCCGGATCCTATGTAATGGTGCAGGTGAGGTGTTTGAATCTGGAATGAAACTTGGTAGAACTCAGTCCTCAGTTATCTTGCAACGTTGTGTGCTCCACCCGCCTGCATTGCGCTTGGTGGCGACATTCAGTGGGACGGTCTGAGCATATTAATACTGCAGTGCATCTAGATGCCATGTGGTGAAAGCTCTTTAACCCTGTTGACGCAGCGCGGCTGTATCCCACACTCACGCCACATTGGACAACTGCAATCATTGATGTGTCGCCCATTCGAGTGCATGAATTCTGCTCAATAGACTCGATCTTCATCCCGAAAAAAAAAGAGAAAAATCGCCTCTGTCAACAGGAGACTGATCGAGAGACAGCACTATTAATACGTGGGGTTGTGTGACTGGACCAGAAACAGTCACCAGGACGCCATAGAGGGGCTTTATATTCGGCGGCTTGCGTTTTTGATGAGCAAACGAGCGGGCCACCTTGGGGAACCGTACACCTTCAAATGGAACACACTGGCACCTTCTTTTGACTGCTTGAAGTCCTCTTTGTTTGCTCATCCTCTTCAAACCTTCCCAACCAAATATCGAAGCGCGACTCGAACACCCTGTTCAATCTTCTTCAAAAGGTGTAAAATGTTCAGCAGGTCCTTCCCAACGTGTCTCGTCGTAATCTATATGAAGTCTTCCAGAAGGGTATGCATCTAGTCAGTGCGCCACGGTCTCTCCTAAAAATCATCCAGTCGAGTGTTGACCATAGAAAGTCTCACTGCACGCCACAGCGCCACGCAGCTTTCTCTCCCCCCTCTTCTCATTGCCCGACGCGCGTTTCGTTCCTTCTCGCCATGTCGACGCCGTCGCCCGTCACGAGTGCCGCCGAAGTCTCGGACGACGCGGCCTCGCTCTCGCCCATCCACGAGCCCGAGCGCGAGCCACGTGCGACTCGTAAGCCCCGGCAGAAGCGAGACCCGGCCGAGCAGCGCGCCGCGTACTTGGCCAAGCGCCGCGAGATCAAGGCGCGCGCACGCTCGCGCAAGAAAGAGACGGCGGCGTCGCTCTCGGAGCAGCATACGCTGCTGCAGAAGCAGCTGGACGCCGCGCTGGCCAAGTACCACGAGAGCACGCGCGCCGTGCTGCAGCAGCGGCTCAATGAGCAGGAAGGACGCCGGCTGCGACAGCTCTGGGACGCGTATGTCGAGGCGCTCGGGCTTCAAGAGGCCATCACCAAGGAGAACCAGCACCTCATCGACCGCATCGACGAGTTCTTGTTGGTCGAGTGTCGTCTGCTGCTGCCCGAGTTCCGTCTCGACGACGAGGACCGCGACGGCGAGGTCAAGGCTGTCGATCCGATGGTTGAGCACGAGGCACAGCTCCTGCGCGAAGCCCAGTCGATGCTTCAGCGGCGTGGGTACTGGACGCAGTTCCAGGAAGAGTTCGACGCCCCATTTTATTTCGAGTTCTACCGCGAGGACGAGTGCAACGCCGTCATCGCGCGCAAATTCGAGGCCATGCAGCGCGATATTCGCGAAGCCTCGGCGCGTCAGTGGGCCTTTTCGGCGGGCTGCTACGGATGGAAAGGTTACGGTAACATCGACGCTGACGACGCCGCGGTCGTGCGCTTCCAGTTTCGTAAGACACTTACGCGAGCGAGCAGCTTGGACCTGATCGACGAGATGGCGAGCCAGACGTCGCGCATTTTTCACACGCCCGAACTCTACGCTCGCCTCTACGGTATGCGCATGGAGTCCCAGACTATGCAGCGCGTGGACGACCACACGACGATTCTCCTGCAGAGTATGTCGGACGAGCACCGCACCATTAGCATGCGCAGCTTCATGCTCTTCACAAGCGTGGAAGAGAGGCTACCGCCGACGCCCGAGAGCAACGGAAAGCCGCGTCGATGCCTAACCATCATGAACATGTTCATCCCCCCGCGTGAGCAAGACGTGCCGCAGCGGCCTCTCGATCCGCGGCGCATGGTGCTTTACCTCACTGAGTGCCTCATCTTCATGCGCCTCGAGCAGATCAACGAAAATGACCTGCACGTCATCTACGGGGGTAGTGCGCACTGTCTCAGCCCCGAACTCGCTCGTATCTGCGTACTCGAGTCTGTCAGCTCGTTTTTCCGGTGGGTACAGCAGGTTATCCCTGAAAGACTTGTCATGTTCAACTGACTGTCCAACTTTCAACTCCACGGAGCGAACAATCAAAGTCTCGTGTATTCACTGTGATAGTGAATAGTAACAAGAAAAACACAAATGCACGTGGAAGACGAGATCTTGCATTCGCCTTTGTTCTCCTCTTTGCCGCATTTGTCGCTTACGTGTTGCACCTTGCTCCAAGAAACACTACGCCACTCACTCGAACACTGGAACGTGTTCGGTTCCAGCACATTGAGAATAGTGGCACTAGTCGAATACCACTCCGTATTCATATATGCGAGGCCTGACAACGATCCATCCGCTGCCCCTGGTTTCATACGAACAGGAACCGTGTTATGGACCTGCCATGAATCCCCTTTCGGAAGTTGTACATTGTATTGGTAAATTCTTGTGTACAAGCACCGAATCCGCTCTCTTATCGACAAGCCTTCTTACTGCTGCCTTATCGATCCAGATACGAACGGACGGTCGTCGTCGGTACTTTGGCTTCGAAAGAGCAGGTTCGTGAGCAGTCGATCTGTCTGGCTAGGCGCGCGCTCGACCCCACAAATCAAACCGCGCTGGGCAACCCATTGTTGCTTCGCGTTCTCTATCGAACTGTCTCAACCTTCGTAGCTGTGCGCTGGGTAATTCGCGTAAAACTGCAGTGTAGCCAGCGGTTCGCACAGGGCGCGAGCTTGCTCCGCGTTGGCCTGGTGTTGCAAAAGCTCCCACTTGTGCTGGCGTGTCGAGCTCCAGCGCTTCTGGTTCGTGTTGACCCTCATGCGATGATCTTCGCAGAAGTGATGAAGTTCGCCGTTGCGTTTGTGTGCACGTGAGTTTGGACAGAGTTTGCTCGGGTATTGGGAAACTCGAACGATGACTGCTCCAGCTCCTCCCGGACCCGGGTTTCCTCGAGATCCCCCGTCGAAGAATAAGAGGTAGTGCTCGGTGTGGCCCGCTGGGCGGGGTCGACGAAAATAGCCAAACCTGTAGTCTGTCGGCTCATCATTCTGAACGACTTCAGCTTGAATGTGAAGGAGGGGGGAGGGGGGCGCGTTACAGCGCTGAGACCATCGACACAGTGGAGGCCTTCCACTGAAGATAGCCATCTTGTAGAAAGAGTTAAGTCCGCGCCATTCGGGGCTGTTGGACGGGTGGAACGTCTGAAGATTTCGCTTGGAATCCAGCGCGATATTGGCTGCAAAGTTGGCCGTCTTGTTCTGCACGCAAAGGTGGCGACTTCACTCACGTACTTGTTGTCGATCGGCTGTAAGCCTGGTAAATAATTAGAGTACTCGGGGGCGATCCTTACTTGGCGCAGAATAAGTTTGCTGTGCCGATGACTGTAGGATTATCTCCACTATTAATAGAGCTGTCGCACGGGTGTAATCCGGAGGGATGGCGATGAACCGCAAGATCCGGATTAGATCTGGTAGGAAGCCTTCTGTTACGGAAGGCTTACTGCCAAATCTAAAGGAAAGAGTTTCGTATGCAATTGCAACAGAAGTTCTCATACGAAACCCATTCCCGCCCGCCTTTCTCACCCTTCTGCACTGAGATCCCACAAGCGATCATCCCGAACCCGCAGGATTGATTCAATCGTGAGAAAAAATATGATGAGGCCTCAAAAGACTTCCCACCCGTAGATTGTTGTCGGAGCATTCTTTCCATACGTGCGACTGCCCTATCAAGTATTCATGGCGGCTGAGAAATCAAGTCCAGGTAAGTGTTTCGGCTGCCGTGCTCAGGAACTCATTTATTTTAATAAATGAGTTCCTGAGGGGGAATGAAAGCACTTTCAAAAAAGTGCTTTCATTCCACACAGATAAGATCAAATGAGAACACACAACCCAGCGAAAACTTCAAAAACACACAGCAAGAACCCCATAAGGCATGAAATGCCTCGTCGAAGAGAAGGCGGCATTCGTTACAAAGCGATCGCTTCGGGGTGAGGCGCTATGGCCCCGCGCGAGTGCCTTTGTGATATTTCTCCTACCGAATTTCGATATCGTGGGAACTGTTGCGTGACCGGATGATCTGTACTCATCACTCCGCTTTCGCTTCGCTGCTGCTAAAGTGAAGGGAAAGTGTACTCATCACTCTGCTTTCACTTCGCTACTGGTGAAGTGGAAGTGTACTCATTACTCAGGTTTCAGATCACTACACCGATGCAGTGAAGTGAAGGCAGAGGGATGTAGTGAAGTGAAAGCAGAGTGATGAGTACGGTTTGGTACTGTACAGTTCAACCGGGAGCGAGGCGTAGTGATTCAATACGCCCTCAACCCCCCGCCAGCCCGCCCCTCTCAGCGTCTCATTGTGTCACGCATGTCTATCAGCTAGGCTGCGTTCGTGTAAACAAAACGAACATTCGCCAGAAACTGCGGGGCGTATGAAGTTCGACACATGGGTTAGAGACGGTTTCTTGTGTTTTACGTCATGTGAAGTTCAGCTCAGACGAGCCTTGCACAGCAGTCTGAGTAGATCTCGACTGGGTACCGTATGCACGAGTATGTATGCATTGCAGCACTGAAACTTGGACCGCGGACTTGTACAGGATGGCTGGCCGCAAAGAGCTCAATCGTCGTGCTCATTTCAGTTCCAACAACGAGCAGCCCACTGACCCGCCCTAGTCATCATCCGGCAAACATGTCCGATCCGACAACGCTGCCTCGCTTCGACATTCGCGGCGTCGAGCGCTTTTCTATCTGGACGCCTGAGACGAATTTTATGGTCATGCATACGATGATGCTTCAAGACTCGTCACCATCCTCCTCCGCGATCAACCCCTTTCTCAGCCATCTCTCTCTTGCACTAACACACACTTTCAACCGTCATCCACGTATGCGGGCTCGATTAGTAGTCGGAGAGTTCGCTGTCGCCGAGATTCATCCCAAGCTCTCCCAAGACGACATTGCTGATCAACGACTGCTCCACGTTAAGGAGGTCACCAGTGACGACATTGATGTACAGTGGCAGAGCTTTGTTGAGGCGCGCGCGGAGAAGCCATTTGATCGCTTCAAGCACTTTGCGTTCGAACTTCATGTGTGGGTTGATCATGCCAGTCGTCGTATACGCCTACTGCTTTTCTCAGACCACTACGTCTCCGACTGCAGGTCCGGCATGACGATTCTGAACGACATTCTATCGATCGCAGCGGGATTGTCACAGGGTGATGACGTCAGCCGTCTAGCAGCCGAGCTGCCACTACGAGGATCCGTCTACGAGCAGAATTTTCGCAGTCACACGTGGATGCATCCAATCTGGACGAAGGCCGTTGAATTCTGTGGGAAAATGTTGTTCAACCTGACGCCTAAGTTCACCCCGCTTATTCAGCCACGTGAAGGCCACGCTGCATTCAGCTGCCCCCCTGTGACGCAGCCAGAAAAGAATGGCTCGCGTCAGAAGGGTTAGGCAACGACCTTGATTTGGTTTCAGTATATTATACTGGAACGAAGTTACTACGATTAGTCCTGGAAGGATTATGCACTGGGTGGTGTAAAAGCATCCCGAGAGTAATGGGTGATGCTGACCCGGCTGCAACACATTGGTGATGACGTAGTGACTATGCATACTGTATTCAAGAGATTGTAGGAGGGATTACATATTAGTTGACATAGCTAACTTTGGATACTGAAAGCAAGGTATCTAGGACAGACGACATCTAGGCACAGAGCACCCTAGAGGCCCACACAGAGGATAGGAAAACAAACTCTAACATCAATCTCACTTCTCAACTTGCTCTCAAGTCAACTAGCCTCAACTAGCCTCGACTAGCCTCGTCCAAGACCAAGCCAACCACCCAGCCAGCCAGCCCGCGTACTTGTCACCAGGAGCCCAGTACCCCACTTCTGTGACATGGTAGCACTTGTTGGTCAAGTCCTCTGCCAAGACTGGTGATCAAGTCTCGCAGTTCTTTGCTGGCTCAAGGATCTGTGGGTGCGAACCTGCAGTGTCAAGACCAAGTTCAAGTGGTGTGGTAGTCCCTGTCCCGTGAGTCTGAGTGCTCCTGCGTACCGTAAATCCTCTTCACCTGAGTTGAGGACAGATTCGGGCGTATCAGCAGTGCTCTTACTCGGTCTGCCTGAGCTAGAAGTTGGCATAAGTGGAACCTGTATTGGTTTCCGCCTGGATCTGTGTAGTACCAACCTTCGTTGGATGACCCGAACATCTGCGAAAGGGAAGGCTCGTCGTGTGAGACGTCCCAACAACTACAAGTCCCTCAACCTCGGTGATCCATCGCGACCCGTGGTGCTAGAGACGTGCGTACCTCGCCGCATCGACGTTACGGAGAACTTTCTCGTTGAGGGGGATCCGAACGCGGCTGAGAAGTACTTTCGCTGCAAGCACGATCTAGTAGAAGCCGTCAAGAAGGCGAAGCGCGTCACCAAAGCGTTCGTCAAGCTCGGTGCGGCTCTCGCCACGGACGAACTTCAGAAGGACCACGAGAAGAAGCTCGAAGCCGTTTTCAACTTCCTGAACAAGGCCGAAGACTTCGCGACAGTACGTCTAGACGAGATCTTTGTTTCTAAACCGAATCGTCAGTAGAATCTTCTAAGTTTCGGTTCAACTTGATTGCTTTTGGATTGCGTAAGCATCGTCTTCGTAATCCATCGGTGACATCGTATACGCTGAGAAGTCCGACTTATGTCTAGTCGTCGTGCTAGAGAAGTCGAGCGTGAGTCACCAAATCTACGTCCACGTCGTCAAAGCAGATCGAACGATCCTGAAGAAGTTGAACGTGCTCGTTCAGTGTCAAGAACCCGTTCAACTCAAGCAGAGCCAATGCAGCATCAAGACGCTCAAGATCAGGGAGGAGAAGTCCCACAGGCTCCGCAAGCTGCTCCAGCCAATCAATGGAACTTTGCCGGAGGGCAAGTTCCAGGGGAAGTGTTCCAGCAGTTCATGATGTTCATGCAGCAGCAGAACCAGCAGTCCCAGGCGCAGCTGCAGGCGTTCATGCAGATGACGAATAACCAGTTCAACCAGATGCTCAACCTTCATGGGTCTACGCGTCGTCGAGATCCGCCGATGTATGAAGGAAAGGTCAACGAAGACATAGAGTTGTGGATCTTCAACACGGAAGACAACAACTCGAACAAGCGTGCTGTGATGCATGCTGAGACCTCAGACTCTGTTGAAGAAGTCACTGGCAATCTGGGAAAGTCGGTTCAGAACTGGGTTCGGACGATCTTCGCAGTAGAGTGTGCTGCTGCGGGGATTCCCAAGACGTGGGAATTGTTTAAGGCTAAGTTGCGTCAGCGCTATAAGCCATTGGACTTTGAGTACAACCTTCGTGAGCGAATGTTTGAACTCAAGCAAACTGGATCGATCCATGAATATGTGGCAAAGTTTCAGGACTTGCATTCGCAGTCTGAACTTCCCATCGCGGATCTTGATCAGCGTTTTTATTTCCAACACGGCCTTCGTGCTGAGACTTCCGCAAAGATCAAGGAAGAAAGTCCTAAGACGTTGGATGATACGATCAAGATCGCCACAAATTTCGAGTTTGCGCATTATTCTGGGAAACCGCCGAAGCAGAATGGTCAGAAGAACTCATCGAAGTTGAACCACGACTCTGCAGGCACTGCTACCAAGTCGAAGAAAGGAAACAAGTGGAAGAAGAAAGGACACGACTCTCAGAGGAACAACGATGACTGGAAGAAGGAAGCCACTTGCCATGCGTGCAAGAAGAAGGGGCATATCTCTCCGGACTGTCCTCTGAACAAGGAGTCAAATCACTACATTAGTGGTAATTTGTACGCGATTCTCGAAGTCCAAGCTCTTGCTTTCAAGGAGCCTAATTGGAAGAAGAATGTGTCCATCTTCGTCGACAACGGTTGCAGCATGAATGGTGTCTCAGAAGATCTGGTGGAAGTGTTGAACTTGCAAGAAACGGTCGAAGACTTGATGGAAGTCAAGCTCGGTTAGACCGTATACCGCCATCGTCGAATGGTGGAGATGTCTCTTGAAGTTCCCGGTTTCCCCACGATCACGTCTAAGTTTCACGTGATGCCTATCCCTGAAGGCAAAGACATTTTGCTTGGTATGCGATGGCTTCGTGAACAGAATCCCGACATCGATTGGGCTGAGCTAAAGCTTACGCCACGTACTGGTGTACAGCCTGAAGAGCCTCTTGTTCTACGTACGCCTGCGGCGCGTCCCGCTCGCTTTGTCGCCAATCGCCGTCGTGCTAGACAAAGTCAGAATCGTGAGATCTTCAACTACTATCGTCAACATGGACATGATAGTGAGTTGGGTCATACCAAGTTCATCTCCATGAAGAAACTTGCCAAAGAGCTGCGCAAGGGAGATGTCGAGTGTGTGTTTATGATTAATCCACACGACTCGGAGAAAGCTGCTAGGTATCAGCAGCAAGGATGGGAAGCTTTGAAGGACAACCCAGCTATTGATGTGCTGTGGAAGCGTCGTGACACTGTGTTTCGAACGGAGCTACCGAACACTGTGCCACCTGTCCGTGAAGGTATTGAACATGTCATCGAACTCAAGCCTGGTACAAAGCCCATCTCAGTTCCTCAGTGGCGACAGAGCCCTGAGCAACGTAAGGTGATCCAAGAATGGACCAAGGAAATGGTCAAGGCAGGTATCATTCGTCCTAGTACCTCGCCTTTCTCGGCACCGACTTTCTGTGTGAAGAAAGCTGTTGGATGGCGAATAGTCCATGACTTTCGTCTGTTGAACAACAACACGATCTTGCCAGCAATTCCTATGCCACGCAAAGAAGACACCTTTGACGCAATGTCAGGAAGCTATTGGTTTTCATGCATGGATTTGCTTTGGGGTTACTATCAAGTGAAGCTCAGAGAACAAGATATACCGTTTACAGCGTTTTCAACGCCTGATGGTTTGTTCGAGTATCTTGTAACTCCCATGGGACTTAGTGGAAGTCCTGGCACTTTCAATCGACTTCTTCAAAGAGTATTCAGCGACATGCGCGATGTGATGCGTATCTACTTTGACGATATCTACGTCTTCACGAGAAGCACGGACATCAATGAGCATCTCGAGGCGTTGGATCGAGTACTTCAAAGATGTGAAGAACAACAGTTATACATCAAGCTGTCAAAGTGTCAGTTCTGTGTTCCAGAAATTCCTTGTCTTGGAGATTTCGTTGGAAGGAATGGCGTTCGCATGGATCCTGACAAGATCAAGGTTATCAAGGATTGGCCAGTTCCGAAGACAAAGAAGCAGATGGAGAGTTTGCTCGGTACCACAGTGTACGTTTCTCGTTTCTGCTCGGACTTTGCTCAGTTCGCGGGTCCGCTCCATGAGTGTATCAAGGGAAAGAGATCAAGTGAGTCCATCGAGCTCAATGATCATCAACTGGCATGCTTCGAACAACTCAAGCTTCGCTTATCGTCACCGCCTGTTTTGAAACTTCCGGACTTCACGAAACCTTTTGGCATTCGTATGGATGCATCCAATTTCGCAATTGGGGGAGTCTTGTTTCAAAAGGAGGGAGAGTTGGAGTATCCAATCGCATACACTGGTCGAAAAATGAAGTCGGCTGAACTCAATTATCCAGTTCGTGAACAAGAACTTCTCGCAATCATGCATGCCTTGAAAGTTTGGCGCGTGTATTTGCTCGATCGTCCATTTGTTGTGGAGACTGATCACAAGAGCATTGAGACTATTCTCACGCAGAAGACCACGAACAGAAGAGTTGCCCGTTGGTTCAACGAACTTGCTGAGTTTCAACCTCAGTTCAAGTGGATTCCAGGACATACGAATGACGTTGCAGACGCCTTGTCCAGGAACCCGGACTTTGAGCATAAAGCCGCTCAAGTCAGTTTAGATGATCTTCTGAAAGCAGCATCTAATAGAGAGATTGTTGCGACCATCAAGTCAAGTCCAGTTGCTGTCGAAGAGGCGACAAGGAAACTGTACAAGTCGGATCAGAAGACACGAGAAATCTTGACAAAGATTTCTGATGGTTCAACCGTGTTAAAGTATAGCGTAGTTGACGGACTCCTTTACTATCAGACACAAGAAGATGAAGAACCTCGACTCGTGATCCCCGACAATGAAGATCTGAAGAATCGTGTGATTTATGAAAACCACGATGTTGTGACTGCAGGACACCCAGGATACTTTAAGACTTATCTAGCAGTCCAGAAGAAGTACTATTGGCCTCGTATGACCAAGTACATTCAGCGCTATGTGAACACTTGTGAAATGTGTCAGCGCATTAAGGTGAGGCAGATGAAGCCTCCAGGTCTACTCAATCCGCTTAGTATTCCATCGGGAAGATGGGTTGAGATCTCCATGGATTTCTTGGTAGCGTTACCAGAAACTGGAGATGGGCATGATGCTATTATGGTCATTGTTGATCGTTTGACCAAGCGTGCGAAGTTCATCGAAACCCGCACAACCGCCACGGCAGAAGATACTGCTGATCTCTTCATGAAGCATTATGTGAAGGATCATGGCTTGCCCAAGACAATAGTTTCGGATCGTGACTCGAAGTTCACGTCGAAATTTTGGTCCTCAGTGACATCGATCCTGAAGACTACTCACAACCTTTCCTCAGCGTTTAGACCGCAGACAGACGGACAGACAGAACGCACGAATCGTTTCATCGAAGACTATCTCAGAGGTGTTGTGAACCCGATCCAGAATGATTGGGATAAGTTTTTGCATCTAGCGGAATTCGCCTACAACCGCAGAGTGCATTCGTCGATCGGCATGTGTCCCTTTTGAAGCTGATCTTGGCTATGTTCCATACATGGCAGACGATATTGCTGCAGACCCAGGATTCAAAAAGTTGGATAAGGCTGCGCAGACATTCTTGCTTCGACAAGAAGTGTTTTTGAAGAAGGCAAAAGATGCAATTAGTGAAGCACAAGAGCATATGAAGTCGTATTATGACAAGAATCGCCTGCATCAAGAGTTTGAAGTTGGTCAACTCGTGCTACTCGACGGCAAGAATCTTGATATTCGCCACAAAGGCTTCGCATCGACAAGCAAATTGGCACCAAGATTTATCGGACCCTACCCCATCGTGAAGAAAGTCCATCAAGATTCGTATGAACTTGCCATGTCGAAGGATCTTCGTATCCACCCCGTTTTCCACACATCTTTGCTCAAGCCGTATATGAAGGATAACAAACGCAAACAGCAGACTACGAAGGTTTTGCTTGCGGACGGCATTACTGAAGGACAACTCATCGATGCTGTCATTGGGCATCGGAAGATTCGTGGAAGAGACCAGTACAAGATACACTGGCTCGGAGAATCAAGACGTCAAGCCACATGGGAACCCGTTGAAAACCTGAAGCAGATTCCAAGTCTCATCGAAGCATACTGGAAGTCTGTGCAGGGGGGGCCTTCTCTCGAAGGGAGGTCATGTGACGCAGCCAGAAAAGAATGGCTCGCGTCAGAAGGGTTAGGCAACGACCTTGATTTGGTTTCAGTATATTATACTGGAACGAAGTTACTACGATTAGTCCTGGAAGGATTATGCACTGGGTGGTGTAAAAGCATCCCGAGAGTAATGGGTGATGCTGACCCGGCTGCAACACATTGGTGATGACGTAGTGACTATGCATACTGTATTCAAGAGATTGTAGGAGGGATTACATATTAGTTGACATAGCTAACTTTGGATACTGAAAGCAAGGTATCTAGGACAGACGACATCTAGGCACAGAGCACCCTAGAGGCCCACACAGAGGATAGGAAAACAAACTCTAACATCAATCTCACTTCTCAACTTGCTCTCAAGTCAACTAGCCTCAACTAGCCTCGACTAGCCTCGTCCAAGACCAAGCCAACCACCCAGCCAGCCAGCCCGCGTACTTGTCACCAGGAGCCCAGTACCCCACTTCTGTGACACCCCCGCCAAACAATAAGACATCGACGCTCTTTGCGATGGGATCGCGAGAAAACTTGGCGAAGTTATTGACACGCTGCCGCAAAGAGGAGACAACTTTTCTTGGCGCGTTATCTGCATTAATCATCGTTGCATTTGCCTCTATCAAGAATATCCCTGATCACGGGAAATTGCGACTTGCGATGGTTCTTACGTACGACATGCGCGGTCGCGTGACTGAACCCGTCGAGCAAGAGACTGTGGGGTTCTATGCTCACGGAGGAAACTTCGAGAAGTTGTTCCCGAATGACGGCCTTGTGCCGAAGGAAACGAGTTTCTGGGCAATCGCTCGTGGTGCAAAACAAGAGGCGAACAAGAACGGAAACTCCTTCGCCTTGACCAAACCCTCGTCTCTTGTTATGGACCAGTACTACCACTCGGGTGAAGGCAGAGTTCTTCGACGAGTTGCCCAAAAATGAACATGCAAGTGCCGGTGACGTACGCATGTCAAGTCTCGGGCCTTACAAGCATGAGACCACGCACGCGATGGGCGAGAGTGAGCTGACAATCCGGTCATTACACTTTAGTTGTCGCTCCCCGTTTCTCGCGCCACTCTCCCAGTTTTACGTCACATCGGTATCGAACGGCGTTGGTTTCGGGCTGAACCACAGCCTAGACAGAGATGTTGGGAAATTGCTGCTGGATGCTGTCGTTCAGGTTATGGAGAACGCATGGCGAGTGGAAGCAGAAGACACGATTGCAAGAGTCTGTCACAAAGTTCTTGGGAAGAAGAACGATATGGACCACCTTCAACCTGCCGGTGTTATCAGCGAGAAGAGCTTCGTTGACCCTCACTGTACCTCGGTTAAATCTTAGATTTTGCAGGGTGCATTACGGAAAAGGGATATTTTGGCGAAGGGTATGTATGGGCTTCTAGACCGAATACGAGACTGAATGTTCATGTGAAACACTGACAGTCCGAATAGACTTGGTCCTCAGCATTAGACCTTCCCCGTTCCCTGGCAGTTGGTGGCGACGGACGTGCTGTTGTCCGAGCAAGTGCCTTTGGCGATATCACCTTGGTCGGGCGGCCAGGACATGGTCCGCCAGTAGCGGACCCACATGCCAGACGGACCGACGCTCTAAACAGCGTACGAGTTCCGGCCACGCGTGAGCTCGCGTTGCACTTGGTTCGCAGCGACCATTCCGCAGGCATCGGTAGGGGTTGCGATACAGCACGCAAGCTGGTGGCATTTTTTCCCACTTCCTGTGATTGCTGGAGCGATCGCCTGACCAATCGTGAACCCAGAGACCGCGAGATTCGCGGCGGCTGTGACACTCGCATCAGCGCGCAAATGGAGAGTTTGTTCTTCGACAAACTGCGGGGCTTGGTTTTCGAACGACGTCGCGTACGTGGCGTGAAGGAGAGCGTTGGCGAAACCGAGAACTTCGTATGTCTTGCGAGTGTCAATGATAATTCGGTAGTGGACAGTGCCTTGAGCCATCCTCGAGGATAGTGTTGGGGATCTGGCAGAGCCAGAATGCGATGTCACGTGCAAGGACTAGGCTTACAGACAGCGATTTTCTCGATGAAAGAGGGTCGCATTGTCCTATTAAATCGGAGGCAAGATGTACAGCACAACATTGATAGGTGTTACGCCTCTCTTCCATTGTGTGGCACATGCTAAACTGACTGTCCAGTTCGGATCCCAAATGAGACCACGCAAAACAGAACCGGTCTTAACGCCACCAAGTTGATTTTGAGAAAAACGCGTTTGAAGTTTTGTCTTCGATAAAGTACGAAACGACTCGAGACGAGAAAACTCACCATTAAACTCTATAGTATAAAACAAATAAAAACACATAAAAACATTTCAGATACCGGTTTTTATTTCCCGCCAACGTACTCTATGTTGTTTGCCTTGTTTTTTATTTGTTGTTTAAAACTAGTAAAAAGCAAGTTTGCTTTTTTTTTTATGGACACGTTGAACTTCAGTTTCACGATGAAGGAGTTGGAATTTGAAGAAAACAAGGCCAGATTCGGGATCTTTGGGTGAGTTTTTACACGATGGGGGTCCTAACTCAAAACTCGAAAATCTATTTTTTTGGACACGTCTCAGTCAGCTCAAACGTTTTGTGGGTCAAACTTGGAATTTCGACAATCCGAGACCACCATTCGACAGAGGAGATCAAGAGCTATCCGATGGTTTATTCAGATCCAAATTCTTCGTTTTGGCGTTAAGTCTGGTTTCGTTTGCCGTGGTCTCAACAAAAACCCATTAAATGGGTTTTTGTAATAGAAAAGAAACACATTATCAAGAGGGTCTAACCGAAGCGTGATTGTGGTTCGTGCTCCAATGTACAGAATTATACTTTTCCACTTCTCGGCCGGGTTGCCTGAATCTTGGAACGCATGGAACCGTCATGCCATTCAAGGAGACAGTTGGCACAATGGCTGGTTTGCGAGTCTTTCCACTTGAACTGTCCGCCTGGGTGAAACCTGGACACGTCGATATTCACTGGCTAAAATTGTGTGACCAGGTTGCGGCCCTTGAGGTGAACTGAAGCAATCGAAGCTGAAATCATCCAATTCCAATTCCTATTCAATTGGCGTCTATTGGTTTGCTTATATAGAAACCTATAGCCGGCGTGACGCCAAGTTTTAGGTATTACCTTCTCTCCAGTGCTCGAGATCTCCGAGAAGGAGCTCTGCGACGTGCTGGTGCCGTTCCTGATCAGTGGGGTGGTGCGCCAGGCTGCTGACGTTGTCGTCCATTGCGAGGTTGGCTGCGGCGTCGGCCATTTTGTTGGCCGCGCGAGGATGGTGGCCCCAACCGCGTACTCCGAGGGAGTCTGCTAGTCTGCGCGCCTGCGCGTATTTGCGTTGGAGCGTGACGTTGAGCGTGGGCTTGTACGTCTTCATTTGGCGGATAATGAGCATGCTGTCGCCTATGACCGATAAAGGCGTCCAGTGGTGTTCTGCTGCTGCGGTGAGGCCGGCGATGAGGCCTTCATATTCGGTTTGGTTGTTCGTGGTGGTGGGATCTGCGAAGGCAATGGCTGCGGAGAAGATGACTTCGGCGTGGATGTTGTCGGGAGTTAGCCGAATTACCACGGCCCCGGCGCCTCCCGGCCCGGGGTTCCCTCGAGAACCCCCGTCGAAGAAAAGGAGGTAATGGCGATCGTGGCCGGAGCTGAGCCTCGTCGGCCGAGGGCTGGGTGAGCGAGGTTCACGTAGCAATCGCAGGGCGATAGCCGTGTGGGGGGTGGCCGCGCTCGTATCCGTTCGCGCCCACCAGAGGTCCCGTAGCGACGACACCAGGGCGGTTTGTAAGACCGCCGCTGCATGATCAGGGGGCCAGAGGTCTTCCGCGGTCTCTGGGGTTGTGCGCCATCAATCATCCAACATATGACGGACAAGTCTGCACTGATACCTTGAGAATTATCCGCATTGCAGTTGAGACCACAGCAGACAATCGCCACTTTGCAGTCAGTCTAATTTTGACCGCAACTTCGACACATTAGTAATGAAGCACTCCCTCCAAGCCCTGACTGTGATCGCTCTCCTAACCCCTGCCGTTCGCTCGGAAACTGTTGATGGCGCCATCCCAGTCGCGAAAGAACCCGAGTTCTACGGCCTAGACGCCGACATCCCGTTTGTCGATCAGCCCGATTACACGGATGCCAACGCCACATGGGATATGGATTTCCAAACTCTCGAGGAGCGCCAGCTTCTAATTGGTGGCGTCATTATCGGTTTTCTGATCGCGTCCGCTGCAGCCCCGATTGTCGCAAGTCTGATCGAAAGTCGGAAGAAGAATTGCCAGCAGCTTGGATGATTTATCAATACGCAAGAACGCACCTGCGGTATAAGTGTGGTCGAGCAAGTGCAAAACAAAGTCACCAAGGAGCGCGACCGATACCGTATCGAGAGTTTCCAGGACAACGGGATGTGGGTTCGTTACTGGCGTACACGGTAGACCGCGGAGATATTGCTTCGGGCAACTGCACCGGTAATGTTCCCTCCGTTGTCACCAAATGTCAGTCGACAGGGAGTGTGCATTGTTGAAGGCCCAGGGCGATGAAAGAAATCCCGCGTGCAAACAAATTCTCTGTTAGCGATATTTGATGAGGTTTGAGGCTGGTCTACGTATTCCGTCAATGAATATGGTGAATTAGAGTACATAAACTGCGCTTAATGGACTTCACCTCCAACCAATGAATAGGGCAAGGCGAATCTTAAACGTCATTGATCGGGCACTTGCGATTCATTCGACTACATCCACCAACTAGTTAAAATCGGTGCTTATGAACATGTATTCATGATGAATTGCCATCGCTTCACAAATCTTGATCACTGCGACTTTTGTACCTAGCAATGCACCTTGCCTGTCGCCTGGCACTTGTTGACAACGAACTTGTTGCCATCTGAGCATGTTCCAGTCGCGATATCGCCTTGATCGGGTGGTGAAAACATCGTACGCCAGTAACGAACCTGCATACCCGACGGCTGGACGCTCTCCACTGCGAACGAGTTACGCCCACGCGTAAGCTCACGCTGCACTTGGTTGGCTCCAGCCATGCCACACGCCTCAGTTGGCGTCTCAATCCAGCATGCGAGCTGGTGGCACTTTTTGCCGCTTCCGCCGATTGCTGGGGTGATGGCCTGACTGATCGTAAAGCCAGAGATCGCGAGATCGGCGGCAGCCATCACCCCTGCTTCGCCTCGTAGGACACGGGCGGGTTCTTCAAAGATTTGCAGCTGCGGCACGGGGTCTTCCAGTCGATTGCCTTCGGCAGTAGTGACCAAAGCTACGATTGTCCCAAGAAGGATCTTCATAGTCTCGAATGGCTTGAGGAGTGGCTGGCAATTTCGCTAATGGTCCTCTTACTGGAATTATCTGCGGCCCCAATATATACGGTTCGCTCTTACTACAGGTGGCGAGGAGAGCTTTACAAACGCAGACTCATCCACTCGCAGAGTCCAAAAGAAATTCAAGTTATCCATCCTTAACCTTTTCTCGATAGATGGTACTTTAAGTGTCCATCTCTACCTAGCGACCACCCACATAATAGTGCGGCGTCCTTAGCCTTTTTTCTCGGAACCCGACTGGTTTTCGAGAAATCTGTACTCCTCAAGACTCGCATCATCAGCGTGTTATTACTGGTCTCTCATCTATGGTGCCCACTCTGTTGATAGTGTCGAGCGCAACACTGTACTTGCAGCGAAGATCATCAGCAATAAGGGGAGAATAATCCTTGGAAAGGAGACAGTTATTGTGCCAGCTGCTAGCTCCGACTTTCCACTCAATTGTCCGCCTATTCTGCACAAATCGAATCTATTGGGTCGAAAACAAAGAACACCAAATTTGATTGGTTTGCACTTGGTGCCAAATTCAATGGGACAGTGCAGCATCCTGGGTTTCCGTAATTGAGCTCGACTGATGCAACCGCAGGTTCCAGATGGCAATGATGATGCCATTGAACTCGATAGAGTATGGCGTACTGCGCAAATCACGCGAAGATCAGCAAGTCTGTAGGTCTAGCTACAGTATAAAAGGATTCACGGGATGAACGCAATAGGCTTCACTTGCATCATCACCAAAAGCCTTTAGGTCTAGATTTAGCGGTGGATCCATATGGGCGGCTTGCAATGAGGCTATCTTCATACAGACACAGATCGTCTCATCGTAGTGGAATTTATCCATGGTTGGTGGTTTCGTCTGAGACTCAGCTGCCCTCTCAAACGGTGACACGGTGCTGTCCGAATCTGCATTCCATAATTCTTTTCACTGCACTCCACGCCATTCAACTGAAATGAAGTTCTCCATCGAAGCGATTCCGGTCCTCACGCTCTTAGCTGCTGGTTCGATCACCGCCCGCTCGGAAACTGCTGATACGATCCCATTTGCAAAAGAACCCGAGTTCTACGGCCCAGACGCCGACATCCCGTTCGTCGATCAGCCGGGTTACTCGGACGCCAACGCCACGCGGGACATGGACTTCCAAACCCTTGAGAACCGCAACTTGCAGATCGGTGCTGCAATCGCTGGGTTCCAAATCGCGTCGGCTGCAGCCCCGATTGTTGCGAGTCTGATCGAAAGTCGGAAGAAGAAGTGCCAACAGCTTGAATGCTTCATTAGCACTACAGCTCGTACATGCGGGATCAGTGTCGCTGAGCGCATTCAGAACGAAGTCACTAAGGGTCGCGACCGATACCGTATCGAGAGTTTCCAGGACAACGGGATGTGGGTTCGTTACTGGCGTACAATGTTTGAACCGGTAGACCGCGGAGATATTGCTTCGGGTACCTGCACCGACAATACACCGTTCACCGTCACCAATTGTCAGTCTACAGGCAGTGTACACTGCTAGACGCTCACCGGCTCTTCAGCTCAGTAGATTTTGTACGGACTGGAGCGATTAGTTGAACATATGCCGTTAACTGTGCCGGTCTCTCCATACCCACTCCCATCCTGCCTTTTGTTCTTCGTTTCATGTTACCCGGTGTTGCCATAACGTTTGCGAACGCCGTGGGTCAAGAATGGAAGGCGAACAAGTCGGGTTCCTTATCCAAGTAATAGGCGGCTTCTACACGCACTTTGAACTCCCAGATGGGATCTCGGAGAGACCTTAATCTTATTTCAATTTCCAAAACTGACAGCAGATCGTACACGGATAGGCGGGATCGGTACCTTTCACGGCTAGAATGCTGGTGTCAGGACTCATCTCGAACGGCTTCTCGACATTGATCGGTAGTCGAAACTGCCGTAGCGAAGCTCATAAAAGCAGTGACGGATGAGAGATGGACTATGTAGTTTTGTCTTCCGACCCGGTCTCTGTCGATTGATTTCTCTTCTGTTCATGCTCACAGGCCAAGTTTCCTTCGACGAATGGACGTTGCCATCTGGATCTCCAAAATGCCCTCACTGTTCGACTTGGGGGATAAAGTGCTACCGAATCAGTAGAGTCACAAATTCACATTGTTGACGTTGGATATTCACCAACAAACAGGTCACCTCAAACGGGTATTCCAATGTAACATACACTTAACAGAGAAACCACGTGTTCTCCGGAAGACCTGTACCGAAAGCCGCATCGCCCAGTGCCAACCAAGCCATCAGATGCGTAATATGACTCACGTTGCTTTTCCTCAACCTCTCTCTGCTTGCTCTATACCCAGCCCGTCATGCAAGAATTCGAAGAAACTACCATGCCGTCCATTTTAGAGCACGAGAGCCTTCGGCTCGGGTTTAGGGTCGCCTTCGCCGCGTTCCAATTTGCGACTACTGCTGCACCATCATCACCGCTTCATCGAAAGCATCGAGAAGCGCTGCACCAGCTCACGTGCACCATCCGTACGTCGCCCCGCACCTGCACCATCGCTGTTGCTGAACACGTCAAGGCTGGAGTCACCAAGCGCCGTGACTGGTTGGAGTAAACCCTGGATGGCAGAGTACGAGTGCGCAGCTTGCGAGCACACTTCGAGCCGATCGATCGTGCGGACATCGTGACGGGCGACTACACGGAGGGCTCACAGTTCGTGGTGACGGAGTTCCAGTCTTCCGGCGGCTACGTACATCGCAAAGCTCTTCACTCAAAATCCCACTGTTGTTCGCATCGCTGCAAGAACTAACGAAGCGGTACTCTGTATCTGACCGATGGGACAGTGAAGCCAAAATTGAGAACCACCCCAAATCGTGGAACCGTTGCGAAGCCGCACTCGGATACTCTTATGAGCATGAGAAACAATCCAGGTTCTATTCTAGGGGCCTCTGAAAACAGTCACGTGGGAAGGTGTCAACGACGTTGGGACAGTGGTGAGGGTGAAGCATTTTTTCTTAAAGAGTTACAAGAGTTAAAACACTTGAACCACTGTTTGTGACTGGAGCATCCCACGCCGAACGGTGCGAGGGTGAAAAGCGAAGTACTCCTTAGACTTGCACTTCGGATTCCTGGAGTGCAGTCAGAAACGGACCAGACAAGAAAAAAATAACAGAGAGATTCGCCGCTGCTCCGACGGAATGTTGCGATAGAATGGACGGCGCATTCATCAAATCGCTAAGGAACTTCCGATTCTCAATGCGACCCTTAGGCTAATGTGATCTGAATTGCAGGAGGTGTGACTATGCACCTCCACTTTCGTCGTTGGAAATTAAGCTTGTACTGTGCTATACAAAATACAAACTCTTGAGTTGCGAAGTAACGTTTGTTTTGTTTTCGTATTACCGGTGCTGAGAGTTCAAGATGAAGATCCAAGCGGAACCCACCAAGGGTCTCCGTGGAGGTTTATGCAGGTCTACACCGTGCGTTGCCTAGTTATGTATCAAGATGTAGTTGAACGCATGTACATCTTGTTGACGATCAATGACAGTCTCCATCACGATACGTGGTTGAGCTAGCATCTCATCTTGATCCCCCCTCCTTTGCTATCTGTGCACAGACAAAAATTGGCATGTATTATTCTTTCTCGCCTTCAGCGTGTTTCAACTTGTTCATATCCAGCGCCACTCACACATTTTTCGATGATCACAGTGTGTTTTCCTTTTAACTCTTCGAGTTCAACGGATTTTTGGGGGAGTGTAGAGTAATGTAATATTAGCCGAGGCATGAGAAGGAGTGGAAGTTTTCTGCAACGAATGCGACAGTGCGTGCGATTGGATCTTGAAGCGTGTGTACCTTCAAAAAGTCCCAAATTATTCTGGTTCATGACAGTCAGTTCACAAATCGGTTGGCAGTCCAGTCTGTGAAGTCCTTTCAAACTGGGTTAGCGTGCGATGCGGCTCTTAACTGTGCGGCTTTTGCTGTTGGTGCTTAACGTCATGGCGACATACGTCACACTCTTCACAGGTTTGCGCGAAAATGCGATTTTGACTGCAGCTACAGGCAAGTATGACCTTATTCGACACCGGCTGCAAACGCGCCAACTCAACACCGACATCCTCGAACTGGACATGTACCGCATTGAGCTTCTTGTCTCGCCAGAGCAGATGGTTGACTATATCTTCATCCGAACACCAGACCGCGACATCCGTACGTTTGGCGAGGACGTCAGTGTCTGCACGCGGGTCAACACCAACTCCGCCCCTGTGCTTCTGAGTTGGTACGACGACTTTTGGGGAAAGAGTGCGCGGCGAGTGCAGACGTATGTCTACAGCATGTCGACAACGCGGTGCGATATCCTTAACGTCAAGCCTTCATGGCACACTCAGTGCATCAACGAGCACGGCGGGAATTCGACGGCGTGCTACGCTTATATTCTCGACAACTTCTTGACTCTTCAAGCCAACCGGTCAATCAAAATGCGAGCTCTGAAGGATCTTGGCGTTTCCGGAGATCTATTCATGCGCTGCTATGGACGACCGCTTGCACCTTTCATGTACAAAGCCGACCGGCTCGCACACCAAGCCTACTGGAACGGTGGGAAGTACCACTTGATACTTCAGACCAGTGATTGCCGTGCTGTACCGCTCGTCGGTACGGCAGATATGGATTACACGCTCTTTCGAGGACTGGATACCAGCGACAAAGCCGAGATGCTCATGGTAGTCCCCTCGGGGGGATGGGTTCAGGTGCTCATTCCTTATTTGTACGGGTTCATTTCGATCCTGCTCATCATTCAGGGCATTGTGCTGGCGCTGTTTCACACGTCCAGCACGGCTTATATGCCCTACGGTGTTCGATACACAGGCAAACATCCACTGGTTCGGTATTTGATGCCGTTCATGGGCGTAGTCTCTTGGATCTCCGGTAACTCGCGCTCACTCATCACGTTTAAAGGGTCCCTTATTGTGCTATCAGACTACTGGATCTCCCACTGGCTTTTTATGTGGCTCGCCATCCTCGATGCTGTCATCAACATCCGCGCCACGTACTCGGTATACCAAATGGCTTCATCGCTGTTAATCGTGCGGATCACATTTGAGAGCTGCATGCTCCAACTCATGGCCATCACCAAGTTTGCATGGATTATGTGCCTCGCGCAGACGGTACTCAAATTTATCCTCAAGTTGATCGCTCGTTGTCTCCGTTCAGTTCGGTTAATAAACGCTGCAACACGAGAACAGATCGAGTGGAATATCGACGGCATGACGATGTTCCTGAGCTATCGAGTGTACTACTTGCTTCTACTTCTGATTGTGATCACACTATTACTCACCAGGGGCGACGTCTCGTTCATGAAGCGGCAGGTTCCCTACAAAGTCGGAGCATACGGTGGACCCGTCGACATTGCGGGTTTCTGGGGAAGTGAAGTCGCATGTGACATCTTGTCAATCCTGGCGGTACTAACAGGAGTGAGCCAGATCTTAGGTGCCGCGCTCCTTTGTACCAAGTACAAGTACGTCGCCAACAACACCCTCATGCGGTTCCTGCAGAAGCGATATTTCATCGCCGGATGGGACGGCTTCATGGCAGCAGAAATGCTCGGACTCTGTCCGTACGACGAGGATATTGTCTCAGATGGCCACGCGTTTACCAAAATGTCCATCGGTTCGCTGTTGCAGCTGCTCTACTTATCAGGACCGAGCGGCTTCGTGCATCTTGCTGGTGATTACATTTTTCACGACAATGGTTTTTCACAAGAACCTCGGCGGTTCAACTATCCTATCGCCAAAGCAATGGAAATGGGAGTCTTCGAGGGAGTGAAAGGCTCCGCCTTTAGTAGCATGCCGCCGACGACAGTAAACGTGACAACTGTAGAGGCCACCGCCGCGTCACAGAAGTATTTGCCCGAGAGGTCAGAAAAAACCCCGGTGATTCAGCCGGCGCGAGCGAAGGAATTGACGGAGTCTATCAGTGCCAAGAAGAGCATTTTTGGGCGGAAACTGCGGCTCGTGAGCGACGGGTACCTCGGCAAGATCATATTCATCGATACCTCACAGCCTGGACAAATTGTTGTGAACCGAGAGACTGGCCAGCGGGAGTACGAGATCATCGATGCGCTCACAACCATGTCAATTCTCGATATTAAGTATCTGATGGGCCGGGACAAGAAAATTCGTGTCCAGTAGAGGCCAATCTAGCACGTAAGGTTTCGTTCGGTATTACTACGAATTGGATGTGTGGTCGTTCCGACCCTGGACTAAAACCGGGCCTCTTGGAATGGTTGTACTAAGGATCCGCCACGACGACGACGTCGACCTCGGCATCGACGCGGCCGGGCTCCAGTACCTCCTTACAACCAACCCTGATTGCGACCACAATAGCTGCGTTCACCAGGAATTGCTAAGTGTCACAGAACGGGATGAAAGGCAGGGAGCGACTCCCGGTTACTGTAGCAACAAGGGACTCGTGATGAAATTAGATTCAGACGGTAAACCGTGGCGAGCCCATGTGTACGGAGAGGAGAAGACTCGACGGACCCTGCGGTGCGGAATCCACTTGTGTGCACGGCCGCCACTCCAACTATGGTACGGTGGGTTAACAACGCGAGCACCTTCAGACCGTATTCAGATTGAATGTCCGTGGCCGATGTCGCTCTCTGGAGCAAGTGGTTGAGCTCAATAGACTGTACTTGCACCGTCATTATAATCTAACCAGGCCGAGTATGACGGCCTCATCTCTTGCCTCATCGCGGCAGGAGAGAACCCTCTCGGTCATCGGCGACAGCATGCTCATCATCCAACAAATGGAGCAGTACAAACCCCCGCTCAACTCCACGTTGAAAGGCAAATATGCTCGAGCGTGACGACTAGCCGATACTCTAGGTGTTCGCAGTTGGCGTCACCACCCTCACCAAACAAGATGGCGGACGCAGCGGCCAATCTCGCTATGGACTCCCACGACAGCAGCCACACACATCACCCCACCGACGATGTGCGGCATCAGCGCATAGCGGCCCTCCTTCCGGGGACCTCGCGCACTGGAGAGAAGGTAATACCTAAACTTGGGCTCCGGCCGGCTATAGGTTTTTAGATAAGCAAACCAATAGACCTCAATTGAATCACCGTCTCTCTGTATTTACCGAGTCATGGCTGCTCGAAATTTAAGCATGAATATGCGAACTGGGTATCTGTTGGTAATACCAAAGAGTAGGTTTTCGGACATCGAGGACAGAAGATCAACGAGGAGGACGTGCATCATCAGCACCAGGTGCTGGCTAGAATCCAGTGGCCGATTCTCTATCCCAAGTCGTTCAGGTCCACCAATTTCTCAAGCTAAACACAAGCCCAAGATTGTAGGATCGTAGTCATTCTACACTTATCCGCTCCACGAAAACAAATCCACCTCACCACTCCCGTAGCACTCGCCGGTCTCCTGCCGCTGACCTGCGTCTGTGGTGGTCCACATGGGCCGAGCACGTTGAGAATTAGCAGAACAGTGAACCAAGACCACACAAAGCTATTAGGATTCACCGTGGTTGACCTCAATAGACTCCATTGCATCATCATCATCGTGGTTGGCGTCTCCCTATGGCACCACCAAGTGAAGACCCACAACGCTATGGCCACGACGACGGCCTCCCATGCGATGGCCACAGCTCTCACGAGCCACGTCCGTCATCCCACCGACAGGCACTGCCACACAAACCTGTCTCAGCTCGCCGTCTCCGACTTACTGCCCTGGCTTGCCCGCCAGGTTGACCCAGGAATGCACATGAGCTCCAGCTATTAGGGTACATTTACTGCGCTCAATAGACTTCACCTTCATCATCACTCCCGTAGAACGAGGCCAAGCTCTCGTGTGATTGGGCCGACAAGCGCAATGGAGCTGACGTTTTCTTCCCACACCTACTCTCGGCGACGATGTTGAAGGAAACGAACATACATAGTACATTCACTGAGCTTGCTACCGCTACACTCTACTCGAAAACTGTCGTACCTATAGCAAACTCGAGCACTGACCCCCACGACGAAGGAACACGAATGCTCGAAGATGGCATGGGTCACCGTGTCAAGAGACATCTATCTCCGTATGAGCGCTGGCGCTCTCTCACTCGTTGTGTAATGGCCGCTCTAGCAGTAGACCTTGCCGGTCGCCTGGCAGTTGCTCACGCGGAACTCGTTGCCGTCCGTGCAGTTGCCGACCGCGATGTCACCGCGGTCCGGTGGCGTGAACATGGTGCGCCAGTAACGCACCCACATACCCGACTCGCCCGAGCCTTCGACGGCGAACGAGTTGCGGCCGCGCGTCAGCTCTCGCTGCACTTGGTTCGCGCCAGCCATGCCGCAGTCATACGACCGAGTGCCGACCCAGCACGCGAGCTGGTGGCAGTTCTTGCCTTCTCCGATGATTGCTGGGATGAGATCCTTGGTGGTCTTGAATACGTCGACGCCGAGCTGCGCGGCGTCCCCGGCCGAGATACCGGTGCCGGCCCCGGTTCCAATGCGTAGCTCACGCGACGGCTCTTGGACGTGTGATGGCTCTTCAGCGTACATCGGGATGGGGTCGTCGATGGACACGGCAGTGGCAACGCCAACGAGAGCGGCGATGGTTGCGAGAGCGAACTTCATTGTGGTGGTGGGTGGAGGGGGTTAGTTGGTGGACTGGTTGGTCGTGTGGCAAATTGAAGACTGAGTATGTCCGAGTCGAGTCCAGTGGAGTCGAGTCCAGTGGAGTCGAGTCCAGTGGAGCCGAGCTCCCCAGTCTCTAGGTGTGGATATTGGCACCTCCCAGTCCGCTAGAAGACAGACTTCGTTCGCTGGTTGACGACGACACAACATTCGAGAATGAGAAGATGGTAAACTCATCGAGTCATCCATACGTCGAGTGGATGCGTTTCTCGGGGAGGTCCCGGCCACGTTGAAGCTGCGACGGACTCATTCTGATGTGGTTGGCACAATGCAGGAGTGGAGGACAGGACAAGCCCGATTCGTTTCGTTGGGCGTGCGCGAGTTCGAATGGTTTGGAGGAAGATTCTTGCCACCTCGCTTACACAGATTGTATCATGGTCTGGATGGTTTGTTTTCTGGTGTGTCTGGATCAGACACCGTAAGCCGTAATCCAAGAAGGCTGTCCACGTTCTCGTACAGTACACTGTACAGGAACACGGTCCAGTAGCATGGAGACGATCGTGAGTGGGTGGTTGGGTGAGTGGGTGAGTTCGCGACAGTCCCATGGACAGTCCATTGACGGAAACGATGACAATCATGCGTCATATGGTACGCATGCATTGTCTTCACATTGCCATACGGAGTCTGAAACGGCCCCGACCCAATCGTCGAAAAGATCAGCTGTCACGTAGAGATTATCCGATCTTTCTGGCTCGCACACACGGAACCATGCGAGCAGAAGGCCAGCTGTCTTCAGTGCTGCGCAACACGCAAGACTGTTCAAGATGGAAGGGTGTCTCCTGTTGCTTGCGGATGATACACGTACTGCAGTATAGCCGCATCGTAATCCGCGTCTCAAAGCCGTGTGGTGAGCTGCTGTGTCCAAGAGCCTTGCTGTCGTCTCATCAAAACGACGTCGCGTTTCGTTTCGTTGGTTGTGGGTGAGGACCCTCACCTCAACCACAGTCACCCACAACCACTACAGACTGTACAGCCGGATCGTCGAACGGCTTTCGAAAGGCCACGAGACCACAAGGCTATGAGAGCACGGGGCGATGAGACCACAGGATCACGAGGCCACAAGGCCACGGGGCCATGAGACCTGGGCCTCGCATTCACGTCATTGAACGTCACCTTTTCGATACTTGACGATCCATCAAGGACTCATTCTAGATTTCACCGCCAAACCACCGAGCCACCAAACCAACCGCCACACGGCCAGGCCAACTACCAAACCACCAAACTCGAAACATGAAGCTCGTCCTCCATACCCTCGTCGGCCTCGCTCTGTTTGCCTCGAGCTCCATCTCGGCCGAGCCCGCCTCGCAAGCATCGCAAGAAGCGTCCATGCCCAGCATCACGGAACACGAGAGCCGCCAGCTCGCGCTCGGCGCCTTGATCGCGGGCTTCCAAGTCGCGCCCGCCGTCTCGCCACTCGTCAAAGACTACATCGAGACGAACAAGAAGCGCTGCCATCAGCTCACATGTTTCATCCGCACGTCGTCGCGCACCTGCGCCCTTGCTGTGGCTGAGCAGGTCCAGGCGGAGGTCACCAAGGGGCGTGACCGGTACTGGCCGGAGCAATACCAGGACGACGGCGTGCGAGTGCGCTACTGGCGCACGCAGTTCGAGCCGATCGACCGTGGAGACATCGCCGCGGGCAACTGCACGGAGGGCGCGGCCTTTACCGTGACGGACTGCCAGTCGTCTGGAGGCCGCGTGCACTGCTAAGCGAGTGTGCGACGTGGGGCTCGTTGCGCGGGGCGCGCGGCGCTCGTCCTGCGCGTTGTTGTCAACGCCGTTGTCAAGCCCGTTTTCGTGCGTGCGTCGCAAGTTGGAGTGAGTTGGCCGGGTATCCACCGTGGTTGTCTATCGACCCAGATGAGGATGTAGATGTAGGTGTCTGGGCGAGGGAGGACCTACTCAAGCTCTCAAGCGAGGGAGGACCTACTCACGCTCTTCTTCTTTTTTTTTTTTTTTCTCGTGCGTGGTGAGGATTTGACATGGAAACAATATCTATTGTTGTTGCTCCTGTTTGGCCATTTTGTCGGCCGTGTCAACTTTATACATTTTTTCTATTGAAGGGCTGTTTGTGAAGTATTCCAAGTGAGGTTTTCCGAGTGACGTATACTGGAACTTGTGTGTGGATAGAATGTTGCCAACCCCACGGGTCAGCATGTGGGAATACCACGACAGTCCACCCCTACAACGCAAAACGGCTCCCGCGTACCATGTGCATATGCCTTGGCACACCCTCCGCGAGCATCAACGACGTTAATGACTCTGACGCGGACGTGGGTGGAGCCATCGGAACCGAAGAAGCATATCCGAGATGCTGGGCTGGGCTGTTGCTCCACTATGTCATGGCTAACTCGCGGGAGCCGTTCTGCGTTGTAGGGGTGGACTACCCATATGCCGACCCCTGGGGTTAGCGACATTCTATCCACACACAAGTTCGAGCATACTTGACACGGAATACTTCACTCGGAATACTTCACAAACAGCCCTTCAATAGAAAAAATGTATAAAGTTGACACGGCCGACAAAATGGCCAAACAGGAGCAACAACAATAGATATTGTTTCCATGTCAAATCCTCACCACGCACGAGAAAAAAAAAAAAAAAGAAGAAGAGCGTGAGTAGGTCCTCCCTCGCTTGAGAGCTTGAGTAGGTCCTCCCTCGCCCAGACACCTACATCTACATCCTCATCTGGGTCGATAGACAACCACGGTGGATACCCGGCCAACTCACTCCAACTTGCGACGCACGCACGAAAACGGGCTTGACAACGGCGTTGACAACAACGCGCAGGACGAGCGCCGCGCGCCCCGCGCAACGAGCCCCACGTCGCACACTCGCTTAGCAGTGCACGCGGCCTCCAGACGACTGGCAGTCCGTCACGGTAAAGGCCGCGCCCTCCGTGCAGTTGCCCGCGGCGATGTCTCCACGGTCGATCGGCTCGAACTGCGTGCGCCAGTAGCGCACTCGCACGCCGTCGTCCTGGTATTGCTCCGGCCAGTACCGGTCACGCCCCTTGGTGACCTCCGCCTGGACCTGCTCAGCCACAGCAAGGGCGCAGGTGCGCGACGACGTGCGGATGAAACATGTGAGCTGATGGCAGCGCTTCTTGTTCGTCTCGATGTAGTCTTTGACGAGTGGCGAGACGGCGGACGCGACTTGGAAGCCCGCGATCAAGGCGCCGAGCGCGAGCTGGCGGCTCTCGTGTTCCGTGATGCTGGGCATGGACGCTTCTTGCGATGCTTGCGAGGCGGGCTCGGCCGAGATGGAGCTCGAGGCAAACAGAGCGAGGCCGACGAGGGTATGGAGGACGAGCTTCATGTTTCGAGTTTGGTGGTTTGGTAGTTGGCCTGGCCGTGTGGCGGTTGGTTTGGTGGCTCGGTGGTTTGGCGGTGAAATCTAGAATGAGTCCTTGATGGATCGTCAAGTATCGAAAAGGTGACGTTCAATGACGTGAATGCGAGGCCCAGGTCTCATGGCCCCGTGGCCTTGTGGCCTCGTGATCCTGTGGTCTCATCGCCCCGTGCTCTCATAGCCTTGTGGTCTCGTGGCCTTTCGAAAGCCGTTCGACGATCCGGCTGTACAGTCTGTAGTGGTTGTGGGTGACTGTGGTTGAGGTGAGGGTCCTCACCCACAACCAACGAAACGAAACGCGACGTCGTTTTGATGAGACGACAGCAAGGCTCTTGGACACAGCAGCTCACCACACGGCTTTGAGACGCGGATTACGATGCGGCTATACTGCAGTACGTGTATCATCCGCAAGCAACAGGAGACACCCTTCCATCTTGAACAGTCTTGCGTGTTGCGCAGCACTGAAGACAGCTGGCCTTCTGCTCGCATGGTTCCGTGTGTGCGAGCCAGAAAGATCGGATAATCTCTACGTGACAGCTGATCTTTTCGACGATTGGGTCGGGGCCGTTTCAGACTCCGTATGGCAATGTGAAGACAATGCATGCGTACCATATGACGCATGATTGTCATCGTTTCCGTCAATGGACTGTCCATGGGACTGTCGCGAACTCACCCACTCACCCAACCACCCACTCACGATCGTCTCCATGCTACTGGACCGTGTTCCTGTTCAGTGTACTGTACGAGAACGTGGACAGCCTTCTTGGATTACGGCTTACGGTGTCTGATCCAGACACACCAGAAAACAAACCATCCAGACCATGATACAATCTGTGTAAGCGAGGTGGCAAGAATCTTCCTCCAAACCATTCGAACTCGCGCACGCCCAACGAAACGAATCGGGCTTGTCCTGTCCTCCACTCCTGCATTGTGCCAACCACATCAGAATGAGTCCGTCGCAGCTTCAACGTGGCCGGGACCTCCCCGAGAAACGCATCCACTCGACGTATGGATGACTCGATGAGTTTACCATCTTCTCATTCTCGAATGTTGTGTCGTCGTCAACCAGCGAACGAAGTCTGTCTTCTAGCGGACTGGGAGGTGCCAATATCCACACCTAGAGACTGGGGAGCTCGGCTCCACTGGACTCGACTCCACTGGACTCGACTCCACTGGACTCGACTCGGACATACTCAGTCTTCAATTTGCCACACGACCAACCAGTCCACCAACTAACCCCCTCCACCCACCACCACAATGAAGTTCGCTCTCGCAACCATCGCCGCTCTCGTTGGCGTTGCCACTGCCGTGTCCATCGACGACCCCATCCCGATGTACGCTGAAGAGCCATCACACGTCCAAGAGCCGTCGCGTGAGCTACGCATTGGAACCGGGGCCGGCACCGGTATCTCGGCCGGGGACGCCGCGCAGCTCGGCGTCGACGTATTCAAGACCACCAAGGATCTCATCCCAGCAATCATCGGAGAAGGCAAGAACTGCCACCAGCTCGCGTGCTGGGTCGGCACTCGGTCGTATGACTGCGGCATGGCTGGCGCGAACCAAGTGCAGCGAGAGCTGACGCGCGGCCGCAACTCGTTCGCCGTCGAAGGCTCGGGCGAGTCGGGTATGTGGGTGCGTTACTGGCGCACCATGTTCACGCCACCGGACCGCGGTGACATCGCGGTCGGCAACTGCACGGACGGCAACGAGTTCCGCGTGAGCAACTGCCAGGCGACCGGCAAGGTCTACTGCTAGAGCGGCCATTACACAACGAGTGAGAGAGCGCCAGCGCTCATACGGAGATAGATGTCTCTTGACACGGTGACCCATGCCATCTTCGAGCATTCGTGTTCCTTCGTCGTGGGGGTCAGTGCTCGAGTTTGCTATAGGTACGACAGTTTTCGAGTAGAGTGTAGCGGTAGCAAGCTCAGTGAATGTACTATGTATGTTCGTTTCGTATGGTTAAGCTTGGATTCCGAGTAGTCACGACTCATTCCAGACAGCCACAGCGGCCGCAGACACGGAGTCATCCAGTCCGAAATGCGGTCTGAAGGCCTCTAGGTTACACCTTCAACCGAACTGGACCATCGGTTGAGCGTGGCGCCGTGCGCGAAGAGGTCGATTCTGTATTACATCATCCGTCGAGTCCTCGTTTGCCAGCTAGTGTGAGTTAGCCATGACATAGTGGAGCAACAGCCCAGCCCAGCATCTCGGATATGCTTCTTCGGTTCCGATGGCTCCACCCACGTCCGCGTCAGAGTCATTAACGTCGTTGATGCTCGCGGAGGGTGTGCCAAGGCATATGCACATGGTACGCGGGAGCCGTTTTGCGTTGTAGGGGTGGACTGTCGTGGTATTCCCACATGCTGACCCGTGGGGTTAGCGACACTCTATCCACTCACGCGACACAGTCACCCCGTTGGTAGCGCTCCAGGCAACGTGGCTTATGCAAAACCTCTTTTAACCGATGTCCGGCAGAAGAGCTGGACAAGATTTTGTGATCTACTGCTAATATTCGCCTCTGTGAAATGATGCCCTATCTATGGTAATCAAATGGAATTCTGTTCTTTTGGCGACTTGGTTAGTTCAGATGTCCTGCTTTTGCAAAGGTCCTGGTTTTGACAAATTTCAACCAAAGGGTTCTGGTTCTGACATTTACCCATATCAGTGTTTGATAAAGCCTCAGATTCTTCGACGTAAAACCTCAAAAACATCGCTCGCGAAAAAATCATCTCAATGGGACCCATCCACAACACAGAGGAACTCATTCAACCAGTTCCGTGCTCAAGGGCGCATTCCATTCGATCGAACGAGGCGAGTTTCTTCGCTACGTGCATTTGATCTTTCGACCACCGCATCACACTTTATATTCGTTTTTCATTTGACCACAAACGAGTGCACTTTACTAAACCATTACCCAACATTATCAACAGTGCACCTTACCAGATTCCTGGCAGTTGCTCACGCGAAACTCGTTGCCGTCCGTGCAGTTTCCAATCGCGATATCACCACGGTCCGGCGGCCAGAACATCGTGCGCCAGTAACGAACCCACATCCCAGACTCGCCCACACTCTCAACCGCAAACGAGTTACGACCGCGCGTCAGCTCGCGCTGCACTTGGTTCGCACCGGCCATGCCACACGCCTCCGATCGCGTGCCAACCCAACACGCGAGCTGGTGGCACTTCTTGCCGCTTCCTGTGATCGCTGGGACGATTGCTTGGCCGATCGTGAATGCGGAGACCGCGAGGTCAGCACCTTGAACAGCCGTGATACCGGCTTCTGCGCGCAGCTCGCGGGATGGCTCTTCGACGAACAGAGGCACTTGGTCGTCGATAGAAACTGCGTTGACGAGACTTAGGAGAGCGGCGATGGTCGTGACGACGAGCTTCATCGGTGCTGAAGGGATTTGATGGTCTTGAGGCAAATTGGAGACTGGGCTCTAAAGGTGGTCAAGCGTGACAGACTGTCCTGCTGGAGGGAGCGTGTCTTAGAGGACGAGGACTCCTTCTTGGAGACCGGATTGTCCAGTCTCCGTCTTGTCTTTTGAAATCAGGCGAGTATACGGTCCCGTTCATCCTTTCATCATCGTCCCAAATCAAAATGACGCGATTTCGCCTCTTGCGCGATTCCGACTGGTTTTGTGGAAGCCCCGGCCACAGCCACGACGCTTGGCCTGGATATTCGCTGTCCACGAAGCCTGTTCCAAAGTGGATGTCGAAACGAGGTCCATGAGGGCTGATAGCGAGGCTATCCCTCGCCAACTGTCGACAACGGAACTGGTTCTTCAATCGGGGAGACCTAGGTCGCCAATTGTCTTCGCTCCAAACCTAAACGACTGAACCTCAACTTGAGCCACTCTCCACCATCTGGTGCACCATATTTATTATTGGATGAAAGGTTTTCCGTATCAACACCTATTGGATCAAAAGAAAGCACTGGATCTTGCCGTCTGTGCAGATTTAAGTAATCAACCTACCCAATAAGCAGGGAATAGGTCTCACCATCTGGATCTAAGGCAATGGCGCTATCCACCGTCTCACTTTAACTGCTGCTCATTGTTTTAGTTGTAAAGCTGTCAATGACACTGCAACGCAGCCTGCTGGGTGGGTTCGGTGGATTCTTTGTACAACCATGAAAAGTTATCCATCATAAGGATGGGGCTCCAGTGTCCCTGGTTCAGAAGACCCCCCTTCTGGGCCCTCGCATCGAAAAGTCTCATTCTTCATTTCACGGCAAACGCACAGCATCCAACTCGAGACATGAAGCTCGTCCTCCAGGCACTCGTCGGCCTCGCCCTACTCGCCGTTGGCTCCGCTGAGCCAGAATCGCAAGAAGCTAACATGCCGATCGTTCCTGAACACGAGGGCCGACAGCTTTTGCTTGGCGCGGCCATCGCCAGCTTCCAGATCGCGTCCGCTGCCGCGCCGCTCATTTCTGGCATCATCGAATCCCGCAAGAAGCGCTGCCATCAGCTTACCTGTTTCATCCGCACGCCATCGCGCACCTGTGGCATCGCGGTCGCTGAGCAAGTTCAGGCCGATGTGACCAAGGGCCGCGACCGATATTGGCTTGAGCAAATCCAGGACGACGGCGTACGAGTGCGCTACTGGCGCACACAGTTCGAGCCGATCGACCGTGGAGACATCGCGACGGGCAACTGCACGGAAGGCGCTGTCTTTGCCGTCACAGACTGCCAGTCCTCCGGAAAACGCGTGTACTGTTAGACGGCGCTAGCTAAATCTTGTGAGGCGTTACTGCTCCGATCAATCCGAGGTCAGCAGGAACTCTGGTTTTGACGGACCTTTGCCATTAGTTGAACTAAAATGGACGTGATACGTTTTGTGTAATCAGTGTGCCACTGGATTTTTGCCAATGAATGGTTGGAGATGCTGAGATCACTTCGACTGTTGGTTTGCCAGTCTCACCCACCGAGTCATGTCGCGTTGAGTGCCCCCCCCCCCCCCCCCCCGTCTCCTCTTGACGACATCGCGATGGGGAAATATTCAACAAACGACGCCAACGATGATATTGGCTGCAGTACACCGTACTGATCGAGAGTTCTGTTGTGGTAGATTAGATGGTCCACAATAGTTTTGACAAATTCCCGCAGATTTTTTATAGCCCATATCTTAGATTTCCTATTCCAATCCGGATTTTTCAGAAAGCCAACAGCAGGATGACGCTGTACTCGAGTTCCAGAGTCTAAATTTTCAGATTGGGTCGATACGTTTTTGAAGGTTCTCATCATGCACAGCGTGTTGAGCGTGATCCACAGGTTTCTCATGAAACTAGGTGCGGGGGGTGCCCGCTCCGCGGGCACTTCAGTCTGCGCATGCTGGGTTGGTGGGGTCCCCCGCGGTTGGTTCAGAGGGGGAGAGTGGCGCAGCGCAAGCGCTGCGGCTTTTTTCGGGTTGCCTTCGGCAACCCAGGATGGTGTTACCACAAATCAGTACTCTATACTTTGGTCATATCAGCACAACACATTGCTGTTTGATGCTTCTTTCTGCCGAGCCATACCTTATAGTTCAGATCCCACTGCAGGTTCTTTATCTCTGCTTTCTTTCGCTAACATCAAACCAAGGCCATCAAAGAGGCTCTATGTTTTGTTGTTTATTTGTTTACGCTCCTACTTTGTCCTGCTGCTTGTCTTGCTTCTGTTGAAGCCGGAGCTTCTCCGCGTTCACCTTCATGGCGGCTTTGATAGCTTTCTTTCCGCCTACACATGAAACTTATTAAAACACGATTATACAAACTCCACAAACAAATCCACACTCACGTCGCGCGAGCTGCTTCGCAGCATACGCGCGCGGGTCGTCGCTCCGCTTGTTGCGGTAGTGTGCGTGCGGCTGGCAGTCCTTGCACACAGGACCGCGCTGCCGCCATTGGGTCCTGCTGAACCCAGCGCACGGCAGCGCGCGCCAGCAGCACGCACACTCGCGGACCTTCTTGCGCGGGTCCGCCGCCGCCACCGCCACCGCCGCTGGCAAAAGGCTGCCGTGGCAGACCCGGCACTGGGCCCGAGAGGCTGCGGGCGTGGTGGCAGACCCGGCACTGGGCCCGAGAGGCTGCGGGCGTGGTGGCGTCCATGCCTGCTACACAGAAACAGTCAGTGAGCCCTGTAGTCTCGAAACGTAGCCACCTCTTGGTCCTCACCTCTCCTCCGAGACTGTGTGTGACGTGGCCACTTCGGAAATTCACTGTTTCTGAGTTAATAGAGTCCGCCGCAAGAAATCCAATATATTGTGTGAATAGGCATCTTTTTGTCCAATGAGACATGCGGATTCGCGTGACTATAGCAAAACCATCTGTTAAAAACTGACCTAAAGCAGTGGGAATCCGCCAAACCCGTGCGCCAAAACCCCGAAATGTACTCTGGTCCGCCCGCTGCGCGGGCGGGGCTCGGCCGCCGGCCTCGCGAAAGAGCGTTACGACGGTTCCACTTTTAGTATATACTAGGTGGGGGGTGCCCGCTCCGCGGGCACTTCAGTTTGCGCATGCTGGGTTGGTGGGGATATAACATGTTTTGCTATGGGGAAAAGGTGGCGCAGCGCAAGCGCTGCGGCTTTTTTCGGGTTGCCTTCGGCAACCCCTGTTGGTGACTGTAAAAGTACACCCACTTTTGTCATTTTTATTGTTGAACCCACAACAGTATTGACGTTGAAGTGTTTATGTTGAAGTGACAAAAGCATTGGTGGATGCATAAATTCGTTTATTGCAGCACAATACACATCAATACACAGTTGGTTCTAGTTCGGCGCCCGTATAAGGATCCTACGTCTAGCCAAGTGCTGCTGGATCTACTCCTACGTATTTGTTTATGGTTCACTTGGACCAAGATGGCCTTGAATTACCTCTCCGTACACGATGTTCTTGACAAACGTTCCGTCTTCGTCTTCTTTGACTGGATCTTGGATCGCAATTTTGATTCTGGCCTGAGAGGAAACCCTGGAGAGGGCGACATACAGCTGGCCGTGAGCGAAGATAGGTCTCGGTAGAAAGAGACCCAGGTACGGAATTGTTTGGCCTTGTGCCTTGTGGATCGTCATCGCAAAAGCAAGCTTGACTGGCAACTGACGTCTTGTGAGTTGGAATGGGAGCTTTGAATCACTTGAAGTCAATTCGAGGCGAGGAATGATCACTCTGTTCCCAGCTCCTCTACCGTTGAGGATCATGGCATCAATTAGAGTCGGCTTCAATCGGCAGATCTGGAGTCTTGTCCCGTTGCATAGTCCGCGATCGCCTTGAAGGTTGCGCAAGAGCATTACAATTGCACCCACTTTGAGATGCAACTTGTGAGGTGGGAGCCCTCCAAACGAAAGCGTATTGAGAAACTCTGTAGGATACGACGTTCCTACGTCACTGTCTTCGCTCTCTGCAACTGAATCCTGTGAAAGGTACACGTATTCGTCCTCAGCTGTCTTTACTGGGAGCATTTCAAGAACCTTGTTGTTCGTATCATCCACATCCGCGTTCCACGGGGCGAGGATGGCACGCTCTGCAAAGTATGACGGTTCTTCGTATCGATCCACGATGTCACCATACACATGAGATATCAATTGAGAGGATATGCCCCTGCCGACTGGTGGTTCGCCAAGGAACATGTCTTTGGGCAGCCGACAGTAGTCATTGCCGACAGACTTGTCTTTGTAATGTCTACCTTCACCGATCTCGAGCAAAAGTTCCGTGAAAGCTGTCATCTCTGCTCCCGCATGTGGATCCATCGCCGTTTTCACGCGCATGTTCTCTCGTAAGCGCACCGTTCTGAAGAATGGCCACAGTCGCGATTTCTGGATGCATGCATCGATGATCTGTCCTACATCGCCTCCATGGACAACAGGAAGGATCTGTCGGAAGTCACCGGCAAGAACTACGACTTTTCCGCCGAATGGAGTGAGAGGAGTGTCCATCAGCGATCGAAGTGTGCGGTCAACAGCTTCGAATGCATGGCGATGCTGCATTGGAGCTTCGTCCCAGACTATCAACGCCGTTTCTATCATCAACCTTCCTGATGGCGAGTCCGCTGACATGAAGCATGTGCTTCGACTATGTAGCTTGAGGGAAAGATGGAATCTTGAATGCGCTGTTCTTCCTCCGGTCAGTAACAATGCTGCAATGCCACTTGTAGCAACTGCCAATGCCATCTTCTTCTTCTGTCGTACAGTTGCCAGGATTGTCTCGAGGACATACGATTTACCTGTCCCTCCAGGTCCGTCCAAGAAAAACAGTCGGTTGGATCCTCGGCCTTCGACAGCATCCACAACACTTGAGTACACAGCTTGTTGGTCTTCATTAAAGTTTTTGACTTGAGCAACAGTTCGAGACAGTGTATCCGGATCGTACGACAGTTCGTTTTCAATCATCCAGTCGTCTGCATCGTTTCGGATGCTGCTGTCTGTCGTCGGCGCCTCTTCCATAGCTGCATCATGCGTCTCGGCAATTTGTGGGAGCATCGGAAAGCCTGTGAGAGACATCCCAGCACTCACTAAACTGTCTTCGATGTCGTGAAGTACCTTGAGTCTAACGGACGCCAGTTCGGAATCTCCGAAGTCTTCAGACATGTCTTCGAGGAAATCTCCCCAGAGTTTCGCTGGATCCAGTGGGGACGAATGAACCAACAGCATTGCAAACAGTTGACGCAATTGACGTGGCATCTTGAACGTTGCGGCTTCTTTCATGCAGTTGTGACAGTGATTGTCGTCCTCGGCATAGCCAGCAGCCACTGCAGCGTCGGCGTATGTGTTGTAGACCTTTCCATCCACGGTGCGAAGATCCTCAAAAGACGTTGCACCCTTTCGATAGCAGAGAATGAGGCGCATGAAGTATCTTTCTCGATCTCTTGGCGAACAGCTCACCATTCTACCAATTTTGGAATCACCACCTCGCTTTCGTGGTTCCCACATCTTCCGCTTGTTCTCTGTTGTCCACACGTAATGCTTTGGGAAGTCGGCGTAGAGTATCTCTCTCGCGTCTGGATCTCTTGCGTTTGTCTGGAAGTATTGCGTCAGAGTCGTTTCGCCGCGCGCTTCAATTGTATCCAGCTTATCGCCTTGACGATACTGCACCTGCTGATTGTCTTGAAGATGGACCGCAAGCATCTGCACGGAGTGGGATCTTCCATTCATCGGGAAGCTCAAAATTCTCCACGCTGCCTCAATCGCGCACACGTACATGCCGTTTGCATACCGAGAGATCTCGTCGTACTTCTCGTCAACAGACAACGTAACACGGTCGCTTCCCTTGTAAAGATACTTGTGGAGATACTTGACCGCCTTATCTCCAATCACCAAATCAATGTTGATGTGGCAGTCGTACTTCGAGGAGAGGTAAGGGTTGTATGGAACAACGTGTCGATTGTCAAAGGCAAACTTTGACTTGCCTTTCTTGCCTTTCTTGTCTTCCTTTTCGTCGACAACTTCTTCTTCTTCTTCTTCATCTGTACCACGGTTCTTGTTCAGAATTGTTCGCTGGTTGTTGGGTCGTTTAAACACCACGCCATTGCGATCCATTGTGGTTGTCTCTCGAAATGGTCGCGGATACTTCTTAGAGCACTTTCCTTCCTTCATGCACGGTGCATCTTCGTAGCCTTCGCCACATGGTCCATGCAGCATGCATCTTCGAACGGTCTGGTACAGTCTCGGGTTCTTCTCTCTATCTGGAATCTCTGCCGATACAAAACGATCAAAATCGGCGATGGTTCGAGGCTTGTACTCCTTGTGGAAGATCAGCAAAATGTGCGCGTGCGGAAGACCTCGTTTCTGGTACTCAATCACGTATATGTACGCGAGCACCTTACCAAAGATGTGTTTCTTGAGAATATCATGGAGAATAGCCTTCAACTTCTCGTTGAAGACTCTTGCCACCAGTTCAGGACGGTCTTCAGCTTTTTGACCGTACTCCAACTCCCTTTCGATCTCTTCCCACTTTGGATTGCAAGTCACTGTAACAAAGGCATCTGGTGTGCCATATGTCCGAACGATGGCCATGGAATCCTGGTAAAGCTGATCCATATATCGGGGGCTGCCGACAAACTTCGCCGGGAGAATATAGAACTTGCCAGAGTTGAGAACCGCTTCGCGAGATAGTGTCCAGTCCAGATCACGTCGGAATCGATCGATCAAGCCATGGTATAAGTCTGCACGCAACTGCCTTTGGTTTCTGCGCGCATACTGGAGATCACTTGTGATTATCTTGGCAAACTGATCAACGCAGATCTCCTGAAGAAGAGGACCAAATTGATGCAAGTGATTGTATCGAGACTTGCGAAAGAAGAGCTGGTAGCGGATCCACCGACGAAATGTAATCTTCGCACGCTTCTTGGGCGCCGCAGGACCCTGCACGACGATTGCCATCTCTTTTACACCATCATCTTCGTTCTTGCTCTCGGCTTCCAGTTCGTTTACCACTTCGACACTATCGTCCTCTTTCCCTGAGTCGTCGTCAATGTTGTCTTGATCGTCTTCAGATGATTCTTCGCCGAAATCAATGTTCTTCTTCTGGCCGTCCTTTGGCATTCTGCTCTTGATAGGATTGAGGCCTGGCTCACCTCTCAGATACACGATCGGCCAAGCCATAGGGTCGTAGCACTCGTGAAGCTCGCTGATCCTTTGTAACGCATGAATTTTCCCTGTGACCGGGTCCTTCGTTGGTTTCATGCGTACGATGATGTCTCGACCTTCCTCCAGATACTCGTCGTCCACAATAAGAGCGGCTACTTCAGAAACCTTCGGTAAGTTGTGTGTTCGAGGGTCTGTGTCGCCTCGCTCATGTAGTTTGAGGTGGATATGGCGCCCGGGATTCTCGATCATGAACTGTCCCGCGCGAACAAATGCCTTGGCGTACTCGTTGTGCTCGTTGATATAGTCGGTCAATAACTTGATGAAGTGATCGTTCAGCCCAAGCTCAGGGTGCTTAGTTCGAAGATCATACTGCATATTCCCATCGAAGATATAGACTTGAGCGAACATGCGTGGATACGCCTCATCAAAAGGAAGCAATGTTCCCATTCGGTGAACAATGCGTCCCTGAACATTGTAGGTTTTAACGCCACCTTCTCGACTTGCCAATTGCTGGTTCACAACCGCTCCTGTTGATGTGAACTGGAAGATAAGGTTGTACTTCCGTGCGTTAACCCGAAAGAGCGGATGCCGAAACATTTCTCTCAGTATTTCCGGGACATAGTCGAAATTTGGTCCTTCAATTGCACCGTTGAGACAGCACTGCGTGTTAACTTGGTTCTTGGGCTGCTTCCAGTCGAGAGCACCGCAGTACGGGCACTTGAATGTCATCTCAATGAGAAGATGTCGACCACTTGGGCCGATATCCGCGCCAATAACCCTCGCACTCTCTTCGAACTCGTCTATCGACGCTAGAGCAATACATAAGCCGACTGGATTTGCCTGTTTCTTCTTCTCCTTATTCGCTTTGCGGGTATGCCTCGACTTCTCCTTCTGTTCTTCGGACATGTTTGATCGACGCTGTGCCTCTCGTTGACGATGTTTTTCCCACTTAACCTCGATTGAGGCATGGGGAGGCTCTTCAACTGTATGGCGTTCTTCGTCATCCACATTGGCGGTGGAAATTGTTGTTTTCGGAGCTTGTTCTGCCCTTTGACGTCTATCTCGCATCCGTCTCATGGCAGCACTCATGTTGCGCTTTCTCCTTGTCTTTGCTTCAGCATCTTCATTTTCTTGCGCTGGATATCTGTCTTGCACTTCTTGAGCTGACGTTGGCACGTCCCTAGAACGCCAGATGCATCAAAATCTACCACAATCTGGCTTTAAGAAGTTCGGCACGTACCGTTTACGTCGTAGCCCGTCTGAGTTGGTTTGATATTGCACGTCTGTCGCGTCGATCTCATTTTGGTTGTCTTGCTCTTGTAGACTTGCTGGACTTTCACGCGGGGGGACATACAGTGATAACTCACAGAGCGCCAGATCTAGACGATCTCTCATGTCGTGGCCATTTTCATCGCGTTGACTCCACTCCAAATATAATTGCTGGTCCAAACGCAGGCATTCGTAGTGAGCTTGACGGTGGTTCAGCGTTATCATCAATGGTGCAACGCGGTGACTGATCATCGTGCTAAGGATGAGAACAGCCTCACTGGGATCGAGAACTCGCGTTTTCACACACTCGGACGCTGGATCATCAGCTGATCGTAGCTCAAGGCGCACCATGCTCACAAACACCGCGTCTCGCGTTCTGCCACCTGGAAAATTATGCGTACCGACGTCGAAGACAAACACAGGCTCTCTGAAGTAGAGCACTGCTGCCATGATCTCCTGTTCGCCCGCCCATGCAGCATGCGGAAGTCCTTGCCGAACAGAAGACATTTGATGTCGCCGGATGAAAGCCTTGATCTTCTCCAGGCCGTAGTCAGTAGACTCTTGCAGAGGTCTGCCGAGGTATCGCTGGAAGAGAATGCTCACGTGTACGTCACCGCTTGCAACCATTCGGTCCAGGTTGCTTAGCAGCGTGCCGATGATCCCTTGCTTGAGTGCTGTGGCGCGTTGGACATCATCTAGGTCGCTGATCGTGATTCTGTCGCGCTCGAGAAGTGTTGCTCGCGCGCAGTAGATAGCAAAGTAGAAGCAGGCGCCGTTACCCGGTACACTGATCAATCGGAGCCCGAACATCTCCAAAAAGTCTGCCAAGGCCGAGCCGAGCTCGCTTTCAACCTCCTGGACATCTGGAGGCTCTTGGAGTGGTGGTACTTCAGTCAGGGGCAAATCTTCTGGCTCGGCTTGCTTTTGCTTCTTCGGATCTTCATCGCGCTCGCTGGTGAAGACCAATCTTCGTTTATTCAAGTTCTTCGCATCCGTGTTGTCTTTTTGCTTCGCTTCCCATCGCCGTAGTGCCTGCCGCCGAGCATTCTCGCGCTTCGTGCGATCCTCTCGGCTCTCATAGCCTTCCGGTGGGAGATACGCTTGCTCGATCTCCTCCTTGGTATCAAACGCTTTTTTTCGCCGCATCTAGTCCGCCAGCACACAACACTGGTCAGACAATTTGTCCAAGTAAGCGGTACATGGTGCACTCGGCTCCTCGTCACCCCGCGCTGCGCACATGGGGTCCCTCAACCCCAAGCTACAGACAACTCATCACATTACCATGTTTCTCCCAACGGCTGCGCCCGCCACTCACACTGCTACCAAACTGCTATGTCGTCACGTATGCGTACGATATTTCACTGTGTTTGTTTTCCCGCGCATCGCGCTACCCCTCACTGTGCGCATCGCCAGCCTTCCACCTTGCCAATACATGCGCACTGGCACGGTTCGGGCGGCTATCTCTCTTTCATATATTCTCTCACACCCGCTGTAACAATCGCCTTCCACCATGGCAGTGCATAGCACTGCCACAGATCCAGCGAGAGTTACTACAGCTCCGCCCATGTCTTCCTCCACGGCATTGTCGCGCAATGTCGTAGATCCGACAGGGAGGGCTGGTATAATACGCATTTTATCTTTTTTTATCGGGTAATGTAGAGAATATATATTTATTAGATGCGTCAGGTTTTTGGGGGACCTCCCTGATAGACTGTTAGAGGTTGTGGGCACAGTGTCACGCATTCATAACGTAACCGATAGCAAGTGTGGCAGCAGTGATAAGTTACGTTAACTGCCGCTAACATCAACACAGTACTGTAAAGAATATATTTGTAGCCCAGGGATGAGTTATTCCCACGCGAACAGCGTGCGACAACGAAGAATAATGGGTAGCCTCCCCACCAAGCCGTCACGTGCAAAGCGCGCCGGCTGTCACCGCTGTCGTCTCAATAAAGTGATCACATAATGGCTACCCGTAGGCAAGTCACCATCAGTTGCGCCTTGGCCCGAAGGCCAGCGGAGTCCCTTGACTCCTAGCGCTGTCACAAATTCAGACAGGGGGCACGTGCTCCGACTCAGTGGGTGACAGCGGTTCGGGTATCAGCTGCTACTTTGTTTCTAAATCCATAAATAAATCTATGAATTCAGAGGTGCGGACGCTGATTGGATCGTTGCGTGGAGGAGTGACGGTTCGTCTCAGACTCAGTTACCCAAATCTGAGAACCCCCATTGGCACTTGGGCAAGAGCTGCCAACACGGTGTGCCGGATGTTCCATGCCGCACCGCCGAAGTGGCGCAGCAGGAGATGACAGCTCTCTCCGGTTAGGGACCACATAGGATTGCTAATAAAAAAAATTATTAACTCCCCACCCACATTTCGTGGCTCTCTCCACCAAGTCCCAATCAGTAGGCCTCAGTAGGCCTAGAGGTACCAGTTATCCCAATAGGTGATAACCCGATGCTGTTGATGGCGCAACACAACTGGCCATTGGTCCCGACAATGCAGACTGCCAGTTCAGCTGAGCAGGCCCACGCCCACAAAGCTCACTGTATAGACTGCATTGCCTACATGTTAGACTCTCATGTCTAATCGTAGAGACAATTCTGTGGGGGACCTCCGGTCGCAGCATGTTGCGCCATGGATTTTCTTTATTATATAGAACACACAGTCTTTCATACATGTATTAGGTTACCATGCAAAAAACCCACACTGGCATGCTCGGAGCGACCGCGCGCACACAGCGGACCAAGCCACTGCGGCGCGCGGACGCTCCGACGCATGCGCGCACACACCGCTTACCTTTAGGGCCCCTGGCCGTTTGCGTCTGCGGCAACAAATTGCCGGCTGACAGCCTGTCAGCGAAGCGGTCCCGCTAGGAGACCAAAACAGTGGCCTGTCAGCCTGTCAAACCCCGATAGTAATCCACTTCCCATTCTTAGATAACCTAAAATAATACAAAAGTGGCCAATCTGCTCAGATTCAGGCGTCGATCGAATGTCCGATCGAGTGCGCGTTCGGTGGCCCTGCTGAGCGCCGCGACACTTGAGACCTTCCTCATTAGACCCCTCAAACAACCCTACAAAATTTCAGCGCTCCATTCGGAGCGGAAGTGGGCGCACCTATATGCCCATTTTTGCATTTTCGATACAACAGGGGTTGTATCGGAGGAGGACCGGACCAACTTTTTCAATATTTATTCAATCAAATTGAAAATCTGGAATTAGCAGTCATCTACTGTGTTATTTATCATACCAAATTCTCAGCTACGGCGGAGCCCGTCCGGCGGAGCTAGGGCCGCTCATGTCGGGCGCCCCCGCGGTCATTCGAGGACCGCGGAAACTCACTAATAGAAGTTATCTGTACCCGCCCATCCGTTCTGGACAGAAGGGTTAGGGAAAGGCGGTTTTAGGGGAAGTTCAATGCATTGAGTGAATATGCATCTTTTTGTCCAATGAGACATGCGGATTCGCGTGACTATAGAAAAACCATCTGTTAAAAACTGTCCTAAAACAGTGGATTCCGGGCCCTTCCCGCAGCCAAACCCCCCCAAAAGTACTCAGGTCCGCCCGCTGCGCGGGCGGGGGCTTGGCCTCCGGTCTCGCGGGGCGACGCACGACCGTTCCACTTTTAGTATATAGAGATGAAAAACCCGTGGTTGACTCGCTACAGTACATGCCAAAACCCACGTTCGTGGGGCTATACCGCATTCTTAAAATCCGAGAATGAATAGAGATGCAAAACAAGATGGAATTTCACGTGGTCGAGTTCGTGCGAGTGCACTGAATGCTCATAGAACAAGCTCCGTTGCTGTTCTGGCTAACGCCGTCAGAGAGGGAGAGAGAAAGAGAGAGAGAGAGAGAGACAAACAGACAGACAGAGAGAAGCACCCCTTCAGCTGCAAGTATGCAGGCGGTGAAAGCGGGAACTTCGTAACGTATCTACACGACACATTCGAGAGGAATTTGGTCCCCCCCCCCGCCCTCCCCTCAACAACTCCCAAGGGAACAAATGGCGGTAATACGACTAATTTTTTTAATAGCATTTTGGATTCGCTCGAACGGCACAAAAGAAGAAGCTCAAATAAAAAACAATTAACGAGTTTGGGATCGCCTCCTAGCAGTACACCTTACCGGATCCCTGGCAGTTGCTCACGCGAAACTCGTTGCCGTCCGTGCAGTTTCCAATCGCGATATCACCACGGTCCGGCGGCCAGAACATCGTGCGCCAGTAACGAACCCACATCCCAGACTCGCCCACACTCTCAACCGCAAACGAGTTACGACCGCGCGTCAGCTCGCGCTGCACTTGGTTCGCACCGGCCATGCCACACGCCTCCGATCGCGTACCAACCCAACACGCGAGCTGGTGGCACTTCTTGCCGCTTCCTGTGATCGCTGGGACGATTGCTTGGCCGATCGTGAATGCGGAGACCGCGAGGTCAGCACCTTGCGCAGCGGTGATACCGGCTTCTGCGCGAAGCTCGCGGGATGGCTCTTCGACGTACAGAGGCACTTGGTCGTTGATAGACGCTGCGTTGGCGAGGCTGAGGAGAGCTGCGATGGTCGTGACGACGAGCTTCATCTTCTTGAGCGTTTCGGGCAGCAAATTTGAAAGTGGGTGTTTGAACCCGTCGCCTTGGATGGAGACAGACAAGAGGTCCAAGTCTTCAAGGGTGAGACAGTGTGTCTGTCCACACAAATTGGATGAGTCTCTTCGTCTGTGGAGGATGTTCGTGTTGTTGGTATCCAATTTGAACGTGTGTATCAATGGATAGCATCTTTTTCGTATAGGGAGAAGCCGATCCGACAAAAGCTCAAGACAGATGACTTGGAGGAAACCCCACGTCGACTGATAAGCGCAGTTCCGTTCGTAAATTTTATCGGCTTCAAGCTGTCTTGATGAGTACGCAAATCGACCGCGCGTAATCCCACCGAGAAAAAAATCCGATGAGAAAGACAGCTGTCTCCGGCTTCCTGTACACTGCATGTCCAGCTCTATCTGGCAAAAAGCACGACTGTCCACTTTCCAACCGGTCCAGCTCAACTAATTGAAGAAAAACATGTAGTGAAACTACTGATTGGTCGATATTGATAGAGCCCTAGTTTACGCCGAGGTTCCCACCACTTGTGATGACGATGGCTGTGTTGAGGAGAGGAAGACGGTGATGTCTGCCTCAAATCCAGATGGAGACCTGTCTTATCCCATCGAGCACCTCCAACGCGTCGAATAGCCGGCTTGCAGCTTTTCGACACTCGCTTTTAGTTATCCATCATGTGAGGCGTCGTCGCGATGTGTTGTTTGTGAAGTCGTTCGTGTCTGGGAATGGTCATTCCGCAATTCGCGCAGCTTTACGCAGATCAAGCCAAATGAAGTTCCTCTTTCATACAATCGCCAGCCTTGCTCTCGCCGTAACCGCAGCGTCGGCGCAGACGGATGAATCCGACGCGATCATCCCGTTTGCTCAAGAGCCCGAGTTCTACGACGGTCCTGATGCGATTATTCCGTTTGTCGATGAGCCAGGATACACGGACGCAGCAGCCACGCGCAACATGGACTTCAGCAACCTGGAGAATCGTCAGCTTCTCGTCGGTGCCGCTGTTGCGGGCTTCCAAGTTGCAGCTGCCGTTGCACCGATTGTCGCAAGCTTCATCGAATCGAGGAAGAAGAACTGCCAGCAGGTCGCGTGCTGGATTGGAACTCCCGAACGCACATGTGGTATCAGCGTTGCGGAGCAAGTTCAAAATGAAGTCACCAAGGGCCGCGATCGATACCGAATCGAGAGCATTGGGGAGAGCGGTTTGTGGGTGCGCTACTGGCGCACGCAGTTTGAGCCTATCGATCGTGGAGACATCGCCACAGGCAACTGCACGAACGGCGCCCAGTTTGCAGTGAGCAACTGCCAATCAACTGGCCGAGTACACTGCTAGAGCGTAGTACATTGTAGTGTGTTTCCATGAGTGAATACAGAATCCTCCAGCATTGACGATACAATGTATTTTCGTCGTTTATCTACCCGGAAAAGCATATTATCAGAAATTCGGCACGAACACATCAAGGATCATGCGTCGACCTGCTTGGCCCGATGATGAAATTGTCGCAACGAGGTGAAAAATGTACTCACCAATTTCAGCAATGGACCCTGCCGGTCGACTGGCAATTGGTCACGGCAAACGTCACACCGTCTGTGCAGTTACCCGTCGCGATGTCACCGCGGTCGATTGGTTCGAACTGCGTGCGCCAGTAACGCACCCACGCGCCCGTTTCTTGGATGCTTTCAAACGAATACCGATCGCGGCCCTTGGTGACTTCGTTCTGGACTTGCTCCGCAACACTGATGGCGCACGTTCGATCCGACGTCTGAATGAAGCATCCTACTTGCTGGCATCGCTTCTTTCGGGACTCGATGAAGCCTGAGATCAAGGGCGCCACGGCAGACGCGACCTGGAACCCAACGACCACTCCTCCGACCAAAAGCTCGCGGTCTTGAAGACTGGTGAAGTCCAAGCCCTGCGTGGCGTTCGTATCCGTGTAACCGGGCTGATCCCGGAACGCGATGGTAGCGTCAGGGGCGTAAAATTCTGGTTCTTGCGCGAAGAAGACCTCATCGTTTTCCGTGGCGCCGCTAGTAATGACGATGGGCGTCGGGAGTGGAGTCTCTTCTCCCAACGAAGCCGCGCCGTCGTCGACAGTGGGCTCTTGGGCAGACGCTGATGCAGCTGCAAGCAATGCAAGACCGAGGGTGTAGAGCTGGAGCCTCATTGTTGTGGATCAGCGAGAAATGAATAATGACAACACGCACGAGACGCCGTGGAGGTTCTGGATGTGACCGCCTCTTTTCAGTGCGCAAAACTTCGAGGGGCATCTGGCTCTCGGTGGTGTTTACAAGGTTTTGAATTGCTTATGCAGTGTCGATGACAGAAACTCATCGGGCTCCACGCAAACGAGGTGGTGGAAAGCCCAAACATCAGCACTGATGAGTACACGGCGATTTGTACAGTACTCATCAGTTCGTGTTCCCCAATACACATGGTGAAAATTATTGTCCAATCAAAAGAATTATACTTCCATTTTGTCCAATCCTCGTATGTCAAACTGGACCACGCTGTTTGCAACGGATCCGATCGCCCAGGTGTACCTGAGTCCAGCCTGAGGTGACAACGCGGTGAGCGTGAGAGGGACAATGCCGGGCTGTATGCGTGTACAGAATAGTCCCTATCCAACTATCCCCACCCACGGGATTTCCGTTCTCCATACAGTAGCCAGTGTTCCTGAGCCTTCTCCGGGGACAGCTGTGTTCCAACGCAGAAGTCGAGGCTCCAAGCCACGTGGATTGGCGCTTTGGACAATACCTGAACGTCATCAAGTCGCCGGTCGTCAATGGATAATTCTCTGGTCTCGTTCTCGACCTCACAGCTCCACCCTCACTCCAAGACCCACCCGGAAACCCTCAACTACCAAGACTTCACAATGAAGCTTACAACCACGATCATCGCGACGCTTGCTGCTGCTACCTTTGCCCAAGATACGATCATGTCGATGCCCCACGAGCTCCCTCACTTCGTGGAGGAGCCTCGTCAGCTCGGCATGACGCCTGTCCAAGGAGCTGACCTCGCTGTTTCTGCCATCTCCATCGGTCAGTCGATTCTACCAGCGATCACGGGAAATGGCAAGAAGTGTCATCAGATGGCGTGCTGGATCGCCACGCCCACGGAGGCCTGCGGCATGGTCGCCGCCAACAAGGTCCAGCGTGAGCTGATGCGCGGTCGCAACGCGTACACGATCGATGGCGTCGGGCCCACGGGCATGTGGGCGCGCTACTGGCGTACTATGTTCTGGCCACCGGATCGGGGTGATATCGCCAAAGGCATCTGCTCCGACAACAGCACGTTTGTCGTGACCAACTGCCAGGGGACAGGAAAAGTTTATTGTTAATCAGTCGCCATGCGATCTTCTTCGGAGTACGAGGTGTTTCTCCTGTTTTTTTCTCGCTCTCCTAGCAATTGCAAGTATGAACATGAGCTCAAACGAGAACTTTGTGATATGAAACGCGGTCGGAACTTGCTTGGTGGATTCTGGAACTGAGAAACTATTTTAACCTTCACTCTCTTGCTGATATTTCGAGAGTGAATGTGAGATATCATAGTCGCAGTCGCCAATGGGATCGTGTCTGATAAATGTCGAGTGCATCGCGAGATCTTTGCGAGCCGTGACTCGCGGTATCTGGACACTCTGCTGCGTGGACAGCTCTCTAACTTCACTCACCGGGATCACACACACTCGTGGCTGCTTCCGCTTCCGACTTTGTAGTCATTTCAGAACATGCACGCGCGCACGCATATCCCTCCGTACGATCGACCTTTTCACTCGACAACAATGGAACATGAATCAAGTCACGGATATCCCCACACCACCACCGACTCCAGCGTGCGCTGCCTGTACGCCAACAAGCCGTGCTTCAATCCCCGCACAATCAAACGCAACGGCGAGATGCACCGACTCTGTGAACTCCATCGGTCAAATGCCATCCGGAACCAACGGCGCTGGCACGAAAATCGCCTTCGACGGACGAGAGAGAAACGCCTCGAGAGAACACAGCGGGATTTGTCTCCCCAAAGTGTTGCCTACGAAGACACCACAGACCAAATTCTTGAACTGCTCGGTTCTCTCATACCTGACCAGGTTCCACTTTCACAAGATGTCTCGTTCCTCGAGCACGATTTTGATCCGTCTGACGACGAAGAGCTGCAGCAGTATCTCAAAGAGCTCAATCTCCCCGGAGACCCTCTATTCGAATTACTTGAAGGGATTGACACTCCAGATCTTATCAATTGAAATATCTAGCCTAGAAATGCAAATACGATTCCCGGCGCGTCTTGTTTTGCTTTTACTACGTGTTTCGAATCTTTTAGCTCTTCTGGCTCAAGTAAAACGAACGTGAAGGACATTTCTCAAGCAGGACCCACCACTAACACTGAAGGCATCAAAAGAAGAATGCAAAGCTTCTCTACCCCGAAGCTCATGCCAATTTTGGAGAGTCGAGTACCTAATATGCTGCCATCGAACCACCGAAAACTGCGAGATATCGGAATTCTGGCAACCATCATTCAGAGAACGAGAGATGCGTTTCGCTTTGCACTCTTCGGCGATATCTCAACGGTTCATTTGCGAGAGGATGTACAGTTATTCCCGAAGTCTCGAGAACGACACAGAAATGCAGCTGCCAGGAGAGCTTTCTTGTGTTATGGGCGTCTTTAGATCTGTCCTGGCGTAAACGTAGCGAGTATGCGTTGAATGCGACTCCCAAGGCAAACCATTTATCATGCAAGACGCGTAGGAATCCGAGCTGCTGTGCGAGATATTAAACGGCGCTATTGCGATATCTATATTTGTTTGATGCTCATCGTCCCGATCGCTCACGGCGATGGCCACAGTTGAGGCAGAGGCAGCAGTGCTATCTCCCCGCACGAGATCATTCAGCGATCACCCGCAAACATGGAAGACCAAGGCGCGAATCAAGAAAAGCAACTTGAGGATATCCACTTACGCTGCCAGTATCCAAACAAGCGCTGCCCTAATCTCCGAACGACCAAGAACAACGGCCAGCTCCATCGGTTTTGCGAGTACCATCGGGACGGTGCGAGGAGGAACCACAGGCGCTGGCTCGAAAACCGTGCTCGGGAAGCTGAAGCGAAGGGTCAAGGTGGTAGCCAGAATCTCCCCACGCCAGCATCAGTCGAAGTCCGTGTGGCTGCCGACGAAGATCAAGGGCAGGGCGGACAATCGCCACAGTTCGTCCGTACTGAGGCCGAATTAATCGAAGAGATGCTGAGCGAGTACCTCGACGACTTGCTTTCACCATCCGATGCGATGTTTCGTACGCTTGGCGCCTCGGGAGCTCAGTTCGAAGAAGATTAAGTTGGGCTGCCAAGGCCTGCAAGTTGCTTCATTTCAGTTCCCAAGCATGCCACGGTTCAGGCGTTTGCTCTTCGACGGAAAATAGCTCAGTCGTCGCCAATGCATTCTCCTCGAGTACAACTCTTTGCATACCTCGATTACAACTCTTTGCATACCTCGATTACGACTCGTTGCATAACTTGATTACATCTCTTTGCATAGCTCTATAACAGAAAATATCGATTTCGATTTGTTTCTCTAACCGCTCACCCGAGTCCGATTTGTCCGCGATGTATAGTCAGTTCGACACAGATCTCCTGATTCGACTATTGTAGAGGGCGAGAAGTGCATCGCCCACTAGCTGCTTGTGGAGCGTCGATCGAAGAGAGACAGAATAATGGACGGGCTTATCTCAGTGGATGCGGAGTACCCAACGAGAGTGATGATCCGTACCCATTTCGATCTTTTTCTGCTGACTCCAAGGGAGAGATCTTGCTAGTCAGCACAGAGAAGATCGAAATCTTCGAAGGGAGTCAGGTCTCGCACCGAAGAACCGCAGCGTGCGACAGCGCTCAGTCGGTTCGCCGTTGTGTCTCAAAGAATGCGGTTCGGTGACATGTGTCCAACCGTGTCCGGTAAATCGATGCCAGATATCACCTCCTCACACTCGACGGTTACACACGCGTGTTATCACGTTCAAAGTGGCTACAGAACCGCGTCCGCTAGTGAAGAGGTGGTGCCTGAGGTCGAGAGGTCACGAAAACGCCACTTGGCGATTTGTCGATCAGACACGAAAGACTCTAGAGCAAACTCAAATGAGCGAGTCTCTTCACAATGATCACTGCCTGGAGAGCGTGGATCGCTTCCTGCGCTGCCGGTACCCAAACAAGCAATGCAATGAACTTCGCACGATGAAGAACGATGGAACGCTGCATCGCTTTTGTGAAATACACCGTAATAATGCCAAGAGAAACCAGGATCGGTGGTATCAGAAGAAGCGTCTAAACCTTATGTCCCAGAGACTTGTCAAACCGGAGGCCCCTCGCTCGCTGACAGCTGTGCCGACGGATAATGCATCGCTCCAAACCTGGGCTCGTCCAGCCGAAACACCAGAAGTGACATTTGACCTGCTCGACACTACTCTCGACGACGATCTCGTCGAGTTCCTGAACGAGCTGCTTCCACTAGACGGCGCAAGCACCTGGTTTGAGTAACTACCAAGTTCGAGCAACTACCGGAGGTCTCATCGACATCACTCCCAGCATATTCCGGGATTCCATTTCACTGACGCCGTCAGTATTGTCTCGCTCCGAGGACGCGATCGCATTCCAGAAACAACCCCTCCCAATGGGGATCGGCGGCGCTTACAGTCGAATCATAGCAAAAGCTCGCCGCTCAAAACAAATGCTAATATACCTCCGACCTATTCAGTTCGCACAAACGCATCTTGGTGCTTAAAACTACGTGGATGCAGATTGTGTTGACACTTCAGAATACGGCATCTGAGGTGCTGTATCTTCTGGTTGCCCGTGCAGAGCCCATAGGATAAGTGAGCCATTGGGAGTGATGGTCAGTATCCGTATCCACTTCCAACAATATTAGAACTGAACCAGGCCTGTCGCCGCAGAACATAATATGTTCAGCGACGAGAGGCCAGATCGTTCTCTCCTCGCGAGATCGAGACATTCCTACGAGCCAGCTCGTGAGAAGTCGTGGGACAGTGAGACCGAAATGTTTTATCAGCTCAAATCGTTTGGATACGAAGATACCCAGTTATAATGCATCATGACGAACGCTTGCAAGCAGTCAGCGCGTGAACGCGTAGATCTCTTGAGCGTGACTGCAACGAGATCTTGAAACGCATGCGAACGATTGAAATCACAGACATTATGGGTGTGAATGAGTCGTGGCTTCAGAATGGAGTGTCTCCCCCCAGAAGTACAGAGGAAAAACATATCGCGAGCCTCCCACGAACAAGATCGGCAGAAATCTCTTCATTCTCTGCGTGCTCCAAGCGAAGAAGCTACTAGGCGGCGTGGAACGTGCTGGTGCGAGAACTTCAGACAGCGCCAAAATGCGCCGTTGCCGTCGCCGTCGCTGTCGGGTGATCTCACAAGTAAGCCGACGAAATCACGCCTTCATCTCGCCCGACACGAACGCTCCGATTCCTCCTCGACCGCTGACGAAACTGCGTCGAACGACAATGGCCTCTCTGCAGACTCACCGTTTGAGTGTCAGTGGATGGTCTCAACATCAGACCATCCAGTGGAGCTACCGGTTCATCTTCAGTTCTACCGGTTCCCTCCGCGATCGGTTTCACTGGCAACATCCATAAACTGCCCACCAATTATGGACTCGGAAACGCCCCGAGTTTCTACGGAATTAGCGAGCGAGAGAGAGTCGTCGCATTGAGCAAAAGAAGATGGCGGACGCGCAGGTCAAGAAGCTGAACGAGGAGATCGAGCGCCTGGAGCTCGACCTCAAGACGCTCGAGGGCGCGTGCACGACGACCGAGGCGGCCAAGAAGTGAGTTCGGGGCCACCGAAATCGATGGAATGGAATTAACGGAGACTTGTAGGATCGCCGAGTACTGCCACTCGACGGCCGACCCGTTCCTGGGCGAGAACGACGGGCCGAACCCATGGCAGGCCAACAGCCAGGGCGGCGGCGGTTGTGTGATCCTGTGAGCGGTGGAAGGAACGAGCAGATGAGCTCATCTGCCGTTTGGAGGAGCAGCCCATTGTATCAATACGATCATCTTTATATATTCACAGGACACGCTGCAGAGTGAGCGGAGGAGGAGGAGGGTAAAAAATCAATTGCTGGCGGTCGTCTCTATTTCTTCTTGGTCTTGTCTGCATTCAGGAAGGCTTCGCCCTTCTTGCCTTCAAAACCGGCGCGCTAAATGGAAAATAAAGACGGGACGTGAGTGCTCCTGCGTCAAGAGGCGAGACTGGCTCGATGAGAAACCACTTACGGGTGCCGCGGGTTTATCCTTCTTGTCCTTCTTGTCTCTGCCACCGCCTTGCAGGTTCTCTAATCTCTTCTTCTGCTTTTCCTTCTTCTGGATTTCCACGGCCGTCGTTCGCTTTTTCCTGTAGAAAAAATTAAAACCAATTGTAATCAGACCTATGCCCGGACAATAACGCGAATCGATGACGACCAACGTACCATTCCTTGGCGCTCTTTGCCTTGGCCTTCTCCTTCTTCTTCAGCTTCTTGCGCAGCAGCTTCGGATCATCCAGCACCACCTCGCCCGCAGCCTGCTTCAGCGCCTTGTTCCACTGCTTAGCCTCCACGAGCGCCTTGCCCTCCTCGGTCTTTTTCAGCTCCTCCATGCGCTGCTGGTTTCGCTCGGCCTTCTTGAGAAGGTTCTTGATCCCGCGGACTGCCTGGCCGTTACGCGTCTTCTTCTTCTCTTGCTTGTTCTCGTCGGCCAGCAGCAAGCTGCCGTATGAGATCGACGAGGCCGAGACCTCAACTTCGCCGCTACTCTGTTCCTTCGACTCGGCCTTGGTTCCGTTCGACGTCGCCTCTTGCTCCTGCTGCTTCTTGTTGTTCGCAGTCTTGTTAAACGCCGCGCCGTTCGTCGCCGCGGCGCCCTTCCGCTTCTTGTTCGCCGGCTCGGGTGTCTTGGCATTCGCGTTCGCTTTTCGCTTTTTGCCATTCTGCTCATCCGCCTTGCGCTGCTCGCGCATGGCCGCGAGCTTGGCCGCGAGCCGCTCTTTCAGCCCGTCGATGCTCACGTTGGACGGGTCCTTGGCCGGCACGAGCGTCTTCTGCTCCTGCTTGCCCTTCTTCTCCTCGGCCGCGGCCTCTTGCTGCCGCTCTTCGTTCGTCTTCTGCTCCGACGGATTGAACTTGGCGCGCTTGATGCCTTTCTTCGACGACGCCTGCTGCTTCTGCGCCAGAATATCCTGATCACACCAATAACCCCACCGTCAGCACCGTCTCTCTCTCTCTCTCAACTACGCGCAACGCACGCGGTGGTACTTCTTGCTGGGCTTGGGCGCCGACTTTTTCCAGTTCTCTTCTTCGTCCGTCGGGAAGTAAAACTGCGCCGGGATCAGCTCCATCGCGTCGCAGAAGAAGCGGTCGTCGCGCTCGATGCGCCGCAGCAGCGCGTCCTTCTCTGCGTCGTCTCCCGCCGGCGTCGGCGCCGCCAGCAGCCGCCGGCCCAGCACCACGCCCGTCATCTCGTCTCTTCACGTGTCTCGGGTCGTTTGGTGTCGTTTCCAGCAGGTTTATGACTGGCGAGGAGATTGCTCGGCATATGATTGGTTGGAAAAATATTTCAGACGTAGTTATTGGTGGAAAAGAATACTGATCTGAGTATAACGTATCAGATGATTGTATCAGATGATCTTCTGAGGAACATATACGGGGGGAACACGCGCCACGTCGATAGAGACCTGACCAGCATGGGGATCGGCCAATGGATCAACGTCACGAGCATCTCGGTCGCGCTTTTCGTACGTGTCGAGTCGTTCTATGCGGCGCGCGCGGCTCTGCTCTGCGTGCTCACGGTTCTCCGGCTTCTCTAGGCGCTCTACTTCGCGTACACGAGCCAGCAAGTGCGTGCTCCCAATCTTTTGTACCTCGTCGTGCTGTGCTCGTTTGACCTTCTTCCCCTCCTTGGACCATTAGATCTACAGCATCATGTACCCGACGTTCGTGAACGTTGACGGCCCAACGCTTGATCCACTGTGGCCTGTACGTTGCCAAGGAACGGTCTGGCATGATACCATACCTCACGATGTGATGACTGTGCGATGCTCGTAGGAAGGAGAGCACTTGCACGCGGAGCTGTATCTCTCGAGTCGCCGCGAGTGGGACCCGAAGAACGACTTTGCCGACCCGCTTGTGCTGCGCGTGGGCGATTTCTCGGACCTTACGTTCGACTGGCAGGACAATGCGCGGTTCACGGAGCTCAACGTGTCGAGGTCCTCGCTCAAGCAGCTCCAGCAGCAGCACAGCACGACAGATTACGAGAAGGAGAGACTCTGGCGCGCGCTGCGCTCTAACGGAACGGTGTATCTCCATGTCCATGTGACGCGTCGCGGCTTCTCGCCAAACCCGTCGCACGATAACTACGCACCGCTCGCCACTGTACACCAGTCGAACCCGCTTGTGCGATACGCGCCACGACCAAACGCCAAGAACGCCACGTATCTGCTCGCTGAGTACTTCCCGCAGTTCTATCCGCCGGAGGACACGCTCGAGTTGTTGTACAACGAAGTGGACGAGACGGCCGTAGGCGACGACCCGGCAAAGACAGCGGACGTGATCTCGTTCTGGAAGCCGCACATGGCGATCCGCCTCGTGACCGACTTTACCAAATATCCGCATCAGGAGATTCCGCCGCTCGTGTTCCCGAACTTGCGGTACCATCAGATGCGCGACCACTCGTACAAGTACGTGCCGTCGATGTACCTGGACGACATGGGGCTCACGATGGACAAGCTCGTGCCGCTGAATCGCACCGTCCGAGAGCTTCCTCTCAAAATCTCGTACGAGCCCATGTCTTACGCGCGATGGCAGATCCTGTTGACCATGGAGCTGGCATTTAAGACCCAGGAATCTATGGGGTTCACGTCGAATGATTTGGACTCGATGCGCGGCATGATCGCCGATACGAACCCCTACTTGCTCGCCGTGACAATGACTGTGTCATTGCTCCACATCCTCTTCGACTGGCTCGCGTTCAAGAATGATATCAGCGATTGGCGTAAAAAAAGCAGTGAACGCGAGATGGTCGGCGTATCTTTGCGTTCTATGGTCATTTCGCTCATCTCGCAAACGATCGTAAGTCGCTTGGCAGGTAGTCCAACCAGATCGCTCGCTAACTTGCGTTTGTGCGCTGTAGATTTGTCTCTACCTGATGGAAGAGAAGACGACGCTCTTGATTCTGGGTCCCTCGGTCATCAGTCTTCTGCTGCTCGTATGGAAGATCTTCAAGGTGTGGCGCGCCACCGCTGGCTCCAAGAAGACGACAGGCAAGTCGGCAATGTCGACCACACAGAAGGCAGACGCCATGGCTACGAGCCACTTGCTGTTTGTACTCGTCCCGCTTATGGTGGGATATGCCGCGTACTCGCTCATTCACAAGAAGCATGTTAGTTGGTACAACTGGTTGCTTGGCTCCCTCACTGGCGCTGTGTACGCATTCGGTTTCGTGCTCATGACGCCACAGCTCGTGATCAATTACCAGCTCAAGAGCGTTGCGCATCTGCAGTGGCGATACCTGATCTATCGCGCACTTAACACGTTCATCGATGACCTCTTCGCCTTCATCATCACCATGCCGACCATGCATAGGCTGAGTTGCTTCCGCGATGACATCATCTTCCTCATTTACGTTTACCAGCGATGGATTTACCCCGTGGACAAGACTCGCAAATTCGACGACGATGATGGCGCTGGAGACGACGATGCGGATCAGCTTAAAGAGAAGCCTCACAAGGAGTAGCAAAAGTTGGAATGGAGCGTCAGTTCAACCAATTTCATTAGATAACTTATATTTTACGTTTTTCAGAGGTACCTCAGGGACATTTCGACCTGGAACCAGTTTCGCGGAGCAAGACACGCAGTCAATAAAATAGAAGAAGCTTGGGTTGGAGTCCTGGTGGAGCTCACATCGGAGACGTTGTGACTCCAGCACCGAAAGCAGAGTGGGAGACCATCGGTCGTGGCACGAGCGGTGGCGACTGAGCCTGCTGCTCCATTACTTGCTTGACACTACGGAGTCGCTCATCTAGAGCCTTCACGAAAGACGCGACACGCTTCTGGTCATCGATCGTCAATGCCGTCTGCGAAGATGGAGCCAAGGCCTTGATTCCCTGTGGCGCTTCCATGAGAAGACTCTCCAGCAAGAGCATCGCCTGGAGGTAAAGTTCGTACGCGGTCCGAGACTGGCCGAGCACCTCTTTAATCGCTCCTTCCTTTCCCAGTCGGATCGCGTGAGTGTAGAGAAGCTCGTCTTGAGATACCACAAGCGAGCGTAGCTCTTCACTAACTTGGCTTGAGGCGACGAATGTCGCCATGCGCTGCTTGCACTGGTCTGCTCGGTCCAAGAACGCATTCAGTTGCTCAACGAGAAAAGCCATTGAAACCTTGCGACTTGCGTCGCTCCACAGAGCTGATGTGTTCTTCTCAACCGAAGAGCTTGAGCCGCTCGACAATCTTCCGGTAAGAGCAGGGTCTTGACGGAGATACAACAGAGCATGCTGGATCATGCGCATGCACTTAACGTACAGTGCTAGAGCTTCCGCAGCGAATACGTATTGCTTCTTCTCGACCAAGATGTTGGACCCACTTCCCAATGCAACACTGGAGCTTGAGACTCCGACCAACGCCTGGTGACCAGAGGTGGAAGAGGCCGAAGAACTCAACGAGAAAACCGAAGCGAGATTCGTTCCGGATGCGGAGAGTGAGTCATCGGTGTTCATGGCTGACAGCGAAGAGCTCATCTTCCACAGCTGCTCAGCAATTGGGGCGATAGCCTGGATGCGAAGGTTCACGATGTCGACAAGCTTCTGGGCATATTCGTGAGAGAACTCGACGGCAAAAGGAGCCGGGGAAGTCGTACGAGAGTGTGTGGTAGTAAGACGACCAGATCCACCAAGTTGGCCACTGGTTGTGATACGAGCTTCGGTTGCGGATCGCGGTGAAGACGAAGAGGAAGTCGGCGCCGTGCCTTTTTCTGCGTCGTCAATCAGCACATATTCGCCACTGCTGTCGAGCGCATTGGTGTTTTCGTTGGGGTTCTTCTGTCTCACGATGGCTGCGTGAGTTCGAGTTGCTCGACCAAAGAATGATGAAGCACGAAGATCCGCAGGCTGTGCATTCGGCGACGGGCTCTCGGAAAACTCCTTAAACGGGTTGATACGCGGTCCTGGGCTGGGAAGCACGTTGGGGCTCATCTGCGGGCTCAACTTGGGGCTATTAGTATTCTGGTTCACCAGGATAGCTCCACTCGACGTAGCACGACGACCGCGACCAATTCGAGAGCGACGCAAAGCGGAAGAGCCAAAAGAGGTGTTGGTGTTGTTGCTGCTGGTGCTGCCGAATGCGTTTTGTAGCACTTCCATGTTACCGCTGCGCGAGCTTCGGAGCGACGATGCGTGAGCTGCCGTCGGTGAGGGATCTCCACTGTTTGCAGGCAGGCTTGTGCTTGTATCCAGCCTCGACTCAGACGCAGAACGTTCCTTGCTTCGTCGGTCATCCGAAGACACCCGGCTAGATCGTGCCGAGGGCACCTCTTGTTTCTCTTCATCATCGCCTTCTTCTTCCTCCTCGCGAATACTTGTTGTCATACGGATAGTTTGGAAGTCACTCATGCCTCCCTCCAACCCCTCGGCGGCCATGCCGACAAACGGATCTCGGAAGAACTCGTCGAAACCCATGCGGTTCACTGGTCGGCGGTGGAGTAACCCCAAGAGAAGTGTCCGGCACTCGTTCGAGAGAACGGTGTCCTTGGGGAAGCGCAGCTCGTTACGCTCAATGTTAGCAATTAGTTGAATGTGGTTCGAACCACCGTACGGCGGCTTGCCCACGACCAGCTCATAAAGGATCGTGCCCACTGACCAAAGGTCAGCCTTGGCGTCGTACTTCTGGAACTTGAGGATCTCGGGCGCCATGTACAGCGGCGAGCCACACAGCGTCTCGGCCAAGGAGGTCGTTGCCAGGTGACGGGCAAAGCCAAAGTCGGCGATCTTGAGCTGCGCGTTCGGCGAGTCCTCGGTGAGCAGCAAGTTCTGCGGCTTGAGGTCGCGATGGATGAGGTTGTGGGTCCAGAGGCACTTCATGCCCATGGCAAGCTCCTTGAGAAAGTGGCGCGCGACGTCCTCGGTGAGCGCCGCGACGCCCTTCTGCTGCTGACGGCGCATGTACTGCTGGAGGTCACCGCCGGCGCAGTACTCGAGCATGAGGTACATGTGCTTCTCGGTCTTCTTGATCTCATAGAGTTTGACGACGTTCGGGTGGTCGATCTGCCTCATGATCGCGATCTCCATCTCGAGGTTCGCGAGCAGCTTGGCGTTGAGCTTGGAGAGCGACATGGCTTTGATGGCCACGGGCATCTTCGTCACCTTGTGGTAGCCTTTGTAGACCACGGCGAAGGAGCCGCTGCCGAGCTTGCTCGTGACCACATAGTCTCCGATCGAAGCGCGCGATGACATGGCTCTCGGTGACCGACCAAAATCCAAACTTCTCTCTTTTTCTCTTCTTCCTTGAGCTGGTACTGACTTCTCCGACCTGCCCATCCCGCAACCAGAAAGAATCCACGTCAGAGACACCCATGATCAGAACGCACACACCGCTGCCACGTCCGCGGGCGTGCCTGCTCTCCGATGTCACCCTCTGCTCTTTCTTTCCACCACCGTAGAGGTCACAACGGAGGAGAAGAGTCGGGGAGCGAGGGCACTGCAGGACGACGCCTCGCGGGACGTTTGCAGCGATTGCGGAGCCAATTCGACGCACCGGAAGCTGCGCGCGCCACGGATCGACGCGCAAAGACGCGGCGCGTGCGGTGGACGGCTCGGAGGCGGGAGGCGCGGCGTCGGGGCCGCGCAATTGCTCGTCTCGTGGGTGACACCCCGGGGCCCGAGGAATGTCGCCTAATGAATGCCGTCTCGCCGGGCTTTTCCGGAGAAGGCCGGCATGGGTGTTTTTCTCCGACGTTAAATAACGCTAGGAACCGAAATAACCAACGCCGCGTCGTCATCACTTTGGGTCGGCGACTACGAGCCAATCAGATCGTAGCGTCATTTTGAAGTAGCCAATCAGATCGCAGGAAGCGTGCCGACGACGTCAGTGTTTGGCCAATCGCTGGCCCACACCAACGATGACGCTTTGGCCAGGTGAGTGATGGTGACCCAAGCAACGTTCTTGTGGGAAGAACAAGATATACTGAAATAGAAGAGCAATCTTCCCCCGGGTTGATTGTCGTAGATAACCTATATCAGTGTATAGGTTCAGACGTCGGGTGGGTCAGGTCGGGTGGGAAACTAGAACCTTCTTGGAACTGTCTGGTTTATCGGACCTTGAAGTTCCAGGGCAGCACTGGAAAACTCTCGACACTGCGAGGGGTTCCTTTCTCAGGAGAGCCCACGATGAGACAGCTCGCGAATTCAGCCATCAGCCACGCCGCTGATTTTCAGCACGCGAGGGCGCTCGGGGGGAAGCGCCAGTTATCAGTGATCTGCCGCCGTCTCCGCCGAATGCGGCGACTGCTCTGTTCCCGTTCTATATTAATATTTCATGCTCACGACCCTCAAGTATTTGTAGTTATTTTGTATGAATATTCATATCGATTTGAAGTGAAGTGAAAGAGAAGGATTGCTGGATTGACTGGACGATCGCAATGCGTTCGAGCGCTTCAAAAAGGCTTCTGGAGACGTCTACGCTGCTCGGCGTCCATGACGTGGGCAGTGGGGCGTTGGGACTTGATGTTGAAGGTGGCCGGGCCGCATCTCTATGCACCCGTCGTATTTCAGAGTCAAAGGAAGACTTACAACCCACCCGTCCTTTCTGTCTCGGGAAATGTATCAGTCTCAGTGGTAGACGGGTTGACGGGTTTGACCCATGTAAACCGCCCAGTCGTTTCGACCCGTGAGCTCTCGAGGCTCCTTGCTGGCAACCACATCGAGTCAACAATTCCACGACCCGACGCTTGGAGGACGGCGACGAGATGCTCGCGCTCCAGCACGCCAACTGGCAGCCACAGCACGACGACGAGCACTCGAGTCGCCATGGAGACGATGGCGTCGCCCATCCCCGGAATCTGCCGTTTTCCCATGGCCACGCAGCTGCAGACGAGCAGCCGTCGTTTGGGTCGACGCAGTTACTCACCGCGCGGTTTGCGCGCTCGCTGGCGTTGAAACAGACTCGCATCGAGCAGATTGTCGCGTCGCGAGCCGAGAGGGAGACGAGGTCCAAGAACTGCGTCTCCGAGAGGAAACTGGCCAAGAGACGCCTTGAGAAACTGCGGCGGCGCGAGAATGTCGAGCTGCGCGCGTCGATCGCGCAGATGCAGCTGAAGATTGCGTCGCTTGAGCGCACACGCTCGCTCGTGGACTCGCACTTGCTGCTCTGGCGAACAAATCGAACGGGCGCTGTGATCCAAGTGTGTCGGGAGTACTTTGTTCAGTTCGCGGGAGGATACTCCTCGACGACACCGCAGAGGGCGCTGCGACAAGACTCGACGCGGAACTTCGTGTACTCGGTGGCCGAGGAGGATCTTTTGTGTCGAGAGTATCGTGGGATTGACAAGTTTCTGGAGCAGTGGGAGATCTACACGAAGTATCACAGTGACTTCCGGTGTCAGCTTCGTCACCTCACACTTGCCGGCGAAGACGACAACGTCGTATCTGTCCATTGCCAGGCCGAGCTGGATCTGGAAATTTCCGATTTGACTCTTCAGAATCTCTACCCTGACTTCTACGCCCATGCACAGCAAAATCCCAAGTCCAAAGAGATCGCCGAGCACCTTGTAGGTAAGCGCTACATCATGGCGTTCGACAAGGTGCTCCACTTCAATCGCCACGGGAAGCTCTTTGCCCACGAGTCCAAAGTCCACTTGGTGTCGAGTCTTCTTGGTCTCTTGGAAGATCCATTCGCAGCGATGGAAGTTCTTGAAGGATCTGCGATGACAGTTGATGGCCATTGGAAGACTGCTGGAGTTGATTATATGCGCGTTGAACAGGAGGAGATGCATGACATACCCAGACAAATATTGTAGCCTGTCCATGTTCAAAACGTTGACTAAAACGATGGCTGACATCTTCGCCACGACCTTGATTAAGGCTAGACGAGGAGAGATGTAACGACTCCGTTCCCAATCGATCGGTCGATGTGGACTGCGAGGCTGCCCACCAACGAGTAGATGGCTCTTAGAACGGCCGCACTGGACGAGGACTTGCCGTAAGTGGCAAGCATTTCTGTGGTCGCCTGCTTCAGCGCGTTCATGTCCATCTCGCCCGCGTTTTCGTAGAGCAAACGCAGAATTACCATCTCTTCTGTAATTGTAGGAGGATTGGTGTCACGAGCTGAGAGGATCTGGACGTCCACCATGTGCTTCATCTTGGCTTTGAGGCGTGTCAGCACATGCTTTTGCTTGTCAAGTTCATCCTGCACTTGATTGCGGTCCGATTTGCTTTTCTCGAGGGCGTCTTTTACAGCGGCCACACCATGCTGCTCGGCCTCGACCTGTTCCTGCTCGGCTTCCATTGTTAAAATGGCAGCATGCAACTCGTCCTTCTCTGCCTTCAATCGAGCCAACTCATCGCGAAGTAGACTGGACTCTCCAGAGCTTGACTGTCCATTTCGTCGGCGCTTCTTCCGCCGCAGCGACTGGATAGCGGCCTCAATGTCATGCTTCTCCTCTGTCCTCAGAGCCAGCGCCTCGCGCAATCCTTGGTTTTCGAGCGCCGCGACCTCGCTCTCCATCACTACATCCACATCGGCTTCCGCTTTCTGCTCCTCGATGTCTTCTCCCGCCTGCTGGAGCTCTCGAAGCTCCACTTTAAGCCGAGCGATCTTCACTTCTCGCTGTTCGATCGCTTCTTCCCACGCGTTCTCTTCCTGCACGAGCCGCGACTCGACCTTCTCGCTCAGCGCGGCCTCGCTCCCTTGCTGCTTGAGCTTGGCCTCATACAAATCCACCGTGCCTTGCAGCGAGTCATACCGCCGCATCAGTCGCGAGCACCGGTCCTGTGCATCCGGATCTGCACACCCCAGCAACACCATATCACCAATCTCAGTTCAATCCAATAAACCAGCAACCTCCCCACGCACCGGCAGCCGCAAGCTCCTTGGCCAACTGCGTCAGCGTCTCGCGCCACTCGGCCTGCTTGTCCTCGTCGTCTTGCTCGCTTCGTTCCTTGAGCGCCGCGGCCGGCACGAGCGACATGAGCGACGTGCTCGTGGTGCTCGTCGCTCCTTTCGACGGCTGCGACGGCGGCGCCGCCGCGACCCGCAGCGGCAGCACGGCGCGCGCGCCTTCCGCCTTGACGATGCCGCTGATCTCGTCGCCCAGCGCGCGGATGTCGCCCACGGACGCCGAGAGCCGCGCCAGCGCGTCCGCGAGCTTCCGGCGCTTCCTCTCGGTCATGCTTGCTCGTTTGAAAATGAGGACCCCGCGAAAACACTGCCGGGTACCGGTATATCTACCGGCTATCATAGGTACCTCTTTCTTTGGATAATTAGGTGGTTTTGATATATATCAATTTAGAAATCTCGAAACCTGTGAAACGGGATGATGATGATGTAATGGAAGAGGAACTGGGATGGAGATGCCGAGGGTGTCGCGGTGTCATGGGCCGCTCTCTGCACGCGGCTGGAGGCTCCGGCGATAGAGGAGATCGCTGGAGTGCGAGGTGTGGAGCCGCGCACGGCAAGGCCGCGTCGAGACGAGAGAAAACGAGGTTTTGTGTCGAGAGGAGAAGGTGGTTGGAGCTGCGAGGTCGACGGGTCGACGCCAGCTTCCAAGCAGACCATGAACCGAACGGCGCCGTGTAATTGTCGGGAAACGAATGCGTTTTGCGGAGCGAAGGCGGTATTTGGTAAAGTGACTCGGCGATGGGAGTGGACCAGGCGCTTACTCGACCGAGAGGCCAGCGAGAAACGTGTGTTCCACGGCAACTCTGCATTGTATGCGTGTGGGGTCTTTCACTCTCTGCTTTGCACTGAGTCTGTTTCGAGGTGGGGCCCAGCAACTGCATGCGCTGCTGGTGGTGGAGGCGATCGTCTATCTTTTAGGGGCCGTTCGCTATCGCAGCAGACTATTCGGCGATTGAGTCTCGTCTCTTTGAAACTCGTTTTGCCTGGCCAGATCCTGCCACAAAGATCTTAATCCATGTCGTTCATGGCTATTCGTGTCACGCGGAAAACATCATTCAGGCTGAGGGAAACCGACCCATCGCTGGAACGTTAATTTTTGAAGGCCACATATCGCAATGTTCTCCGCCTTCGTAGCTGCTCCGAGTAGGAATCGAAAAGGGTCGAAGATGCTGTGATCACAAGACTGCGAACAAGCCTGCCGCTGGTGTCTTTTTCCGATCATACCAACAATCTCAACCCGGCTCGCTTGCACGCTGCTTAATTTTGCTTTGTGCGCAACGCAGATAGTTCGTGTTTCAGCCGTCGACGAATAAGAAACTCCCATCACATTCAAGTTCTAACGACGACGAAGTCGACTCACGCCTGCGACGCACCCGCATTTGTGATGACTGTGTAGCTCAGTCTGTGCACCGAAATCTGAAAAAATGTGCTTCTGATGTACCGTACCTTTACGAGTCAAGTCACGGGAGTAAAGTGCTTCTAGAAGTCCAGTGGCTGTTCGCCATGAAAATACATGAATGATCTTGACGAGTTATGAGACGATTCAGCACCTAAGGGTTGATCAAGTTAAAGACGAATCACTCATCGCAATCAAGGCGGGCAGTTGCTGTTAGTACCCGTTTTATTGCCGCATGAGCGGGAGATTGCTTCATCAGATCTGGTGATCGGCTTCCTCCATTTCTCTTCCCACGATGTGTTGACGTTTGCTGGAGGTGTATTTCGATTTACTTGTTCAAGGAACCAGCAAGCAGTCAAGGCATCCAACCATCCATCCTTCTTCGGTTGGTTGAGGTCGAAAATTTGAGATTCAAACGCATTTTTGACTTCTGTGATCACAATTCGTCGACGGTGTGTGCTGTGATACCTCCGTCGATAGCAAAAGAGATAGCTTCACGTCTCAGGACAGGACTACTTGAGCGGCTCTATCGGATGCATCGTACTGGTTTTAGTTTGACTGCCATTGACATCGACGCAATTTCTGCTAAAATCAATCCTCAACCTACAGTGCGCGGGAATAACGGGAAATCTGTGAAGAATCCAAAATGCACTCACGGTTCAGTCACATGTCGTTTGACCACACCTCCCGACCGTGACTAGCTCGGATCAGCACCATCTCAAGAGTTTCTCTTCATCTCTGTCGCTGTATCTACCATGCACGGACTAGCCTTCGCAAGCCCCCCATCATTTCGATCAAGACAAACATCTCGTCGAAGCCAATACTCGAGTTACAGTGCATTTACTGGCTGCTGTTGACAGGAGCAAGACCGCTGGTGAAGAAGTCGGCGAACTTGGCGAACGGGATCAGCTCCGTGCGGTCGTAGAGATCGACGTGACCGGCGTTCGGCACCCAGTGGAGCTCCTTGGGCTCGGCCGCCGCCGCGAACGCCGCCTCGCTGAACTCGCGCGAGTGCGCGCGGTCGCCCGACACGAAGAGCACGGGGCGAGGCGCGATCGTGCTGAGGTCGTCGAACGGGTAGAAGTTGAGCAGCTTGTAGTTGGTGATGAGCGTCGGGTGCGTCGTGAGGTTGCGCGTGGTGCCGGGCGCCGTGACCTCGCCGCGTGACGTGCGGTAGAAGTCGAAGAACTCGCGCTGCACATCGTCCTGGTCGGGCGCGAGCTCGTTCACCGTGCCGCCCGTGTACTCGGTGGCGCCGCCGTCGGCCTCGACCCAGCGTTGCGCCGACACGCGGTCCACGATCTGCTTGCGACCCTCGACCGACAAGCCGTTGTTGAGCCCACTGCGCATCACGGCGCCCATGTCGTACATGCTGGACGTGGCGATGGCGCGCAGACGCGAGTCGATCTTGGCGGCGCTCAACACGAACGAGCCGCTGCCGCAGATACCGAGCGCGCCGATGCGCGTGCGGTCCACGGACACGTGGCGCTGCGTGCCGAGGAAGTCGACGGCCGCGCTGAAGGCCTCCGAGTACAGGTCGGGCACGACGCCGTTGCGCAGCTCGCCCTCGCTACCGCCCCAGTGCGGCAGGTCGATCGAGACGGTCACGAAGCCGTACTCGGCGAGCTTGGTGGCGTAGAGGTTGGCGCTCTGTTCCTTGACGGCGCCGTACGGGTGGCCGACGATGATGGCCGGTGCGCCGCTGGCGGACGCCGTGAGGTTCTTGGGCGTGAAGAGGTTGCCGGCGATGCGCTGGCCGTACACGTTTTTGAACGTGACTGGCTGGAGCGCGACGGCGTTGCTGCGGAAGAAGTTGTCGGCGCCGAAGGTGAGGTTCTGTGCGTCGGTGGGGGAGACGAGGAGCATGGCGGAGGCGATGGCAGCGGCAGCGATGGAGAAGATGCGAACCATCTTGGACAGTTCGGTTGGCCTGAAGGTGGTTGGTTGGTGAGTGTGCTGTAGAAAGCAAGTTGTGGAGTGAGAAGGATAGGTGGGAGACTTGATGAGAGGTGGGTCAAGGTACGCGCTCGTCGTATTCACCGAAGTTTCTCGCTGGGGTTTCTGATAGCAAAGGAGAGGTAGGTTTTCCTCACAACTCGGACCCGCCTCCTGCCTGCGACACGAAAACTGCAGCACCATACCTTCTTAGTCGCGCAGAGATACGCGTCCCGGCAAGATGAGCGTGGTGTTGAAGTGGCTGGGGTGTTTGACACTGACGAGTGAGACATTCGAGACCACTTGTTCTTCTCGTGGTGTCATTGTGGGTGGAATTGGTCAAAGAGCGACTGAAGATACGAACCATTGAGTCACACGGTTGACGAATTTCTGGACAAGCACCTCACCGCGACGGAAGATCGGCGCACGAGTTTTGCTGTCGCGTTCAAAGGCAATCCGCTTTGTTTGCTCGATAACATCTGAGAATCTTCGTGGAGTGACGATCATTACACGGACAAAGTGAAGGTCCTTCAATACTGCGTGGACAGATGCTGTGGAAGAGCCATCACCCGAAAAAGTAAACATGTTGGAAGTCGTCCACGCCAACTCTTAAGCAGACCATGAAGTCGTTCTCACCCTGAGCAGACAACACATTTTTCGTCGAATCTATAACCAGAGCAGCCCCGCGTCCGCCATACGCAGACTCTATGAACTCGCCTGGCAAGGATGTATTTCCTCAGTTTTTTCTTTTATCGCTCCGCACCGTGGTCTCACCTCCTTTTCGCCAGAATAATCCTCCAAGAGTTTGGCACCAAGGAACCAATCGTGAACTGTGCATTTCTCTGCATGAATCGAAACAATTCTTGATATGAAAACGAGTCAGTAGTGATCCACAAGTGAGCTCCTCGAGTTTTGCCATGGTCTTGAACCCGCCACATATAGTTGGACGCCCGATTATATACCAACAGTAGCGTAGCGGACTCTGTCAATCCACTACTTGCCTTCTCTCGAGCGTACATGACAGATTAACAGATTTCAAAACGAGAAAACGAACTGGCAAAGAGCTCAATGTTCAGGTACCGGTACGTTATAGCTTCGCATCATTGAAGGAATTGCAGGGAATTGAGTGATGAATAGCATCAGGGAATGGCTTAAGGTCGAAACCGCCGTTCTGGAAGGGGGAATTTGATGCGCCCAACAGGTATTCTCCGCAGGCAAGTCCTGGTCTCCACTGTTGTGGTACTTGGAACTTCAAGGAGCAGATGTTTCAGGTCAACCACTCGTTGTGATAATCTGTTGGGGTGATAATCAAAAGATGGCTCGTCGACGTCCCTACTTCCAAGACGGCCAACAAGCTTTGCTCTGAAGTATATCCACCTAGTGATAAACCCCGCGATGTTCTTCCGCCAGGCTCTGAGAATGGCAGCAGAGCCCATTGTCAAATAATCCTCGCTCACGATACTCGCGAACATCATGGCATACCGAACCATTGAAGTTCACACCAAGTCGACCAATTTCCGCCAAGCTACGCGTATTGTCGTGGTCGCCGAGCTTCCAAACGCCCCACCCGGCCACTTGGTTGTCAAGAACCACTACGTCGGCATTAACGCCACGGATGTCAATGTTACCAATGGCGCGTACTTTAACCGCCCACTGCCGTTCAGCTGCGGCCTCGAAGGTGTCGGCGAAGTCGTCTCCATCGGCGAAGCCGTCACGAACTTCCAAACCGGCGACGCAATCGCCTATCAGAGTACGTTTGTATTGGGCATCCTCGTCCTGATCACGTTCTCACAGTGAACTCGAATGGCCATAGCGATTGGTGCATTCTCTGAGTACGTCGTTGTCCCCGCCGCCACGGCTATCAAGGTGCCCTCGACAGATCCGTCCGTTCTCCCTCGTTCTAGTTCAGGGCATCTCAGGCTCCATCGCACCGGACGAGGTGGGTCAAATCAAGTCGGGCGAGACCGTGCTCGTGACAGCCGCAGCCGGAGGCACGGGCCAGTTTGTGGTGCAGCTGGCTAAATTGGCGGGGAACCACGTGATCGGCACGACGAGCTCGGACGAAAAGGCAGCAGTGCTCAAGGCTCTCGGCGTTGACCGCGTGATCAACTATAACCAAGAGAATGTCGACGACGTGCTCAAGAAGGAGTACCCAAACGGCGTGGACCTCGTGTTCGAGATGGTCGGAGGAGAGAGCTTCAAGACTGCAGTCGAAAACCTCGCAGTCCACGGTCGCGTGGTCGCCTTTGGGTACATCTCAGGGTACCTTGACGGCATCTCAAGCCTCGCGCCGTTTCTCGTGAGCCAGCTCACGCCGATGCTCATGGGACGTTCTGCTTCCGTCCGCGGCTTTGTGCTCCAAAACCACGTGGGAAAGATCCCTGAGCACTTCGGCAAATTGTTCAAGCTCATCGGCGAGGGCAAACTAAAGCCAGGAGTCGACAAGACCCAGTTCACGGGACTTGAAGGGATCGCGGATGCCATCGAGAACATGTACGCACGCAAGAACATCGGCAAGCTGGTTATCAAGCTTGTGTAAGGACCATGCAGTAGGAGTGCTTTGAGCTCCGCTAACCAGTCATTCAAACAGACGTTCTTCGTGAGTAATTATTCGTTCCAGTATCTGCGGTATGTAGTGCTTGAGTCAGGCGAACCACAATCCACCACCCATGAGGATGCGCCACCTGTAATGAATCATCGACAAGAGCGAGACCCACCCACGTTGGGTGGCGACTCCCAAGTCAATAGCGATGTGCAGGTTTAGATCAGCCACCATCTCGCTACTCACTTTCAAATCCTCCGCGTCAAAATGAAGGCCACAACGCTCTCTCTTGCTGCCGCCAGCTGGATATCGAACCTAAGCGCAAGCGTCGCTGGGCCGTGCGGTTTCTCCACGACCTGCATCTGGGAACGCACGTACGCACCATGCCCCTCGCAAGAGTCCTCCGACTTTGACTTGCTGCGGCCCGTTCTGCAAGCATGCTCGGCTACGATTAACAGATCCAGCGGCGTTTGGTCGGCTTCCTCAGATGTAAGAGCGCAGACTTGCTCTACTGACCACCCGTGTGGCAAGCTCGTGCCATATTTCCACAACGTGAATGATCCGGGCAAAATGTGCGTCAAGTTCCAAGATTTTGACTATGTGGTGTGGACACTGTGGACGTACTGCAACAACTACCCCGTAAACGAGATCAAGTCGGGGGACAACGGGCTACTGGAACAGTTGAGAAAGGTGTCGTCACCCGCTCCAGAGCCGTCCGCTACAGTACCAACAACAAATCCTCCAACAGCAACGCCAGCAACTACTACCGCACCGCCTTCTCCTCTCCCGAGACCGACGACTTGGAGTCCTACACCGACACCGACACCGACACCGACATCAACGGCGGCGGTACCAGAGCCGTCTCCAACTTTGCTACCGTCTGTGACAGATGGTAACACGGCCAGTTCAACTGGATCTATTTCGTCGGATACCAGCGTTGCGGGCGACAGTCCTCAGGCCCCTCAGGTGCCTTCTCCTTCCCCAGCACCAATGGTGTCACCCTCTTCAGATTCCTCTGCGGGAGCACCGTTAGTCATGCCTCTTGTCATCGCTTACTTTGCTGTTTCCGTGCTGGGCTGAAGGTTCCTTCCCGCTATAATATCTTCCACGCCTACCAGTGTTTGTGTACTTTGAGCCGCGATACCGGCATTGGGCTATCCCAGAGTGATACTGCTGCAATACACGGCGTTGTGACAAAGGAGCTGATCTCATCGGCGTTTCCGTGCTGGGCTGAGGTTCCTTCTGATATTATTGTCTTGCATAGCTCCATCTTACGATGTGTTTGTATACAATCGGCCGCGAGACCGGCGTTGGGCTGATTTAAAGTGCCACTGCTATGATATAAGCCTTCGGGACTAGCGATACAGTGGCTGACCTCCATCGAAGTCCCGTACTACTCGATCACCGCATCCAATAATATGTAGCCAACGGGATAGGATAGACTCGGCATTTGGGTACGATCAAAGGATCACTCTGTTATCAGACATGAGATCTACGGTTTGCCTTTTATAAGGGTGACTCACTGGGTGCGCAATACCATCGTGGTAGATCTGATCGACCAAGTTCGGTTCCATCGCTATTGGCGCGTCGCTTACTTGCCTGGGTAGAGACCGAGCACGCCTGGGCTCGGCTTGCCCTGGACCTCACCAAAGTACAGAGCCATCGTTGCCTTGAGGCGTTCAATGTTGGCGCGATCTTCCATGAAGACAGGGAACTTGGACGAACCGGCCTGCGGGATCTGCCACGGGAACGGCGTGCCCGCTGCAGCACCTGGGTAAGGCACGTCCGTACGGGTGGAGGTGCCGGCGAGCGTTGTGTTTTGCACGTTCTTGGAGATGATCCAGTTGAGGAAGAGCTTGGCGGCCGCTGGGTGGCGCGCCTTCTTGAGGATCGACATACGCTGGCCCCAGGCGAGGTACGGCGTCGCGGCGTCCTTGCCGTTCGAGGTGACCACCGTTGACCCAAAGCCGTATCCAGCCACACCGATGGCCTTGGTCTTGGCGGCCAGGGCCTCGCCGGCCGTGTTGGAGCCGCGCTGGAACTGGATGTTCTGCTGGCTCATCTTCGCGACCCAGTCCCAGCCGTACTGCTCGATGTACTGCGCGTACACGTACAGCGCGGCATCGTCGTCGTGCGGGTAAGTTGACGCGATATGGTTCTTGTAGATGGGGTTGGCGAGGTCCTTCGCGGTCTTCGGGACCGGCAGCTTGTTTGCCTTGAGCAGCTCCGTGTCGTAAAAGTAGCTGAAGGAGTAGCAGCTGTGGGAGATCCAGGCGCCATCCGGGTCCACGAAACCCTGGTAGAGCTTGGAGAAGCCGGCGGGCTTGTAGTGGAGCAGCTTACCTTCCTTCTTCCAGCGCGTGTAGTCCTGGAGCGTCTGCAGCGCGACGATATCGGGCACAAGCGAGTCGGTTGCAAGCTGGTTGTCGACGCGGACATCGTGGTACTTAGAGTAGTCGACGATGTTGACGTAGTTGATCTTGGGGAAAGCGGCACGGAAGGCAGCCGTGACACCGCCGTTGGGCTGGTCTGGGGTATCGCCACCGTGGTAGAGGACAAGGCGGCCTCCTTCCTTGATAGCCTCCTCGTACAGCTGATCGAGTGTCTTGGTCTCTTCGGCGACGGCAGCCGTGGCTCCAGGGTTTGCTCGGACTTGGGCGTTGGCCTCAGACATAGCGTCGGTAAACGTGGCACAAGAGGCCGCGACGACCACAACAACTACGCGGAGAATTTGCATGGTGTTGAGTTGGCTTGGTGAGGGGGCTTTCGTTGTTGAGCTCAAGTTGAGTTGTGAGCAACAGTGGCGAACCAAACGCGATGGTGGACTGGATGAGGAAAAGCGCCTGAGGGGAACAGAGTAATGGTCCACTGCACTGAAGGACTGTCGTGTCGCAGGCTCGACAAGTCGACAAGAGATTCTGAGCTCGCGAGCGGTTGGTTTGGTGCCTCAGCAGGGCCCCTCGCATCAAATTATCCATCTTCGTACATAGGAAGCGCCAATAGCAGGTCTTGAGCCCTGTGGAGGGCTTTCCGCGATACCAGTTGCTGTCCACTGTGGCGCATCCTTTCGATTGCGTAGTGTGTGGGATGTGCTTTGCTTTTCAAAATTAACACCAAACGGTTGTCCGCTCGTGTTGACGGCTTTGTGAACAACTGCAATCGACTGTTCGTTCCGGGAGGGAGTCGTCTGGGCGTCGACAGCTGTCTGAGCGACAGCCACAGAACTTCACGCTGCTCTTTCCGGATCGGGGATATTATGGCTTGGAACGGATCAACTTTTCTTTCTCACAAGGTTGTCTGGCGGCTCGCGGACAAGAAACAGACTTGCGTCTAGGGATTCCCCTCAAGCGATCGCTTGCAGGAATAACAGGACAGATAGAAAGTGGACTAAATTGATACCTCAAACTATTGTAATATTGCTATTGCACTCGGGACTTTCTCTGGACAGCAGGTGTTTTTCTGTGAACACATCCGCTTTACGTTTTGTGTATTACGGCCATCCTTAGGTTGGAACACCGCGCAAAGGGAGGCAACCGTAAACCGCACACAATCGAAAGCATGCGCGCGAGTGTTTACCTGTTGACCCATTTATGGCACTGCTTCCATCTGAGCTGAGCGTACACGCGTTCGTAACGACAAAAAAGGTCTCACTCATCGAGTGGAGTGTAGTTGGTCCAACTTTTGTATTCCCCAGGAAACTGCGTCAGCGTCGTGTCTTCCATGTGAAAGACATCCTGAGTTTCTATAACCACCGCGTTGAGGACCACAGTTTCTTATTGAACGAGTCACTGGAATCGTAGCTGCAATGTGCTCGATTCTCGATTCAGTCAACTCTATGTAAAATAGTTACTATATTGCTAGACACTTCATACGTGGAGACCCGAAGTGCAGCGCGGCCAGCCTAGATCCTGCGGCATCATCACCAGACAGACGATGTGGTGATGATGAAAAGGAAGTGCAGTGTGGCACAAGTGACCGTAACTGAAGCCCTCGTAATCCACGATTTTCCGGATTACCAGCTTGGATTACTCGCCTCAAGCCCGGCAAGCCGGCCACGGTTTTGGAGGAGGACGCGTATCAAAGGATCTTTGCCCACTTCGCAAAGACGACTCGCAGTCTTCTGGCGGGAAAGTTTCTGAGTCCACTTCTTATCCATTGGGACAGGAAGGGTCCGCCTCACTCACGGATGCAGGCACCGGCTCTTACGATGCCCGAGCTGCGGACACTACCGATGAGCAATGGCCCGACGGTCCCAACTGAAGAGCTCCCCTCCGCCTCCCGGGCTAGACCTTTGAGCTTCAGCAGCTCCCCGAATCTCTCACTTTTGAATTCTCGGTTTCGATGACTTCTTCACTCCTTCGACTCTTCGTGGCAGGTGCTGCGTTCGCTGCCACGGCATCCGCTAAAGCTCCAACCGTCACATTTCCCAACGGGGCGGTCGTGACTGGCAGAGCCGAGACTGGGATCGAGGGCAACCCTGTCAATGTCTACCGCGGGATTCGTTACGCTGATTCGCCAATTGGTGAGGGACGCTGGAAGCAAACCAAGTTCAAGCCGCTTGAGGGGAATGTGAACGCTACGGCTTTCGGCAATGTGTGTCCGAGCCGCTTCGTGTTGCCACCGGCTTCGTCGGAAGACTGCCTCTTCATCAACGTGTTCACACCTCCGGGAGTGACGTCCACGTCAAACTTGCCTGTGATGGTCTGGGTCCATGGCGGTGGCTTTGTGCTCGGTTCGTCAAACGAGTTTGACGGCAAGAACCTCATGGGTGTTGGTGAGAACAAGTTCGTGTACGTGAGTTTCAACTACCGCTTCGGACTCTTCGGGTTCTTCTCGAACCGCCAGATCCTCGACGAAGGCGGTGGAGCCAACTTTGGTCTCCAGGACCAGGAAATCGCGTTCCACTGGGTCAAGAAGTACATCAAGCAGTTCGGCGGCAACCCGCACGACATTACGGCGTTTGGTGTGAGTGCTGGCGCCATGTCCCTCTCGCTGCACATGATCGCCCGCGATGGTAACCAGAAGCACTTCAAGCGCGCGATTATGGAGAGTGGAGGTTACACGACCACGCATGACACCGACACGCCTGAGATCCAAGCTGAGCAGACAAAGCTCATCGCCAAGGGTGTCGGCTGTGACGGCGCAGACGACGTGCTCGCGTGTCTCCGCAAGGCCAACACGAGTGCTCTCTTCGCGGTGGGTGGCTACATTGACTGGAAGCCGACGGTCGACGGCGTGTTCTTGAAGGACGTTCCAAGCAAGCTGCTCCTCGAGGGCAAGTTCCACCGCGTGCCGACGATCTTCGGCACAAACGCTAACGAAGGCTGGGAGAGCACTAATGATGTTGCGAATGCCTCACAGTACGAGACTTTTGTGCGCGAGCGATTCTCCATGCTCACAGAAGCCGAGTTCGCGCGTGTGAACGAGCTCTACCCGGCCTCTGGTTTCTTGACGCCGCACCACCGTGTGTCTGAGATCTTTGGTGACGTCATTTTCGTGTGCCCGACCGAGACGTTTGCCTACACGTTCGCGCAGACTGCTGAGCCTCCGACGTACCACTACTACTTCAACTTCACGTCAAACGAGTACGGCTACCCGCTCGTGGTTCACGCCAAAGACCAGGCCTTCGTGTTCAACTGGGATGACCTCGCGAGGGACGAAGTGACCCAGGGTGTCGTCAACTACTTCCAGACTTACTGGACCAACTTCGGTCTCACTGGGTCACCAAACATCAACGGCACCGCTGAGCCTGTGCCCAAGGTGTGGCCGCAATTCAACGACGCCAAGAAGCAACAGCTTGTGATCCAGCCCGAACTTGCGATCGAGACCAACGGCGTCAACCTGCCGTTGCACCGTGAGCGCTGCGCCTTCTGGCTTGACGTCGAGAAGCGCATCGCGGCTGATGTCGACTTCATCTAGTCGCGAGGGCGATTCGAGTCGACTGACACAGTCTATTGCAGTACATAGTGGTTTTGTGAGACAACAGGTCGGGAGGAGATAACCTTCGTCGGTGCAATCAATACACTAGTACATTACACGCGAGCGGGATGTACACAATGTTGACCAGTGAACCACATCTAGCACAGTGAGTCTGAAGTAGTACGCACACGGCAGAATGTATAGCTGAGCTTGGTCTCAGCTACTGCACCACTTATTCGTTTGAGCTCGTCGTGGTCAATCTCCTGATCACCGTCATGGATCTCGATGAAGACAAGTCGGCGATGTCGAGAACATTTGATAACACTACTGTGACAAAATCTCTCCACTGTTTCATATTGAGCCGCAACCTTTGATAGTTCGCGCAAGATCTCTCAACTGAATCCGATTACTCTTTGACAGTCACAAGCACACCGAGCGGGACTCGTACCACGTTTAGTTTACTCGTTTTTGTTTCTCGTTCTGTAAATTGGAGTGTACGGGTCCACGTGCTAGGGAGAGCCGTGGCAGACTTCGCCTGCGAGACAGACGCCGATTATGTCAAATCGTTCGCTCGGACAGCAACTTTGACATTGTTTACTTTTTCGTCAGATGGCTCTTCCACTCGAGTGACCATCACCTTGTCCATACGGCGAGAAACAGTCGATCCAGACAAACTCCTGAGACAGCCCATGTTCTGGAGATCGGTCCATCGGCTGCCTCGAGCCTTGATTTTGCCGTGAAATACAGTATTCGGTTCGAGGAGAGTCAGTAGGGGCATTTCGATTCTGACCTGTCTATGCACAACCTGGAGGTCCGCTGACCAAGCGCCAACAGAAGAGGAATCCTCCGCAACACGGATCCGTGCGAGCTCGTGTACTTTGTAGGAGAACGACAGCTCATAAGCAGAGACCGCCAACTAGCTGATAATGCATACTCTCTTACTCCGTAGTGATTTTGTCATGGACGTCTATAATTACAAACTGCTCTCCGCTGAGCTACGACAGGCGTCACACGGTACCCGCGTACCCGGGTTCTCTCAAACACAACAGCCGACTTAGATCTTACGAAGTGACGGTGCCGTGCTCTGCGGTGCGAGCCCACTCGTGAAGAAGTCGGCGAACTTGGCGAACGGGATCAGCTCCGTGCGGTCGTAGAGATCGACGTGGCCGGCGTTCGGCACCCAGTGGAGCTCCTTGGGCTCGGCCGCCGCCACGAACGCCGCCTCGCTGAACTCGCGCGAGTGCGCGCGGTCGCCCGACACGAAGAGCACGGGGCGAGGCGCGATCGTGCTGAGGTCGTCGAACGGGTAGAAGTTGAGCAGCTTGTAGTTGGTGATGAGCGTCGGGTGCGTCGTGAGGTTGCGCGTGGTGCCGGGCGCCGTGACCTCGCCGCGTGACGTGCGGTAGAAGTCGAAGAACTCGCGCTGCACATCGTCCTGGTCGGGCGCGAGCTCGTTCACCGTGCCGCCCGTGTACTCGGTGGCACCGCCGTCGGCCTCGACCCAGCGTTGCGCCGACACGCGGTCCACGATCTGCTTGCGACCCTCGACCGACAAGCCGTTGTTGAGCCCACTGCGCATCACGGCGCCCATGTCGTACATGCTGGACGTGGCGATGGCGCGCAGACGCGAGTCGATCTTGGCGGCGCTCAACACGAACGAGCCGCTGCCGCAGATACCGAGCGCGCCGATGCGCGTGCGGTCCACGGACACGTGGCGCTGCGTGCCGAGGAAGTCGACGGCCGCGCTGAAGGCCTCCGAGTACAGGTCGGGCACGACGCCGTTGCGCAGCTCGCCCTCGCTACCGCCCCAGTGCGGCAGGTCGATCGAGACGGTCACGAAGCCGTACTCGGCGAGCTTGGTGGCGTAGAGGTTGGCGCTCTGTTCCTTGACGGCGCCGTACGGGTGGCCGACGATGATGGCCGGTGCGCCGCTGGCGGACGCCGTGAGGTTCTTGGGCGTGAAGAGGTTGCCGGCGATGCGCTGGCCGTACACGTTTTTGAACGTGACTGGCTGGAGCGCGACGGCGTTGCTGCGGAAGAAGTTGTCGGCGCCGAAGGTGAGGTTCTGTGCGTCGGTGGGGGAGACGAGGAGCATGGCGGAGGCGATGGCAGCGGCAGCGATGGAGAAGATGCGGACCATGTTGATGTTAGTGTGGGTTGAGTTGAGTTGTGTGGAGGGGAGGGGAGGGGAGGGGAGGGTGGTTGGTTGGTGAGTGTGCTGTTGGAAGCGAGTTGTCAAGTGAGATTGAGTTGGTGGGAAACTTGACTCGGTTCGGGTGTGAGGTTGTGTTTGTTGTCGTGGGAGTCGTTGATGGTCTTTTGAGGGGCAGTGAGCGCCGAGATACGAAGGTCCGTGTCGTTGGTGCCTCTCTGCGACAAGGAGATCTTTTCCCCCCATGCCAGCATGGTTAGTGTGTCGTCGCACGCTCACTCTGTTCGGTGGATCGGATTCAGCTCAGCAGGGGAGACTCGCCACATTTTATCCACACAGATCCACCACAGCGTCGTCTGTTGATGTGGTTGTTAAGGTTGACTGGGCTTGTGGTGGACGCGGTGTTATGACAAGAAAAGGCCCAGTTCTGGTCAAGTCTCTACCGGTTTTACTCGTTAAGTGCATGTAGTGCAATGTGGTGAGCGTCGCCAACTAGACGGACTCCGAGTCACACGGCCGATGGATTCTGGACAATGTGACGCGACACCTTCCAAAGTGCGGAGATTGAGTGATTGTCGCAACGTGGACGAGGTGATGGTCATTCGAGTGGATGAGCCATCTGACGAAAAAGTAAACAATGTCAAAGTCAAAGTCGCTGTCCAAGGAGACAACTGCACATCATCGGTGTCTATCTCACCGGTGAAGTCTGCCAGGGCTCACTCCAGCGCGTGGTTCTGCTAGCTCGAATTTACAAACCGCCATCCATCGGCGCCGTTCGAACGAACACCGTCGACAAACCTCTAGCTTACGCGTCAATTATTTAAACACGTCAAGGCCAAGCGGTTTTGCTTTCGGGTACAAATCGACCTAACAACCTCGTCCTTCGATAAGAAATCACTCCAGCCTCGGCATGGCCTCACGAACGCTTCTCTTACGATGGTCTTGTCCAATAAAATGCAATTGAAGTCGACTCATCGAAGTGGCTGTATGTAGGAGCGACCAAAAGTCACTCGATCTGTCTTTCCGTTGTTCTGCTAGGATTCCCGGGGCCGCAGTAGTGAAAGAGGATGTGCGGCTACATGTGCATGAAGAATGACAACGGAATTGCTCACTCTTTTGCCGAATGGGTCTTCCATTAATTAGTTTGTCATGAACTCAACTAGGACCAACACTTTGTACACGCTCGTCCGTGACAAGCGCAATGCCGAACAGAAGCCAGCACATGTCTAACTCCAACTGAACGCTATTGCTCGCTTGGTCGCGTTACGTGACATGTTGCTCCCGGTTTTGGATCGAGAATGGCATAAAATGGTAGGGCACAGTATTTTACCCACAGAAACTGCCGGCCATATGACTCGACTACGGCCTACGTCGAGGTCCTGAAGTTGTTATCCACAATTCAAACACACAGAACAGTCGCAGATGGCTCCGAATATCGAAGCGCGAGAAAGAGAAAGCTTGGGCAGCGTTTCCAACTTGAGTCCAACACGAGCCACAAACAGCACATTCGTCACCAACAGACGTCGCGATCGCGGCTCGACATCTGGTAGACTTCTCTCGTTGAGGTGTCTCCGATCTAACGGACAGAGCGAATCTGCGAATCAGGAAAAGTTCTCCTTGTCGCAGAGAGACGCCGATATTACGGATGGCCCCCTTACCGTGTAAATCACTCCAGTTACTAAATAGTAAGCATTCATCCGTTCCCAAGACCACGTACGAGAACACGATCTGACACAGCCTTCCAAGTTTCCTCCATTGACAGCTTCTTATCCATCTCACTTGACAACTCGCTTCCAACAGCACACTCACCAACCAACCACCCTCCCCTCCCCTCCCCTCCCCTCCACACAACTCAACTCAACCCACACTAACATCAACATGGTCCGCATCTTCTCCATCGCTGCCGCTGCCATCGCCTCCGCCATGCTCCTCGTCTCCCCCACCGACGCACAGAACCTCACCTTCGGCGCCGACAACTTCTTCCGCAGCAACGCCGTCGCGCTCCAGCCAGTCACGTTCAAAAACGTGTACGGCCAGCGCATCGCCGGCAACCTCTTCACGCCCAAGAACCTCACGGCGTCCGCCAGCGGCGCACCGGCCATCATCGTCGGCCACCCGTACGGCGCCGTCAAGGAACAGAGCGCCAACCTCTACGCCACCAAGCTCGCCGAGTACGGCTTCGTGACCGTCTCGATCGACCTGCCGCACTGGGGCGGTAGCGAGGGCGAGCTGCGCAACGGCGTCGTGCCCGACCTGTACTCGGAGGCCTTCAGCGCGGCCGTCGACTTCCTCGGCACGCAGCGCCACGTGTCCGTGGACCGCACGCGCATCGGCGCGCTCGGTATCTGCGGCAGCGGCTCGTTCGTGTTGAGCGCCGCCAAGATCGACTCGCGTCTGCGCGCCATCGCCACGTCCAGCATGTACGACATGGGCGCCGTGATGCGCAGTGGGCTCAACAACGGCTTGTCGGTCGAGGGTCGCAAGCAGATCGTGGACCGCGTGTCGGCGCAACGCTGGGTCGAGGCCGACGGCGGTGCCACCGAGTACACGGGCGGCACGGTGAACGAGCTCGCGCCCGACCAGGACGATGTGCAGCGCGAGTTCTTCGACTTCTACCGCACGTCACGCGGCGAGGTCACGGCGCCCGGCACCACGCGCAACCTCACGACGCACCCGACGCTCATCACCAACTACAAGCTGCTCAACTTCTACCCGTTCGACGACCTCAGCACGATCGCGCCTCGCCCCGTGCTCTTCGTGTCGGGCGACCGCGCGCACTCGCGCGAGTTCAGCGAGGCGGCGTTCGTGGCGGCGGCCGAGCCCAAGGAGCTCCACTGGGTGCCGAACGCCGGCCACGTCGATCTCTACGACCGCACGGAGCTGATCCCGTTCGCCAAGTTCGCCGACTTCTTCACGAGTGGGCTCGCACCGCAGAGCACGGCACCGTCACTTCGTAAGATCTAAGTCGGCTGTTGTGTTTGAGAGAACCCGGGTACGCGGGTACCGTGTGACGCCTGTCGTAGCTCAGCCGAGAGCATTTTGCAAGCATACATATGGATGAGAAAGATAACAAAGACGCAGAGTATGATGGTATGAATTATGACTTTGTGTCGAGCTTTTGTTATTATGGTCTGCAGATTCCCCTCGGGACGAACGAGACGAACAACGATTTCGTACCGATCAGAGTTGTCGAGGAATTATCATCACACTTGGTGCTCCATGTGAGGAGCTCCATGTTGTGCATAGACAGGACAGATGGTGTTGACACCTAGAATTACGTGGCCCACCTAATACTCGTCTTGATGTGAAGTACGATTATTGTTTTTAAACGAATCTGAGGTGGTAAACACAACGTAGTTACAGTGCGTTTCGCCATCAGGAGCGGTCAATCTTTGATGTGCCTGCTATATCTTATAGGACCAGTTCCGGAAGGGGGATGTGCGGGGATGTGCAGGGTACTAACCCAAGTTCACAGTTGCTGACTTCGTGTGTCAGTCCAGCAGTCAGTTCAGTGTGCTGCTCGTGAACAAGGCGTACGATCTTCCTGTTGTCTACCTTTTCGCATCGTGAGAGTGGTGTGCAAAGGCTTTGAGCAACCTGTCAGTGGATATCATCAAGAACGCGTGGATCAAGGCAGACATTATTGTTCACGATCGAATCGATAACATGCACTTGTGGTCTAGAACAATCTATCTTATTGTATTACACTTTGCTTTGAGGTCGTTCAGGCCACACTCGATGTGTTCTATTTTTCGATATATCAGCATCGCTCCTGATCGCGAAACGCACTGTACTCAGTCAGAGTCCAGACAAACGAAGCTTCTTTAGGTGTTCGCCATCGCTCTCCTTGCTGCCACCAAAGCACCGTCTTTGCCGTCTTAAGAAAAAACTCGCTATTTCCGTGCTGGTACAAGTGTCACAGCCGCCGCGGATCTCTCTCGGCTATCACAGGAAGTGGGATGAAGTGGCACTATTAGCTTGCGTGCTGGGTCGCAATCCACACCGAAGTCTGCAGAATGGCTGCTGCAAACCAAGTGCAGCGCGAGCTCACGCATGACTGAACTCTCAAGTGTTGAGAGCGTCGGTTCGTCTGGAAAGTGGGTCCGCTACTGGCGGGCCATGTTCTGGTCGCCCGACCAGGTTGATATCGCCCACTTGCTCGAACAAGAGCACTTTCGTCGTCACCAACTGGAAACGTGTACTGCTGAGGACTTAATCGATGTTTACTGAAGTACGAACTTTCCAGTCTCGCGTCTGATCGAAAAGACACACCATCGGGCAAAGCCAATTGCTCATAATGCACCTTGCAAATTCTACCCGTATTCATCTGCGGTAACATGACGGCCACCGACGTTCTTCTCGCTGAGATCAGTGAGGGTCGGTCTTCTTCCCAAGAACACTGTGACAGACTTTGGCAATCGTATCGTTTGCTTCCACTCGCCACACGTTCTCCATGACCTGAACTACTGCATCCAGCAGTAGTTTACCAACATCCTCGTCAAGGCAGTGGTTCAGGCTGATACCGACGCCGTTCGGTATCGACGTGACGTAAAACTGGGAGAGTGGCGCGAGAAACGGGCAGCGACAGCTGAAGTGTAATGACTGGATTGTCAGCTCGCTCTCGCCCATCGTGTGCGTGGTCTTGTGCTTGTAAGGCCCGAGACTTGACATGCCTGCGTCACCGGAACTTGCATATTCATTTCTGGGCAAATCGTCGAAGAACTCCGCCTTCGTACCAGAGTGGTAGTACTGGTCCACGAGAAGGGACAAGAGCTTGGTCAGGGTGAAGCTGTTTTGGTTCTCATTTACCTCTCGTTTTGCAGCTCGAGCAACCATCCAGAAGCTGGTATCCTTCGGCACAAGCCCGTCGCTCGGGACCAACTTCTCGAAGTCTCCTGCGTGAGCATAGAACCCCACAGTCTCTTCTTCGACGGGTTCAGTAACGCGACCGCGCATGTCATACGTAAGACCCATCGCAAGTCGCATTTTCTCGTGCTCAGGGATATTCTTGATAGAGACAAATGCAACGATGATTGATGCAGACAACGCGCCAAGAAAAGTTGTCTTCTCTTCGCGGCAGCGTGTCAATAACTTCGCCAAGTTTTCTCGCGATCCCGTCGCAAAGAGCGTCGACGTCTTGTTGTTTGGCGGGGGGCAGCTGAAGGCGGCGTGGCCTTCACGTGGCTGGATAAGCGGGGTGAACTTCGGCGTCATCTTGAACAGCATTTTTCCGCCGAATTCAACGGCCTTCGTCCAGATTGGAAGCATCCACGTGTGACTGCGAAAGTTCTGCTCGTAGACGGATCCTCGTAGTGGCAGCTCGGCTGCTAGACGGCTGACGTCTTCACCCCGTGACAACCCCGCTGCAATCGATATGATGTCGTTCAGAATCGTCATGCCGGACCTGCCGTCGGAGACGTAGTGGTCCGAGAAAAGCAGTAGACGTATACGGCGACTGGCATGATCAACCCACACATGAAGTTCGAACGCAAACTGCTTGAAGCGATCAAATGGCTTCTCCGCGCGCGCCTCAACAAAGCTCTGCCACTGTACGTCAATGTCCTCACTGGTGACCTCCTTAACGTGGAGCAGTCGTTGATCAGCAATGTCGTCTTGGGAGAGCTTGGGATGAATCTCGGCGACAGCGAACTCTCCGACTACTAATCGAGCTCGCATACGTGGATGACGGTTGAAAGTGTGTGTTAGTGCAAGAGAGAGATGGCTGAGAAAGGGGTTGATCGCGGAGGGAGATGGTGACGAGTCTTGGAGCATCATCGTATGCGTGACCAGGAAACTCGTCTCTGGCGTCCAGATAGAAAAGCGCTCACCCCCGCGAATTTCGAGGCGGGGTAGCGTTGTCTGGTCGGACATGTTTGCCGGCTGGTCAAGAAGGCGGAGTCGGTGGGCTGCACGTAGCTGAAACTGAAATGAGCGAGAAGACTGAGCTGTTTGCGACTAGCCATCCTTCGTACATCCGCGGTCCAAGTTTGAGTGCTGTAATGCAGTCTAGTAAATACGGCTCACAAGTCGAGACCAACTCGGATTACAGCACACGACAAAGACGAACCTCGTCTGATCCGAACGCCACATCGTCTGCGTTCTTGGAAAATGCATGGGTAAGCACGCGATGTTTTTTGTGTATGCTTCTGATCCCTTATGCTTCGACTTCCCGTTTGATACGTAATGGGTGGGAGATGGGCAGGGGCACTGATCCTTCGTGGCACCTGATCACTTCAGGTTGTGTCTTCGCTGCATTGTCTCACGAGTGCACTGCGCGTCGATAATAGTCAAATGAGCGGGAAGACTGAGCTGTCTGCATTCACAGAAACGTTCTCCTTAATGCAGACAGTTCAGACTTCACCCACATGAGACAGTTTCGAGACAATCACGGTCAAAGTACTGCTTCGGTTAAATGCGGAACATCAATGGTGGGTATGGTGTGTTTCTACCCGAACCAATTGGTGGGTATGGTTGGTTTCAACCCTAACAATTTCTACCCTATCTTCCCTACCATGCTAGAAATATCGGGCACCACAAACTTTGTGGGTTCAAAATCCACTCCCGAGAAAAACCAGATTTTGGAGGTTCTACTACAATCCATTCTAAAGGCAACTATGGATTCTGCACTCATAAAGCCGGAATCCGGAATCCATTACCCTCTATTTGTGACAGTATCCATTCCGACCGATCGACTGTACATAACGAGGCTGACCTCGTTGCTTCATGTACACTGTGGAACAGCGCAAAGAGCGCCCAACACAAGAACTTGCGTTGAATTCGGAGTGAACTAAGTTGATGAAACCAACAAAAACTACTCTTTGTATACAAAACCTTGCGGATTCACCCTTGGGTCGTCACGGTGTGGGCCCACGAGCCCAGAAGTAAAAACGCCATGCGCATCACAGATTGCGATGTCTGAAGCGCGCAGAGCAAACCACTTGAGCCGATTGCCGTAGCCAACAATTTCGCACTTGTGCAATAGAAAACATAAGGCTGGAACAGAACCTCCAAAGCGCCTGGCCTGCAAGGGTTGTCATGGTGAACCTCGAATATCTCTGCGTCGAGTGCTGTCGATGAAAACGATAGCCAATGCAAGTTGCCGAACGCACTCGTCGTGAACGACTCGTTTCAGCGATGCCTCCCATCTGTCTACAGCTACCAAGCATCTGTGAGAAATACGAGCTGAGCAGGCAATATGCCGCAATTGTCGCGCGTTGTTCTTTGTTGAATTGGTGCAACTCGATGAGTCGTTTTGCTCGCTCGACTGTCGTACTTGCTTCCAGTTTGCCTTCTTTTGGGGGCACAAAAGAGAAGCAACTAGTATATCGGCAATCAAGCAAGCCCTGACCAATTGCAACGGCGACCGAACCGAAGAGATTCTCGATGCTTCGTGGGACTCCGACTAAGTAACTTTCGTGCTGATCCTAAGTGGCTACGTTGTGTTTACCACCTCAGATTCGTTTAAAAACAATAATCGTACTTCACATCAAGACGAGTATTAGGTGGGCCACGTAATTCTAGGTGTCAACACCATCTGTCCTGTCTATGCACAACATGGAGCTCCTCACATGGAGCACCAAGTGTGATGATAATTCCTCGACAACTCTGATCGGTACGAAATCGTTGTTCGTCTCGTTCGTCCCGAGGGGAATCTGCAGACCATAATAACAAAAGCTCGACACAAAGTCATAATTCATACCATCATACTCTGCGTCTTTGTTATCTTTCTCATCCATATGTACGCTTGCAAAATGCTCTCGGCTGAGCTACGACAGGCGTCACACGGTACCCGCGTACCCGGGTTCTCTCAAACACAACAGCCGACTTAGATCTTACGAAGTGACGGTGCCGTGCTCTGCGGTGCGAGCCCACTCGTGAAGAAGTCGGCGAACTTGGCGAACGGGATCAGCTCCGTGCGGTCGTAGAGATCGACGTGGCCGGCGTTCGGCACCCAGTGGAGCTCCTTGGGCTCGGCCGCCGCCACGAACGCCGCCTCGCTGAACTCGCGCGAGTGCGCGCGGTCGCCCGACACGAAGAGCACGGGGCGAGGCGCGATCGTGCTGAGGTCGTCGAACGGGTAGAAGTTGAGCAGCTTGTAGTTGGTGATGAGCGTCGGGTGCGTCGTGAGGTTGCGCGTGGTGCCGGGCGCCGTGACCTCGCCGCGTGACGTGCGGTAGAAGTCGAAGAACTCGCGCTGCACATCGTCCTGGTCGGGCGCGAGCTCGTTCACCGTGCCGCCCGTGTACTCGGTGGCACCGCCGTCGGCCTCGACCCAGCGTTGCGCCGACACGCGGTCCACGATCTGCTTGCGACCCTCGACCGACAAGCCGTTGTTGAGCCCACTGCGCATCACGGCGCCCATGTCGTACATGCTGGACGTGGCGATGGCGCGCAGACGCGAGTCGATCTTGGCGGCGCTCAACACGAACGAGCCGCTGCCGCAGATACCGAGCGCGCCGATGCGCGTGCGGTCCACGGACACGTGGCGCTGCGTGCCGAGGAAGTCGACGGCCGCGCTGAAGGCCTCCGAGTACAGGTCGGGCACGACGCCGTTGCGCAGCTCGCCCTCGCTACCGCCCCAGTGCGGCAGGTCGATCGAGACGGTCACGAAGCCGTACTCGGCGAGCTTGGTGGCGTAGAGGTTGGCGCTCTGTTCCTTGACGGCGCCGTACGGGTGGCCGACGATGATGGCCGGTGCGCCGCTGGCGGACGCCGTGAGGTTCTTGGGCGTGAAGAGGTTGCCGGCGATGCGCTGGCCGTACACGTTTTTGAACGTGACTGGCTGGAGCGCGACGGCGTTGCTGCGGAAGAAGTTGTCGGCGCCGAAGGTGAGGTTCTGTGCGTCGGTGGGGGAGACGAGGAGCATGGCGGAGGCGATGGCAGCGGCAGCGATGGAGAAGATGCGGACCATGTTGATGTTAGTGTGGGTTGAGTTGAGTTGTGTGGAGGGGAGGGGAGGGGAGGGGAGGGTGGTTGGTTGGTGAGTGTGCTGTTGGAAGCGAGTTGTCAAGTGAGATTGAGTTGGTGGGAAACTTGACTCGGTTCGGGTGTGAGGTTGTGTTTGTTGTCGTGGGAGTCGTTGATGGTCTTTTGAGGGGCAGTGAGCGCCGAGATACGAAGGTCCGTGTCGTTGGTGCCTCTCTGCGACAAGGAGATCTTTTCCCCCCATGCCAGCATGGTTAGTGTGTCGTCGCACGCTCACTCTGTTCGGTGGATCGGATTCAGCTCAGCAGGGGAGACTCGCCACATTTTATCCACACAGATCCACCACAGCGTCGTCTGTTGATGTGGTTGTTAAGGTTGACTGGGCTTGTGGTGGACGCGGTGTTATGACAAGAAAAGGCCCAGTTCTGGTCAAGTCTCTACCGGTTTTACTCGTTAAGTGCATGTAGTGCAATGTGGTGAGCGTCGCCAACTAGACGGACTCCGAGTCACACGGCCGATGGATTCTGGACAATGTGACGCGACACCTTCCAAAGTGCGGAGATTGAGTGATTGTCGCAACGTGGACGAGGTGATGGTCATTCGAGTGGATGAGCCATCTGACGAAAAAGTAAACAATGTCAAAGTCAAAGTCGCTGTCCAAGGAGACAACTGCACATCATCGGTGTCTATCTCACCGGTGAAGTCTGCCAGGGCTCACTCCAGCGCGTGGTTCTGCTAGCTCGAATTTACAAACCGCCATCCATCGGCGCCGTTCGAACGAACACCGTCGACAAACCTCTAGCTTACGCGTCAATTATTTAAACACGTCAAGGCCAAGCGGTTTTGCTTTCGGGTACAAATCGACCTAACAACCTCGTCCTTCGATAAGAAATCACTCCAGCCTCGGCATGGCCTCACGAACGCTTCTCTTACGATGGTCTTGTCCAATAAAATGCAATTGAAGTCGACTCATCGAAGTGGCTGTATGTAGGAGCGACCAAAAGTCACTCGATCTGTCTTTCCGTTGTTCTGCTAGGATTCCCGGGGCCGCAGTAGTGAAAGAGGATGTGCGGCTACATGTGCATGAAGAATGACAACGGAATTGCTCACTCTTTTGCCGAATGGGTCTTCCATTAATTAGTTTGTCATGAACTCAACTAGGACCAACACTTTGTACACGCTCGTCCGTGACAAGCGCAATGCCGAACAGAAGCCAGCACATGTCTAACTCCAACTGAACGCTATTGCTCGCTTGGTCGCGTTACGTGACATGTTGCTCCCGGTTTTGGATCGAGAATGGCATAAAATGGTAGGGCACAGTATTTTACCCACAGAAACTGCCGGCCATATGACTCGACTACGGCCTACGTCGAGGTCCTGAAGTTGTTATCCACAATTCAAACACACAGAACAGTCGCAGATGGCTCCGAATATCGAAGCGCGAGAAAGAGAAAGCTTGGGCAGCGTTTCCAACTTGAGTCCAACACGAGCCACAAACAGCACATTCGTCACCAACAGACGTCGCGATCGCGGCTCGACATCTGGTAGACTTCTCTCGTTGAGGTGTCTCCGATCTAACGGACAGAGCGAATCTGCGAATCAGGAAAAGTTCTCCTTGTCGCAGAGAGACGCCGATATTACGGATGGCCCCCTTACCGTGTAAATCACTCCAGTTACTAAATAGTAAGCATTCATCCGTTCCCAAGACCACGTACGAGAACACGATCTGACACAGCCTTCCAAGTTTCCTCCATTGACAGCTTCTTATCCATCTCACTTGACAACTCGCTTCCAACAGCACACTCACCAACCAACCACCCTCCCCTCCCCTCCCCTCCCCTCCACACAACTCAACTCAACCCACACTAACATCAACATGGTCCGCATCTTCTCCATCGCTGCCGCTGCCATCGCCTCCGCCATGCTCCTCGTCTCCCCCACCGACGCACAGAACCTCACCTTCGGCGCCGACAACTTCTTCCGCAGCAACGCCGTCGCGCTCCAGCCAGTCACGTTCAAAAACGTGTACGGCCAGCGCATCGCCGGCAACCTCTTCACGCCCAAGAACCTCACGGCGTCCGCCAGCGGCGCACCGGCCATCATCGTCGGCCACCCGTACGGCGCCGTCAAGGAACAGAGCGCCAACCTCTACGCCACCAAGCTCGCCGAGTACGGCTTCGTGACCGTCTCGATCGACCTGCCGCACTGGGGCGGTAGCGAGGGCGAGCTGCGCAACGGCGTCGTGCCCGACCTGTACTCGGAGGCCTTCAGCGCGGCCGTCGATTTCCTCGGCACGCAGCGCCACGTGTCCGTGGACCGCACGCGCATCGGCGCGCTCGGTATCTGCGGCAGCGGCTCGTTCGTGTTGAGCGCCGCCAAGATCGACTCGCGTCTGCGCGCCATCGCCACGTCCAGCATGTACGACATGGGCGCCGTGATGCGCAGTGGGCTCAACAACGGCTTGTCGGTCGAGGGTCGCAAGCAGATCGTGGACCGCGTGTCGGTGCAACGCTGGGTCGAGGCCGACGGCGGTGCCACCGAGTACACGGGCGGCACGGTGAACGAGCTCGCGCCCGACCAGGACGATGTGCAGCGCGAGTTCTTCGACTTCTACCGCACGTCGCGCGGCGAGGTCACGGCGCCCGGCACCGTCACTTCGTAAGATCTAAGTCGGCTGTTGTGTTTGAGAGAACCCGGGTACGCGGGTACCGTGTGACGCCTGTCGTAGCTCAGCCGAGAGCATTTTGCAAGCATACATATGGATGAGAAAGATAACAAAGACGCAGAGTATGATGGTATGAATTATGACTTTGTGTCGAGCTTTTGTTATTATGGTCTGCAGATTCCCCTCGGGACGAACGAGACGAACAACGATTTCGTACCGATCAGAGTTGTCGAGGAATTATCATCACACTTGGTGCTCCATGTGAGGAGCTCCATGTTGTGCATAGACAGGACAGATGGTGTTGACACCTAGAATTACGTGGCCCACCTAATACTCGTCTTGATGTGAAGTACGATTATTGTTTTTAAACGAATCTGAGGTGGTAAACACAACGTAGCCACTTAGGATCAGCACGAAAGTTACTTAGTCGGAGTCCCACGAAGCATTGAGAATCTCTTCGGTTCGGTCGCCGTTGCAATTGGTCAGGGCTTGCTTGATTGCCGATATACTAGTTGCTTCTCTTTTGTGCCCCCAAAAGAAGGCAAACTGGAAGCAAGTACGACAGTCGAGCGAGCAAAACGACTCATCGAGTTGCACCAATTCAACAAAGAACAACGCGCGACAATTGCGGCATATTGCCTGCTCAGGTCGTATTCCTCCCACAGATGCTTGGTAGCTGTAGACAGATGGGAGGCATCGCTGAAACGAGTCGTTCACGAAGAGTGCGTTCGGCAACTTGCATTGACTATCGTTTTCATCGACAGCACTCGACGCAGAGCTGTGAATTGTACCTTGGTTTCCCACAAAGTAGCTGTGGTCGTTCTTTTCCTGAATCGTCGATCGTTGTCGACAGATGACGAGTGAGACGATGTAGCTACTCACGCAATGGTACACTGATGACGGTGAGACGGATAAAGACTTCGGTGGCGGTGGGCTGTTTCGCGACAGAGAAGAACGATTGCGAGGGACCATGCTCTCGCACACCGGAGATGTTTTGGAATGGACATCTGATCGGTCCACGCCGACATCGCTGTTCTGTGTTGTTCGTTGTGTTCGTCGAGCGAGATTCTGGTCGCATAATGTGAGACCGTCCATTGAATTGTAGCAACTCAACGGATAATTTTGTTGCATCCCCTTTGATGGATGATCCGGCTTACATACGACCGTGAGACGTCATGAACACATGAAATGGAAAGCCGTTCCTTGGGACGAGGCTTGGAACACCGTCGAACAAACGATATATGATGAGGCGTCCTGGAGAAGTCGTCACAATTGTGAAGCTATGGTTTTCTTCTATTTCTACCACAACTTATTACGAGCCTCGCTCGCCAGTTTTCTCCGGTGTGTCTCTAGCCCCAACCGCAGCTCGGAGTCACCAGCAATGCAAGGTTTTCACTGACATGACAGCGACACCTTCCAACCCACTACATCGCCCTTTTAAGCTACTTGCGTCTAATAATATATTGGCATCTTCCTGGACCGTCACCACAGTGTCGTCAACACTGTTTTGCTCCCGATCTTTCCTGGAGTTGATGATCAACAAAATCTTAAATCGAAGATTTGTAGTCGTAGCTGCTCTTGCAGTCAAGCGAATAAAATTGGTCGCTCATATGGACTGATTGCCGTGAATCATTGGTCGTACGGGGATCTCCGGCGAAAAACAGGCGCTGGCAGTTCAGGCAGAGCATCTTCTTGGCGCTGGGAGAATATCTTTGTAGCAAGCTGTTTGCGTCGCTCGAACTCGTTGATCACAGGCACGATGCCCCAGCCACTCTTGCTCGTGGCTCGTGTGGTCGCACACCCCGTTGAAAAGTGTTCGCTTCGCTCGCGTCTTCAATGAGATTCAACAGCGGTAATGATAACTTGTGGTAACGGAAGAGACGAATCATGGACAGATCTTCTTTAACCTACGCGATGGGAGCACCATGCAGATCTCTCTTGAAAAACACCAGTCACTGAAATGGCCATCGGATTAGCCACTGAGCCCGACCCGGAAAAATACGCGACGAGGGCGGCCGTCTTCCTCTTTGAATGCTTGCGACGCTTTCGGGACGCTTGACAATCGCTGACAGGCGTCGTCTCTCCATGTCGCAGCGTCAGGGACAAGGTAACCACGCTTCTCAAGAAATGTGGTTACCTTGTGATTGGGATGAGTTGTATACACTGTAAAACTCATGCTACAGTACTCACGGTACTCGCAACACTGAGATCTTCCATCTACCCTCTATAATCCATGCCTTCAAGACGAACAGTGCTTTATGTGGATATAGATTCGCAGTTATGATACCTTCGAAGTTTTATGTAGCGAACAGTCACGCGATCTTTGGTGAGACCGTGGAAAATGGAAGGAACCAAACCAGCATGGAAGGGCGGGACCTCGCCACTCTCCAATTCGCACCAAGGCCCGCAGGGCACCTGACCAGCTTGAAGAATGAGAAGCTGCGTCGTGGCTGTCGCAGCAGTGGCTCTCGCGTCGAACGTGGCATCAGCGCAGCCCAACTCGCAGTTCGGCTCGCTGGGCACGGAGGTGCAGATGAACTTCGGCTCGGATAGCAGCGGCGCAAGTGAAGATGGCTCGAGTGATAGCGGATCGTGGTATCCCGTTCCAACGACCAGTACGACTGATTGGGGGATCGATTGGAGCTGGAATCAGTCATCATCGTCATCGTCGTCGTCGTCTTCATCCTCGACATCGGGAAGCGGCTCGTGGCCTGACTATGAAGACGAAGCTGGCGTTGAAGTCACCTTCCCTGGCCTCGACGGGTCTATTGATGCGATTCGACGCCGAACATTTTACTTCGACAAGTCCAAAGGCTTCGAGGTGCGCGCAACCAACGATTCGGGCGACGGTCTCAAGTATGGGTGCTCGTTTGCCTACTGCATTCGCTTGGTCTTCGAGACGGACTACGGCGCCATGTCTCCCTTCGACGCGTTTGTAGTGGATCGGTACGAATCCGTTGGTGGTCCCGTGGTGCTGGAGAAAGATGTATGGGACGATCGCCCTTTGCCTCTTGTGCTCGGGCGCCTCTCGAACGAGAGTCGCGCAAGACTCGGTAACTGGAGCGATGCCTCAAACTGGGACGAGACAAGACGCACGACGTGGGTGCTGAGTTCGCTTTATGGCCGCCCGGAAGAGATCGACGTCACGCTCAGTCTAAAGCAACTGTACACACTACTGCCTGGTTACAATGGGACCGATCCCTCGAGTGATGGGCCGTTCTACTCGGCAGATCTCACGGATCAAGTTATCATCCGTGTGACCGGTGAAGTCGCGAGTCCGTTCGCTGGCGTTGGTATTATGCTTCCGATCGTCGTCAACCACACGGGTTCTAGGCTCGTCGACGTCAACCTCACGACAACGCTCTTGTACGAAGGCGAAGGCGTGAACGGCGGAAATGAGATCGAGCTGAAATTCACGCTGTCGCGACGCAAGTACGGTGGCATCATGCCTTGGTACCCAGCAAAAGCATCGCCTGAGTGCGAGCTGTGCGAAAGAGATAAGAACCTCCCGATGGCGTTCCAGGAATGTCTGGATGCTCGTCTCCAGAACGAAAGCGCGGCGTTTGATGATCTGCTCTCGTTCAAGAATGACCGCGATAGCTTCGACATCGAACCATTTGCTGAGGCCTGCTTCGATGCAATTGCAAGTGGTGAGTGGGTCAACGGTACCAACACAACAGCTCCCATGCGGTACTGGGATGGCGTGCAGTGGGTAACACCGACTGATCCCGACCCGGAAGATGCAAAGAAGCGGTGGGAGATCTTGCGACAGACTGACGAAGCTCTGCAGTGCTGGTCCATGTCACAGTGCCCACTTGGAGGTACGGCGGCCAGGTCAGACGCGGAAGTCGTCGTGCTACGTCATGTGCCTGCTAGCACTAAGATCGAGTTCAACGAGCCAGACTACAACTTCTACTTGCAACTTGGTCTGGAGGAGGCTGGAAAGGACGAGATTATCACAACGACAGTGATGACCAGTGACACGAGACCTGAAGAGATTGAGTCGGCTATCGAGAGAGCATTCCCGAATGCGGACGAGCTGTCGCTGGACGTCGAAGTGCGCGTGTACAACAACACGGACGAGATCGATTTATTAATGCGACTCAACCGAGGGCTCATGGATAAATACAACCGTGCGCTCGAGTGGATTGGCACGTCAAGAAGCAGCGACGACAGCAGCATTGGAAGTGACAGCAGCGCTGGCGTTGACAACAGCTTGAACGATGAAAGAAGCAGTCGAGGAAGCGGAAACAGCCGAGGAAGTGACAGCATCCAAGGAAGTGATAGCAGCCAAGGAAGTGATAGCAGCCAAAGCGACAGCAGTGGAGGTGATGGTGGTAGTACGAGCGATTCTTCGTCACAGTCTCGGTGGGGACCTGGAACGGGTTCTGTGAAGCCTCAGCCTCCAAAATTGCATGAAATTCCTCCGCAGACCTACACAGTCGAAATCATCTCGCATAACATCACGGTTGTACCCCACGTAGTCGCAGTCTTTAGCAACGACAACAATGTCTCGTATCAGTCAGTCAACAACTCACTGCGGTTCGAAGTCGCGCCACTGGACGTCAACAAGTTTGAATATGTGCCTCCGCCGCCGTACATCGACCTCGACTGGCAAGAAGAGCCGGCGTGGATGGATGAAGTACGTCGCCGTATACCGCAATTTGCGTGGAACGACTCTTGCGGTCGCTGCTTGCCGTTGTATGAATCATGCCTCTTTGATTTTGACTGCGCGTTTGGCGTGAATGACTACGCGGCGAACGCTTTCTCTCGTGAACGCCTCATTAATCAGACAGAGTGGTATTTCAGCGAACATGGCTTCAAGTACAGCGTTCGCCTCAATGAAGTCGCGCGAGCCGCCAAGCCGTTCTTTCCTCGCGATGGCTTCAGCAAGTTCCAGGATCTTGTAGGGTGCTGGGCTGAGCAACGATGCAACTTGGATGAACGCCGACCGATCTATTACAAGAACAAGGACATTGTCGAACCAGCGACGCCAACGATACTGAGTTACACAGATGCGGAACTTCTTCTATTCGTGGATGAAAACGAGACGATCTCGGTCATTAACGGCGCGCGATCGTTTAACACAACAGCTTACCAGTCGTCGCTCCGTTTCGCCGATTTTCTTCGGCAAGAGGTTTTTCCCAATAGCACAGAGTGGCAGGACGTCGAGGTCAACACTGCGATTGTGGACCATTTCGGAGTCGCAAAACTCCGTATTTCGGTGTCTCCTCCAGATATGCTGTGGGCAGGTGACGACGTGTGGGTCCGTACGCAGAACCCAACGTCATCGGTTACGTTCACACCGTGGGCTCTTTCTATCGAGGCAAACCGCACGGACCTTGTCGAAGAGAGTGGAGGCTGGCGAGCAATCCAGTGGCCGCGACTTGAGGAATGGCTCAGCATCTTCCGCTTCGTGCCAGCGTCCAGTTACCCTGGATGGAACGATAACAACGGAACCAGCTGGAATAGCACGAACGGTACATCAGGTGGCTGGAAGCCTCCTCCTCCTCCATCGACTCCGCCGTCAGCGTTCTATGCTCAGTGCGCGAATCTCCTTGCGCCATGCACGGAGAATGCGATTTGTCTTCAGACCGTCAGTAAGTGGCTCCCTCAAGTAGTGGCCAACTTGTCGAACCTGTACCCTGACTGGGATGGCATCTATCGCGTCCACTGGGACAATGCTGAGCTCAATCTCGCCACTAGTCCGTCTTCAGCGACAACAACACCCAGCATTGACCTTTACAAAGCTCAGGTGTTGGACTTCCTCTCATGCATCTCCAAGTTCGGATACGCTGTAGGCTACGCTCCGGGAGAAAACAACACTTTCGTGCCGACGACGTTGCGGTTCGAGGCTACACGATCGTTGTATTTGGCATCAACATCACCAGACTTCTCGCTCCAGTACACAGGCCTTCCGGCGCAGTTCTTCCCTATTGGCGCTAACTGCACGCCGTACCTCGACCTTATCCAGTATCAGTACGGTGAACACATCAGGACCCGGTCTTGGTGGGACACGAAGTCGGGCATGTACGCGTACGGGTTCTCGGGGTCTCTCGAGGCCATGAATGGGCTGTTGATCGGTGGCTTTGGGGCGCCTAGTCAGCTTACACCTCTCGTTTACGATGTCTGGTTCGAATCGCTGAACCCGTCATGGGATTACCTTCGGTCGTGGTACAGCCCCGCTTCTCCAGCGACGGATAACACGACGTCCTGCGCCTCATGCAATCAAAAACTTGAGGCATGCTACAATGACACTGAGTGCTGGCGTGGCGTCCAGGATGCTGTGCTTCCCATTCTCAAGCAGCAGAACGGCGCGATTCCCTCGTTCGTGTCATCGGAAGGCAACGGGATCTTCGTGTACAAGGCCGACCTCGGGTTCATGCTACGAGACCGCATCGTGAATATCCCGGCAGCTGTGAGAACGGCGTTCCAAACAACGGCTTCATGGCAACATTTCACAGACATCTTGCTTTGTGTATCAGCCATGGCGTGCGACGTGGAGAATATGGACAACGCGCTTGAGCCACCAGCTACAGCGCACGCGCCGTCATTCCTCCACTTCCAGCCAGCGTCAGCAGAGCTTTTCCTGTACGAGGACTCGATGGTCAACCTCGTTATCAATGGTGCGCAGTTCTCGTACATGGAACGTGGGATGGGCACGAGCGATGGGCTTGACGCATTTCTACAAACTGCGCTCCAGCCGTTTGGCGTGCCTTACGACGTCGTTCTCGTGAGTAGTGACACCAACAACAACGCATTCAACTACAGCATCTCGTTTGGTGACGCTTACTTCGGCGTGCTCCCCCAAATCTTCGTGTCCAACCCTGGAACGGTGACGATGGGACAGCCCCCTATTGCAAACCTCCTGCCATGGCAGCTCACGATCGATTCTATCAATCAAATGCCGCAATGGGACAAGCTCACGTCAGCACTATCAGCAGGCCCGCCCTCTGCTGGGAACCCACCGTCTGGAGGGTACAGTTTTGTTGATTGCAACTATGGCGAGGCGCTACGGCGCGTGTGTTACAATAGCTACGATTGTCAGTCGCTGCTCTCGACTGCTCTAGCTCATATGCGCGACCAGCTGCAGGCCATGCCGACCCAGTTCAACGACGAGAAGCGCGTTTTTGTGGCCAACCTCCGGGGTCTGCTAACCGCGATGGTCTTCCCATTCGCTGCTAACGGTGATGCAATTCACATGCTCATGGATGTTCTCCGCGAGAGTGCGCGATGTGCATCTACATCCACGACCAGTACGACAGCTGCAACACCAATCTTCCAAGACATGAAGATGTCGTTCCTTCGACCGGCTTCAGGCCCAGTCACGCTTATGTACCTCGGTGGGATCTTCGAGTATCCCCAGGAGGCACCGGGCGAAGACCGAATCAACGGCTTCGGTCAATTTATGTACGACCATGTAGTCGCGCCGAGCGGTGAGGGCGCTGGAATCATGCACTGGTTTGGTGCAATGGGCAACGACATCATGAAGCACGACTTCGAGTTCCCGCGAGTCTACGGGATGCCACCACCTCACTTGCACGCCGCAGACCCCATCACAGGTGGATTTGTTGGCTCAGATGACTGGGCGTGGGAGCTCTCCTTCCAATCCCCCACCTACACGCTCGACAACGCCTTTGCCCCATGGCTCGACTGGCTCAGCACGAAGCCTTGAGCGCTCACGCCATATGTAGGATTTGAGACGAAATGTGTAGGCGTTGTTGGATCATGGACATTATTCAAAACGAGGAGCTCCGAGTAGAATGAATTTGATCATCATGGGTAACGAGAGAGAAGAGCTCTCCAGCATTTGAATGTATTCGACGCAAATACGCATTCAGCCTCGCTCTTCCCATTGTTTGGAAGGGCCACCAAAGCCAGAAGTTCCCAGACAAGCGCACGTCTGTTGCCTGTATCGTGATCCACAGGTTCAACAGTAGAGTCACACCGTTCAGTGGGGCCCACCACTCGTCTTGCAGTCATCAATTATAGAGGGTGCATAGAAGATCTCAGTACTGCAAAAGCACCAAGAAGGTCACCCTGTCCCCGGTGCTGGGACAGTGGCAGCCCACGCCTGTCAGCGATTGTCGAGCGTCCCAAGAGCGTCGCATAGGAAGGAAACTGCCCTCGTCGCGTGGCTTCTCTTTTCATGGTGTTGGAGGGCGGAGGCTCATCAAATGGGAATCGTATTTGCTTGAAAGGCGCACGCGGCGGGGTAGCCACCTCGTCTGCTAGGTAAGCGGCGATGTCCATGCTCGATCTCTTCCGCAACCACAAGCCATCACTGTCGCTGGGTCGACCAGCGTCTGAGTCGAATCTCTTCGAAGAAGCGAGTGAATCGAAGACCCTCAAGCGTTGCGCGACCTCGCGGGCCGCGACGAAGAGTGGCTGGGGCATTGTGCCCGTGCTCAATGAACTCGAGCGGCGCAGCAGTGCAAACAACTTGCTACAAAGAAGATCACCTAGCGCCAAGCAGATGCTCTGCCTCAATTGCCGCCGGCTTTTCTTCCCCGGACATCGTCCCAGAACTGACGCACCACAGTCTTCAGTCCCCATGAGTGACCAGTTCTGCTCGCTCGACTGCAAGAGCAGCTATGAGTACAACTCGTCGATTCAAGACCTCGTTGACTTTCAGCTCCACGAAAGTTCTTCGCTAAGCAGTGTTGAGGAAGGCGCCGTGGTGAAGCTGGACGACGACACTGACCTTTCGTTCGAGGTCAGTAGCCTAGGAGGCTCATAGTTTAGGGAGTTTGGTAAATTGACAATTCAAGTGAGGTCTATTAGTCTGCTCATATAGAGACCGATAGCCGGCGCTAGTCGCCACCGTTAGGATTAAACTCCCCTTCTCCAATGCTCGAGATCACTGTTAAGGAGATCTGCGATGCGTGTGTGTTCTTCTCTTGTCGTGGGGTGCACGACTTGACTACTCGTTCGCGTATCCATCGCTAAGTTCGCCGCCGCGTCCGCCATGCGGTTCGAAGCTCTTGGATGGTGTCGCCAGGCGCGTACTCTGAGTGAGTCTGCGAGGCGGCGTGCGCGAGCGTACATCTCCCGGAGTACGTCATTGCTCGGGGCCTTGTAGTTCCGCATTTGTTGGATAATCATCATGCTGTCTCCTACGACCGACAAAGGGGTCCACTTGTGCCTCGCTGCTGCATCGAGTCCAGTCAGCAGGCCATTGTACTCTGCTCGATTGTTTGTGGTCGCCTCATGAGCATAGGACATAGCGGCTGTGAATACAACCTCTGCGTTCACGTCGTTCTGACCTAGCCGGACGATGATGGCGCCAGCGCCTCCTGCACCCGGGTTGCCTCTCGATCCTCCATCGAAGAACAGTAGGTATTGCAGATTGGGGTCGCCAGTAGGTGGCCCGACGGCAACTCGATCCACTCCTAAATTCGCCTCAAGTGTATGAGCATGGGTCCTCTCGATATCCCTCCTCGGTCATCCGTCAGCACCCAGCCAACCAAGTCTAAATCCATCTCGCCTTCATCAATGTACCATTGCGTGAGCAGCTACAGTCACCTGTGGACAACGACTGGCGACCCAGCAAACACACAGCCGTAGCAACTCAGCCACGAGCCAAAGCAATGCCACGAGCCTCAACTCGAGCAATATCGACGGAAACGGCCGTGGAAGTGAGTCACTGGACTCCAGTTTCGAGAACGAAACATTTGGAGGATGCTCTTCGTTAACCTACAACGCTGATGAATCGTTTAGAGGCTTACGAGCAAAGCAGTCGATCTGCCCTAACTGTCGCGGGCTGTTCTTCGTCGAACTCGTGCAAGTGTCCGAGCCGTTTTGCTCGCTAGACTGCCGAACTTGCTCCCAGTTCACCTTCTGCGTTCACTACGACACCAAACAAGCGACGGCTTGTGTATCGTTGACCGACCAGCCTAGGCTCCGTTGTGAAGACGATAGTGTCGAGAACTCCACAGAGCCATCGTGGAATTCAGACTGAGAGACTTTCTCTATTTGACATGGCTGCATTGTGTATATTGCGTGTACGTTTAAAGATTAGTGTCCATGACATTAAAGCAAGATTCAGGTGGGACACGCGACTTTAGAAATGGCGCAAGCGCTCTGAAAGGTCATCGCAATGTTGGAGACCAAGGTTACCAAAGAGAACTGCATCCGTGCGGCAGCAGATGGAGACGTGGGAACGCTGCGAAGTCACCTAGACCAGCTGGGTCGTAGTCAATGCGGGAACTTCAACAACCAGGTTACTGGTGAGAAGCAAGCTTGCGACGCAGCTGAACCGAAGACGAATGGCGCGTCGATTGTGCAATGGATCGAGCTCACCAAGACCCTCTTTCGCGAGGCAATCGAGAATGGCCACACTAACGTCGTATCGGAGCTCATGAAAGCGACATTGGTTGAGAAGATATTTAGCGATCCGATCGAGCGGCGCGACCTGTTGTCAGAGCTACTGCGGGGCGCGATTGTCGAAGACTACAGTGAGATCGTCCAGTGTCTACTTACTCACGGAGCGGATCCCAACCGCTCCGTCGTGGTGGATGATAATCATGACGAAGACGAGCTTTTACCACTGGCGCTGGCAGCACGGCTCGGGTCACTAGAGATCGCCCAACTTCTGCTACAATACGGAGCTTTGGTCAATGCGCGAAGCAATCTCGACGGCTCGGCTGCGCTCCACGAAGCTGCAAGGCAAGACGAGGGCGAGATCATCGAGCTGCTTGTACAGTCAGGAGCTGCCGTGGACGCTCAAGACGACGCGAACGGCGAGACAGCTCTCCACGTGGCTGTCAAGAGAGGCAGCAAGCAGGCTGTGCGCGTGCTGATTCGCTGCCACGCAAATATCAGCCTCACTAACAAGCGAGGCAGCTGCGCCGTGCACCTCGCTCTCGTGGAAGCGCAACGAGACATTTTGGACCTACTGGCGAGCGCAGGAGCGAATATCGAACACCCCGCGGTCCCCCCAACGCCGCGAAGGAAGTGACCGAAATCACCCACAACACTGTCGAGGAATTGGACTACCAACGTGTCAACTGGAGGACCACGCCGGAGATTTCGATGGTGTGATATTTTCGTCCAGGCCTGACTTTGGAACGGTCGGCACTGGATTTTAGTCATATATCTTCAAGCCTCCTCCCTCTTCAAAGAACGCGTGCACGCGATCTCTCATGTGACGACGGAGAAGAACCTGTGTGTATCACAAGGGGATGGATCTCTCGTTGAGATATCCTCACATGAGAACTCTACCCGCGCAAACCACGTCCACTTCAGGATTCTTAAATATCATCCCCTCTCGCTTCTTCGCGGTCGCCGCTCGTGGAATCTTCGCGTGATTGAAGGAATCCTACGTTTCTCTCGTAATAAATCACCCACAGGGAGCCCTCCACCCTCCTTTGGGTGCGTGGATTCGCGTGAGTCATAATCACACACCGCGTGGGTGCACCCGGCGTGGGTAGCGTGGGTTCGCCGTCAGCTGGTGCCACAGTCATCGCTCGCCTCCACACTGGGGGGTCCTCACGTGCTCGACGAGCGATTGACACTTGAAATCGCACGACGCCCTCGTGGATGAAGACCGATCCTGTCCCATTAATTCGCCGCAACCAGTTGATGGCTTCCGTCTGTGAAACTTTGCCGTCTGTAACCATAGACCAAATAATCCACCGGATCTGTCTCGATCGATGCGCGATATTTCGTTCATCCCCCCCCCTTTATTCATTACCAGGCAACGAGAAGACAAAAAAAAAAAAGACCCTCCCCCTCCAAAACCCCTTCAAACCGGCATTAGGGGTCGGGGTCGAGGGTCGATCTTGGTTCTTTTTGTTGAGTTTTTTCGTAGTGGTATCTGATGTTGCCGGGCCTGGCTCGTAACCCGTTCACATCCAAAATATCTCATTGTGGGACATTTTACAGCCAATCACCGGCCCTCAGCTGCAATGGGTTCGACGTTAGACTCACCGCTCTCCTCCCCCTCGCCAAGGGCTCCGCTCACTTTCGAATCCGCGCTCCAAGTCCCAAGTCTCCTCCGTTTGCTCTTCTTCGATCCCCACACACCACCAACCATGCCGTCTCCTTTCCGCCCGAGCATGCGCGACACGCTGCAGGCCGTCGACGACCGCTCGGCTCGCTGTGCCTACCCGTCCAAGCCCTGTCCGAATGCTCGCGCCGTCAAACTCAACGGAGACGCCCACAACTTTTGCGAGTTCCACCGACGCAAGGCCAACATGAACCAGCGCCGATGGCAGCAGCGTCGTCGTCGCATGCGCCACATCGGAGACACGGCCACGCAGTCGCCGTCGTCGGCAGCCGCGTTGGCCTCGCCTCGCGACGAGCTCGAGTCCGCTGAGGCCGTGGTCATGCTCCAGCAGAGTGGGGGGCGCTACTCGCCCGTGCCAGCGTACTCGTGGCCTCGATACTCGCCCACGAGCGTCGAGTGGGCGCCACGCCCTGCGCCAATGCCATACCGACCAGCTGGCGTGAACGTGCTCGACTCGACCTTGCCACGAGCTGTGCCGTACGTGCCGACACAGCCGCTGACGCAGAGCCCGATCATCCCGCCGCTGCGATCACTGCCGCTGCCCGCTCTGCTTCCGTCTGCGTTCGCCTCGACCAAGACGCCGCCGCGCCCGGCATCTGCGAGCGTGTACACGTGCTAGATGCCTTGCGACCCCGCTTTTCTCGCTCCCAATTTTTCTCTTTTTCTCTTTAGTAAAATGTATCAATTAGACGCTTTCTTAAAATTGTTCATTTGGTTTTTGTATGCATCTGCTTTCGTAGGGGTGGTGGGAGCTTGGACATGGTTGTTTTGAGTTTTCATTCGAGCGCCGCTTCTCCTGGCCACATCTCACCCCTTCACTGGATTTCTCGAGGAATCCTTCTCCCATCCACCCACGAATCACACATGTGAAGTCGTGTGAGATTTGTGATGTGACGACTTTGCCACGTCTACAGGGACGGTGCATCCATTAGCACTGATCTGAGGTTTACCAAACGAAGATCGAAGGTTGGGAACCAGTCGGCGTTGCATGCGTGGCTTCACAACCTGGGATGGCCGATTGATGGCTGATCAAAGATCCCAAACGATCAAGAACAAACACGTCAAAGCGTCGGCGCTGAGAAGTATCTTGCCAGATCAGGAGCACGTCCACAGTGAGTTCGGAGCGTGCACTGAGCAGAACTCACTCGAGAGTTCGGCCAACTCAGAACGACTGGAGCAACTGGCAGCTCGCAAGTCCAGACGCCGCGCTGGACGCTTCCTTTTCTTGCCAGATCCACTTCTCAATTTCGCGAGTGGTTTGAAACGTCTGAGTTCCAGACTGGAGTGAAGTCTGATTGAGACAATAGAACTGGTTTTGGCGACGCTGAAAGCTCGCCAACTCACCGATGGAGTGGGCCAGGTGACCAGTGCTGCACTGGGAAGAATACACTCGAGATGTGTTGATCCTTTCCAGAGAAGGGTCCCCCACCGGATGGTTCGCATGTCACTCCATGGGGAACATTCCGGTTCGTGCAACATCACAACCACCCAAAGAGCTGATTGGATGATTGTCACAACACCAATGTATCCATTAAGAGATGATAGAAATGAATTCTATATGGATACACTGACCCGGCTGAGAAGCTATTCTTGACCATCACCAAACAACGACCAACAACATAGACGCCAATCGAGCGTGACAAACCATCGTGTTCTGAGAAGTACCGCGTGTCGCGATGGAGGATACACATGCTGTCGCCCCAGGGCTTCTACAGTCGAGACGAACGACGTTCCCTACTGAGAGTCAAGCATCATCCCATCCAATTCCACCTCCAGACGGCATCGAAATGTCCTACCGCGCGTGCGTCCCAGTGCTTCTTCTCGTGGCGACTGCAGTCTTGTTAACGCCAGTTAAGGAGTACTACCTCGGAAACTATGTGACGAAGGCCTTCGACGAAGTGCGCGGGGACGTTGTCGGGCGAGAACTCCACCACCTCGGGGTGCTCACGAGCGGAGTCCATTTCTTTGACACGTTCGATTCTCCGAGCATCCCAATCATTGATGCTGATACAACAACCCGACTCACGCGAAGCCACGCAGCATCGCTCTCGCTGTCCGCCTTCCTTGTCCGAGCGAATCTACGGCGTGCCGATCTTCTCACTCACTTACCCCCAGAGCTGCTCAACGTCGCCGTCAATCTCATGGAGGATGGTTATGCACCACTGTGCGCTCCCACAGCATGGACAACACAGCCGCAGCTCTTGTTCGGTAATTGGTTCCGACCATCCGGCACGAGTTTTGCCGAGACTTCGGTAGTCGATTCCCTCGCGACCGGTTCTTCAACTACCACGAGAAGACTCCCGTGAGCAGAACTCTGGCCCACGTTGGCGACGTCACACTCGGCCTCATCTCAGTCGTGAACATGTCGGAAATCTACTTGCGTCACTTTGACGACGTGCACGTGATTCGCAAGATCATGAAGAACGTGCAGGAAGGCTTACTTGGGATGGAGCTTCCGTCGTATACAGACGCTGTTGCCGATGCGATCGTCGGAAAGTACAAAAAGGGCATGCCCCTCGCAGATGTGATCGAATTGCTACCCGGATCGTTTGATAGCGACCACATCTCGCTTGTCGATTTGCTCGGGATATCGAGTGTGCTGGACTTTTACTTGCAGCCCAAGCAACTCACGATGGGGGTCAACGTGAACGGCGAGCCGGCGATTCTCGCCGAAGTCACGTCTGCGACGACATCGTACTTGACCCCAGACTACCTGATCAACACCGTGGGCATGCACTTAATCTCGACGATGCATTTGGCGCCGTTCTGGGACTGCGCGATCCACCACACGACCATGGATAAGAAGATCTCGACAGCTAATGTTGATGCTACCGCAATGAAGCACTGTGGTGAATCACGAGCAGCGATCCTGCCGTTGTTTGCCGTGAATCTCATGTTTCTCTTCCAGAAGAAAGAGCGCGATTACACCAAAATCGACAACTCGACCACGTACACGTTGGCTCCCCAATACAGCCGAGACCCAAACCGTGTGATCCCAGAAATCATTTCCGAGTCGCCGCTGCTGTCGACAGACGGTTCAGCTTGGACAAAGCCAAACGTGGATCTTCCCGCACCGTGGGCAGTATCTCTACCTGTCACTCCGTACGGATACCTTTTCACTCCTGACTGTCGAAATATCGTGGCGACAGTGATGCAGCAAAGCGGGCGAAACGTGCAGAAATATCAAGCATACATCGGAGACGGACTCGGTAACTGCGCGTTCCGCGACTCACAAGAGACACCTCCACAAACGCTGTGTCGCTTGTGGATGAGGGCCGATCAAGTCGTTTTTACGGCGCTCAACGGATCCATTGTGGCTATCCCGGAGTGCGATTCACTCGTTTCTCCGGATGCCACAGGAGAAATCCAAAGTCTCCAACAACAAAACTTTCGGCAAATTGAGTTTTTTTCGCTAGACTCGACCGAGCTCACCCGGCGCATTCGAATCCAAGACAACACGCCGCCAGATTCGCACTTTCCTGCTGATCCTTGACCTCATCGGCGCGTGTTACTTCGTCGCTGAGTTCCTGATCATTCTCAAGAGCGTCTGGATCTTTGTCCACAACAGCCTCCATCGGCCGTTTCGACTTCCGCCTCCTCGTCGGAACTCGACAGACACCGTTGTATCCGTATCCGAGTCCCGATCAAGTCGACTGCGGCTTCAGCAACTGTTATACTTTGATCCAACTATCGGCGCGATCCGCCACCCCGGGACGATGGCGCTCTTGTACCTTGGTGCTGTCGGTGCACTGAGCAACGTCTTCGCGTTCGTGTGCTCGGCAAATCTATCGACCTCTCAGAACGAGAGCAGTCTCGCTATCACTTGCAAGCCAGCGATTCCGTTCAGGAGCGTGATGCTACTGCTGACGACTCTGAATAGCACCTACTGGGTCACGCAAGTTGCGTTGCAGACGCGAACTCTGGCCGAACGACTTGACCACGCAGCGAATCCAACGTGGTATAAAAATGTGCTGGCCACGGCGGTCGGCGCAGTTGTCGTCCACTTCGGCTGCAAGGCTGTCGTGCACGTTTACTTGGACAACGTCCAATTGCGGTCAGATCCGCACTTGTACGCGGTTTTTGGCGGCGTGGTGCTCAGTTGGATACTCGTGCTCGTCTTTCTCGCAATCAACTACAAGACAACTGCTAGGAGGTTACGCGCAGCCATCATGCCGTTTACAAGCAAAAAAACTCGAAACAAGACGAAAACCTCAAGTAGACGAAGCGATCGGTCGTTGGGGTCGGGAGAGCTGCTTGTTCGCGACGCGCAGACTCGAGAGCGGTCATTCTTGGCCAAGTGGGGCGCGAGTGAGCTCGACGACGCACTCCACTACTGCGCCACGCCCTTCATCGCTCAGGAGCTGCAGGCGTTCGGCCGGCGCCAGGCCTCGCGGCTGGGCAAGGCGCCCGTTGTAGGTGCCTACGGCAATCGTGCGACTCTGCCGCCGATTGAGATCCACGAGTTCGTGATGGTGCATTGTGCAGGCGGAGCGGCACGGTATTTGGAGACCGTGGCCTGGCAGACAAGACCTGGGACCAACGAGGTCTTGCTCACGACTGTGCGGTCGCAGAGGCGGTCGAAACAACGCAGTCGGTGAGACAATCGTAATGTGTGGCTGGAGTTCGGAGCACTCGTAGGTTTACTGAGGCCTGGGACCAACGGCCTGGGGCCAACGGATTCAGAGGTAGATCGCGACGAACAACGAAACCAACAGCCGGCGGGGAGATTTCTTCACGAGAGGCGACGCATATCTTCGAGATGGAGATGTCGTCTCATGCTCATCAACGCAAAGAGCTCACACAGAACGGCAAGGCTGGGGGGAGGATGGAGGCAAGGGTGTGGTTGGGAACTTGGGGTCAGCCAACCTTTTGAAAACTGATGTAACAAAATATAAATTCTCTCGAGCGATGACGAAAAGAATAAAAGCTAACCAAACATAAATTGCTTACCGCGAAAGTTACCCGCCGTCCCCGACCTTTCTCTGCTGATCTTGACGTCCTGGATCATCAACACGGCGGACGCTTGGTTCACTCGTGACAACCCTGACCATTCACTGGTGGCCAACTTCAAGTTGATGGTGAAGTATCGGTCACTTCATTTGCGTAGATACTGTGCCCAAAGACCTCATTCACAAGCATAACTTTCCCGCCAACGAGGATCGGTTGGCCCACGATGAATCCTCAACGACCCCTCACGCCGGGCGATCATTTCCGAACCCCAGAAATCCACTGCAGTCTGCTGAATGTGAACTTTTGTCTGGGTGTCTCACCAAAATTCTCGCTGTGCCGTATTTTATCGCCCCCTGTGTCCATTCTTTTTTCACGCGTAATTTATGACTGTTTGGAACTGGTCGGGGTGGAAGATTCAGCTTCGCAGTGTCCTCTTCGTGCTCGACCAACTGCGCCGCCCCACACGCGCCGACCTTTGGAGATCCTCTGCACGTCTCCCCTGTAACCCGGCGCCGTCGAGCGGGTCCGACGGACTCGAAGATTTTTTCTTTCGTATATTTTTTTCATCGACGGCAGAGCCGCGCGAGAGCCGCGCAACTGGCAGGACGAGCGAGCACACCGCACCGATGGCGACGGCAAGCACTCTATTCGCGTGCAGCTTCACGCGGCGCAACTGCCCCCATGAGCCGCTGTTTCATGACGCGTACCAGCGGTGGGTTGATTTGGTGTTATTTATTTATTATATATTTTGTTATGTGAGACCGTGGTCCGCTGACTTCGCATGCGCTGGATTGGGTGATAGAACGAACCGCACCAAGGGCACCAAGGTCTGTCTCACTGCGTCTCGCCGTCGTGGCAGATTTCTCTTTACTCACCCACTTCTGTTCGTTATGTAGATTCTTCGGTGAGTCTTGCGAACATCATGAGTCGACTAATGTGCGATGACGTTTCTCACTGACGACCATCTCGTGACTCTGGAACTCTAGATGCTTCCCTCACTGCTGCCCCCGTCACATTGACCGCAGCTACTGTGGCGGGCCGGTGTACATGCAAGTCGACCTCGTCAGCGATGACAACTGCGTCGAGGACGCCTCGATTTGTGTGTTCGCGCATTTCCGCCCGCTGGTTGAACGAGGCTTTGAGATTGGTCACGATGTCTCGCGTGCTTTGTTTCGCGATGACCAGCAGACTGATACGAATCCCGCCGGTGAATGGATTGGCGCTCGATTAATGGCGTCGGCCGACCACGTACGTCTACTGGCTCGTGACTTTTTGTGATTCACGCTAGTTTTAAGAAAGCACGCTGATTCATTCCTAGACAACGTGGATGTTTGAGGTGAATCCTAGTGGGCGGTGGTACTACCAGTGGGAGAGTGGCGCGACAAAGGCCCAGCGCGCGACCGAACACGTCTTCGAGGCCTTTGTGCTGCAGCTGGATGCAGCCTCTGAGAAGTGTCGTGTCGTGGCCAAGGCTGTCTCAAGAGAGTTCAAGATGGTCTCATTTCGTCGAGCGCCGTCTGAAACCAAGTCTGGTGGTTCAGAAGGACCAGAAGAGGTTTCTTCTCGTAGTCAGAAGGTAGGACTTGTCGCAGAAGCAGAGACGGATGAAGCGCTCGCGTCCTCTCGCTGGTCCTATAGGGACTCTGTTGACTCCGCATTGTCAACGGATGCCGAGATGGCCTCCCAAATCCGCCCTCTGGCGAGTGGTCATTTGAGCTCAACAGAAGCGGTTCCTCTCGCAGCACCACTTGAGCGGCTCCAAAACACGGACCAAGTCCATGGAGCAGATGCGGCCCCTCTGTCGCTTCTCCCACGTTCGGAGATAGTGCAGGTCTCTCAAGATGTGGGCATTCTATTAGACTTCCTGCAGGTCATCCCGTCCACAGCTTTGGAGCTCGTCGTTCCGGAGATTAGACAGATAGTTCTTCCAGCTTTTGTCGACCGATTTGCCAGTGGGGGCCGTTTATCGCAGCTATTCACCCCACACCAGGGAGCTCACACGTGCCAAACCTCACCAAAGTTGTTGACCAGGTCTACTCTTCGATTAGCATTGTGGTTTTTGTTCGACCGAGAGCTTGCACAAGCGCAAGAGGCCTTCCTAAACCGGGCGTCGGCGGGGCTGCTGGATAAAGTGGCATTGTATGAGTCATATTTCTCTTGGCTTGACAGTTTACAACACTACGTCCATGACCAATTGGCTCTCACCAGTTCTACGTTAACTCTCCCAAGCCTAGCGAAGGATGCACGCCAGTGTATACTGGGTGGAACACATTCTTCGTCACACCCAAACGCATCTCTCTGTCGTGGACTAGAACCGTTCGTCGCTCAGGCTCGAGAGGTTTTCCTCGCCGGTGGAGATTTGAATTTGAGGCGACGCTCCCTCAACTCTAGTCAGTCGGGACTCGATTCGCAAACTAGTCCGCAGTATCGTCTTCGAGTCTTCGCAGCGACATGGAGGGCAGACATCCAGAGCATTCGATGGCGCGATTCGACTCTTTCGCCGACCACAAATTGCTGCCCGTCTGCATTCGTCATGATGTGGGCCTGGCGACAGGCCCTCGGATTTAGTATTTCCGTGGACCAGGATTCCGTGTCACCGACTCTGACAATTTCGTCAATCTGGAATCCCGCGCGACGAGCGTCGATGAACTCAGCAACGCGAGGTTCGCGACTTGTGCTCGATGGCAAGCCGCGATGGCTGCGAGTGTATCCATCGGGGGAGTCAACAAGCAGCGTCGAGCTTGGAACACAACGGCTTGGTCATTACGTCGCTTCTTTCCGAGCCGAGACGCGCGAACTGTTGGTCAACTGCTATACATGGCCGTCCCAGCTCAACCCCTCGCCCGACTCGGCGTGTTACTGCCTTCGCTGGTGTTTGCGGCGGGTAAATGAAGACAGTTCAGGGCCCGGAGCAGAGTTAGAGGTGCTTGTCGCAGTGGAGCGAGGTCTGGTCCGCAGCGGTGTGGATGCAGAGGCGCTAGACGAGAGACCATTGATGCAGAAACTCCAAGCTGTGAGCCAGTGGACCACGGTCGCGTCCTTACAATACGCGTGTTACCGTCAGACAGAAATATAAATCATCCATGAGCCGACCTCGGCAGGCAGTGTCCATGCGACCGGACTTTGAACTCATGGATGCTTCAAGGCTGATGCGACTGCCACTACACATATCAGCAGTGTGAGATTCACAAATCGATCTTCGAGTGAGCTCGGAAGTCTCACGTGATTTATCCTACTGTATCTGAAGGCGCAATGTTAATCTCAGTACGATGCGTCAGTGGACACGAGGTGTCTCATCTCTGCTTCAAGACTCTCTGTGTTGCTTCTCGCGAGAGGCGGGACGAGGGCGCCATCTCGTCTCTGCAGGAAGACACCGATACACGATACTCGGAGTGTTTCGCATGTGTCTTGTGTCGAGCGAATCCTGAGCCGAAGTCGGCGGTGTTCCACGTTGGTGGGATGGGGTCCTGTCGCGCTATTGGCTCAAGTGTTCCTGGACCCGTACAAGTCTATTCCTTGTAAAAAAAGATTACAACTAGGTAGTCAGAGACACAGCACGCACCCCAGAATGCCACCTTGGTCTCAGATAAGTACGAGTGACCACCCACGGACCTGGGTCGGGTCTTGGCTCACCATCTCCACCACTCGAACACGCAATGCAGACTCCTCCTTCCCGGTTATTCCCGACAGAGGTTTGGCGTCGATAGCGCTTGGGTGCGGCACCTGGAAGGTATCGTAGCTAGGAAGACGGTCATTCAGTAGTGCTTGCATCGAGACGTTGGCACGGACATCGAAGACGTCTTTGACTGGGTGGCAATCTCTCAGCCCATGAAATGAACGACTAGTCGTGTTGTTACGAGGTTGGGCACCCACGACTAAGGTGGATTCGATTCATGGCATCACCCATTCTTGATCGAATGCGTGATCAAACGCGTTGGCGGTAGGTGAGACTCTCTGGGGCAGGTTGTCGGAGAGGAATCGCTCCCAGAAGTCCCAGGATTGCTGTGATCGGATCTGTCTATTGATCGCGTTAGGATGCCCGCACTATCACCACCAGGGTTTCTCAATCGATGCGCTGCTCTCGCACAGGGGGCTCCTACGAAGCTTGAGCGCAAGTGCCTACCAGACGCGACTCAAAAATGTTCAAGTATTTGTTAAGGCTTTCGCATTCGGTGTACAATGGAGCTACACGGTTGACTCTGGCAAGATGCAAGCGGCAACGTACCAAGACGTGATATACACACTCGCCTTATCGCTGACGACAGAAGTATAGAAGCCGCGTTCAAACCGACAATTGGCGATTCTATAACCCCTGGTGATCTGATATGATTTCTCAGTCTCGTAATGGAGACACTTCAACACTTCTGAAACTCGGACAGCGAGTGTCAAGTCAAAATTCCCTCGAATCTCAACTACTTCATTGATGAAGACGTTGTGTTTTGTTGGCTTCGGGCCAGCCTGCTTTGATTCGTGTGAAGACGCTTCCTACTCAAGTATGGACTTGTTGGAAATCACCGCCACATATTTCTATACGGACGACACGTTCCATTCCCAGAGTTCGGATGTCAACTGGAATGGTCGGGGGTTGCGATGAGATCCTCTTTTGCTAATACCTGATCGTTCACGCGATGAACAATGTTCGGTTGAGGATATAAATGGCCACTTGATCGACCAAGCAGCCGGGGTAATCGAATATATCTCGCCAGTACCGACAGTATTCGATAATTTGAAGACGATATCCGAGAGATAAACGAGTCGTCAACACCGTGGCTCTCTGGCTCTTCCTGGTATTTAATTACTGCATGATTCAAGATTTGCACAGTGACAAGCCCAACGGCGTCGAGAACCTGTGCGACTACATAATCGCAATCGACATATATTCAGTTGTGAGTAGAAACGGAAGGTCACAACTGTTCGAGGGCGATCTCTGCGACGGTCGAAGGAGCTCGTATCAGCTTTCCTCGATTTCTTTCACGACCGTAGGCGTCGACTGTAAGCATGCACGTGGGATAAAACTTTGGGCCTGTGGAGCGAGCAACGTTCGGTATACTAGTAGTCTTCTCCTCAACTAATGATTGAGTGTCGTTTCCGAAATCTGCTTTCCTATGGAGTATCCGTACGATGAGGCCCACCGTAACGAAAGCTCAGCATACAAAGACTTTATAAATTATCCTCGATTGAGGCTCGCTGTAGACTTGCGTCAACGGAACCAACACTCCTCTCGTGTTGATGGCGTTACACGATTTGATCTGTTAGGGTCTCCCGCAAGGTGAAGAAAACATGTTTCATCCCAACAGAGGCAGAGAACAAATAGTGGACTTCAGTCCAACCCTGTGGACTCCTGTCTGCTTCTTGAAGCAACTTCATCCGATCAACAGGTAGAGAGAGAAATGACCGTGGGTGGTGACGGTTTTGGTGAGATGTGTATTGCCTGTTGTCCGCAGATGATTTCCAATCTCTCAACGGTAATACAGCAATACAGCACACTCACCCAATTTGCTTACGTCCATTCGTTCGTGAATTGTTCGAACGACGAACGCAGACCACCACGTCTTACCGCACTCTGCAGCCTCTTTATGCAAGCGCGCAAATTGGCTGACCTCTTTGAATTCGCAGCATGGACCCCACACGCGCCGGCCCACAGCAGGTTGGCTGGAAAATTGGTCAGATTCGGCTCGTCGGGCGCCGAGAACCACACCACCCTCCTCGATCCCCAAGCCGGCCATCCTGACTTGTCGAATTCGCTGCACCAGGACCTGCGTACTCACGGACGCACCCCGTTGATATCTGAGAGGCCTGCATGTACAAGCCTATTAGGATTCACAGGATGAACTCAATAGACTACACTTTGCATCATCGTCATAGTTGTTCGAACGAGGTGCAAAAGCACGTGAAGAGCATTTGCACACTTGGTGTACCCATTTCGATTATGTTAGAAACGTTTCTATCCTCTCTACATGGGTACATCCACTGAATCACATTTCCGCCAATGGCAATGGAGTAGTCTCATCGTTGTGACCCTCTTCTACTACTGAAGACCACCTGGCTTGCGTGCTACGTGGATCCACTACGGAAACAATCGTCTGGCTGATCCCATGAACACCAATGGAAGAGACGCCTGATGCCTCGACTGGTTCTGTCCTCTTCTTCGCACTGTGGCCAGCCGGATCAGTCAAGAAGGCGGATCCCCACTCGCTGCCGCAACTTGAAACGGCGAACTTCTACTTGGGCTGCCCAACCTCTCGGTGGATCCTTCCGTGCCAAGCTATCGCCTCACCAGTCTTCTCAGTCTTCAATTTTATTGTATGAGAACACGCGATGTCTCGTCAACGTCAATGGCTCGTGATACTCGCCTTCGCGCTTTTCCTGACCATCGCCCACGCCGCTGCCGCGCCCACTCGAAGCCTCCGCGGAGAAGTCGATACGCAAAATAAAACAGAAAACCACCAAGTCGAGACACCAATCGTTGAAAATACAACGACTCTGGGGGATGCGAATGGGGTTCACGTTTTGGTCGATGACTCGGGGACGTGGCATCTCGTGGAGAATGCGACACCAAGCGAGATGCCTTCTACGAATGCGCCTATCGCGACGCCACCACCGACGAATCACACAAACGGCGAAGCATCTTCAAACGGTACCGCCAGCTTGACTGTCCACTCTCCAAACAAGACCGACTCCTCCAGCTCAGGCATACATTCGGCTCAAGTCGATCTCAAGGAAAAGATCGATGACAAGGCTCCCGCGACGGCGTCGTCGACTGCCACTGCAGTACACCACCGCACTCCAATGGCTGGCTTTGTACTCGTCGGCGCCATGGCGATTCTCTGCGTTGGCATTGCGGCCGGCATCAAACGCAAGCAGACTCAAGCGGTTGACCATGGTCAAGACCACTAGGACATTATTTTAAACTCGCACTGAATCAGAGCATATAAAACTGTGATATGAGCTTCTTCAGGCGCCAATGATCCCAAATGCTACCTACTCTTGATGATTAGTTGCTGGCAGTGCACCGGCGGAATCTGTTGGTAGAAGTCTGGATATGAGTTGGCTCTCTTCATGTAGAGGCACGTCAACAATGTCACAAGGATGACCAGATCCACGGTCCAATCCATAAACTAGCGAACAAGCGGTAGCACTCCAGTGGTCTTCATCACGTGATGAGTGTGCTCGGCCCAGAGAACCATTGTGGTGACACAGTTGCGTCCCTTCTCAGTGATAGCTAGTCGCACTCGGACGGTGCTCTTCTACACCTACGAGAGCCGCAGCGTCTACATCGATCGCTGACCATCCCTTCATAAGGTCTGGCCCTTCACGACCTTTGGCGCGGAACCTCACTAAACCCTCATCTTGCTAGCATACGATATTTCAATTACTGATCCATCGTGACGTAAGCAAAACGATGCGCGTTTTTATGAGTAGTTCTCTGTGGGTGATGGTACGACTTTGCTAGAGGAGTGTCGGGTAGGATTTACGGCGGATACCTAGTGCAACTAATTGTTGTCTGCATTCTCTCAGAGGTAGACAGTCACCACTAGGGAGAGGCGAGCCATCTGGGACCCCACGGCCTGTGAGCCATCCCACCAAGGTGGCATCTGCTGAACTTTTCTCGCTGAAATGCAAAACAACTCTCCCAGCCCTCTCAGCGTGATGAGGCACTGATGTGCTCTGGTCATCTCTCTGACAACAAGTCATGTTTCGAACGAGCCACCTTCCTTCACTGTGGCCCGCTGGTCACGATGAAATTGTCGGCGCTGCTCATTCTCCAACTCTACGAGTTGCACGTTGCTCCCATGAGAAACATCACCGCTAAATTGCTGGTGATCTGCTCGCTAGTGATTTGCATAGCAAACTCATTTTCAACGGCGATGGGCTCGTCGCTGCGAAGAAGACTCGAAGACGTCACTCCAGTGACTGACACTCCGGAGGGTTCTACCCCGCTTTCACCGCCGCTTGATCAAGTAACAACAGAAGCAATCGAGACGACAGCTCCACAGCCAGTCGATGGCCCCTCCTCCTCCTCCTCCTCTTCGTCGTATTCTTGGGAGCTGGTCGAGGCATCGAGTGCGTCCAAGGGAATAAAAGATGAAGGTCTCGCGATGTCCGAAAAAGAAGTTCCTTCGACGAACGCCACAGCCCACGGCAACAATGTTGGTGGGGCGAGTCATGCACGAACCGGGGGGTTCAACTTTGGCCCAGTGTTGCTTGGAGCCATAGGAGTCGTGTGCGTTGGAATGGCCGCACACTTCGCAAATGAGCGAAAACAAGTTTTGAAGTAATATTCAGTTTGTCGTTTTCAAGCATCTGTTCGGTTGCGCCTCTCTGAGCGGTGCAACGATGTCCGATGGCTACATTTCTGCAAACTGACGTACTTGATGGAAAACTCCCACTGTGGCGTGATCTGATTCTCGTGTGTATGGATCATAAACCCATGGTTTTGTGGGTCTCATGGGATGATAGTGATTGCGGACTCGGACTTTCCATCTTCGGGATCACAGCAAACAGACATCTGCACGGATTCACTGACGTTCGAGGAAACAATCCAGAACGCGCCCGGCTCTAAAAGTGAACTCACCTAGCCAAACCCCATTGGCGTCAACTGCGTCGGAGACACTTCCGTATTTGCTCTGTCGAGCATGTGGCCGTCGAAGAAATCGCTTGTCGTTGGCCTCGCCCTCGTCACGGCAACAGCACAGGCCGATGCCTCGTTACGGCAGCTTCGTTCGGAAGTCAGCAACAGCACCTCCCACCCGACAACGATCAAGGACGACGATGGAGAGTGGCAGCTCGCGCACAACGTGACCGTCCAGCCTCCAGGCACTGTCGGACCTAGCAATGATACGAAACACTTCCAAGAGTTCGCAGCGACGCCGACGCCGACAGCCACTACGCATACGCAGTCGAGCCAATCCACTCCCATGGGCGGACTCGTCGCAATCGGCGCGATTGGCATTGTTGCTGTGGGCATCGCAGCTGCAGTCGCGCACAAGAAGAAGCAACAACACTAGCCTTTGCCCACGATAGAAACCAATCGTCGGCTCGTAAATTAAAGTCAGTCCCCGTAACATTTAAGTATCATGTCCAGTTCGTGAAAAGAGAGAGGAAGCCTGCATTCTTCATCAAAGTTCTTCGTAGGTGTTGTAGAGGCATCGATGGGAAAACTCTCCACGAAAGCGATGAGCAATCTTGTCCTGTGAAAGTGACTTCAATCTGGGAAGGCGGTCCCTTCTCAGCCTGAAGTTTCTCTCCACTGCAAGTGCCGAGCGACTTGTCTTCTCTACGTTGACGCCAAATTGTGCACTTCGGTGACTTCATTCCCGAAAGAATCGCGGCGATAATTTATTCGGTGCTGTTGCGGTGAAAAAAATCGGACGGTTTACTCGAGACAAGCTTACCGGCCTACAGTGCTTCCAAATTGAATTTTTACAACACCAAAAACGAGTTTAGGCTGGATTGGAAAGGAGCGTCACGAGCGTACGGTTGACAAGGGAAAGCATTTCTCGATTCCTTATGGATATCCTAGACATGGTCAGATGCATCGGTTTACACAGATTGTGTGTTTGCTCCTTCCGGCAGAGCATCGACTCATCAAAGTGTGTTTGCGACTTCCAACAATGCATTGACTCATCACAGATGAGTACTGTATCGCCCTCACCTGATGGCAGGAGCCGAAGGAACGACCAAGCAATGGTCAGCGATACACGAAATTGCGAGAGAGCGAGAGAAGTTCAACGATGTCCGTCGTTGACCAGATGCCGTGACGATCCCACTGCAAATTAATCGCTCTCCATCCATCCAGGAGTGGATGGATAACCATCCACCGGTCGTGACTCATGTCACAACTGGTCTAGCATAGAAAACGACTGACGACCATCGTGCAGAAGGCACCGTGTTGTTAAACGCCACTCTCGCCATTCACCCATCCACCTCGTCAGCATCACACCATGCCCAAGTGGTTGCTCGCAGCCGTCGTTGTTCTCGCTGCCCAAGGCGCAACAGCAACATCTCCCAGCTCGCTCCGACGACTTCAAGTTGATACTGGCTCCTCCGGCGGCTCTTCGGGGTTGCCAGGTACCGTCGGGCCGGAGAAGAACAGCTCGGCCATCTCGTACGCGGCTGACGGGCCTGCTACGCAGCCCACGACAACTCACCACTCGACTCCCCTCGTCGGTCCCATCGCGTTGGGAGCAATTGGCATCCTCGTTGTCGGTATCGCAGCTGCAGTTGCGCGTCAGAAGAAGGCGAAGGAGCATGAGCCAGAGTCCTGAGCGCTTGGAAATTTAGAAGCCTAGAGAATTAGTCAGAATGAGTCTATTTATGATAATGTTTGCATCGCCATTTTGCCGCCGCCCAACCTCGTGGTAATCCACGGAAAGCCTAGCCACCTGACGTCCAGACCCTACGCGCGTGGATGAGTAGGAGCGACTCCAGAGAAGCTTTCAAGCAGATCTTCATCGCGACCTTTTCGTATCTCACGAAGCGAAAGGCACATCGTCCCTATCCAGGTTCGATTCTCTCCGATCTCCAAGATCGGATCCAACGGTTGGGCTGGGATGACCCACGTAAACTAGACGAACGCAAGAGAATGCTCGAGAACGATCGTCTCCTCGGCGAGGATAATGGCTTCTAGCGTCCAACACAGCAGTCGACAATACATGTACCTGGCTCACACACCAAGTTGTTCACAAGCCAAGGGGTGGGTCAAATACACTATCTGATACCGTGGTCATCCTTTCTCCGGCCTGCGCATCACAACTGCTGTTCAGTTCACATGGAGATTCAGCGTAGCGCCCATCACCTCTATTGCAACCGCGCGACTGTGTCGCACGCTGCTGGGATCACGGAAACAAATCGCCGTTCCCGAGATGGCGCTGATTCGGAAACCTCCTCTCGTGCAATTTCCATGTTGTCCCGCCACCTAGCAGACCGTCAATGAGTTCAATCCGGACATAACTGCTGGCTCTCGCTGCCAAACGTGCCACACGCCGAGACCTCAACCACAGCAAAGGTTGCAGTCTCCATGCGACCTCCGGTAGGCTTCATGCTCGCAGTCTACGCGCTGGGCATCTCCATCGACGCAAGGCCTTCGCGTCGAGGCCTTGTAGAAGCAGAGGCCACCACCAATGTGACCCACACGATCACAGACGCCGACGGCGAGTGGCAACTCGTGCATAACATCACCGTTCAGCCCTCCGTCACGCCGGCCATGAAGATCTCGGACCTCGCCGCAACGCCGAGTCCAGACCACAACTCAGCGACCCAGCAGTCGACTTCCATGACCGGCCCCATCGCAATCGGCGCGATCGGCATCCTCGCTGTGGGAATCGCCGCTGCTGTAGCACATAAGAAGAGGAACGGAACGACCCATGCCTAGGATAAGTCAACTGCTGGTTTTTGTCGTCGAAATTCTCGTCGCGTGTTCATGTAAGAAGTTGCTTCCTAAATATATATACTAGTTACACGACACCATTACCAATTGACTAGACCACTGATCACTACTTTTCCTCACGAGCGATGGTTGCCGCGCATGCCCTTATGCAGGCTACGTTCATCCTTGCTCGCCATCTTGCGGAGCATTCCTGCGCGCTTGCGCTCTGCCGCAGGCGAGCTGTTGTTCGCCACGTAGACTGGGCCTGAACGCGCTGATCCCGTGTAGATTTCGTCGCTGTTGTCGAGGGGTCCGTCCTCGAATGCTCCTTCGCCGTTCACACCGCCACCCATGATGAACACCTCGTTCGAGACGACGAAGTTGCCCCGCGCCGTCGTGCCACGGCCCGTGCCCATGAACTCGACGTAGGACGAGCGGCCGAACATGGACACACGCTGCGGTGCCACGCCGTACTGCACGCCTCCAGTCTGCTGAGGGTTCATCACACTTTGCAGATGGCGAGTCGTCTGGATGTTGCGCTGCAGCACGCGGCGGCGGTGGAGCAGCGCACGCTGCAACTCGGCGGGGTTCGAGCCTGCCGGAGGAACACGAAGCCCGCCTCCGGTGAGCCACTGCCTCTCGTTACTCGTGCTTGTTTCCGTTCCGACAATGCTAGCAGCCGTCGACTGATCCATCAGGGCGAGTCGGATGCCCAAGTTGGAGAGCGCCACAGTCGACTGCACGCAGATCACGCCACGGTTACGAAGCTGCTCGAGATGCGACGAGCCCTCGAAGAACGCGACGAGACGAGGCTTGCGTCCACCCGTTGTGTGGATCAAACGCACATACTCGAGCACACGGTCGCTGTCCACTGTGAAGAGCACGAGGTCGTTCTGGCGCTCAGTCATGGCCGCTCGTACGCGAGCGGCGGGGTCCTCGTTCGGGCGACGCACAGCCGGCCGGAGATCGACGACGTTCTCGGCCGCGTCACCTCTCAAGTATGCCGAGCGGATGTGGTCCAGCATGGCATCCCACTCGGCGGCCTTGCCGTCGTTCAGTGATGGCATCGCTACGTCGGCGCCGTGGAGTGCGAGCTGGAGCGCGAGCTCACACGCGATCTCGTCATCGCCAACAACGACAGCGCGTCGGATCGGCATTAGTGGCTCGTTGGGGCCTCCACCGAGCAGACCAGCTGTGCCAATGTTGGGCATGCCGCTCTTGGGCAGAGCCGACTCGAGGTCGCCGTCGTCGGGTGCGCCGGGAGTCTTGCTGTCAGCTTTTTTGCCGTTGACCTGGCTCTCTCCGGCGCGGTTGAGACCCATGGCACAGAGCACTGGCCCGACGATTTGGTTGACGACGACGGCCGCGACGATGGTCGCTGCGAACTCGGACGCCCACGCGTCTTTGCTGAGGCTCTTGATCTCGTTCGCGAGGCCGAGCGCGACACCGGCCTGTGGCGTCATGGTGAGCCAGAGGTTGTTGTACTGGTGAGGAGGCAGCTTGAGCAGGAAGCGACCAGCAGAGTAGCACGCGAGGAAGATGGCGGCGTACCGCAAGCTCACAAAGAGACTCATCAGGGGGATGGCGTTCGCCACTTGGTTGAGCTTGAGCCCGGCGCCCGTCATGACGAAGAAGGGCAGGAACACGAACGGCGCGGACGCATCGAGGATCACGTGCATGTCGTGGCGGATCTTCGAGTGGTGACCAGCGAGACACGAGCCGACCATTAGCACGAGCAGCGGCTCGAACTTAACGTCCCAGACGTGGCCGAACGCGGCGATCGTGGCCTCGGAGATGGCAGTCGTCGAGATGTAGAAGATGTAGCCCATGAAGAGCCACACAAAGCCCTTGAAGTAGAGCGAGCCGAAGAACGAACCGCTTTGTTTGTGGTGGTGTGAGGGCTCCTGCATGACGACGACCACGTCGCCGTTATCGTCGACGTGGTTGTGCGGCACAGCGTCGTGGTGGCCGTGATCCGGACCGCCCGGGATCATGAAGATGGCAAGAATGAGCAGGCCGATGAGCACGCCGACGAGGATGTTGGAGAAGACGATGCCCATGGTGAACATGAGATTGCCGAACGTGATGGCAAGTTTGGCACAGTAGACCGACGAGACGACGCGAGCGATCGAGAACGAGATGAGCACGACGAACTCGGCCGTCATGGTCGCGCCGAGCATGAGGTTGGTGAACGGCCCGACGCTGTTAAGCTCGATCTTGATGGCCATGACGGTAGCCGGTGAGCCGAGCACGGCGATCGAGCCGAAGAGCAGCGCGATCGCGAGCTTGCAGGATGTGTCGAAGCTGCCGTAGAAGAAGGGTCCGGCGCCGACCGTCATGACAAATGTGAGCAGCACCATGGCCGTGAGGTAGAGTACGACGAGCAGCTGGAGGATGCCTTTGATCTGCGGCTTGAGCTCGGGCAGGTAGATCTCTTGCCCAGCTTGGAACGAGATGAACGAAAGTGCCATGGCGTTGATGCTCGAGGCCAGCAACTGCACGGTCGTGGTCGTGAGCAGGTTGGCGACGAAAGGCCCCGTCACGACGCCCACGAGCAAGTAGCCCGTGATCAGCGGGAGCTTGAGGAATCGCGGGAAGAGCGTGCCGAGCGGATGCGCGGCCACGAGCACGATGAGAAAGCTGAGCACGTTAAGCAGCGTGTCGTCAAGCACTTCCTTGCTCCCGAACGGCGTCAAGGCCTTGGTGGTCGTGGCATTGCCCGAGGCGTTGCCCGAGGCTTCGAGAGACCGTAAGACCCCAGGGTAGACTGGCGCAAACTCCGAGGTTGGCAACATCGAAGCTCCAGAGGACGATCAACTGCACGAAACGCGTGCAGTGGATGAAGCTCAACCACGACGACGACGGACGATAAATGCGAAAGTGAAGAGCGCCGAGTCCTGAACTTGGGCAGCCAACTGACGTGATGGCGAAAGCTCCAACGCATTTCATCCACCTGTGTCTCACGCAGTAGGAGCCCAGGGAGAGCCCGGTTCTGATGGCGAGACTGCTCTCTACGAGCCACGACCAGATGGACGCCGTGAACAAGCCGATCCCACGACTCTTCCCGGGGAGAAGAGCGTCGCGGCAACTTGTGGAGGTGTCCGTTGGAGCCTCAAGCATTTTACTACTGTACATGGACAAGCTTTTCTACACAATAGTTGCCGTTTTCCCCGACCCCTAAACAGACCTAACTACCGCAACAAAAACCGGCTTTTTTTCCACCCAATGGAAGACTCAGACGAGTCGTCTGAGTCCGCTTCTGAGACATTTCCCTTGCCTAATGGAGATTAAGCCAACGAGCGCACGAGCGTGGACTCAGACGGAGCAAAGTGTCACTAAAAAAGACCTTTTACGCGAGAAGTGTCAACTCAACCTGTTTTTGGTAGTGCAACACGGCATTTGCCGCATGGGAAAGCTCATTTAGGATATTATCCGGATTTTATTAGCACCTGCCCTGTCCACAGAGCCACGTCGACGCTCTTCCGACGCAGGTGCCTCATCATCGTGACTGGCAATCTCTCTGCCTGACTCTCTCTCGTTCTCTCGTTCTCGTCCTGCCGCTTCCCATTTCCGCTCTCGCCACGCCAGTCGTAGAAGAAAAAAAAACACTCGCTCGCTGCACCAATGAAGAATCTGCTGCTCGCGCTGCTCGTGCTCGTGTTCGTAACGGAGACCGTGGCGCAAAATGTGCGCGCGCTGGCCGAGTCGAGCGGCTCGTCGCACGCGAGCACCGAGGCCGGCGCGAGCCACGAGGCCAAGGCCGAAGGACCGTCGACGTCGTCGTTCACGGGCCCGCTCGTGGTCGGCGCGCTCGCGATCGTGCTGATCGGCGCGGTCGTCAAGTTCCGCACACGCCAGGCCGACGCCAACTAGACCAGACAAGAAGAGAAGAAGATCGAGAGATGAACCCACAGAGCGCACGATGAAGCCTCGCTCGCCAAAAAGAAACCAGAGAAAAACAGAGATAAAAGGATGCGGTCCCTGTATTTATATGTGAGACCTTGGACGGGATCTGCAACTACAAGTAGCACGCCACGTTTGAAAGAAATACATAACGCTGATTTGGGACATGGAGATTGCAAGCGAGACTTCGTGCCTTTTCGTCGGCGGAGAGTGTGTCGTTGAGATGGTCGCATAGGATGCCGGTGCTCGGGCCGTGCAATGGGGTAGCAGAGAAATGCACCGCGTCCCGAGCAGAATTCTGTTCCCAGCGGATACCTAACTTCGCGTCGGTGGGTCAATCTGGATACCACGAGTGTGACATCATCCCACATGATGCGCGTCAAGAGCAGGGCCTCCCCGGCACAGCAAGGCGCTCGGTCTCGCTGTCCACGGCTTGCGTTCGAGATCTTCCAGATGAGTTGTGGGTCCATTTTAACGAAGACACTGACTTCTAAGTTAGCCAATCAGATTGTGAGAGTTGACATTTGTAGCTCCTCATGAGCCAATCATATGCTATGGATTTAGAAAGTACAGCACCCTTCGTGTTGGTCTCAACTGCAGCGGAGCTTCTTCTCGTTGCCCAGCAGCCAGCGAATATCGAGGATCGACATAGTCGACATGGCGTCAGTCACTACAAACTCGCGCAGCCCTGTGTCTTTGTTGGATACTAGTGAGCCGGCGTGTTTCTCGTCCACGAGCAGCACGCGGCCTAGGTACCCATCCGAAACAACATGGATCAGTCGGTCGAAGATGCTGCTCTTGGCACCGTTGATTGGTTCCTTCTGGCCGGCGTTATCAACGTCCGCCGTGTTTTCATTCACACTGGATTCACCCAAAGTAGGCTGGGACCCTATTCGTGTGGAAGCGACAAGAGGCGTTTGGCGAACGACCATGGACGCGTTGCTCTCTCCGATGCCGTCGGCAATGTAGGCCCCACCTTTGAAGCTTGTCAGTGAAGCCTTTGTCTCTCGGATGAGCCCCATTGCGAGAGCGCGCTGCACAGGGTAATGAAACCTCACGGGCTTTTGCGAAAAGCCACTGCCGACAAATATGTAGTCGCCGGCTAAGTGGACGTAGCCGCTTGGTCCGGACAGATACAGTAGCTGAAGCAGCGAACCAATGTCGACTTTCGTGTATGGTTTTCGGTCAACGAGTAGTTGAGGATCGCTCGGCTCCAGGCCAAGCATTTGAGCGGCCATGAGACCGTCCCATCCGGATACCATGTATCGCTTTTGCAGTAGTCGCATCATGCCATTGTTGGCCACGTGACGGTACCTGGTGCAAAGCAGAAAAATACCCACAACTTGTCCGCAGCCCGTGAGAATCGTGAGGATCGTTAGCAAGTCGCACACGATTTCACTCTTCCAGAAGGGCGAGATTACCGGGATTCCACCGTACATGCCCACTTTGTACGGGACAGCGCGCACCATGAAAGTTGGCGCACCGCGGTACTTGAGCATGAGTGCAAGAATGACGCACAGCAGTAGGTTGTAGAGCTTGTACGTGAGAAACAAAGCCGCGCTATCCATGAACCACTCGATTTTCTCTCGCGTTGTTGTCTTGATGACTCGCATTGAACGCAGCGAGCGAGCGAAGACCTTCACGAAGTACCGTAGCAGCGTGTGCACGAGACACATGATCCACGTGATCTTCGTCAACGCGCCGCACAAGAAGAGGAAGCTCTCCATCGTGATTTTCATGATGAGCATCCACGTGCCGACTTGGAGCGTCACGTACGTGAGGCGGATATTGGTGACTGCGTCCAGAATGCTCAGCATAATGTACGCCCAGTGGTTCATCCAGATGTCGGACGCGATGAGCAGGCTGCCTTTAAATCGGATCACCGAACGCTCTTGTTCGGTGAAGAAAATAGCCACGGGCATGAACGGAAGCACGTACTTGAGCGGTTTGTGGGTTCCTTTGAATCGCACATCGAACGGCAGGTAGTACACGTTCCGGTTCCGCATGAGCGCGGCTACGACGCCGCGTGAGATCATCACGATCGTGACGATACTATAAAGCATCGTGACAATGTACGAAAACCACCCGGCGGGTGGTAACGCGAGCAGCACGTTGGCACCTTCGTCCACGCCTGTCGACTCAAAGAGCGACCACTTCTTGTCCGAGTTGCTGATTCGAGGGAGTGCGCGGCACTCGCTTGTCTGGATCATGATGTGGTAGCTCCCACCAGCCCAGTACGATTGGTGGGCAAGCAAGTCAGCTTGGAACGGGAATGCCAGGCTGGGGCGGCCGAGACACTTGAGGAACGGCACGCCGCGCTCGCCAAAGTCCTTGTTGGCGCCGACCTGGATCAGCCGGTTTTCCTGTAGCGCCTCGAAATTGTCCAGAATGTATCGGTAGCACTGCGTCGCGTTCTTGTTGTTCTTGGCGATGCAGTCGTCGCGCCACTTGGTCTTGACGTTGACCATCTTGCACTTCGGCGCTGAGATGCTGTACACGAAGACCTGCACGCGGCGTGGGCCTTTTCCCCAGAAGTCGTCGTACACGAGTCCCATGACTGCCGCGGTGTTTGAATTGAGGTTCGTGCACACGCTGCGGTACTCCCCGATCGAGTACGGGTCGCGTCTCGGCGCCGTGATGAAGCGGTACGTGCTGATGTCGTCGAGAGACGCGAGTTTGTCGAGGCGGAAGTTGTCGTCGAGCGCCATTTCGGTGTTGATCGAGCCATCGCGAAGACGCTGGCGGATCGGATCGTAGCGGCCTGTGACGGCCACGAGCAACGGGTTCTCGCGCAGCCCCGTAAAGAGCGTCAGCGCCGTCGACGCGACGTTGAGTAGCACGAGGAAGAGCTTGACGAACGTAAACTTTCGGAACGCGACGGCCATGATGAAGACGATTCTAGTGCCTCCTACCGCACCGAAGGCACACTGGGAGCAGTCGCGGAAAAAAAGGCTTCAACGAGTTCACTCGACCAAAGGTTACAACGTTTGGCAGTTGCGTGAGCATGAGCACCAGCGAATTTGGTGGGGCGGTGGTTTCGCGTTCCGGCCTCAACGGTCTCAAGTATTAAAAATACACGATCGCTTTTTGCTTTTCCTCGTCGCAAAAATGAAGAAACAAAACATACGACGTTGTCGACCATGAGGCGGTGGGCAGCGCCCACGTCTCAGCGCGCCGTGAGCAGCACGTGGGGCGTTCAAGCGCGAGAAGGCTAGCGAACCACTACGACAAAGCGGTCCAATCGTAATCCTCATTTGGAGATCTTAATCTTCATCTACGAGCTGATTTACGCAAAACAAGGTGTCAATCTCAAAATATCCAACTTCTTTTTGTACAGGTCGGAAAATATCCAACCTTTTTTGGTGATCTGCCGTACTTTCTCGCGCCTGATCACCTGCATCGTGGGCTACAGGACCACGTTCTCCCGACGACGCGTCAACTGACTGCGCCAGAGAACAAGCGCAGCTGACGACGCATCTCCCTCCGCCGCGTCCAGTTTGGCGCCGTGCGTTCAGCACGCCCCGTGACGCTGACCCTCGCTCGCTGGCTCGGACACTTTTGCATTCGCCTCGTCGCGTCCAGGGCTCTCCGCGTTGCGTCTTCCGTCCAAGCCATGCTGATACGACGCAGCGCTCGGCTGCTGCTCGCTGCCGCCGCCGCCGTGCTGCTCGCAGTCGTCGTCGTGGCTCATGAGCCGGTCTCCTATGAGCATGAGCGCCACCACCGCGAGCTCGCCGAGTCGACGCCGTTCGCCAACGCCGAGAACACCAAGCGCGCGCTCCAGTACATGCTCGCGTTCCTCATGGTGCTGCTCGCGGCGCACCCGCTCGGCGTGCTCTTCCCTCGGTACCTCAAGCTGCCGCTGATCACGGGCTACCTCATCGTCGGCATCCTCGCAGGGCCGTTCGTGGCGAATTTGCTGCCGACCAAGCTCATCGCGATGCTCTCGCCCTCGGTCAACGCGCTCGCGCTCTCGTTCATCTCGTTCCAGGCCGGCCAGGAGATCTACCTGCCCGAGCTCAAGCCGCAGATCCGCAGCATCCTCATTCTGCTCCTCGTGCTCTACGTCGTGACCATGACGACGCTCACGGCCGTGCTCTTCTTCTTCAACGATCCGTTCTTCTACGACAAGTTCGAAGGCGCGTGCCAGCTCGCGATCGCGCTCATGTTCGGCTCGATCGCCGTGCTCGGCTCGCCCGCGACCGTCATGGCCATCAAGATTGAGCTCAACAGCGTCGGGCCGTTCACGAACCTCATGCTCGGCGCGACCATGACGGCCGAGTTTGTCGTACTCGTCTCGTTCTCCGTCTCGCGCGTCATCTCGTCGATCTACTGCGCCAAGCTTGACGTCTCGTTCGCCAATCTCATGTTCACGCTCGGCGTTGTGCTCGCGAATCTGGTCATCGGCGCCGTCATCTCGCTGCTTATCATCGCCATCTTCTCGATCCCCGGCGGCCCCGAGCATGACGAGGAATCGGCCGAGCTGCTCGTGGGCCAGGACCGTGAGAGCCACCAGGGCGCGGCCGTCACGACGGCGCAGCAATACATCACTCGCAGCCGTCGCAACAGCCTGCGCAAGCCCGGCTTAGACCGCACCAAGAGCGGCCGCGGCGACCTCGAGTCGGCCATGAGCGTCATCAGCGAGCACCCGGACGAGCTGCTGCCGCATCCACACAACGCCTACGTCGAGGAGCGCGACGAGGACGACAAGCGCGGCCCTGGCTTTGGTATCTGGGTGCTCGAGGCCGTCGGCTCGCTCTACGGCAAGGGCTTCCTCTGGTTGCTCGCCGGCTACGCGTTCTACACGGCGACGACGACCATTTCCGAAGCCACGATCGCCGCGTACGGCCACTCGTGGGACGTCAAGTTCGAGCCGCTGCTCGTGCTCATGACAGCCTCGTGTCTCGCGGGCCACTACGCGACCATCCGCCACGACATGCACGTGATCCTCGATACGGCTGCGCCGTACATCTTCCTGCCTTTCTTCGTCATGACGGGCGCTGCTCTCAAGCTCGACCAAGTCGCCGACGCCATCCCGCTCATGAGCCTCTACGTCATCTTGCGCTACATCTCGATCTTCGTGGCCTGCTACGTCGGCGGCCGCTTCATCCTCAAGCTCGAGCCGCGCGAGTACAACAACCTCTGGCTCACCATGACGCCGCAGGCCGGTGTCGCGCTTGGTCTCGCGAACGAAGTCAAGGGGCTCAGCACCGAGCCCTGGGCTGCCGAGTTTGCCGCGACGATCGTCGCCGCCGTGGTCGTGAACCAGATCATCGGCCCCGTGCTCTGTTCCATCGGCCTGAGCCGTGCCGGCGAGAGTTTCAACTCGCGCATGGCCAAGCTCGCAGCTGACAACGCTGCGTCCGGCGGTGTGAACGGTGGCGAGAACTCGGTCAACCACGGCGTGAGCGTAGCGAGCGGCAAGCTTGAGGAGCTCAACCTTCAGAACAACGGCGATCCAAGACCGCTGCTACCGTTCTACAAGGTCAACAACGCCGTCGTCATCGGCGAGGACGAGGTGGCCTTCGAGGTCGCGCTCGAGCTGTCGCTGTACGGTGCCCACGTGAACGTGCCGCTGCTCGACGAAGAGCTCGCCGAGAAGTGGCACCAGATCAACGAGACGATTCTCGCGCGTTCGGCCAAGGGGGAGCTCATCAAGTACAAGAACAAGCTGCGTGACCCGTCGACCAAGGGCGAGATCGGCGAGATCCACTCGATGACCGCGGCGACCGACGTCGTCGTCTTCACGGGCGACCCACAACGGTCGCTCGACCACGTCAAGACCATGCAGGCGACGCTCGGTGGACGAAACAAGTGTCCTCGACTGATCGCTTTGATCCCTGACTGCACACTCGCACAGCAGTTCAAAGACCTCGGCGTGCTCATCATCCAGCCGTCGATCGCCATGGCCAACATCGCCACACGCATGGCGCTGCTCGAGTTCGACCTCGCGCAGCAGCTCTCAAACGAGATCTCGACGACCAGCAACTTCTCCACGGCCACTTACTTCATGCGCCACGACTCGGACAAGGAATCCGTCCACTCGCTCTCCGAGATGCGGCTCGGTGGCCGTCGTCTCGCGCTCGGCCGCAGCGTCGTCAACCACCACAACGTCAACTACGACCAGGTCGCCGAGGCGCTCGCAGCGGTCAATTTGCCTCCTCCTCCTCCACCGGCTCGTGTGTCCATGTTCGGTACCACAGCCCCAGGCCACGATCCTTTCCAGGCCCGCCAGGGCGGGCTCTCCGTGTACGAGCACTACGCCGTGGAAGACGCCGACGTGGACGACTACGGCTCGGGCGAAGTCTTCGCGGAGCAGTTCCTCCCGTCGCCTTCGGGCAGCGAGTCCCAGTTCCAACGCGGTCGCTCGCAGCGTCGCTCTCGGCTGTCGTCGCGTCAAGGACGCCGCTCGCGCTCGAATTCGGCCAACGCGACGGTGCCTCTTCGCCGCGTGAACTCGGGCCGCTTACCTTGAAGACACGACCCCCGAGAGCAAGTGACTCGAGAGAGAGATTTGTGTTTCGTAGCAGACAGAAAAGTTGTTAGACCCATATGAAAATCTAAGTGAATATCAAGAGACCATGTTGACACACGCCTTACGGACACTTCTTGTGGATGAGCGCGGCGCCGTGCTCGGCGTACTCGGCCTTGGACATCCACATCTCGTGGAACGAGCCGAGCGATGCGAGGATCGAGCCGCCTAGGAAGCTACCGATACGTCGTTCCTGCGCGTGGGCTGCGACGACCTTGACACGTGTGCTGCCGAAGCCAGGCGTCATCGCGAAGCCCCCAGCGGCCTGACTCATCGTACTCAACGAGACCACGACCTCACGCTCGAGTCGCGTCGGCAAGTTCTCGAACGACGAGCTGCCGCCTGTGAGCACGATGTTCTGGAACAATTCCTTGCGCAGCTCGGCCTCGGTGGTCATGGCGCCGACTTCGCAGACGAGATCGGGTAGTGCGAGTCCTCGTTTCACGCCAAACTTGGCCGCGGCGTCGCCTTCAAACTCGCCGACAATCTCCATCGGCGCCGGCTCGCCGTTCTCAGACGGCGGCAGCGGTGGCGTAAAGAACTGCTCGCCGACGCTGAAGCGCTCGGTGCCGAGCTGCACGATCGTCTTGTCGGGCAGTTCGTATCCGATCTTGGGCAGCTGGGCGTTCTGGGCCTCGTCGAAGGGCCCATCGGCGACGCGACACAGTCCGCTTTCCTTGGCCTCGGTCGCGAGCGACCAGTAGAAGCGGTTCGCCGGTGTCGTCGGCTGCTGTGTGATGTTGACGAGCTGCGGCTCGAGCTTGGCACGCAGGTACGAGTCGAGATCGAAGCCGCCGTAGACCTGGACCTGAGACTTTGGGTACGCGAACGCGTAGCCTTCATGGACGCTCGTGATGCTCGTATAAGTCGCGCCCATCTCGACCACAAGACCGCTCGTGCGCGCGTTTGCATAGCAAGTCAGTACCGAGCTCTTGGCGCAGAAAAGCGCCGGCAGATCCATCGACTCCATGAGCACTTCGACCTGTCGTTCGCGCGCTTTAAAGTCTCGCTTCTTGCCGCCCGTGGACGCGGCCGCGGCCGCGGTCGCGTCTTTCTCGTCGCCGGGCTTCTTTTTCTCGATCGAAATCGCGGTCGGGTCGTGCACGAACTCGTCTGGGATCGCGAACGGGCGCTCCACGAGCAGCAGCGGGTGGTCGCTCAGGCGCGTCTGGAGCCGCGAGCCGGCCGCGTCGAAGAGCCACTGCGCGACCGCCTCGTAGTCGGTCTCCATCTGCGCGGCGCGGCGCGAGTCGTGCTGGTGCTCGGGCGCGAGCGGCGACTCGTAGACGCGCGGAAAGTCCTCGCCGGCAAAGCCGAACTTGCATTTCGCCGTGCCAAACTCGAAGACGAGCGCGTCGAGGTCGTTGGCCTCGGCCATGGCGTTCGCCAGCGACGCGCCCGAGCCGTGGCCGGCAGACGAGGCGCCGGCGCCTCCGCTGGCGCTGCCGCCGCCGCCGCCGGCGCCCGCCGACGACGAGTTGGCGCCCGCGAGCCCCGAGTACGTCGAGCCGCCGGCGAACATGGCGTCGGATCCGATAGTTATGGGTGGACGGGTTATGGAGCTCTTGGTGACGGGACTCGGGTTATTTGGAGGGTACATGGACCCGGGTTACGGTACGCGTACCTTGTGTGTACGGAGGTTAGTTATGGAGGCGTTAAATACGGAAACGGCAACTTGAAGCGAATCGAGACAGGGATCCGCCGACGTGAGACCGCCGACTCGCAGAAGGGAGGGAAGGAGCGACTGGGGCTGTGTGTGCTGTTGTTAGAATGGAGATGGGTCCCCACGTTGGCCTCGGTGGGACCTGGCGAGGGGCTATCTCGCCAACGGGAGGATCTCGGGGTCTCTTGGGGTGGGGGGTCTAAGTTTGGAGGCATTTTGGAGATTTCCTCGACAGGCAGCGATGGCGATCACGTGCGGCGACATCCCGCGACTCATCTGCTCGATCCTGCTGCCGCCGCTGGGCGTGTTCTTCCAAGTGGGCTGCACGCGGGACCTCGCCATCAACATCCTGCTCACGCTCCTCGGGTACGAGCGACTTTTTGTCAAGACTTGCAGTTTCATTGAAAGGAAACACCCCGAACTAATCGCGCTTGGCATCATCACAGATACATCCCCGGCATCATCCACGCTGTCTACATTCTCGTCGTCGAGTAGATTCCGGCCATCAACATTTTTAAAAAATCTTCGAGAGAAGCTCAGCCGAAGCGACTGAAGCAACGGCGTGCAACTTCACCCAGACATCCAACAAGACCCTTTTTTTTTTTTCTCACGGCCATGGGAGCTCGTCTCGTTCGTGAGCCTTCCCTCGGTCTTTGCTGTTAACTGCTCCCATTCTCCATTTCGCCCTGGCCAAAAGATTGTTTTTTTCTCAGTAGTCTTCTAAAACTTTTCTGGTTCTTTCTTTGCGAAACCTGATTATGCTAGCAGCCGGTTGCAAAAGACGTCCTACTCGTCGACAGCCTCCGACACTATCCATCAACCATGTCACCGTTATTTGGGATTTCAGCCCAGAACTCAGCGGGTCATAAACGTGCGATTATGACCTCGTGAGCAGCTCCGCTCCTGAACGTTCGGCCGTGTTCCTCTTCTCGCCATCCTATCGGCGACAAGTCGAGCATAACCTCGCTTCCTCCACCACCACGTTTGCTCAGAGACTTGTAGCCATCGCCAGTCGCCGCTCATTCCCACTCTTCTCGTGGCCCCCACAAGCTCCCGATGGCGACGACCGCGACGATGGACGGCGAGTGGCTGCTGCTGCTCTGCCTGGCGGCGACCACGGCGCTCCAGTGCAGCTTCTTCGCGGTCGCGTTCTTGTGCCAGTTCGACAAGGTCACGGACCTCGCCGGCACGCTCAACTTCCTGCTGCTCGCTGTGCTGAGCCTCGTGGTGCAGAATGTGTACACGACTCGCGCGGTCGTTGTCACGATCGTCGTGGCGATCTGGGCCGTGCGCCTCGGCGCGCATCTCTTGACGCGCGTGCTCAAGCGCGGCAAGGACGAGCGCTTCGACGAGATGCGCAGCAACTGCCTCGCGTTCTTCGGCTTCTGGGTCTTCCAGATCATCTGGGTCTTTGTGGTCTCGCTGCCCGTGATTCTTGTCAATTCCGTCGACAAAGTCGACACACCAAAGTTTGGCGAAGCGCGAGATATCGTCGGGCTCGTGGTCTGGGCGATCGGCTTCCTGACCGAGTGGGCGGCCGACGCGTCCAAGGAAGCGTTCTACGAGAACCCAAGCAACAAGGGCAAGCTGCTCTGCACGGGCGTGTGGCGGTACTCTCGCCACCCGAACTACTTTGGCGAGATCATGTGCTGGGTCGGCATTGTGATCCTCTCGTCGCCCAGCTTCGACGCCGACGGGTACACGTGGTACTACGTGAGCGTGGCCAGCCCGATCCTCACATTCCTGCTGCTCATGTTCCTCTCGGGAGTGCCCATGGCCGAGGACCGATACGACCAACGCTTCGGCGGCGAGGCCTTCTACCTCGACTACAAGCGAAGCACGAGTCCGCTCATCCCGTTCCCGCCCGAGCTCTACCGTGACCTGCCTCTGGTTATCAAATCCTTGCTCTTCCTGGAGCTGCCAATGTACTCGAGAAAGCTGCTCGCGATCCAGACCGGATCGACGACGACGACAGCCACGGCGAGCGACAACGCCGTCTACCAGGCCATCCCATAAAGTAAGCTGGATCCTAGACCCGCAATCAGTCCCACACTTCCCGAAAGCATTTTTTGTTTGCGGTCGTATTCTGTCGTCAATGTGGAAAGACTTGCAGCTGCAGAGAGAGAGAGAGAGAGAGAGAGAGGAAGGGAGAGCTCATCGTCCACGGTCCCACTCGTCAGGAAGTTCTGGTCGCGTAACTCTGGACACAACCACTACAACTGAACGACAGTGATAGAAGAGAACATTTCGGCATCTTGCTGGTCGTGTTGACGCAGAGCGACATCTCAACTCCGGACTGTTCTTGCAAGCAGGAAGAAACAGAACTCAGGGCTGCCGGTCGTCAACACGTTGAAAACAGATTCGTTCATCACCATACTTTTTCCTAATAAACTATTTTGTGGCGGGTACGCGCCGAGCTGCTCGCCCTTCAACTGGACGTGCATGGATCGCGTGGGGGGAATGCGTGGGTACCGGGGATATCTATGCCGGTGGGAGGGGGGGGGGGGGGGGGGGTCTTGAGTTAACTGGGAAAACTAGTCGAGTTCATCGATACTAAAACACTGCTCGTCCCGAGTGCCCGGGTGCCGTCCTTGGTTCATGGGCACTCGCACGTACTCGTTGCGATCTGGATCATACACGAGCCTTGTTTGCAGGATAGGATCTTCGCTCGGTCGAACTGGAGGAACTTCCGGGACGCTGTTGTTCATATTGTGGACACTCGGCCCAGTCCCGGCCTCTCGTTCGGCACGGTTCTTGGCCATCGTCTCCATGAACTGCATGTACAGATTCCGCATCTCCTCGTCGCTTTGAGCCTTTGGAGCCGGCCGCCGCGAGCGCCGCGACTTGGACGTACTGCTAGCGTTCGACGAGGTCGTCGAGGACGTATTGGAGTACTTGCGGGCTGGCCCCGAGTGCACGGATGAAGGAGCTGGTGGATACCTCGAGGCCGAGATCGAGGCGTTCAGCCTCGCTGCATTGGTTTTCCAGTTGATCCCTCCTCCGCTGTAGCTGTTGCCAGGCACGAAATTGGGGTCCACGTAGTCGTCCGAGTTGGCTTGTGTCTGCATGTCTTCCAGCGACGAGCTGCGCTTCAAGAAGGGCATCGAAAAGATGGACTTGCGTGCGGCGCTTGCGGCACCCATCATCGACTTGGAGAACGAGTTTTCGCTGCGCGGTTTGGCCTGCGGTTTGACCTGCGAGTCGGCGCGTTTCTTGTTGAGCCGTCCGGAGAGCCGCGCGAGTTCTTCGGCGTTCCACACGAGCCCGACGGCGTTGTTTTCGTTAATGGTCCAGAGCTGCGTGAGCTCGGCGAGCGCTTCTCGGTCTTTTTCGTGGAGACGGTGTTCCTGGTCCGAGCGCACGCTGTCGGCGTTCGAGGCCTGGCTCGTCGGGCTGTAAAAGTGCGGGCTGTCTTCGACTTCCTTTTCGGCCCAGTCGTTGCGACGCGGCGGCCCCACGACGACCTGGCCGACGCATTCTCGGCAGAACCACTCTTTCTTGGGTCGCCGCGAGCGCATGCTGAGTCGGAACACTTTGCAGCTCAGTCGACACCGTCGACAGACGCGGTGCTGGCAGCCGACGCAGAGCTGGAGGCCTTTCTCGGACGACGAGAAGAGCCCCGGCGAGGACAAGCAGATCGTGCAGTGGCGGCCTTCGACGGTCGGCGTGCTCACGTTCTGCAGCATGAGCATCGAGAAGCGCTTGGCGTGCGCGCACTCGAGCACGTTGCCGACGCTGAGCATGATGTCGGAGACGACATAGTCCATAATCGAGGTCGGCATGGCCGAGGCCGGGTCGTAGTCGCCGAGAATGAAGCAGCCGACCCAGTTGTCGTTGACTTCTCGGTAGAGGTAGCACATAGAGAGGTAGGCGCGGCGCAGCTTGGAGCGGTTCGCGGGCCACTCGGGCAGGTCGATGGACTGGAGCGTGTGGTAGGCAAAGTAGTTGCCCTCGGTGTCGACGATGCGGCCCATGCGCTCGTAGACGAGCACGTCGCGGTCGTGCGTGAGCTGTCCGCCGGGACACTGCATGGCGAACCACTTGATGCCCGAGAAGATGATGGGCGAGCGGATCGAGTTCTTCTCAAAGACGTGGACCATGGCGCCGTCGATGAACTTGTCGCTCAGGATGGACTTGACGATGCGCATGGTCTCGGTCGTGTCGCAGTAGACGCCGAGCATCGTGTCGTTGAGCGTGCCGGGCAGAAAGCCGCTGCCCATCATGAGCGACGAGCGCGAGTGCGCGCCGCGGTCGGCGAGCGGCGGCTGCAGCGGCGGCACGGGCGTGCGGTGGCGGTAGACGCTCAGCGCGTCCTTCTGGCGCACGAGCTTCCAGCGGTGGTCCATGGAGGACGCGGCCGTGTGGAACGCGTGGTGCTCCTCGAGCGCGCGCTGGATGAGGTCGTCGCAGATGGTCTCGAACTGCGCGCGCCGCGCCTCGTCGAAGCGGATGCCCGGCAGCCCGTCGGGCCCCATGGCGAAACCGTCGTCGACGGCGCCGTCGCCGTGGATGCTCATGGGCGGCAGCGAGCGGAGTGGCGTGGCGGCGGGCGTGTTGGCGAGAGAAGCATTCAAGGGCCCCTCGGCCGACGTCGCCCCCCCAGCAAGCGGGCAGACGGGGCGCAATGAGATTTGGAGTCGGGGGTATTACGGTTGTAGACAGGAGATCGAAGATGAGAGGTTCAAAACGACAGGAAGTGGACAAGGGGAGGAGAAGGGGTCGAGAGGGATGCGGTTTGGAGAGGTTGCGGACAGGAGTGCCACGCGGGGCGGCGCGACGCGACGACGAGAGAGCCCACGCCAGCTGAACCGGCTGCGGGCTGGCGGCGCGAGGGCGGGCGACGTCACCGACTTGATCTGGGCTCCGCACGCGAGTCCGAGTCATCACGGGCGATGACTGAGGCGCGAGCGCTGCTGGACGAGTAGTAATATTAGAAGTAATATCGTCAGTGAACAGGCCGGACGGACGTGGGGATCGGACCGACGGACGTGGGACGGATCTCACGGATGGGACGCAAGGTGCAGGGGTCCACAGAACACGGAGGCATCAGCATTCCGCGGCCGTTGGTAGAGGGCGTGAGAAGGGAGGGGGTACAGGGTTACGAGGTTACATCGCCCCAAAAAAAAAATGTGACGTGTCCCAGAGTCACAAATGGGTGGGGCGCTCCAGACGTTGGGCTGTTTGCAACAGCACGTGGCGGTTTGTAACATGGCGCCATCACTCCTTCCTTGAAGGCAGACCATCACTCGCAAAGGAGGGCGCTGGCTTCTGATGGGAAGTTCTTGTGGCTTGGGGCAGCGTGCACTTTCGCAGAAACCTTGCAAACGTGATAGTGTTGCTCAACGTGATGACGTAGACAATCCATTCGCGAATATTCTCGAACCGATCTCTCGTCTTGTGGGATCGAATGAACCTTTCAAACCACATGTCCAGGGGGGAAACGCTTTAGGAGGGTTAGGGGAACACTCGGCGTTGGAGGAGTCAGCGGACACTCGAGCGTACGGTATGCGACCTGAACGAGGAAGAGGAAGCAAAGGGGGTCGGGGGTGGGGGGGGGGGGGATAGAAACCCCACCATGTCACCTTTGCTTCCTGAAACCCACCCTTTGGACATCCGGTTGGCGGTCGTCCCCTACCCCTTCCGTCGGGTCGCCGCCGTTTCGCACGGTGGACTGTGGGGGACGGTGGCGTCCCCCCGTCCCAAGGGTGCGAAGCCCTCCCTCCCCCCCCCCCCCCCCTCCAAAAGCGGTTCGGGGAGAAAAGAGAGGAAGAGACCGACACAACAAAGAAGCCCAAAAGCCAGAAGCGGGGCCACCGACGCCCCGTCAGTTTTCGTTTCTCTGGGTGGGGCTCGTCCGCGCGCTCGCCGTCGCTCGATCTCTTCCTTCCCTCTCTTCATCTCTCTCGTCACCATCATGCAGCAGGAGCAGGAAAGCGCGCAGCTCTGTCTCGCCGGCTGCGGCTTCTTCGGCAGCGCCGTGAGCGGCGGCATGTGCTCGGTCTGCTACAAGAAGCAGCTCTCGAAGCGCCAGGTCGACAGCGAGACCAAGGTCGAAGCGCCGGCGCGCGCCGAGGATGAGGACGCCGCCGTCACGACCACGGACGCGGCGCAGGCGGCGCCCGTGACGGTCGAGGAGGTCGAGAAGAACAATGAAGAAGCCCCGGCGGTCGCCGTGGCGAGCGAGGCGGCCGCGCCCGCCGAGGACGCGACCCCTGTGCAGAAGAACAAGAAGCGCTGCTGGGAGTGCAAGAAGAAGGTGGGCCTCACGGCCATCGAGTGTCGCTGCGGCTTTGTCTTTTGCAACAACCACCGGTATGCGGACCAGCACAAGTGCTCGTTTGACTTCAAGGCGGCCGACCGCGCCGAGCTCGCGCGACGGAACCCTGGCGGCGGCCAGTTTGGCAAGCTCGAGAAGCTTTAACCCAGTTCAACGCTCAAGCCTTTGGGGGCGCGTCTCCACCGCTGCGTCTTGGGACATTCCCGAGCAGGAAAGGCAAAGTGCTTGCCGCCTCTCGCGGACCCGAGTCGGCGCTGGTCTCGCCTCGCGCTCATGCGTATAGAAGCCGCGGATTCCGCGTCTTTCTCCCACGGGCGTCGTGTCTTCCCCTCCCCACCCATTGACCCGATTCGACTCGAGTGCTTTTGCCGCGGCACTCTCCCCCCTTATATCTCGCGTAGATTCCATTCCGATTTGTTTAAGCGAAGAAAATCACAGAAAAAACAGAGCCTAAAGATCCCATGACGAAGGAGACTTTCGCCGTCGCGTACCGTCGGCCGCCGCACGAAGCGACGCATTTTCCTCGTCGAGTCAGTTGGCGGATCTTCCACATTCCGACCAGGATCCCAGTCCGCGAGAGTTCAGAGTCGATCTTCCCACCTGCCGACCAGTTGCGAGGCGCTCGTCGTAGACACGACGAAGAGCTCCGCGTCGCCTCTCTCTCTCTCTCTCCCGCGGACAATCTTCCTCCCATGAGATGCCATTTCGCCCCTCGAGCATCATAATGGAGGCGACTCGCGGAGGTGTCGCAGGAGCTGGTTTATGACATGTCACTGTAACGAGGGGCTGAGAAAACCTCGCAAACTTGATGGCCAGTTGGACACTTTTGTACGAATCAACCCATGTGGCCTTCTTCATGACCCACGAGCCACTCGCCTGCTGGATCCTTGAACTCTTTTTCTCCTTTTGACTCAGATCGCCACCACCATCCACCCACCCACCCACGCTCGCTCGCTTCTGATGGTTTTGTGTCTCCACTGCTTTCACGGTCTAATATCTGGAGATGGTAGTGTTTGGTCTGGAGCTGGGTTTTCGGGAGGTGGATGAGTCGCGTGAGCTGCACGCGACTCCACTCTTCACGGTGAAGAGGGGAGACCCGCAGGCGCCGCCGCCTTCCCGTGCGTTGTCCCACTCGCGCTTTCGAATCGCTTTCCCGTTTCCGTTTCGTTTCCCGATGTCCTTTACAGTTCCATGCCAGGAAGACAACGAAGGTGTGTGGGACGTTAGAATCTGGGGGGTCTTACAGTACCAGTACGGTAATGCATGTATTGCACTTGCAGTACATGTTCTCAGCGAGGCTTGGTTGGCACGATGGCGAGCCCTTCCTGCTTGGCCGGAACCTCTGAGATCTGGTGCGGCTATCCCTCGGTCTCTTCGAAAAAAAAGATGGGCGAGACCCCGGAACAGAAGCCTCCACTGGATGGCCCTGTGACGTGAAGATTTCTTCGCGAGCAGGCTCATTCGTCAAAGTCATCCACGCGAGATGAAGTTCGGCAAGGCTCTGGCCGACCAGCTGCCCCACGGCGACGCGTGGCGCCCGCACGCGCTCGCCTACAAGCAGCTCAAGCGCCTGCTCAAGAGATGCGTCGGCATCTCGCGCCACCAAAAGCTCCACGCCGCGACCTTTGCGCGGTGCCACGCGCTCATCGATCGCCGCCAACGCACGGATGCAGCGCTGCGTACGTTCATGCGATGCACACTTGTGAATCCAATTATAATTTGAAATTTTTTTTAACAAGGTCTCACTTGCATGCGCAACAGAGACCTCGAGCGTCGAGGCCGCGTTCTTTGCGGCGCTGCGGGACGAGCTGCGCAAGGTCAACCGGTTTTTCCTGAGCGAGCAGCACTTGAGCGGCAAGCGCGTGCGGGTCTTGGAAGGCGACGTGCGCACGGCCATGGCGAACGGCCAAGTCCAGCGTGACAGCGCCGCGTGGCTCGAGCGTTGTGCTGCCGAGTACAGGCAGCTCCACGCGCTCGAGCAGTTTTGCGTCATGAACTTTTGCGCCGTGATCAAGATTCTCAAGAAGCACGACAAGTGGACGGCGTACGACACGCGCTCGCGCTTTGAGCGCGCCGTGCTGGTCAAGCAGCCGTTTGCGACGTACTTGCCGCTGCTCGAGATGCTGCGGCGCGTCGAAGCGCTCGCCGTGAGCATCTCGATGGTGGCGCTCACGGCAGGTTCGAGTCCGTCCCAGCCCGCTGCGCCGGCTCGTGTTCCTGGTCATCAGCCACCTCAGCAGGAGTTTAAGCTGCCACCACTGCGCATTGCGATTGGATGGGAAGACGAGGAGGGCGCCCACACGGATAGTGAGGACTTGTCGCCTCGTGACGAGCTGCCTGGCTCACATGAAACTAGAGAAGGACGCCGCCGAGCATCGAGCATCTCGGAGCCCCGAATGCCGCGCCAGCGACGAAGATTCGACTGAAAGAATGAGAAAGCGCTCGACAGTTGTGCAACCCCCCCTGCATCGTTCTTTGTTCCTATCACATCCAGAACTACTAGTCTTCTAGAATGGATTCACGGCGCGCGCCATCTTGACGAGCACGCGCGGGTAGTATTGGCGCGGCGGCGTGAACTTTTCTGCAAACTGGAACACCGTCTTGCCGTTCGCGTCGCGAGGAGACCGCTTCTTGATGACCTCGATGATCTGCCCGAGCAACAAGTCGTCGCTGCCCGAGATCGGGTCTTCGATGATAATGTCCGTGTGGGTCTTGTCTTCGAAATACTCGGCCTCTACCGTCAGTCCGCACGAGTGCATCGCGTCGGCGAGCTGCTCGCTCGATTTCCACGTGACGGTCACGTCTGCCGTGCCGTGGTACAAGTACGTGGACGGGAAATCGTGGAGGAGCTCGATCGCACGAGCGTGTTCGCTATAGTGGAACAACCTCAACGCGGGGGAGAAATACGAAATGCGGTGGTTCATGATCCTGTCAACGACGGAGCGATCAAAGCCGTGGCGATGGAACGTTTCGATCGAGTCCTCGATGTTGTACGGCCCCGAGATGCCGATGAACGTGCGGATCTGGCGGAGCTCCCACGTCGGCGCATGCGGAAGCACAGCGCCGGCGTCGTTGAGTCCCGAGTTGCCTGAGAACCCACTGCACGTCGAGTACCCCGAGGGCGACGTAACATTAATCGACGCTGCATCGGCGCCGAAGCGGTGCATCCGCTTCTCGACTTGCTCGAGCAGCATGCACATGGCAATGTGTGCGCCCGCCGACTGGCCGATGAGCGTCACGTTCTCCGGGTCGCCGCCAAAGTGGTGGACGTTGTCAAAGACCCATTGCAAGGCCCAGGTCGCGTCCTCGACCATGTCAGTCAGGATACCCTGTGGGAAGTTACGGTAGTCGGGCATGACGACCACGATGCCAAACGACGCGAGCGCCTTGCCCATGAGCGCGCCCCATCCTTTGTAGCCGATGATCCACGCTCCTCCTGACAGAAACACTACAACGGGGCGTTTAAGCTTGGCAGCTTCCTGCGTGCTGGTCGAGTGGACCGCCGGGTCGCGCTGCTTGGCGAGCTGCTCGCTGGTCGGCTTGATTATCTTGTCGGACGGCACCGAGTAGACATCGAGCAGGTTGCGCCCGTTGAGTCCGTAGATGAGGTTCTTATGCACGTGCGAGTCAAAGGCCCAGTAGTAGACCATGCGTAGCAGTCCTGGCAGCAGCAAGACCACAAAGGTCACGAGCCGCAGCGCCATGAGCATCCATTTTTGCGACATCCGCAGCGCCCAGAGCAGCTGCACCGTGAGCTTGGTGAGCAGCCAGCTCTGCTCGGCCACGACCTCGACGACCTCGGTGCCGCTCGTGGGCATGGCCTGGAGCACGACCGAGTTGTCCGTGAGCACGAGGCTGCGGCTGCGCGGCACGGCGCTGCTGCTGCCCGTGAGCGACGAGCACGACGACGCCACCGAGTTGTTGCGCTGCGTGCGGAACACGAGCGGCGGCAATTGCGTCGAGAGCTCGCGCTCGTCGAGGTGATCTCCATCTTGCTCGTCCTGTTCGGCAGGCGAGGTTGCTTGAAGGTTAGACTGGTCTAACTCGTCGGTCCGGTCGGTCTCCGCGGGGCTCGTTTGGGCACCAGACGGCGAAGACGGCGACGTGGCGCGCGGCGATGCGACGGGCGCCGACGGCTCCGCGCGCGCGTCGCGCGTGGGGGACGAGAGCTTGCGCTGGCGCGGTCCGGACGAGCGCTTCTTGGCCATGGAGGTGGGGGTGCTCGTGCGTCTAACCTGATTGCTTGATGGCGTCTAACGGGCACGGTCAGCGATGCTGACGTTGTTGTTGTCGCGCGACTTTGGAGAAACGGCCGCGATGGGACAAGGGGACACATACCGGTATCGTGTCGGTTTTCACCGGTCATGGGTACAGTTCGAGGAAGATAACGTATTGTAGTGGATTAGACGGTTTCGCTGAGATCTCTCGAGCTCACTTGTGGCCCGAACGTGGTGTCGAGAGATCCGCGAAGGAGCGAAGGCTCGCTTCAACGATTAGAGAAGTTCACTTATTGCCATCCGTTTCGATGTACACGGTCAGTTAACAGGAAGTCTTCCTGGTCTTTTTTACTCATGCGGCCTTGGCCTTCTTGGCTCGGCCCAGCAGCTTGTCCACGAGCGTCCCGGGATCCTCCATCACCAGCGCTGTCATTGTCGTGCTCGCGCGTCTCGGGAACATGATCGACATGCTCATGGTCATGAGCCACGTGGTCCACTTCTCAAACGCATACGTGCGCAGCGGATCTTCCATCGCGGCGATCGCGGCCTCGGCACACTCGAGCACGGACGCGCGACCTGGCATGTTCATGTAGATCGCGGACTGGCAATCCGCTTGCTGCCCGAACTCGGTGTGCAGCGGCCCGGGCAAGAAGGCTGTAACAGTGACGCCCGTGCCGAGCAGCTCGTGGTTAACGGACTGCGCGAAGCGAGTAAGGAAGGCCTTGCTCGCGCCGTAGATGGCCGCCTTCGGGTTGGGCATCTCGCTCGCCATGGACGAGACAATCAACACTTGGCCGCCACGGCCCCGTTCGACCATTCCTGGCACGAGTGCACGCGTCAGCTTGGCGGCCGCGACGACGTTGAGCTGGATGAAACCTTCCACTTGGTCCATTGAGAGCGACGTGAGATCGCCGCGAACCGACGCACCAGCGTTGTTGATTAGCACGTCGATCTCGAGCTTTTGCGCGCGCACAAACTCAACCACACTGCTGATTCCTTCTGAGGTCCCAAGATCCGCGACACAGTACGTGACATTCTCCGTGGTCGTCTTGAGTTCCGCTTGCAGTTGCTGCAGCAGCGACTCGCGCCGCGCCACCAGCACAAGCGAGTACCCTTTCTCAGCCAGCAGCCGCGCCATCTCCTTGCCCAGACCGGCGCTCGCACCTGTCACGAGCGCGAGCTTCTTCTTGCTCGTAGTTCCCTTCTGAGCAGCGTTCATGCTCGCAAACGCATACGCCAGCGCGCCATCGAGAAGCGTGAGCGCTCCCAAGATCGCGAGAAGCCATTGCGCGATCGCGAGCGTCGCCGCCGGCCAGAGCCACGTCGCGAGCAGAAGCAGCAGCGGCCACGTGGACGCGAGCAGCAGCGCCATCGCCGTCGGATGCACAAGGAGGATTCGCGAGTGGGAGCAGCGAGCTGAGCAGCGAGGCAATCATCAACGGTCTTGATGACGCGCCCTCGAACAGCCAGCTCATCCTCCTCCGACTTGGACCTCTCGTATTAGCTTAGTTTCCACCTTCAACCAGGTGCGTTGCTTAAACTAGCCTGATTTTGTACGGGTTACGATGTAACCTCACTGTCCTGTATTCTCCAAAAACCGGTGAGCAGACTCACAAGTTTTCGATCCAAGCACATTCTCGAATGAAAAAAGTGATGCAGTGCAAGTGGTTCCTGCTCGTTGGCGGCGATGGTGAGCCGTTGACCTTGGTAGATCACGTGACATTCCCGGACGGTGCCGACGTTGTTGATCTGCGAGATGCCGTGAAGGAGAAGTTCCGAGATAGTCACCTCGCGGGGATAGCTGGGGCCGACCTCTCGGTCTTTGCCACGAGAATGGCCTACAGCGCAAAGCAAAAGTTGGAAGCGGATTCCCCAATCGGACCGTTTGGTGGTACACTGGAAGACGCACTTATTATCGAAGCACCGTGGCGAAACCACGCTACTTTATCCTATTCGAGATTCAAGAACATGTCAAGGAAGCGCCATTTCGCGGCTCTTAATTAAGGCTGTGTTCGGGTGACGCTTCATTTGCTCCAAGTTGCTCGCAATCCTGGTCTGGAAGATTCTTTCTTTTATCGTTTCGAAGAGGAGTCAATTGGATCAACATGTTTGATTCCGAATAGTTCGCTGTAGTTTTTTTATCGTTTAATTGTCTTGAACGACTGATATCTCGTTGACATCCACCAGATAATCGTGAATGCGCTTCACGAGCAATTGACGCAAGAGCCATCGAGGATCGTCAAACTAAGGGTATAGCACTTGATTCCACTCCATCGAAGAGGTTAGCTCACCTCAACAACTTCCTCCCGCGCATTAAACTCGACTTCTCTCGTCTCGGATGTAGCTCCACGTATACCCACTGGCTGCTCTAGCTCTCCATGCTCCTTCTGCCAATTCTCGGCTTCCTCCGCGCCACCTTACAAGTGTACTGATTTAAAACAAACTGCTCGGCTTCAATAGGTTACGCTTCGGGGTACTGTACCCTCCAAAATCGGTCCGTGCACCAAAACTCTTCTCTCTTAAAACCGTCATGGCGAGCACCAGGGAAGAGCTCGCGCTCGCGGCGGCGCGCGTGAACATCTGCCTGGGCTACGAGGCGCGGCTGCTGGCGGCCAACGCCAAGCAGCGCCGCCTGCCCGTGACCATCGTCAGCGGCTTCCTGGGCGCCGGCAAGACCTCGCTGCTCCACCACTTGCTCGCCAACCGACTCAACCTGCGGCTCGCGTGCGCCGTGAGCGATCTCGCGGCCATCAACGTCGACCGGCTGCTCGTGAGCGACAAGACGCTCTACGCGCTCCAGCTGCAGCAAGACGCGGCGCTCAACGCGGCCTCGGCGGCGCCCGTGGAGCCCCAGTGGCGCAAACAGTACGACCACGAGGCCCAGGTCTTCGGCGTCGCGACCCGCTCGGTCGACGCCTTCAAGGACGTGATCTGGAACGTGCTCCAGGAGAACGAGCAGCCGTTCGACTATCTGGTCATCGAGACGAGCGGCACGACCGATCCGACGCAGCTCATCGCGGCCGTGCAGGAGAAATTCGGCAAAATGACTCGCGCGAGACTCGACTCGGTCGTCGTGGTCGTGGACGGCGACGCCGTCGCGAGCGACGCACGCGAAGGCCGAGAGCCGAATGACGTGGCCATCTACCAGCTCGAGTGCGCCGACGTCGTCGTGCTGAACAAGATCGACTTGCTCGACGACGACGGCAAGCGGCTCGCGAGAGAGGTGATCGCCAAGCACGCGCCGCTCGCACGCGTCTACGAGACCCAGCACGGCAAGGTCTACCTGCCCAATGTGCTCGACATCGCGCCGCCCGAAGGCATCCACGACGCCGTGAGCCATGAGAAAGTGCACGCGCACTGGGTCTGTGGTAGCGACGCGGCGCCGCGTCGACTGCGACGAGCAGAGATCGACGGCGTGGCGGAGAGGTCGGCGAGTGGAAGTGACGCGTTCCAGTCGGTCGCGTACGAGCAGAGCGCGTCGCCTGTGTGGCTGGGCCAACTCCACCACTACGTACGCAGTGTGCTGCCGCCAGGCGTGCTGCGTGCCAAGGGCGTCGTCCACGTCGCCGACGACCCGACGCATCGCTACGTCGTGCAGCTCAGCGGCAAGAAGCGGCTCGAGATCGAGAACACGGGTAGATGGATCACGCAGCCAAAGACCCAGTTCGTCGTGATCGGCTCCGGCTTGGACGAAGCCCAGGTACGCCAGGATCTCGAGGCAGCTTTCTCAGGCACTCCCGAAGCATCCACGAGTTCGAACGCTGTGCTCGACAAGCTGCGCGGCGACGCACGCTTCGAGATCATCCGCGAACTGCCGCACGCTGTCCAATTCCGCTTGCAGATCCCGTCGGCGAACGCGGACGACGCGATCATGAAGCACTACCACCACGTCGATAAAAACGACATGGTGCGTCGACTGATCCACGAGGTGAATGCTCGTGGTGGTGGCGCGCTGCTGCTCCCTGCAGTCGTGCGGAAGCCAAACGCTGAAGGCGAAGATCATCAGGACCACCACCACCACCATCCTCACCACGGAGTGGCTGATGACGACTCGATCGTTGTTGCCGTTGCTGCGACCACGGGCAAGACCACGCTGCTGGATATGTGGGATGCGATGGACGCGCGCGTGGTCGTGATCCTCAAAGAAGTCCACGAGAAACTCTCGCGCTGCATGTGCGGGTTTTAAACGAAAGAAGAGCAAGACAAATTTTGAAAGAGAGAGAAAATGTGACGAGAAAGCTTGTCATGTTGACAATGGGATGGCAACTACTTCAGAAAGCGAGATCCCACGGTCAATCCGTGAAGATCACGTAGATCGCGTGGATGATCCCGGGCAAGTATCTGGCAATACAACAATGGCAGGTTAGACACGACATCGCATGCGTTAAGTGGGGGCATTTCCTACCCAAGAATGGTGAGCAACACGTTGATCGCAAAGCTCTTATCGCACCCTGTCTCCAGAAACACACCGAGCGGTGGGAGGAAGATCGCACAGATGATCTTGGCGACCTTGTTCCAGTCGATGACTCCTTGGTTCTCTCGGGCCCGCCTCTCGTCACGCGACCGGCCGCTGTACTGGCCGTATTCCTGCCGCTGTTCGTGACCACCCATTCCTCCTCCGCGACCATAGCCTTGCTCCATTCGGTGCGTATTCGGTGACGGTGCTTCCTCCCACCACGTTGACTCTTGCGTTGGATACGGCTCTGTCGCGCGGGTCGGCTGCGTGGAGCTCTTCTGCTGCGAGGTCGGGCCCTGGGTTGATGCTTGCTGCTGGTTCGGGTTGTAGCTCGACTGCTGCTGCGTCGAACGGTCCGTAGTGTTGGTGGTAGTCGCCGAGGACGATGGTTTCTGCGTGTTTGAGTTGTTGGTGGAGAACATCTCGGGGGTGAAGCGGATTTTGAGAGTGGCAGTCGTGAATCTTGCAACATTTTGCTCCGTCAAAAGCGAGGAAAGGCGACCTCGGATCCGGCGGTTGGAGTCAAGGGTGCTCAAGTTGAAGAAGCAGAGGTGCGTCGTGCTGTTGCGATATGTTGGCACTACGCCGCGTCGCAAACGTGCAAAATGCCGTGTAGTCATCGAGAACCATAGAGATGCAGTAATTCCAATAACAACAAAATATTACGTCAATTTAGCTGTCAACTAGTCGCTCGTCATAATGTACAGCGCGTGGAGCAGGCCAGGCACGAAACTATTGGCAACAGAACGACGTCAGCGCTCTCCAAAAATCCGATACAAGTGACGATCGATCGTTCGAAACCAGATTGAACAAACGTACCCGCAGAGCGTGAGCAGCAGATTGAACACGATCTCGGGGGCAAAGCCGAGCTTGAGGAACACGCCAAGCGGTGGCAGGAGCACTGAGAGCAAGAATTGGGGCTTGTTCGCGGCCGCGAGCGTCTGCACGCGAACCACGCGACCGTGGGCTCGTTTGAATTTGTGGCCCGTGCCACGAGCACGGGCCGTGACAGAGTCGGCGGTTTGCTTGAGATTCGCGAGAGGCGTCCTGTGCATGATCGACGTCGAGAGAAGAAATGAGGAGGGGCTTGGAACGAGACCCAGAGCGTTGCTGGATAGTGGTCTCTGTGTCTTTCACCACGGAGTACGAGTTCTTCATTAAAAAGATTGTTGAACCCAACTCATCCATGATCTATTTTGTATCTAAACCAGTACATCTGGTTTGTAGGGGGCAAAATTGTATGGAATGGAGAAACCAGTGTACTGAAAGAAGATAAGCACACTCTAAATCACACGGTACGACAAACGCCTACTTGGTCTCGGCAATGCTCTGGCGCGAGGCGACCGAGTCCTTGCCGTCGAGCAGCAAGTCGTTGTCCGTCGTCTCCGAGTCCATGCCGAAGTTCATCTTCTTCATGGTGATCACGAACGCGATGAGGTTCACGACACTGACGGCGCCCATGGTGAAGTACATGTACTCGAGGTTGTCCTTGTTCAGGTCGTCGTACTTGATGTACGGCTTGAACATGATCGTGAACGCCGACGTGAGCGACGAGCCCATCGAGGACATGAGCAAGTTCACGGCCATCGAGGTACTCTTGAGCGAGAGCGGCACGTTCGAGTAGAAGACGTCGTAGGCCGTGACGTTGATCAAGCACTCGGCGAGCGCGATGAACACGTACATGGGGATCGCAGCAGCCCAGTAGATGTCGTTCATCGGCTGGTCACTGCCGTCATCGAGGATCGGCGAGCCGTCAGCGCGCTGGAGCGGGCCGGCGTTACGGCGGATGATCTCGAAGATACCCGACCAGAAGAGGCCGATGATGGCGACGATGAGACCGGCAGTGGCCTTGCCGAACTGCGACGGACGCTTGCCAAACTTGCGCGTGTACCATGGGTAGACTACCGAGTCGAGCAGCGGGATGCAGATGACGATCACGATCGGGTCGAAGACACCAAGCATGGCACCGGGCACCTGGCTGTTGTCCGGGTGGCTCGTGGACCAACGCAAGTCGCACTGCTGCGTGATCGACTGGAAGTTGGCGTCCGTCTGGTCGTACGCGGCCTGCCAGATGATCGTGTAGGCCGCGAACGGGAAGCAGCGGAAGAGCTTCTTGTAGCCCTCGACGCTCTCGTCGTCGAACTTGCCGCCTTGCGAGACCTTGGCGCCGTCAATGAACGACGTGTCGCCACCGATGATGACCCACGCGATGATGCCCACGAGCACAGCGGCGGCCGAGAGGTACGAGAAGGCCTCGCCCGTGTGGCCCTTGTCGGCCGTGAACGCGGCGATGATGTTGATGAAGACCGAGGCGATCATGATGATCGAGCCAAAAAGAAGGATGTAGCCCTTGTAGTGGACACGCGGCGCGTGGAAGAAGAGACGCACGAGCGTCGAGATCGAGCGATCCTGCGGCTGCTGGAAGACGTAGCGCTTGGTACCGGCGATGAAGCTGGCAATAGCGAAGAGCATGACAACGGCACAGATCAAGTAGGTGGCGAAGTAGCCATACTCCTTGGAGATGAGGCTCGAGCCGTTGACACAGAGGTACGAGAGGTAGCCGTACGAAAAGGCGGCGCCGAAGTTGACACAGAAGTAAAAGTAGCTGAAGTACGTGTCCTTGAGCTTGACTTCCTTGGGGTCGCGCGGGTCGAACTGGTCGGCGCCGAACGTGATGACGTTCGACTTGATGGCTCCAGTGCCGATACCGATACCGAGGTAGAGACCGATGATGAAGATGACTTCACCGGCCGTCTTGTGCGAGTAGACGTTCGGGTGCGCCGCGATGGCCACGAGGAAGTCGCCGATGCAGTACCAGATGCCGAACGTGAGGATCGTGCGGTATCGCCCCCACTTTTCATCGGCGAGGTAGGCGCCGAAGAGCGGCGACATGTAACAGATCGACGTCCAGGTCGACTTGAGTGCACTGGACGAGACGACGCTCCACTTGAAGCGCGACTGCATAAAGTTCTTGAGACCTTGGTTGATACCGTAGTAACTGAGACGCTCCGAGAGCTCCATCATGAGGATGAAGAGCGTGACCTGGAGCAGCACGTTGTGGAACTTGCGCGGGCGGTTGTCCCACACGGCGCTCACGTAGGGCGCCACGTCGGGCGTCGAGAGCCCCGGCGTCTTGATGGGCGTGCCCTTGGACGACATCTTGGCAGCGGCGAGGCGAATCGAAGAGTGAGCTCGAGAGCAAAGGGGAGAGAGCAAAAGGGAGAGGAGAGGAGAGACCTCCAGTGGGTCTATGTCGCCGACGAGTGGCCCTCTCTGTTCTCGTGGCGATTGGCTGGAGCGAGGGCCCTTGTGAACGTCTACTAAAGAGACCGTCATCACCACCCCTTGACCACTTGCCCTTTGTGAATGGAAGCCGTGCAGCGACAGGCCATGACCGGTCCAAAGGGTGTACATACTGCGCGCAGAAACGAGCCATCTGGACGGTTTTATCTCCCACGAATGTCCGCATGTTTTGCTGTCTTTTGGGTACGAATGCGGTTTAGTGATGGTTTTAACAGGGTTAAGACAGGTCGTGAACCAGGGAAACGTGGCCATAGATCCGGTTCCTCTTTTTGTTGGTTTCAACAAACGAGGATGGGTGAACATATCCAGCGTTTTATTTTCCTCGTTTTTTGTGTGGTCGTCTGCAGCGCTGAGACATGTGGCTGTTTTTGGTGCTGGCCAGTCTCAGAACGGATCACCAATCACCTCGGAAGTGAAAAAAAAAATATGCAAAAAAATGCACTCAGAGGAATACACGCCTTTCGTCGACTCTGTTCTCTGCCGAAAAGATCTCGGCTAATCGAGCGAGATGGAATGGATCGCCTCCCTTCCGACTCGTTCCTGGGGAGCTTCTCGCTCGTGTTTCTCTCGCTGGTGGTCGCCTGAGCCGAGCCGGTGGCGTGAGGCGAGCCACGCGGCACCTGATTTGGAAGCCCCCCGCCCATCCTCCATCCTCCTGTTCTCAGTCTTTTCACCCAAAACGCGCTGCGTTTTTCGCTTCGTCGCCAAACACTCTGGCGCTGGAATGATGCTGGCGAGTGCACGAGAGGAGAGGAGCCGTCGAGATCAGCGAGCCGACCACGCATCCGCAGTCTCACTCACTTGGTGCGTTACAGTACAGTATGGACTGAAACCATGAGTCTATGTCTTCCGGCTTGAGAGCGTCTGGGATCGGGACGTGTCGGCAGAGAGCCTTCGCGGGCTTGCTGAGACTCGCAACTGAGCGCTGGTGACCAAGCGAATCAGCGACGGCGTCCAGTCTGCGTCACGCGCGCAGACATCAGCACGAATCCCCTTAGTACATTAAGTTAAAGCGCCCGGCTGTTTACTGTCGGCGTCAAGTGGGACGTGATGCCGCGATTGTGCCCTGCGATCGGCCCGAGCTGTCGTCAACGTGCCTCGCCCGCCAAGACGCATACCCTCTCACATCCACCGCCTTTTCTTTCTGTTGGTCTCCTCGTACACGCTCCCTCTCAAAATCTCTTTCGTGGTGGAAGGTGATGATCTCAGATGCCCATCCCCCTCTCTCTAGCTGTCAGCAATGGTCTCGTCACGCATGACATTCCATCCACCGTGGCTGCTTCAGCGTGTCACCGCTCGACGACGGGCGCACGAAAGCGCTTGAGCAGCAGCGACGAGCCCACGACCGAGACCGACGAGAGCGCCATGGCGGCGCTCGCGGCCATGGGCGGCAGCGTCACGCCCAGCGGCTCCCACGCGCCGGCCGCGAGTGGGATCAGCAGCGCGTTGTAGCCCACGGCCCACGCAAAGTTCCACTGGATGCGTCGCACGCTCGCGCGCGCGAGCGCCAGCGCCGTGACCACGTCGGCGAGCTGCGACTTGACCAGCACGACGCGCGCCGTCTCCATCGCGATCTCCGAGCCGGCGCCGACCGCCACGCCCACGTCGGCCTGCGCGAGCGCCGGCGTGTCGTTGATGCCGTCGCCCACCATGGCCACGACGCCGTGCGCGAGCTGCAGCTTGTGCACGGCCGCGGCCTTGTCGCCAGGGAGCACTTCGGCCAGCACGCGATCCCGCGGCAGCCCGAGTTGCGCCGCGACGGCCTCGGCCGTGCGCACGTGGTCGCCCGTGAGCATCCAGACGTCGATGTGCATCACAGTGCGCAAGTATTCCACGGTTGCGCGTGCATCCGGACGCAGTGTGTCGGCCAGTGCGAGTCGCAAGACACAACGACCATCGACGGCGACGAACACCACGGTCTCACTTGTCTCGCTTTCGTCGTCACGCGAGAAGCGCGAGAAACCCGCGCACTGCGCTCGCATCCAGTGCTCGTTGCCGACAGCCACGAGGTGCCCACGCACGACGCCGCGAAGGCCTCGCCCCGAGATCTCGACGACGTCGCTCGCTGTGTCGCTCTGCTCGCCGACGAAGTTCGCGATCGCGACACTCAGCGGGTGTTGACTCGCCTTGACGAGCGCACCGACGAGCGAGAGCACGTCGTCTCTGTGCATGGCGTCGTCAACCAGCGAGACGCCAACGACCGCCGGCTTGCCGCACGTGAGCGTGCCTGTCTTGTCGAACACGACGGTGGTCACACGACGCGCCATCTCGAGCGCAGCGCCGCCCTTGACGAGCACGCCGAGCCGCGCACCGACGCCCGTGGCGACCATCACAGCCGTCGGCGTCGCGAGTCCGAGCGCGCAGGGACACGCGACCACGAGCGTCGCGATCGCAAAGTTGAGCGCGAAGACGAACGAACCGTCCGTGTGCGGCGTCGAGACGTGGTCGCCAAGCGCTAGCGTGTACCAGACCACGAACGTCACGGCTGCAGCTGAGACCACGAGCGGCACGAGCAGCGAGGCCACGCGGTCGGCGACTTCCTGGATCGGCGCCTTGGCTGTCTGCGCGTCCTCGACGAGGCGGATGATGTGGCTCAGCATGGTCTCACTGCCGACGCCCGTGACACGCAGCAGGAAGACGCCGTCGACGTTGACAGTCGCGCCCAGCACGCGGTCGCCGACGACCTTGGGCACGGCACGAGACTCGCCCGTGAGCATCGACTCGTCCACAGAGCCTTCGCCCTCGACGACCACGCCGTCAGCTGGGATCGCCGCGCCACGCACGACACGCAGCACGTCGTCGTGCTGCACGAGCTCGATGGGGATCTGCTGGTCGGGTCCGCCGGTCTTGCTCACGAGCGTCGCGTGGCGCACCTGCAGTGCGACCAAATGCCGCAGCGCGTCCGAGGTGCGGCCCTTGGCGATGGCCTCGAGCCACTTGCCCAGTACGACGAAGGCGATGAGCATGGCCGAGGTCATAAACATCTCGCTATCGGCCACGTGGGGCTCGTCGAGCACCACCGCGCGCACGATCGAGACCACGCCGTAGACGTACGCGATGGACGAGCCGAGCGAGATGAGGAACGCCATGCCCAGCGCACGAACCCCACGACCTCGACGACGACAGCAAGCCTGGAGACTGAACCACGCCTCGCGGTGGAAGCGAGCGCCTGAGAGGAATTGCACGGGCGTCGCGCAGATGAAGACCACGAGCATCATCCACGAGACGCCGCGCAGTGCCGGTTTCATGAGCACGTCGTGCGGGCCTGGGATATTGTCAAACACCAGCATGACGATAGCGATGGGCACGGTGAAGACGAGCGCGACGAGGAAATCGCGGCGACCGCGGTACTCATCGCGACGTTGGCGAGCGTCAAGCTGTTCGGAAGCCTGCGAGCCGGCTGGTACGAGCGTGGCCTCGAAGCCGACGTCCTCGACGGCGTCCACGAGCGCACGCAGACGTCCTTCGCGGTCGAGCACGACAGCGGCCTTCTCGGTCGCGACGTTGACACTGGCTGAGCGCACGCCGTCGACCGACCGCAGCGCGTTCTCGACCGTGTTGGCGCAGTTGCTGCAGGTCATGCCGCTGATGAGCAGCGTCGCATTGAGAGTCTTGGTTTCATCGACCTGGAGACTCGTGTGGGCCGGCGGCGGCTCGAGAAGCCGCGAGGTGAGCGAGGAAGAACCGAGCGGCGTCATGTTGGAGAGTGAACGAGCCGAGTCGGCGTTCAGGGAGAGAGAGAGAGAGAGAGAGAGAGAGAGAGAGAAGCGACCGGGCGAGAGGCTCAACGGGCGCTTCGAAGTCAAGTTGAAGGTGGTGACGGAGACGAGCGCGTGACCGCCATTGGCTCAGAGGACGAGATGGACCCTTCGTACTGTAAATGCAGCAAAGGCGATGTTATTGCGACGCCAAGAAAGACTTCTGTCTACGCCGCAGACCGGCCACGGGGGCCGACAAGGCCATCGGCGGTAGTTGATGCAGTTGCTGAGCCACAAGATTGTGGAGAAAGATGACTTAGCGGCCGATCTCCTCAGGGAGAGTCTCGCGAGAGTACAAACTGTGTGTCTCCCGTCGTGTGACGCCAGAGTTCGCGGCGTCGCCATTGGCTCGTCAGAAAACCCACTCACCTGCGTTGTCGATCGATCGAACTGAGAACCGGCGTTTTGCCCATCAAGGAGAAGCAACTTCGTTGGGAGATGCGTCGTTTCGTCTGGTACCGTAGGTTGGCAAAAGGCAATTGTATTCCACGCAACCGACAAGACCAGCCTCTGGAAGTCTCGAGTAGCTTCACATCGACGAACCGAGAACACACGACCGGGCTGCAACCTCGTTGTGTTATTTCAGAGCCACCAGCATCAAATCTGGCCGTTGAACGCACCGCTCATTTCTCCGTTGAGTAGGCTGGAATGCCTCTCTTGGTCGGCCATGAGGTTCAGTGCGAGGATTTCCAGGCGCGTTAGGGCTCGGCGTGCACTTGAATTTCCCGGGTCTGCTTGAATTCTAGAATCGCTCGTGGAGATGGGAGCACTTCAACGCAGAAGAGGAGGACCTTTGTACTGTAAATGCTCCAAAGGCGTTCTTATTGCTGTCTTCGTCCACGAACTTGCCAGCGTCTCGGTGCAAAATCCTCAGCACAATGCTCCGCAGGGCTGACGGCGCCAGTGTCTCAATGCACAAGTCGCTCCACAAGCCTTTGGAATGGCCATTGAGCTCGATGTGATCCCGAGTTCTGTCCAGATGTACCGTAGAAACGACGGAAATTGCCGTTGGAATCCGGGATGGGATGCTCGTCATCGGCTCGCCACGTGCCCGTCAGGTGCGGTCATCAATGTGATTTGATTCGATGGTAAAGGTTGGCGACAGGGTGTCTTACTTTCGTCAGCGAGAGGCGACCGGATGTTGGATGCGTCTTTCGTTTCGTACTGTAAGTTGGCTCAAGTTTTAACTACTCGGCTGGCTGGCACGTCACGCTACGAGTCATTGAGCGCTTCTTCAAGTGGCATCTTCGACGATGCTGCTCAGTCCGTAGAAGAGATGGGCTTATATTCCGTTCGGCCCTAGCGTGAACAAACTCTGGGTTGAGTTCCAATTCCTTCGCTTGGATTTGTCACCAACGTCCTCAGTTTCCTTTCTGATCATCTCGAAGCACCGCTGTTTACCCATTGACAAACGAAGCTCGTATGAAGTGAAAGGAGCGTGGTGAAGAAACGCCTCACTCAGTGGAGACGAATTGATCCGGTGTTCGCAGAATCCTAATCGAGCGTGCGTGCAAGAATCGAGACCACCACGCGATCCTGTCCGTGGATGAAGAGTCGCTTGATGCACAATAAACCCCCGCCCTGGGGAATTATCAGCCCTCGTGGAGGTCGCAACTTCAAATTGTGCGTGGAAATTCGTCGCTTCCAGATCCCCACATGGATTTTGAATGGATGACTTGACGGGCGTTCGAACGCGAACAGAAGAGGAGGGTACGAGATCCTTGAGGACTTGAAGCTTGCCACCAGCTTCGTTAAGCTTGCCAGCGCCTGTTCCTTGTGTCGTCCCGGCTGCTGCTGTCAACCACTAAACACCCCAACTACAGAAACAGCAATAAAGTGTTCTCTGACTGCTTCTAAAATGTAGTTTGGCGGCAATTTCGCCAGAGTTGTCGGCATGATCGAGTTGGACTCCGGCGAAGAACGCGTCAGAGGCAAACAGGCCCTAGGCTGGCAGCTGATACAGCGCTTGAAGACATTCAAGCTTCTTCAATGGGTGAACCCGAAGGGAGGCTGATTGCGGATTCCGCGGTGCCCGAGGATCCCATTGCCAGAGAGGGCCCACTTCAAGAAGCGATGAGGCACCGGCTTTTGTACCGTTGTCGACCGTCTTGTCGCGCCATTTCGACGGCTGAGACTGAGATCAAACAGGATGAGCACGTCTCTCGCCCGACGCAGTCACCGCTGGTAATCTCGGTCCGGAAGCCTACCGTTTGGTTAAGTGTGTGAAAATCCGCCGAGCAGCTAATGGAAGCCATCAAGGAAGGCGTCTACTATATAGTAGACGCCTTCTGTACTGTAGAGTTCGTGTCTCGTATCAATGAAGGCGTCTACTATATAGTAGACACCTTCTGTACTGTAGAGTTCGTGGTTCTGTATTGTAGAGTTCGTGTCCTGATGGGTGGGGTTCACTCAAGATTCCCATGCCCACGTCGCCTGTGATTGTGGTCTCCCAGGGTTCGTCTTCCGTGACTCACGACTCCTGATGGAGGCACGCAGATGCGAAGAAAAAAAAAGTCAAGGACACGAACTAGCCCACTCTCCACACTTTGGGCGTTCCCTTGAAGCGGTCGTGGAAAGCTGTCGTTTCCAATCGTGGCTTGGTTGAGGTTTCATTTCAACCAAGCCACTGCGTTCTTCGAATTGAGACCGGCGAACAAGACGAGGTCACATTTCGCTGCGAGCCAGCTCCGCGTGCTTGACCCGACTGAGATGCATTCGACGCAGACGAAGCGGCTTCGAGCAGTCGGGAACAGATCCCAGAGCTGTATCAGAACGGTTTCTGTCCAGCAAAGCTTGTGACTGGCGTGGACCGAGTCAGGGAGCCGTCGCCGTGTCGTGAGCTTGCTGGAGCCGTGGATTATTCATTCGTGGAGGTCGTCGACAACAGTAGGCACGTCGTGTTAGCCGAAAGCGTGCCTTGTCACATGATGACTCGGATTCAATATGGCAGGTGGACTTGTCACAGGTCAGCTGGTGTCTGGTATATCGACCCCAATGTCCTGCATCCACTCCGTGATGGACAGCTCCTCTCCATCTCGGATACTTGTCTTCGCTCTCATCTCCCACCCAGATGCAGCAATTCGCTCTCGTCGCAATTGCGGAGACCGTCGCTTTCGTCGACAGCCTCACGGTCTCCGATAAATAAAAAAGATCACATGTGACGGAGAGAGGTCAGGTCCACGTACGTCACAACCAGCCGCGCGAGATCGCACATCTCCGTTGCACTGGGAGAGAGGGAACAGTCAAATTGGCTCGGCCAAGTGGTCAGTCCGATTGGAAGGCGTGAGACAGACTTGCACTCTCGCCGACAGCAGGTTCGTCGACAGTCGGTCTCTGCACCGAGCGGCGGCCGTTTGATGTGACGGCACTGGCTCCGGCTCGATTCTGCTGGACGATCTTTCACGTGCGTCCGGCTCGCCGCCAACCACCCACTGTCCCTCCCTTCCCTCTCCTCGGCCTCTGCATCCGCACAGACAAGCCGCGTTTTGCACATACACCCTGCTGCTACTCACGCCGATTCCGAGTTGTGCCACGCCGTCTCACTCGCCGATTCGCTCACCCCGGACAAGAGCAGCCATGTCGCTCGTGCACATCTTCCGCACCAAGCCGCTGCGCGTGATTCGCGCCGAGGAGAACTCGCAGGACCTCCCGCGCTCGCTCTCGCTCTTCGACTTGCTCTGTATCGGCGTGGGCGGCACGGTCGGCAGTGGTATCTTCGCGACGACGGGCGACATCATTTCCCAAACGGCCGGCCCGGCCGCTGTCATCTCATGGGCGATCGCCGGTGTCATTTGCGTTATCAACGCCTTTGCCTACATGGAGCTCGTGACGCGTGTACCGTCGTCCGGAAGTACCTACGCGTACGCCTACCACACCCTCGGTGAGCTGCCGGCCGTCATCGCGGCGTGGCTGCTGACGCTCGAGTACGCCATGTCAGGCGCCGGTGTGGCGCGTAGCTGGGCTGGCAAGATGGAAGACTGGCTCAACGAGGACTATCCCAACCACGACTTCACGTGGCTCAACAAGAAGCACACCAACTTCCTCGCGGCGCTCATCATGGCGCTGAGCGTGGGTGTTCTCCTCGTGGGTGTGCGCTTCGGCAAGTTCTTCGTCAACACGATCACAGTTATCAAGCTCGCGATCGTCGCGTTCATCATCGTCGCGGGCTTTGCCTACATGGACTGGGACAACCTCTCGCCGTTCGTGCCTTCGCGTGACCAAGAAGCCAAGGCCTTCGGCGCGCAGGGTATTATCACGGGCGCGTCGGCCGCCTTCTTCGGCTACGTAGGCTTCGATGAGGTGTGCTGTCTCGCCGCCGAGGCCAAGAACCCCAAGACCGTCATGCCTATCGCGGTCATCAGCGTCGTGCTCTTGACCATGGCGCTGAGCTGCCTCTCGTCCTTCGTGCTTTCGGGCATGATCGAGTACAAGGATGCCATCAACTTCTCGGCCGGCTTCCGTAACCAGGGTGCTGAGTGGGCCGCCAAGATTGTCCACGCCGGCGAGACGGCGACCATGCCTGTCGTCGTGCTTATCGCCTTTTTGGCGCAGCCGCGTCTCAACTACGCGCTCGCGTGCGACGGTCTCATGCCGCAGATCTTCGCCAAGGTCGACGAGAAGGGCAACCTCTTCGTCAACACGATGCTCACGGGCATCCTCTTCATCATCATCAGCTTCGTCGTGCCCTTCGACACGCTCTGGGATATTGTCAACTTTGGCATTTTCCTCAACTTTGTCATGACCAACTCGTCGCTGCTCGTTGCGCGTACTCGCAAGGCCTCGCCCAAGAAGGCCCCCATCGCGATCGCGACGCTCGTGGGCTGTGCTGTCATCGCGGCTTTTGTCTACCAGCGCGGCTACAACTCGGTTGAGAAGGACGACCGCAGCACGGCCGTGCTCGTGGTCGCCATCCTCTTCCTTGCCGGCTCGATCATCTCGTGCTTCTACATCGCGCTCTACTGCCCGCAGGAAGACCTTGAGGCCGATGTCTACCGTGCGCCACTCGTGCCGTTCCTGCCGACCATCGCGATCCTCGCCGACTTTTACATGATGGCACAGCTCAGCGCGCTCGGCCTCGAGCTCAGTCTCGCCTGGATCGGTGCGGCTATCATCTCGTACTTCGTGTACGGATACGGCAACTCGGCCGGCCGCACGGGCTGGAGTGCACTGCTGCATTACCTGCCACATCTCTCGGCAAGCCACGACCACCACGACAGCGAGAGCTTCAGCGCCCCCATGCTCGAGGCCAGCTCCATGCTCTCGCCGCAGGGCAAGGCCAAGCAGCTCCAGCACAAGTAAGCTGGATGGATAGAACTGTTTCAAAATTTAATCAACCTTCTTTTACTCACATACACAACCTTCGCTCTGTGTTCTGGGACACGAACACGCTTCATTCGCCGAAGAACACAGCGCGAGAAACAGAGCGACGCGACACAGACATTCCGCGGAATCGCGACCAGAAGCAAAATGTAGCCATGTCGATCATATCTGCGACGTGTGAAACACAGAACTGTAGCTGCTCATTGGATAGAACTGCCCCGTTTTCACATTTCAGCCAATCATGTATATTCTGAAAATTCAGCGGAATCTTCGCTCGCCAACGGCTTCCCCAGCAAGTCTCCAGGCTCTCCCTGTGCGACTTAAAGTCTCATTCTCGGATCTGCTCGCTTCCGTTTACAGCGACAACTCCTTTATCCCTCAAGCCTCTTGCTCAACCGACCACCATGGCGATCACTTGTGGCGATATCCCGCGTCTTATCTGCTCCGTTATCATCCCTCCGATTGGCGTCTTTTTCCAAGTCGGCTGCACGAAAGATCTGGCCATCAACGTGCTGCTTACGCTACTCGGGTGCGTATACAAAAGAATTCGATCTGCTCATAACCTAATCTAATGGGCGAGTTTGTCTTGTGTTAGCTACATCCCAGGACTCATTCACGCGATCTATATCCTCGTGAAGGAGTAGAATACTGCAGCCGCCGAATGCGTCTGGCGATTACACTTTGAACGATTTCCTAATAGACAATCCTTTACCACTCCAACGTGCAGTGTTCGTAACGTGATGGTGTGTATGTACGAATGTGTTTTGGCTTACACGACGACGAAATCAGTTGGCACTCGTTCCCGTACCCTTCAGGTGGTGATTACAGTCTGTAATCAAACTTTTGCGTCGATCCATCCTGACCACTTTCCTTTGGGCAAAACGACAAGCCACCTGGGACGTCTTCACCTTCGTCTTGGACTGTCTCTTCTCGTGAAGACATAATTGGTGGAAATGATGGTGGAAATGATGCGATTCTATTGATTTCAGCGAATCAGAGTTGCGTCGCTCTCGAGTTATCCACTGAGATTGGAGGAACCAGCCCCACTGGAACAGAGACCACGGCCGTGCTCAACATGAACTCTCCTCTCGGTCTCCGCTGTCTTCCAGTCTCTCACTCGGCAATTCGTCGCCTCCAGCTCAAGCCTTCCTCCTTCCTTTCACCCCATCCACCAAGACTTCCACAATGGCCGTGACCTGTGGCGATATCCCGCGACTCTTTTGCTCCGTCATCATTCCACCTATCGGCGTCTACTTCCAGGTCGGCTGCACCAAGGACCTTGCCATCAACGTACTGCTCACGATTCTCGGGTTAGTCCCCTCTCGAAGGAGAGGAGGAGAGAGAGAGCTGGGTATCCGCTAACCACTTTGTGTTTTGTAGATACTTCCCCGGATTGATCCACGCGATTTACATCCTCGTCAAGGAGTAGAGAGGACGCCAACGATCGACAACACCAGGCGACAGAATGTCTTAACAACTTCCGAATAGACTATGCAGTACATGAGCATCACAACTGGCCTGAGGAAATGTCACGGTTTGCGAGTGAATCAAATGCGGGCCGGACTGGTTCAATACAGGAGTCTCTTCATCAGTGGTGCGAACAAAGGTCGCTGCTTCGCAGGGAGATGATGCAAGGTGATGATGATGCAAGTGAAGTCTATTGAGTTCATCCTGTGAATCCTAATAGCTTGATGGGCTGTACATGCAGGCCTTTATGTGTCAGGATGGTGGACACGAGTGGGCCACCATGGACGAAGGTGTCACAGAAGCGGGGCGACACTGAGCGGGGAAGACCGAAGCCGAGGCTAGTTGGGGCGAAGAAGGCTAGACTTGATTGCTCGATGGCAAGTTGTGGAGTGATATTGAATGGGGCCGGGATTCAAACCTCCCGAGCCTTACTGTCTGAGCCACCCATATGGTTTACGTCGTCTCTCCTAACTAATCTTGAATAAACTATACTGGATCTTTGGTCTAGACTCCGTGTACGAGTCAGGACACGAGATGTTCTTAGCCAAACTTATCCTACTGTTTGTATGGGATTACTGAGGTCATCCCTCCGTGTTATAGTTGGGGCTCCGGACAAGAGCAGTCTTGTCCGGCTATGCTGGATTTATCTCGCGCTCAGTATAGTGTAGAGAGGCAGAGTCTATTGTAAGGACTCTGTCACATGACCTCCCTTCGAGAGAAGACTTCCCTTCTTGTTCCTCCAGTACTCGGCGATCAGCCCTGGAATTTGCTTCAAGTTCTCAATGGGTTCCCAAGTGGCTTGTCTCACGGTTTCTCCAAGCCAATGGATCTTGTACTGCTGTTTACCTTGACGTCTGCGGTCTCCAATGACTGCTTGGACCAGTTGTCCTTCTGTTCCGTCTGCAAGTAAAACCTTAGCAGCTTGCTGATGTCGCCTGTCGTCCTTCTGATACAGCTTCAACCGTGAAGTGTGAAATACAGGATGGATTCGAAGATCCTTCGACATAGCGATCTCGTATGAATCATGGTGGACTTTCTTCACGATGGGGTAGGGTCCAACGAATCTTGGTGCCAACTTGCTTGTCGATGCGAAGCCCTTGTGGCGGATGTCCAGATTCTTACCGTCAAGCAATACGAGTTGACCGATCTCAAACTCTTGGTGCTTGCGGTTCCTGTCGTAGTACGACTTCATACGTTCTTGCGCTTCACTCATAGCGTCTTGTGCTTTCCGAAGAAAGACTTCTTGTTGCAAGAGAAACTCTTTTGCTGTCTTGCTCAACTTAGTGAACTCTGGATCAGCTGCAACATCATCCGGCATGTATGGAACATAGCCAAGATCAGCTTCGAAAGGTGACATACCGATCGAAGAATGCACTCTGCGGTTATACGCAAACTCTGCTAAGTGCAAATATTCACTCCAGTCATTCTGTGCTGGATTCACAACTCCTCGGAGATAATCCTCGACGAAACGATTCGTCCGTTCTGTCTGTCCATCTGTTTGGGGACGGAACGCTGATGAGAGATTGTGCTGAGACTTCAGGATCGATGCCACTGAGGTCCAAAACTTGGATGTGAACTTAGAGTCACGATCCGACACAATGGTCTTGGGGATACCATGATCTTTCACGTAGTGCTTCATGAAAAGACTCGCGGTGCCCTCCGCTGATGCAGTCGTCTTAGTTGCGATGAACTTGGCACGTTTCGTCAGACGATCGACAATTACCATGATTGCATCATCATCTTCCTTGGTCTTCGGTAAGGATACCAGAAAGTCCATGGAAATCTCAACCCATCTTCCCGATGGAATACTGAGTGGATTGAGGAGACCTGGCGGTTTAAATTGCCTGGCTTTGTTACGCTGACACATCTCACAAGTGTTCACGTAACGCTGGATGTACTTGGTCATGCGCGGCCAATAGTACTTCTTCTGGACTGCAAGATACGTCTTGTAGTAACCAGGATGACCAGCGGTCAAAACATCGTGATTCTCATAGATTACACGATTCTTCAGATCTTCGTTGTCAGGAATCACAAGTCTGGGATGTTCGTCCTCCATTGTTTGATAGTAAAGGAGTCCGTCGACGACCGAGTGCTTTGGTACTTGCACACCATCAGCCATCTTTTCCAGAATGTCTCGTGTTCGTTGATCTGACTTGTACAGCTTCTTCACCGACTCTTTGACTGAGACGGGGCTCGCTTCAATAGTTGCTACAATCTCGCGGCTTGCTGCTGCATCAAGAAGATCTTGTAGACTAACTTGAGCGGCCTTGTGCTCAAAGCCCGGGTTCCGGGATAACGCGTCAGCGACGTGATTCGTGTGTCCTGGAATCCACTTGAACTGAGGGTGAAACTCAGCAAGTTCGTTGAACCAACGTGCAACTCTTCTGTTCGTTGTCTTCTGTGTCAAGATCGTCTCTATACTCTTGTGATCCGTTTCCACAACAAATGGATGATCGAGAAGGTACACACGCCACACCTTTAGCGCGTGCATGATCGCGAGAAGTTCTTGTTCACGAACAGGGTAGTTGAGTTCAGCAGACTTCATTTTTCGTCCTGTGTATGCGATGGGATACTCTAGCTCTCCCTCCTTTTGAAACAAGACTCCCCCAATGGCGAAGTTGGACGCATCCATCCGGATTCCGAAAGGCTTCGAGAAGTCCGGTAGTTTCAAAACAGGTGGTGAAGACAGGCGCTGCTTGAGTTGCTCGAAGCACGCCAGTTGATGGTCAGAGAGTTGGATTGCCTCACTGGATTTCTTCCCCTTGATACACTCATGAAGTGGACCCGCAAACTGTGCAAAGTCCGGGCAGAAACGAGAGACGTACACAGTAGTACCTAGAAAGCTCTCCATCTGCTTCTTCGTCTTTGGAACGGGCCAGTCCTTGATGATCTTGATCTTGTCCGGGTCCATACGCACACCGTTGCGACCGACAAAGTCACCGAGACAAGGAATCTCAGGAACACAGAACTGACACTTCGACAGTTTGATGTACAGCTGTTGATCTTCACATCGTTGAAGAACACGATCGAGAGCCTCGAGGTGCTCGTTGATGTCCGTGCTTTTCGTGAAGACATAGATGTCGTCGAAGTAGATGCGCATGCAATCGCGCAAGTCGCTGAAGACACGTTGAAGAAGACGGTTGAAGGTGCCTGGACTCCCGCTGAGTCCCATTGGAGTTACCAAATACTCAAACAACCCATCAGGCGTTGAAAACGCCGTGAATGGTATATCTTGTTCTCTGAGTTTTACCTGGTAGTAACCCCACAGCAAATCCATGCACGAAAACCAGTAACTACCAGTCATGGCGTCAAAGGTATCTTCTTTGCGTGGCATTGGAATAGCAGGCAACACTGTGTTGTGGTTCAACAGACGAAAGTCGTGGACTATTCGCCAACCAACAGGCTTCTTCACACAAAAGGTTGGTGCCGAGAAAGGAGATGTACTTGGTCTAATGATATTGGCTTTGACCATTTCCTTCGTCCATTCTTGAATCACCTTGCGTTGCTCAGGGCTCTGGCGCCACTGAGGAACGTGAATAGGTTTCGTACCGGGCTTGAGTTCGATGACATGTTCAATACCCTCCCGAACAGGCGGAACAGTGTTCGGTAGTTCAGTTCGAAACACTGTATCACGACGCTTCCACAGCACATCATATGCTGGGTTATCCTTCAAAGCGTCCCACCCTTGCTGCATATACCTAGCAGCCTTTTCCGAGTCGTGTGGATTCACCATAAACACGCACTCGACATCTCCCTTGCGCAACTCTTTGGCAAGTTTCTTCATGGAGATGAACTTGGTCTGACCGAATTCTCCATTGTGACCGTGTTGACGATAAAAGTTGAAGATCTCACGGGTCTGAGTCTGTCTCGCTCGACGGCGATTCGCAACAAAGCGAGCAGGGCGCACCGTTGGTGTACGAAGACGTAGTGGTGGGTCTGGCGCAGCTTGAGTGCGAGGCGACAGTTGGAGAGTTTTCCAGTCAATCTCGGGGTTTTGCTCACGGAGCCAAATCATACCGAGAATCACGTCTTTGTCCTCAGGGATCGGCATGACCTGGAACTTAGACTTCATGGCAGGGAAACCAGGAACCTCAAGATTCATTTCAGCAGTGCGACGGGGTCGATGCACCTTCTGACCAAATCCAAGATCAACTTCCATGGTGTCTTGTTTGTCTTCGTGCACTTTGAGGTTCAATGATTGTGCCAAATCTTCCGAGATGCCGTTTAGACTACAACCATTATCAATGAAGATGATACATTCTTCTTCTTTTCCGGCTTGTCATACGCGAGTGCTTGTACTTCAAGAATCGCATAGAAGGCGCCACTGATGTAGTTGTTGGCTTCCTTCTTCTTGTCGGGACATTCAGGAGAAATGTGGCCCTTTTTCTTGCAAGCGTGACATGTTGCATTCTTCTTCCAGTCATCACCCTTCTTGTCGTCTTGGGACTTATGACTTTTCTTGCCTTTCTTCGACTTGGCCATGACTGCGGCCGTGTCGTGATTCGGCTTGGAAGACTTCTGCCCTTGTAGTCTGGCAGATTTCCCGGAATAGTGTGCGAACTCGAAGTTCGTGGCAATCTCGATCGTATCATCGAGATTCTTTGGACTTTCCTCCTTGATCTTGGCGCACGTCTCTGCGCGTAGACCGTTCTGGAAGTAAAAGCGCTGATCAAGATCCTCGATCCGCTGTTGCGATTGCGAAAGCAAGTCCTGGAACTTCGTCACGTAATCGTGAATCGAAGCAGTTTGCTTGAGTTCAAACATTCGCTCACGGAGGTTGTACTCGAAATCAACAGGCTTGAAGCGCTTACGCAGCTTCTCCTTGAAACGTTCCCACGTCTTGTTTACGCCGTCTCGCGCGCATTCTGCGGTAAAAGTCGTCCGTACCCAATTCTGTACAGACTTGCCGAGGTTTCCTGTAATCTCTTCAACGAATGCAGAAGAGTCGGCTTCCATTATCGCGCGCTTGAACGCATAGTAATCCTCCGTGTTGAATATCCATAATTCGACGTCTTCATTCTGCTTGCCTTCATACCCTGGCGGTTCCTTCTTGCGCGATGGCCCTTGAAGGTTCAGCATCTGCATGAACTGTGCTTGCGACCGTTGCATAAACGCTTGCATACTTGCTTGCGATTGCACATTGTTCTGCTGCATCATCATCATAAACTGGTAGAAGAGAGCCGGGTCCATGGACGGGGCAGCAGCTGGTTGCGCAGCTGCGGCTGGTGCGGCCTGCGGTGGCACAGCCTGAGGTACTTCTGGCTGATCCATCTCTTCTTGTGCAGCGGCCGGGCGTGGGCGTGATGCAGAACGTGCACGCTCAACGTCTGGAGTGTCGTTCGATCGACTTTGTTGACGGGGACGTAAGTTCGGTGACTCACGCTCAACTTCTCGGGATCGACGTCCGGACATGAGAAGTTGGACTCCACTTGCGTGTTCACTTGCTTACTTCTGACTTGATTCTACTCTACTTTAACTAATCTAAAATGAAGGCTAAAGTTGAAGAAAACTAAATTTTGAAAAACCTAAACTAAAATCTAGTTCTTGGTCTTCTTCTTCTTCTTGTTCTTGTTGAAGAGATGAATGGAGTGATCGAAAGTGCTTGAAACGACCGTTTGCGTCTTGTCGATGTGGTGCAAGAGCAAGTTCGTGGTCGACTGCAACAGGTTCCGAGTCTCGTGATCGAACGAGTCAGGGATCTCGTCACGATTTAACTTCACGAGTTTCTGTTGCTTAACCGTCGTGAGCCAAAGGTCGTGACGGAGCTTATCAAGCTTTTCGAAGTTCTGAGTCAAGCACTCAGTATCGTATTGGAAAGGATTCTCGGGTTCACGAGTTTTCCGCTTCCCCATCAAGTGTTGCAACACTATCACAGTTCTATAGCAACGGATGTGGATCTAACGATCGTTAGAGGGCAGCTAAAGGAGAGTTATTCTCTGTGTTTTCGATGGCGGGATAAGTGCTCTGATGAGGCACGTAAGGTCGCGGACCCACCGAAAGAGTCTCCAATGTGTGTGCCACACAACGACGTAACCACACCAACCAGCTACGGAACGTAACAGATTGTGCGCGACGAGATGTTGGTAACCGCCCTCGTCAGATGACGACTTTGGTTGGTTTGGCCTAGCGTGGGTAGACTGGCTTAGCACGAGTTGGCTTGGTCTAGTCTTCCGGATGCTAATGGAGCTTCCCACTATGTGGCCACTCCAGCAAACCGAGCTTGGGGAGGAAGGGGACCGACGAGCGCTACTATGTCACAGAAGCGGGGCGACACTGAGCGGGGAAGACCGAAGCCGAGGCTAGTTGGGGCGAAGAAGGCTAGACTTGATTGCTCGATGGCAAGTTGTGGAGTGATATTGAATGGGGCCGGGATTCAAACCTCCCGAGCCTTACTGTCTGAGCCACCCATATGGTTTACGTCGTCTCTCCTAACTAATCTTGAATAAACTATACTGGATCTTTGGTCTAGACTCCGTGTACGAGTCAGGACACGAGATGTTCTTAGCCAAACTTATCCTACTGTTTGTATGGGATTACTGAGGTCATCCCTCCGTGTTATAGTTGGGGCTCCGGACAAGAGCAGTCTTGTCCGGCTATGCTGGATTTATCTCGCGCTCAGTATAGTGTAGAGAGGCAGAGTCTATTGTAAGGACTCTGTCACAGAAGGTCGTTGTAGAGCAGGTTCGACAAGGCAGCCCGGCTGTCTTGGGAACGTAGGGGTTCAAGGGGGGTTTCTCCGCTCGGTGTTGTACCGAGTTTGCCGAGTCGCCCGGCCATCTTGTTGTGGGCCCTTGGGTGGCGGGTCCAGGCCGAGACTTCGGTGAGGTCGGCCAGTTGACGTGCGGATAGGTAAAGATTGGCTAGTGCACGATTGCGAGGGGGTCGGTGGTCGCGTAGTTGCCTGAGTACAAGGGCGTTGCAGCCGATGACTTCTAGTTGGGTGAGGTGACGTTTTCGGGCAGCCCGGAGGCCGACGATGAGTCCTTTGTAGAGCGCTTGGTGAAGGGTAGAGCTAGGTGTGGCGAGCGTGCCAGCGCTCGTCCAGACGATCGAGGCATCACTTGAGGTTGTGTTGACTTCGACGAGGACTGCTCCGAAGGTCGCCGTCTCGGAGGTGGCATGAATGCCACCGTCGAAGAATAGGAGGTGCTCGCAGTCTTGTCGGGTTGAAACCTCCTGGGGGAGGGTGGACGGGGTGAACTGCGTCCAGAAAGATGCGCGGAGTTCTTCGATGAGCATCGCGTCTTGATGGGTAACCGAGGAGCTTGCGCTGACCCGGGTGCTGAGCACACGGAGGGCGTGTTGACATGAGGCGTCGTGGAGAACCGCTGCTTGTTTCACCGACCAGAGGGTGTTCTCGTCGGAGCACTTGGTTCTCCATGCCTGGATGAAGACCAGAGACTCCAGCACGAGCTGCTGCCACACCACCTGCAAGACTGGGAACGGGTCCGCCGCAGGATCGTCAGCTTTACGGTGACCCTGGTGAAGCGAGGCAAATTCCCAGACTCGCGATGGCGTGTAAGGCAGTCGCAGACTGAAGATGGCTTGTAGGAAGGACCTGGAGGTGGAGCGCCCTAGCACGGGCCAGAGTCCCAGACGCATCCACCATTTCTTGACGATGTCCCAGATCTGTTGGGCCGCAGGGCACTCCCAGACTATATGGAATGTAGTGCCGCCACTTGGGCCAAGTGTCGGGCAATGAGGGCAGCCTCTGCAGTTGTGGATCTTGTCCCAGCCCGTGAGGCGCTGGGATTTGACATGGTGGAAGAGCAGACGCTGTCGGCTGGAGGAGTGAGGTAGCGAGTGGATGGAAGACCACTCAATTTCTTCTAAAGCGGAGCCATAGTCGTCCGATGCCTCGAAGGCTCTTGCAGCTCTCGCGGCGAGTTCACTTTCGATCCGTGCCGCTCGCTGGTCGCTCAGCGAGCGTCGTAGGTGTTGCTTGGATAGCCGAGTAGCAGAGCCCCATAGGGGGAGCACTGGTGATAGGCGGGGATGAGGCTGGAATTGGAGCCGCTTGCGTCCGCTCGCCCGTCTTGCCAGCGTTTCTGCCCTTCGTAGGGACGTGACTTCGCCGACTTCGTCAAAGGAGTCTGTTCCAGTTGCCCGCAGTAAGAGAAGTCGGCCTTGCCTCTGGAGGAGACGCCACTGATCTTGACTGCGCCCATATTCAAGCAGTTGATCTGGGGATATGCGGGATGCCAAGAGCGAAGTATAGGGCCACCCTGGGATATCTCCCAGAGTGACCCTAGTCGGTTTACCCCACCAGTAGCCCCCGGCTAGCTACCGTACTCCCGTGAAACCTTAAGCAGAGCTAATTAGCTCCACCGACAGCCGCTCTCTTCAGTCACGCCACTGCATTGCTGCAGCGCGTCGGCCCAGCTAACTAGGTTACCCTTCCCGATACTTGAGCTGTCTCGCATGCTTATTCAGCATACTAACCAACACCTTTGGAGGGTGCCAGGGGTGTCCTGTCCTTACGGTCGGATGGTTTTTAGACCCGTTCCCCTGTAGGAGTTGATCTCATTGGCTCAGCGAAAATATGCGGTATGAGAGGAAACGGTGGCCCAAACCGACGTCTCCCATACAAATCCAGTCAACCGGTGCAGCTGCCGGGACTCGAACCCCCGACCATAGGGTTGGATTTTGGGTGCACTAAGCCGGGGATCAACCCCCGGAGATGATGCAAGGGTTGTCGTGAGAGGTTGGGAAGTGGACTTCAGCACTGTGGCCCGAATCCATGGCCTGATCCGAACACTGAAGACTCAACAGAGAACTTTGCGGCAATGGAGTTTATTCTGCACGCGGCATTACACTGTACTATCCTGCATTGGAGCTGTTCCCAATCTCTTGCTTGTGTTAAGAACAAGCCCTCAAATCTCCCTGCCTTTTACGCCGCAACTAGCTACTGACCACCCTATGTTTGAAATTTTCCAATCCATGTCACTGGAACCATCGCGAAAATTTGAAAGATCGTCTTGTGAACGTCTCTAAAACCAAGCAAGCAAGAGACGTGAGCATCGCTCGATTTGAATTCGTCCCGAATGTTCTCTCGTGTACGTCTAAAGTTGGTTAACTTTTGTGGGAACGTCTATCGCGTCATTTTAGACCGGTCTATCCATGGATCTCGACTCACTTGAACCTTCACTTGGAGATGGCTACCTACACTTCGCTGACCATCACTCTTCACAGGATGGGCGTCCCACATAACACAGACTCTCGATTCCGATTGGCTAAAATAGAAAGATTCAAGTGATCCGCTCTCTATTTCAACCAATCCAAATCGCGTAGCTCCTGACTCAACAACTGAGATGGGAGGATCCAGCCATTGGCAATGACACGCAGCTGAGCGAGAACTTCTTCCCTGCGCCACTGGAACCGCGACGCGGATCGCTGCCTCCGAGTCTCTCACTCGGCAATCCGTCGCCTCCAGCTCAAGCCTTCTTTCTGCTTCTGCTAGCCCTCAAGACCTCCACCATGGCCGTGACCTGTGGCGACATCCCGCGACTCATCTGTTCGGTCATCATCCCGCCCGTGGGCGTCTACTTCCAGGTCGGCTGCACTAAGGACCTGGCTATTAACGTGCTGCTCACGATCCTCGGGTGAGTTCATTGTCGAGTGGAGGCGAGGAGGGTACCCGCTAACCACTGCGCTTGTGGCATTTTTGTAGATATGTTCCGGGCGTGATCCACGCTGTGTACATCCTCATCAAGGAGTAAACGGCGCAAGACCCTTCTCTAATTCTAATATGACGCGTCTTCGATCCTCGTACTTGTTCGCTTTCGTTGTCAATGATCATCTCGGCGGGCTTGAATCTGTCATGCAAAGCCTCATCTTTAGAGCTCTCTTCTTCGCTGCTCAATCGCCGATGAAAGTCAAGTCGTATCTAGGCATAGCCACTGGTGATCTTCCCTTCACAGCGCGAGATCATAAGGAGTGTGTCCGGTATTTTCTGCTGCTCAAACTCTGGTAAACCACTCAGCTTTTTCTTGGGTTCGATACTGGTGAGTTGAGGGAGGTAGCATATTATGCTACCTCCCTTGACAACACTCGAAGTTCCAAGACTGTTGTGTGAGCATCAACTACTCACTCAGCCTCTAGTCAAATGTGATGGAGTGATCGTAATAATCCAATAATTAGCACCACAAAACCGTTGTCAAGTAAGTCTCCTTGGAGTAAAGTTCGATGAAAATGTAGCAGCAAATGCTTAGAGTGTAGATTTCTCACTTCGAGAATCATGAAGCTCTTTGGACGTATTCATTTTTGAGATGAACTGCCATCACTCCATGATACGAAGCAAAACGTTGGCGATGCTCGTCAACGTTTCGCTAAATTGAACGAGCTCAATATCATCTGGGAAGCTCATACGTGGGTAGATTGCGAGCATTTTCACACTGCCCAACCACATCAAACTAGTCCAAATCCAATCTTGGCAAAACTTCAAATGCGCATATGAGCCAACAACGGAGTGCCTTTGCTTCTAATGAAGTTCACACCGTCGAAGAAGATCAATACGTTGACGAAAAGCCTGTTGTGGTGTAGTGTGCAGATTCTCTGTGCGTTATCGCCGTGGACGCCTCGAGGGATTTGATCGCTTTCGACTTATTCAATTTGAGTCGAAAACTTGGCAACGGTTGTACTCTTCGTGGCTAACGGTTGTCGCCATCGGAATCTCAACTCAAGTTTTCAATATGTTGGGAAAAACGAAAAAGAGGGACGAGATCATGGTAATCGCTAGAAGTCTACCTTTAGCTCAAAATCTGTCAATTCCTGCTTCGGGTCCCGATCGATTCCGATTGCTTTTGCTCGGTCCTTTTCTGCGCAGATGACGAGTCCAGTCGAGACAGCGAAACTGCATAAACGAAATGCTGATGACGCAGGAAACCTGCGCAACTCGACGGGCTCAAGCATAATCAAGGAGCCGCTGAGCACGAGCCAAGCATTCTCATTTCCGATTTCGCTACCCAGGACGCGAACGAAAGACTCGATCAACAGATGAAGAAATTTTTAAATGCAAGTGTATGCATGGTTACAAGACGAAACAACGACAAGAGAAAGTGGTAGATGCTTCTGCTTGAACTCGCGGTTGCCAGCTTAGGCGACGTGACCAGGCGTCTCAACCTCGACGTACTTGGGCGAAGACACCGGCTTCTTGCCCTTCACGAACAGAGCCTCAATGTCTTCGAGGAGGATACCCTTCGTCTCAGGACAGAAGTAGTACACGAACACACCAGCGCCCGTGCACGTCGCCGCGAACAAGAAGAACACGCCGTTGATGTTGAGCGACGGGAAGAGCTTGACCACCCACGTCATGCACGTGCCCATGACCCAGTTGGCCATCGTCGACAACGACACCGCCTTGGCTCGCACGTTGAGCGGGAAGATCTCGGCCGGGTAGATCCAGCACACAGGACCCCAGGAGATGGCGAAGTTGAAGATGAAGAAGGCCGTGCCGATGATGATGATGTAGCCCGACGCCGTGTTGCAGTCGGCCTTGGACGTGTCGCCCTTGCAGCCAGCCGTGAACGTGATGCCCGACACCAAGTGGCCCAGGATCATGCCCACGGCACCGATCAGCAGCAGCTGACGACGACCGTACGTGTCGACCCAACGCATGGCCGGGATGGTCGAGACGAAGTTGACGATGGAGAGCGCGAGGATCGACATGATACCGTCGCCGGCGACGTCCTTGAAGATGAGACCGCCGTAGGAGAACATGGGGTTGATGCCGGTGGCCTGCTGCAGCACCTGCAGGAACATGGCGATGAGCACGCGCTTGAGGATGGCCGGCTTCAGGATGTCGTTCCACGACGCCTCCTGGCCTTCCTCGGCGATCTGGTCACCGATAGCCTGAAGCTCACGGCCGACGTTCTCGGTCTGACGAAGCTTCTTCAACACCACCTCAGCAGCGTCCTTGCCCTTGTGGACGTACGTCCAACGAGGCGACTCCGGCACACAGAAGATACCGAGCATCACAATGATCGGAGCAGCCATGGCCACACCGTTCGTCGTACGCCAGCCGTGCTCCGTGTTCTCGACGATCTTGTTGACGATGTTGGAGAGCAAGAGACCCGTGACGATGGTCATCTGCATGAAGCCCGAGAGGAAGCCACGGAGCTCCTTGGGGGCCATCTCGGCACCGAAGATCGGCAGCGAGAACGACGAGTTGCCGACGCCCATGCCCTGGATGATACGAGCCAGCAGCAGCGACGTGTGCTTCTGCGCCGGGTTGAAGCAGACCCACGACGTGCCGATGCAGAAGAGCACGCCGGCGTTGAAGATGGTCACGCGACGACCGAACTTGTCGGCCACCCAGCCGCCGATGAGCGCACCGAAGATGCAGCCGATGTTGTACATCATGTTGTAGAGCAGCGTGTAGTCAAGCCAGGCGTTCGGCAGCTTGCTCGAGTCGGCCGTGCACTCGGCGTAGGTGAAGTTCTTCCAGGACTCGCCGACGCAGTAGTCGTTGATGAACGAGTCCATGACGAGCACACCGCCCGTGACACCCTGGTCATAACCGAAGAAGAGACCGCCGAGCGAGGCGAAGAGGCAGACGATGATGGCGTAGGTGCGCGTTCCCTCGGTGGGGGCATCGTCGAAGTCGGCGTTGTTGACGTTGATCGCGACGCCGCCGGCCATGGTGGAGGACTGGTGGTTCTTCCTTGGTGGCTGAGCTCGAGAGAGGAAAAGGGAGAATGAGCGATCTGGTGTCCCGGTATCCGGCACATCCGAGTGGCAAGTCCAAGAGATCTGGTCGAGAAGGCTGTTGCAGTCGAAGACCTTACCTTGCCTCCAGAGGTGACTCAGTCGTGGTGCTTTGGCGTGGTTAGGTGTGCAGTTCGGGCAAAGTTGGATCGCGAGGAGAGTCCGGAACACGGCGCCTGAAGTTGCCGACATGCTAGGAGATGGCCGGGCTATGAGCAGGATGAAGCTGAAGTTGATGGCTCATCTCGAGCTCTCCCACTCTCTGATCAAGCAACTCATATGACGGAGTGAGTAGAAGTGGCCGACCCGAATCGAGCAACCTCAGGCTGCCTGGGCATCCGAGACGAGAGAGTGGCGTCTGGAGCCGACAGTCGTTCCGAGAAATCCAGTGGGTTGGGTCTTCTCCAAGAGCGCAAAATCAGTCCACGCGCGAGGCACCAAGCAGTTCCTGGGATGCTGGGGATCCAGGCGAAATGTTGCCAACAATGCACCGACGATGTGGAAGGGAGAGGCAGCACAGCATTTGGTATGGAGACCTCGGTGCTGGATTTCCACCCCAGACGGCCCGTCGGGTCTTTCAACACCAGAGCAGCAAGCGTGGCTTCTGACAGGATCAGCTGAACCAGCAAGTCTTCTGCGTAGAGTTGTCTCGAAGAAATCCAGCGGGGGAAGATGCGCGAGGGAGACAACTCTGGGCGCGAGTGCTTCCCCCCGCCGATCGAACATGTAAGATCGGTTGCTGTACTGTACGGTACCATTGCTGCTCAATTGAGGATGCTGCAACGCCGTTGAGACCAGGTACAGAATCGGGTGCTTGGGGTCGACTCCCGCCGAGGTTCGTGCGGACTGTTGCCCTCCCCACTGGATTCCTGCGGGACAACTTTGCACAAACCAGGCAGATGGAGGTACGTGTGCATGGTTTTCCGAAGAGAGAGAGAGAAGGAAATCTCAGAGTTCGCCAGCACAAAGAAACAAAGAACTCGTTTGTTCTGATCAATCGAGTCATTCGTGCATTCGTGCTCGAGCTGCAGCCGGTTTGTCTGAGTTGAAGATTCGTTGGGCCAGACCTGGCCGTCGTTGGCCCAAAGCTTTCTCGTACTCACAGGATTTCTCGTTCTTGTGCCTCTCTAACTCTCTCTCTCAGACGCTACGAACTCTTTCCAACTGGGTTGCCAACCATTTTCCGGCCAGCATGCACGGATTCTAACAGACGTGGTCAGTAGGGCCCAGTTCAGATCACAAGGTCGCTCAGTCTCGAGCTTCAAGGCCGTTCAGTTATTAATGAAGTGTTACAAGCTCTGCAGCGCACTCGTTGGTGCGAGCAGATCCTGAGACCTGTGCCAATCAGTTTCGTACACCGAAACTGGAGATGGGTTCACATGCGAACTTAGCCAGATTCCTCTTCAATTCCTAAATTTTACAAAACCAAAGGAAGCCTAATTCAACGAAACCCAGCAAAGTTAGCCTCTGTGAAGTGTGTGCAGGAAACGCAGGATGCTTGCTGTTGGACTCTTTCGAACCAGACTCCTCAGCTTCAAGAGGAGACCAGATCTGCATTGTGGGTGGCACAGAAATCCAGCAGAGATCGCATTGCAATCGTTCGATTGCCACATGAGGGACCTCATGACGCCAGTCTGGTTGACGGGGAGTCCCCTTTCTGACTGCGTGATATGGACCTGAGAGCTCAGGTCCCTTCATGGAATCGTCCTCGATTTGGAGAGAAGATCCAACTCCATACAGTCTTGAGGCGAAGTGATATCGCACCCAAGTTTCTATTTTCGCGACGTCCTGCCTTCGATTATAGTTTGGCCACTGTGTCGTGCAAGATTGGAGACGCTCTCGTAGCGAGATCGCTCGCCATGCGTCTTCCTGTTCCGTCGCTTGGTTTGCCGTTCGGGACGCCATTGCCGTCGCTTACTGAGTGCTTGGGCCGACGTCGCTGGTGCTGCTGTCACAAAAAGGCGTATATTTGCGAGAACGGGAGATTCTCGAGGCTTCGGGGGGCGTCGCGATCACTGCAGTCGTAGCTGGACATGTGCGAGATCACATTCTAGTGGTCATAACAATTGCACGAGAATCCGAGTAAATTACATAGATACATAACAAGCGGATGAGAGTCCACGCTAAGATAATTGCAGTCCAGTCTTACGTGGTCGCCTCGGAGGCCGGAGTCTCCAGGTCAAAATACTTTGGCGAGCCCGATGTCTTCTTGCCCGTGACGAATAAAGCCTCAATGTCTTCGAGGAGGATACCCTTCGTCTCAGGACAGAAGTAGTACACGAACATTCCAGCCCCCGTGCACGTCGCCGCAAACAAGAAGAACACGCCGTTGATGTTGAGGAACGGGAACAGCTTAACCACCCACGTCATGCAGATGCCCATGATCCAATTGGCCATCGTCGACAGCGACACCGCCTTGGCCCGAGCATTGAGTGGGAAGATCTCGGCCGGGTAGATCCAGCACACGGGACCCCAGGAGATGGCGAAGTTGAACACGAAAAATGCCGCGCCAAGAACGATAATGTAACCCGAGGCCTTGCCACATCCTGATTTGTCGGTGTTACCGTCGCATCCCCCCGTGAACGTGATGCCCGCGATCAAATGGCCCACGACCATGCCCAACGATCCGAGCAACAATAGCTGCCGACGACCGTGCGTGTCGACCCACCGCATCGCAGGAATGGTCGAGACGAAGTTCACGACAGAGAGCAGGAAAATCGAGATGATACCGTCGCCTGCCACATCCTTGAAGATCAACCCGCCGTACGAAAACATCGGATTGATTCCCGTGGCCTGCTGAAGAACTTGAAGAGCCATGGCGATAGCCACACGCCGGAGGATGAGCGGCTTGAGCAGATCGGCCCAGGTCGCTTCTTGTCCTTCCTCAGCGATCTGGAAGCCGATAGCCTGCAGCTCGCGGCCAACGTTATCGGTCTGTCGAAGCCTCTTGAGCACTCTCTCCGCAGCTTTCTTGCCCATCTTGACGTAGGTCCAACGAGGTGACTCGGGCACAAAGAAGATGCCCGACATGACGATGATCGGTGCAGCCATGGCGACGCCGTTGGTGATCCTCCAGCCGTAGACGTGGTCCTCCACAATGAGATTCACGACGTTCGAGAGCAGCAGCCCCGTGACGATGGTCATCTGCATGAAACCCGAGAGAAATCCTCGCAGTTCTTTGGGGGCCATCTCGGCACCGAAGATCGGCAGCGAGAACGACGAGTTGCCGACGCCCATGCCCTGAATGAACCGTGCGAACAGCAGCGTCTCATGCTCTTGGGCCGGGTTGAAGCAGACCCACGTCGTGCCGATACAGAAGAGCACGCCGGCGTTGAAGATGGTCACGCGACGCCCAAACTTGTCGGCGACCCAGCCGCCAAAGAGCGCGCCGAACATGCAGCCGAGATTGTACGAGAGGTTGTACCAGAGCGTGTAGTCGAGCCACTCTCGCGGCAGCTTTTTCGAGTCGGCCGTGCACTGGTCGTGCGTGAAGCCGTGCCACTCGATGCCGACGCAAAAGTCGTCGATGAACGAGTTCATGACGAGCACGCCGCCCGTGACGCCCTGGTCGTAGCCGAAGAAGAGCCCGCCGAGCGACGCGAAGAGACAGACGATGATCGCATAGGTCTTTTTGCCCTCGGTCGGCGTCGTGTCGAAGTGGTTCTCGAGGTTGATGGCGCCGCCGCGCGCCATGGTCTCCGCAAATAGAAGATGACGACGTGCGACACGAATAGTAATACTGAAGAGAGAGAAGAGTTCCGAGTGAGAATATATGGAGAGAAACCGGTAGGAAACCGGTACTACCGGTATGGAATACGGCGGAATTGATGACGGTTGGGGAAGCGAGTATACAGGGATCGATGTTTTCAGCCAATGAGAGAATTTAGATTTCGATTTCAACGAATCAGAGAGGTGGAACAGAGCGGAGAAATGGCTACATGACCGCAAAAGCTGCTGGGACAAGACGTTGACGGCGGAAATGGAGGCGCTCGGCGTGGATAATCAACGGCTTTGCGGGCGGCGAGTGGCTTTGGCGAGGCGAAAACCGGCAACGGCCACTTTTGGTTTCGCGGTCGAGAACTCGGAGCTTCCGAGCGCGGTTGAGACAGGGAGAACAGGGGATTTTTGACGAGAATGACACCCACGAGCTGAGACTGTGAACGACGTCGAGTACTACAGTTGGCGTGGACGGTGATCAGCTGGACGAGAGAGTGACAATGGGGGATACTAGGATCAAACGAGAGCGAGAGGCGTTCGAGACAATGTGAATGTATGGAGGGATTACAAGCGAGCACTAGTCCGCGACACTAAGACGACTCCCGCCTACGAATAATCAAACAGCTCTACCGAGAAGCAAACGTTCCAGCAGCCGGCTGTACACGGAGCTGTAGTGTTAAGCCTGCACTGGGGTCTCGACTTCGACGTACTTGGGCGAGCCGGAGGTCTTCTTGCCCTTGACGAAGAGGGCTTCGATGTCTTCGAGGAGGATGCCCTTGGTCTCCGGACAGAAGTAGTACACGAACACACCAGCGCCGGTGCACGTAGCCGCGAACAAGAAGAACACGCCGTTGATGTTGAGCGACGGGAAGAGCTTGACCACCCACGTCATGCACGTGCCCATGACCCAGTTGGCCATCGTCGACAGAGAGACGGCCTTAGCACGGCAGTTAAGAGGGAAGATCTCGGCCGGGTAGATCCAGCACACGGGACCCCAGGAGATGGCGAAGTTGAAGATGAAGAAGGCCGTGCCGATGATGATGATGTAGCCCGACGCCGTGTTGCAGTCGGCCTTGGACGTGTCGCCCTTGCAGCCAGCCGTGAACGTGATGCCCGACACCAAGTGGCCCAGGATCATGCCCACGGCACCGATCAGCAGCAGCTGACGACGACCGTACGTGTCGACCCAACGCATGGCCGGGATGGTCGAGACGAAGTTGACGATGGAGAGCGCGAGGATCGACATGATACCGTCGCCAGCAACGTCCTTGAAGATGAGACCGCCGTAGGAGAACATGGGGTTGATGCCGGTGGCCTGCTGCAGCACCTGCAGGAACATGGCGATGAGCACGCGCTTCAAGATAGCAGGCTTGAGAAGATCCACCCAGGTGGCTTCCTCGCCCTCCTCGGCGATCTGGTCACCAATAGCCTGGAGCTCACGGCCGACGTTCTCGGTCTGACGAAGGATCTTCAGGACCTCCTCAGCGGCATCCTTGCCCTTGTGCACGTACGTCCAACGAGGTGACTCCGGCACGCAGAAGATACCGAGCATCACAATGATCGGAGCAGCCATGGCCACACCGTTCGTCGTACGCCAGCCGTGCTCCGTGTTCTCGACGATCTTGTTGACGATGTTGGAGAGCAAGAGACCCGTGACGATGGTCATCTGCATGAAGCCCGAGAGGAAGCCACGGAGCTCCTTGGGGGCCATCTCGGCACCGAAGATCGGCAGCGAGAACGACGAGTTGCCGACGCCCATGCCCTGGATGATACGAGCCAGCAGCAGCGACGTGTGCTTCTGCGCCGGGTTGAAGCAGACCCACGACGTGCCGATGCAGAAGAGCACGCCGGCGTTGAAGATGGTCACGCGACGACCGAACTTGTCGGCCACCCAGCCGCCGATGAGCGCGCCGAAGATGCAGCCGATGTTGTACATCATGTTGTAGAGCAGCGTGTAGTCAAGCCAGGCGTTCGGCAGCTTGCTCGAGTCGGCCGTGCACTCGGCGTAGGTGAAGTTCTTCCAGGACTCGCCGACGCAGTAGTCGTTGATGAACGAGTCCATGACGAGCACGCCGCCCGTGACACCCTGGTCATAGCCGAAGAAGAGACCGCCGAGCGAGGCGAAGAGGCAGACGATGATGGCGTAGGTGCGCGTTCCCTCGGTGGGGGCATCGTCGAAGTCGGCGTTGTTGACGTTGATCGCGACGCCGCCGGCCATGGTGGAGGACTGGTGGTTCTTCCTTGGTGGCTGAGCTCGAGAGAGGAAAAGGGAGAATGAGCGATCTTCCAGCTCGCCGACTTTGTGAGATCCGGTGTCTTGCACGACGGTGTCCTCCAGCGTTCTGCGATCGACGTGTTGGGCGTGGAAGGTGGATCAGAGGATCGCAAGCGGGAGAAAAAGGAAGCGATCTCCAGAGCCACGCGGCAACTGCGAGTTCGAATCGGACAGGCCAGCGTCGTTGCCCTCTGGAGATGCGTCGCGCTGCAGCTGATTGGACGTCGGAGCTCATGCTGCCAACGGCGGCGCGGTGGTTTGAAGAAGCGCGAACCAGATGCCTCGACCCTGCCATCCAACACGAGATCACTTGCCGCGGCAAGAGACAGGCCATTTGGTGTATGTTGAAGATTGGCAAGGGGTAGGGCAATCCGGCAGAAATCAAGTGGAGAGACAGGCGAGCACACTTCCCGAGTCAAGGTTGGGCACACGAGACGGGACAGGTGCTTGGGGGGGGGGGGGGGGTCCGAGCCACACTGGGTATTACTATTGTGGGTGTACTACTCTGTGCCTCGGCCTGCTTGGCACTCTCTGGGAGATGCGTCGCGCGGCAGTCGCGGCTCTGCGCCGGTCTCGTGCCTCCGCTCCTGGATTTTTTTGGGATGGGCGTGGGTGAGAGGTTCCCGCCGTTTCAACGCCGCGGAATTGACAAAATGGCCATTCGCGTGCTGAAAAACGGCAACTTGGGAGGTTTTCGAGCTTTTTGGTACAAATGGACGTGGAAAATGCCTGGAATCGGAACGAGGTCGTGTTTTTCAATTTGGTGGCTTCTTGTGGGAGGTTGTGTATGTGTAGCTCTTCAGGAGGTTGTAGTTGGTAGTAGTAGTTTGGTTGTAGGATGTTTCGTGTATGAGTCTGTGGATGACTGAGAGCGGTGGAAAGATCGCCGAGGTGTGACGAGGCTTTGCGGAGCCGGAGCCGGCACTTCGAAGTGGCCGTGGATGTGTGGAAGGAGAGCGCGAGCTCGACAATCGATGTGTGAGGTGTGGACAGCCGAGGAGGGTCCATTGCACTTCAAGAAGCGAGCCAGCGAGCTCACCGAAGTCGCGGCAGGATGGCGATATATGCGCATGTTGCTATACCAGTACATGTCCATTTCAAAGCAGACCCTGGGTTTGAGCGAGTTGGTAGAATAGAACATCGATCAGAATCTTGGGAAGAGTGGTGTGTTGCAAAGCAGCTCGCGTTGCCGAGCGTGTGATTTGGACGTGTCAACACTAGAGCTTACGGTAACGTTGTACTGTACATTGTATCTCGTCGGCTTTGCAAGCTCGACGTGGTCATCGCTCGTTGCGATCCATCCCACTGGATTTCTGCCTTCTGATACTTCAGAACGGATTGCGCAGCCGCGCGTGGTTTCAGTTTCGGCAGCTCGGCTCGACTGCCCAGCGACGTGTTCGTCTCCCCGTGGTGCTTGGAGTTTCCCGTCTGAAGGACGCCGAGTCATCGAGCGCGGAAACGCCGGAACTTCTCGGCCCTGGATTTCTTGAAACGCCTTGACTGCGTGCGAGCCTCTGACGACAAGTTCAGACTGCATCTGCGCGTGTTGGAGCAGCTCCAGCGCCGTTTGCCGAAAGTTTTCCGTCTCGGCACTCTCTGATTTGGATACACTTTCTCCGATTCGCTTTCCCTAAAATTGAAAAAGAAACACGGAGTTGGCGCGTTCGTGTCCAGCGAGAAACACGCAGGGAGCCTCGGAAAGGCAACCCCAATCGTGCTGGATTTCAAACGGCAGCCGGCACACCACTGCTGCTGCTGCTGCTGCAATTAGACAAGTCCACGACCTCTCGCGAGCCCTCTGGCGTCTCGACTCTGATGGTCTCTACGTGAGTCACCCTGGTCCCTTTTACAACACTCCGACCGGGGTTCGATCGGGTCAGTCTCGCCTCAGTCTCTGCTTCGTGGCAGAGTCTCTTGTCCGTCCATGGCTTTCCCGGTGCAACCACCTGTCGCCATGGTCGGCTGGACAGCAATGGAGACCTAGCCGGGTCATCGTGGATCGCCTCGTTCTCTCGATCGCCCGCTTCACGCCAGCACGGTTTCCTGGGACGCCAGAGCTCTCATTCTCCCTTTTCCTCTCTCGAGCTCAGCCACCAAGGAAGAACCACCAGTCCTCCACCATGGCCGGCGGCGTCGCGATCAACGTCAACAACGCCGACTTCGACGATGCCCCCACCGAGGGAACGCGCACCTACGCCATCATCGTCTGCCTCTTCGCCTCGCTCGGCGGTCTCTTCTTCGGCTATGACCAGGGTGTCACGGGCGGCGTGCTCGTCATGGACTCGTTCATCAACGACTACTGCGTCGGCGAGTCCTGGAAGAACTTCACCTACGCCGAGTGCACGGCCGACTCGAGCAAGCTGCCGAACGCCTGGCTTGACTACACGCTGCTCTACAACATGATGTACAACATCGGCTGCATCTTCGGCGCGCTCATCGGCGGCTGGGTGGCCGACAAGTTCGGTCGTCGCGTGACCATCTTCAACGCTGGCGTGCTCTTCTGCATCGGCACGTCGTGGGTCTGCTTCAACCCGGCGCAGAAGCACACGTCGCTGCTGCTGGCTCGTATCATCCAGGGCATGGGCGTCGGCAACTCGTCGTTCTCGCTGCCGATCTTCGGTGCCGAGATGGCCCCCAAGGAGCTCCGTGGCTTCCTCTCGGGCTTCATGCAGATGACCATCGTCACGGGTCTCTTGCTCTCCAACATCGTCAACAAGATCGTCGAGAACACGGAGCACGGCTGGCGTACGACGAACGGTGTGGCCATGGCTGCTCCGATCATTGTGATGCTCGGTATCTTCTGTGTGCCGGAGTCGCCTCGTTGGACGTACGTCCACAAGGGCAAGGACGCTGCTGAGGTGGTGTTGAAGAAGCTTCGTCAGACCGAGAACGTCGGCCGTGAGCTCCAGGCTATTGGTGACCAGATCGCCGAGGAAGGCCAGGAGGCGTCGTGGAACGACATCCTGAAGCCGGCCATCCTCAAGCGCGTGCTCATCGCCATGTTCCTGCAGGTGCTGCAGCAGGCCACCGGCATCAACCCCATGTTCTCCTACGGCGGTCTCATCTTCAAGGACGTCGCCGGCGACGGTATCATGTCGATCCTCGCGCTCTCCATCGTCAACTTCGTCTCGACCATCCCGGCCATGCGTTGGGTCGACACGTACGGTCGTCGTCAGCTGCTGCTGATCGGTGCCGTGGGCATGATCCTGGGCCACTTGGTGTCGGGCATCACGTTCACGGCTGGCTGCAAGGGCGACACGTCCAAGGCCGACTGCAACACGGCGTCGGGCTACATCATCATCATCGGCACGGCCTTCTTCATCTTCAACTTCGCCATCTCGTGGGGACCTGTGTGCTGGATCTACCCGGCCGAGATCTTCCCGCTCAACGTGCGAGCCAAGGCGGTGTCGCTGTCGACGATGGCCAACTGGGTCATGGGCACGTGCATGACGTGGGTGGTCAAGCTCTTCCCGTCGCTCAACATCAACGGCGTGTTCTTCTTGTTCGCGGCGACGTGCACGGGTGCTGGTGTGTTCGTGTACTACTTCTGCCCTGAGACGAAGGGCATTCTGTTGGAGGACATTGAGGCTCTGTTCGTGAAGGGCAAGAAGCCAGTGTCGTCGCCCAAGTACGTTGAGGCGGAGACCCCGCTCAACAACGCGTAAGCAAACTACCGTCCAACGCGGTCCTTCGAAACGTTCAAACAGTTCTGCTACTTGTTTGGAAAGATGAGGTGAATACATCCATTCATTCTTGACAGCTACTATGATGTTCTAGAGTATGTAATGTTGAAGTGGATGGAGTTCACACAGGGGTTATCCACAGGAATCCAAGGTGCGGTAACCAAGAAGCAACGATGGTTGTCACGGACACTGTTGTCTACCAATCACCCATAGTGGGCGCGTCTCAACTGCTGTTCTTTCCGACTCGATGTGGTTTCCCCAAAGGCAGAGGCAGCAACGCACAGCCAGACAAGCAGGCTGCTTCGAGGCCGGATACATCCATCTGTCTGCTTTTTGCCATGCGGGAGCTGCTCACCAGACGCTTTCTTCATCCTCCAACCAAGACCTCTCGCCTAACCGCAGTTATTGATGGAAGCCCGGAACTGCAACCTCCCTCGACAGGCTGCCGCGACGAGGAAGCGGTGAGGGTGACTATCCGGATAGAGCACCGGTATCCACTGCCAGCGTCTCACCGTCGTCGTCTCACCCCCTCACTATCCGATTTCTCCTCTTCCCAGCAAGCCTCCAGCCCCACACAAGAAGAAGACAAGGAACCATGGCCGGAGGAGTACCAATGAATGTGGGCGGCGCCGACTTTGACGACGCCCCCACCGAGGGAACGCGCACCTACGCCATCATCGTCTGCCTTTTCGCCTCGCTCGGCGGTCTCTTCTTCGGCTATGACCAGGGTGTCACGGGCGGTGTGCTCGTCATGGACTCGTTCATCAACGACTACTGTGTTGGGGAAGACTGGAAGGGCTTCACGTACAAGCAATGTACAGCCGACTCGAGCAAGCTCCCTGGTGCCTGGCTCGACTTCACGTTGATGTACAACATGATGTACAACATCGGTTGTATTGTTGGTGCGCTCATTGGAGGCTTCGTCGCCGACAAGTTCGGCCGCCGAGTCACGATCTTCAACGCTGGCGTGCTCTTCTGCATCGGCACGTCGTGGGTCTGCTTTAACCCAGCTGGCAAGCACTCGCTACTCCTCACTGCGCGTGTGATTCAAGGCATGGGCGTCGGCAACTCGTCGTTCTCGCTGCCGATCTTCGGTGCCGAGATGGCCCCCAAGGAGCTCCGTGGCTTCCTCTCAGGCTTCATGCAGATGACGATTGTGACCGGCTTGCTCGTGTCGAACATCGTCAACAAGATCGTCGAGAACACGGAGCACGGCTGGCGTACGACGAACGGTGTGGCCATGGCTGCTCCGATCATCGTGATGCTCGGTATCTTCTGTGTGCCGGAATCCCCTCGCTGGCTATACGTCCATAAAGGCAAAGACGCGGCCGAGGCTGCTCTGAAGCGCCTACGCCAAACTGAGAACGTCGGTCGTGAACTCAAGGCCATCGGCGACCAAATTGAAGCTGAAGGACAGGAAGCGGGTTGGGCGGACATTCTTCGCCCGGACGTGCTCAAGCGTGTGCTCATCGCCATGTTCCTGCAGGTGCTGCAGCAGGCCACCGGCATCAACCCCATGTTCTCCTACGGCGGTCTCATCTTCAAGGACGTTGCTGGCGACGGTATCATGTCGATCCTCGCGCTCTCCATCGTCAACTTCGTCTCGACCATCCCGGCCATGCGTTGGGTCGACACGTACGGTCGTCGTCAGCTGCTGCTGATCGGTGCCGTGGGCATGATCCTGGGCCACTTGGTGTCGGGCATCACGTTCACGGCTGGCTGCAAGGGCGACACGTCCAAGGCCGACTGCAACACGGCGTCGGGCTACATCATCATCATCGGCACGGCCTTCTTCATCTTCAACTTCGCCATCTCGTGGGGTCCCGTGTGCTGGATCTACCCGGCCGAGATCTTCCCGCTCAACGTGCGAGCCAAGGCGGTGTCGCTGTCGACGATGGCCAACTGGGTCATGGGCACGTGCATGACGTGGGTGGTCAAGCTCTTCCCGTCGCTCAACATCAACGGCGTGTTCTTCTTGTTCGCGGCGACGTGCACGGGTGCTGGTGTGTTCGTGTACTACTTCTGCCCTGAGACGAAGGGCATTCTGTTGGAGGACATTGAGGCTCTGTTCGTGAAGGGCAAGAAGCCGGTGTCGTCGCCCAAGTACGTCGAAGCCGGAACCCCAATCGAGTCGCACGCGGTCTAGACACTCGTTGGGAGTAAGAATCGCGAGTTGCTTAGGTGCACTTGCTGCGTGTGTATGATGAAATAGACCTTTTATATTTGCTGTTGAAAGTGTGAATACCATGGTAAGCTGGAGCACTGGAGATGTGCGAACTTGAGTCTTGAGGAATCCACTCGAGCGAGTCAAAACTTCAGAATGCAACGGCGCTGTAGACGAACGCGCTTCACACCCGTCTACGGCGCTGTATTGAACGAGTTAACAGTACATCTCAATTTGTCGTGTAATGACATAAGGATAGAGACAGTGGAGCCCAAGTTCAAGTTGCAGTGGTAGGACATAGACGGGGCTGTTATCTCCGATCGGTTTCGAAAAAGGATGGGGCATTCGCCCTGGAACATAAACAGGCCTGTGTGGTGGCGTGACTCGCGACTCGGAGCGATCGGCGCGATCGTGCTGAACGTGGCCGCAAGTCCGGACAGATCAGGCTGAGAGAACTGGTCTATTTTTTAGGCGCTTTCTGGGTCGCGCCAGTGGGGGGAAGACGGTCTTGTTTCAGTTAAAAACGACTGAACCATTTGACCACTTGGACGGGGACTCGATGCCGTGGACAGTGTTCTGGTGTCGCCTCGTCGTGGCATTTTGGGCGGCTTCTGTTCCCTCTGGCGCGGTTAAAAGGGCCCGAGATTGGTCAGGGTTCCGATTTGCCGACTTGTTGGACTAACCAAACGACTTGCAACGAGCTCGGACTGAGCCGACCATAAAAGGGACGGTCTCCATTTGGTGCCGTCTAATACGGTAACCCAGGTCTGAAGACGGTTCGATGCCATTCAAAAAACAAACGAGCCGCCTCGGCGTTGCGAAGCGGAGACGCCTCCCACCCATGGGAATCCCATGCTCATGGCTCGCTCGTCAGGAATAGAAAGCAGTTTGAGAGAAAGAAAATTTTTTAAAAAAACGATTTGGTGTCTCAGCCCGAAACCGAAGCACCGACGAGTCTCCTCGTGACTCGCGCACTGAGCCCGGGCGTCCAGCTGAGACTTTGGCCCCACTTGATTTATTTGCTGGTGTTGCCCTACCCTCTGGTTCCTGAAGTTCAACTCGGGCAGAGAACGCGCGGACAGAAACGACATGCACCTTCTCGTCGTACGTGGCGGTCTCTCCGACAACACGACGCGAGGAAAAGTGCAGGTCCAAGCCCAGTCTATCCGGTGTACATTGTACCTGCGTGACTCGCCACCATCACGACCGCCCGCCACCTGGAGTGGGTGGAGGGCAGACGTGAGGCTCTCTATCCCCTTGGGGGAATGACGAGGATCGAGGTACATCTGAGGTCCGGCGGTCTCGTGTTGAGAACGCTCGATCATTCTCCCTTTTCCTCTCTCGAGCTCAGCCACCAAGGAAGAACCACCAGTCCTCCACCATGGCCGGCGGCGTCGCGATCAACGTCAACAACGCCGACTTCGACGATGCCCCCACCGAGGGAACGCGCACCTACGCCATCATCGTCTGCCTCTTCGCCTCGCTCGGCGGTCTCTTCTTCGGCTATGACCAGGGTGTCACGGGCGGCGTGCTCGTCATGGACTCGTTCATCAACGACTACTGCGTCGGCGAGTCCTGGAAGAACTTCACCTACGCCGAGTGCACGGCCGACTCGAGCAAGCTGCCGAACGCCTGGCTTGACTACACGCTGCTCTACAACATGATGTACAACATCGGCTGCATCTTCGGCGCGCTCATCGGCGGCTGGGTGGCCGACAAGTTCGGTCGTCGCGTGACCATCTTCAACGCTGGCGTGCTCTTCTGCATCGGCACGTCGTGGGTCTGCTTCAACCCGGCGCAGAAGCACACGTCGCTGCTGCTGGCTCGTATCATCCAGGGCATGGGCGTCGGCAACTCGTCGTTCTCGCTGCCGATCTTCGGTGCCGAGATGGCCCCCAAGGAGCTCCGTGGCTTCCTCTCGGGCTTCATGCAGATGACCATCGTCACGGGTCTCTTGCTCTCCAACATCGTCAACAAGATCGTCGAGAACACGGAGCACGGCTGGCGTACGACGAACGGTGTGGCCATGGCTGCTCCGATCATTGTGATGCTCGGTATCTTCTGTGTGCCGGAGTCGCCTCGTTGGACGTACGTCCACAAGGGCAAGGACGCTGCTGAGGTGGTGTTGAAGAAGCTTCGTCAGACCGAGAACGTCGGCCGTGAGCTCCAGGCTATTGGTGACCAGATCGCCGAGGAAGGCCAGGAGGCGTCGTGGAACGACATCCTGAAGCCGGCCATCCTCAAGCGCGTGCTCATCGCCATGTTCCTGCAGGTGCTGCAGCAGGCCACCGGCATCAACCCCATGTTCTCCTACGGCGGTCTCATCTTCAAGGACGTCGCCGGCGACGGTATCATGTCGATCCTCGCGCTCTCCATCGTCAACTTCGTCTCGACCATCCCGGCCATGCGTTGGGTCGACACGTACGGTCGTCGTCAGCTGCTGCTGATCGGTGCCGTGGGCATGATCCTGGGCCACTTGGTGTCGGGCATCACGTTCACGGCTGGCTGCAAGGGCGACACGTCCAAGGCCGACTGCAACACGGCGTCGGGCTACATCATCATCATCGGCACGGCCTTCTTCATCTTCAACTTCGCCATCTCGTGGGGACCTGTGTGCTGGATCTACCCGGCCGAGATCTTCCCGCTCAACGTGCGAGCCAAGGCGGTGTCGCTGTCGACGATGGCCAACTGGGTCATGGGCACGTGCATGACGTGGGTGGTCAAGCTCTTCCCGTCGCTCAACATCAACGGCGTGTTCTTCTTGTTCGCGGCGACGTGCACGGGCGCTGGTGTGTTCGTGTACTACTTCTGCCCTGAGACGAAGGGCATTCTGTTGGAGGACATTGAGGCTCTGTTCGTGAAGGGCAAGAAGCCGGTGTCGTCGCCCAAGTACGTCGAGGTTGAGACCCCTGTCACGGCCGCGTAAGTGTGTGCCGTATCCAATCCTCTCACATTGCCGCGTGGGACACACTTTATAGATTTTGCTTACGTGTAACATCGCGCAATGTACATTTGTCATTAGTTGAAACTCAACACTTCGTTTTCTCCAAATGCTTCATCCAAGGACTTGTTGCTTCTCGTCGAAATGGCTTGGTGGATGTTTCTCAAGAATCGATTCCAGTTGAAGAGGTTGGTGCCTTGGACTCTGGTCTCGAGACTTTGAGAACTTGGAATAACCTAACCTAGTGAAGTACCCATCATGATGTGCAGGTGCCGTGAGCGAAACCCCCAACTTCAGAAACGTCCCTGTCGCCCGCGCCCAATCTGTGTGAGCTCCGCACTGTGGGATGTGAGAAATCCAGTCGCTGGATATCTCGCATCCCACAGTCAAAGCTCCTCTCCCCATCGGACTCGATTCGCGTGGGCCGACGAGAAGGAGTGTGAACCCATATTAGCATTAGGCTGGGTTAGTATTCGAAAGATGAGCGAGACTAGCTCAATGTGGAGGAAACCAAGTCAACTTTGTAAAAATGAGGAAAGGAAAAGTACGCACCGTACCTATCTGGTAGTGCGAACTTTGGGTTCGAGAAGTTCGCATCGTACCTAATGTGTGATGCGAACCTAAGGTAAGTTCCGTCTCCCACTGTTAAGTTCGAATCCAGACGTATCTGGACAACAAGGAGTACAATCGATGCCTTTCTTACAAGTCACCTTCTCATATACCAGGACGTCCCACTGTTTACATGGGAGCTCACCGACGTCAACACAAGCTCACGACTGTTCTTGGCTCGCGAGGATCCTTGTCTTCGCTGGGTTTGGGTTTCATGAACAGCCGTGACGGCCTGCATCCTTCACACAGCCAGTAGAGCGAGAAATATCTAGTGTGGAGCCATATCAAGCAGTCCCACTGTTTACATGGGTGCTTGTCAGCGTCAACACAAACTCACGACTCTTGGCGGCGCGCGAGGATTTTTGTCTTTGCTGGGTTTGGGCTTTGATGAACAGCCGTGATGGACGGCATCCTTCAACCGAGAAATTTTGGCCAAGATATGCGAAGCTGAGCCGAGTGTCCCGGCAAAGATGTTCCCAAGTGCACCTACCACTGCAAAGCTCTCACGGTTTGTCGCGGAGACCTTCCTCGGTATCGTTGGACACGAGAGTCGAGTCAAAAGTATCATGTCCAACCTTCTGGTGGATGTCAAGGAAGTCGGTATTGCTGCAATCCAGGCAGGCGTCCCCGCTCTTCCTGGCCACTCCCGTTCCGCATTTATCTGCTGTGACAACTGAACACGACATCGCGATTACTCTGAGCGACTCGTTCAAGCCGACTCGAAATTGTGGTGGAAACACAATATGTCGTGCGTTTGTGGGGAAGTTCACTCAGTTAATGGATGCTACTGACTGTCTATGGACTCGCTTGGAGACAGCCGGAAGGGAACGATTCCGTTCAGCAGAAGCGAAAGAAATGTTTTCTGTGGCTGGGGGTTCTCTAATCATCGCGTCAAAACAGTACAGCACCCAGGGCTGTGGCCTTGGGTACCGTACCGTATTGCGGTGCACCCAAACACAGCACTAGCACTGCGCTGTCGCAGCACCCATAGTGAGTCCGTGTTTACCTCCATTCAAGTTTCTCATGAAATCCAACGACGAAACTTAGCGTAGCGCTCACGAAGAGTGGTGCTAAGATGAATCTGGCACTACGCTTCGTGAAAGCAACCTCCGCTTCTTTCTAAACCTAAGGTTCGGAAGCCCATGCTCAGGTGGAATTCGCCCAAACCCACTGGTAATGTTTAGTATTATTCGCTATCCACATGATTTCAACAGCTTCGCGATGCGGAGGATCGTGAATTTGTTGAAACTTGGTCATCAACGTGGCGGTAGTTCGAACGTAATACCCGCAGTGGATGAGTTTGACACAACGACGTGACGTCCTCGTGCTTTGTTTACTTCTCCTAGACATCTTCATTTGTTTATCACCACTAATTCGTAGCAGTTATCTTATTATACAGTTTTAGGACTCTTGTTCGAGCCTCTTGAGGCGCTCGCAAATAGTGGATTATTCATTCTGAGAAGGTCAAGATAGTATTACGAAATCTCGAGATACGCACAAACGACATTCGTCACGAGTCTGGCGGGGACTAACATGAGAAATCCCTCTCGTATGGTACTGTAGCTCGGGGCGGACGACAGGCGTCGGCGATCAGCTTATCAATCCTCACATTCCAATCTTCCGCTTGGCTCGAACGACCCCTCGGACTTCCTACCCCCACATCCGTCCGATGCTACGCCGAAGCCTCGCCCTCGCTCTGGGGACGCTCGCGCTTGTTGATGCAGCCGCTTCCTCCAACTCGATTTGCAAGAGTACTGGCTTCCAGGGGCTCACGCCTACACAGCTTGGTACGAGTCCTCTTCTCGTGCGTTCGCTCGTGAACGGCACCGAGGTCTGCCTCGAGTTCCAGATCGCCGACACGACGGCCACATGGTTCGCCGTCGGTTTCGCAGCCTCGTCGTCCATGGTCAACTCGCCCAACAGCAATGTCATGCTCTACCAGGCGTCGGTGGGCACGCCCGAGTCGTACGTGCTCGGTGCGTACTCGAGCAGCGGTGTCAAGAAGGAGACCGACCAGTCTTTCTTCGTGGTCCACGAGAGCTCGACGTCGCCGCTCAAGTTTAGCTACCAGCGCACGCTCGCAGCCTCGTCGACTAACGACGTCGTGGCAAACCCGACCGGCGAGAACACGTTCATCTGGGCCTACGGCACCTCGTGGCCGATCTCCGGTCACCGCACTGGCACCAGGGGCTCCGCCAAGTACACGTTGAACTCGGTCGCGGCGACCAGCGGCGCGACGGGCGGCAGCACTACGACGACCATCACCATCACAACGCCCTCGACGCCATACTGCGATGGCAAAAACTGCACGGCGATCGTCGGTGGCATTGCCTTCGCTGTCATGGTCGTCTTCGGCTTCCTGCTCACTGCTGTCGTGCCGTACACGCCACTGGGCCACGCGCTGCTCCAGCGCACGCTCACAAGCCCTCCGGTAAAGATGACCAAGAACGTACAGGTGCCGCCACCGCACATGTTGGTGCTGCAGAACCTCGCGGATCTTCGTCTTGGCGAAGTGCTGGTGGTGCTCGTGTTCGCCGGTGCGCTCGCTGTGCTCGTGGGGCTCAACAACAAGTCGAACGAACAGAAGACGTCGGGCCAGGTCACTCTGCTGATCATGATGTTCCTCGTGCTCCCGGTCACTCGCATCCCGCTCTGGAAGATCTCGTTCGGCAGCTCGTTCGAGCGCATGGTCAAGTTCCACCGCTGGCTCGGCATTGCGCTGTTCGTCGCGACGCTCATCCACTTGATCCATGCCAAGAAGGTCGTGAAGCTCTTCAGCACGGACAAGTACTCCGAGGTGTACCCAGCCTGGGGAACGCTCGCCTTCATCTGCTTCGTGCTCATCCTGCTCACGGCCAACGAGTTCATGCGCCGCAAACTCTACGACGTCTTCTACCTCTCGCACCGTGTGCTCTCGATTCTCGGCTTCGTCTTCGTGATCCTCCACAGCGCTAAGACCATCGGACTCGCTCTTCTTGTGCCTCTCGCGCTGTACGCGATCGGCGTTCTCAGCTCGTGGGCCACGCAGTACACGAGCCCGTACCAGGCGACGGTCTCTGTCCACGACGCGACGAACGCCGTCACGCTCATTCTCAACTCCAGCGAAAAGACCAAAAAGTTCGCGCAGACCATGGATATGTGCTCGTACTTTTACCTGCGCATCCCGAGCGTCTCGGGCATCCAGTGGCACCCGTTCTCGGCGATCGTCACGCCCAACGGTGACTCGATCGGTTTCTGCATTCGTGCGATGGGCGCAGAGAACGACAAGACCTTCACGCGCGCACTCGTGGAGAAGGCTCGCCAGAGCCACTCGCTCGCGGTCAACCTCTCGAGTCCGTTCGGCAAGCTTTCGCTGGATGTGGACAAGTACGACGTGATCGTGCTTGTCGGCGGTGGTATCGGCATCACGCCGCTGCTGAGCGCGATCAACCAGCACCGACTCTTCGCCAAGAAGTCGACCAAGGCCGCGGACTGGAACATCCTCTGGTCCGTGCGCTACCCACAGGATCTGCTCATGGTCGACGAGTTCATGCCTACTCAGGCGCAGCTGCACTCGGTGGGCGCGATGCTCCAGGATCCGTACCAGTCGGCCGCGACTGCTCCGTCGCTCAACGCCACATGGAACGCGCACTGCTCGCAGGAGAAAGAGGACGGCGTTGTGACCCGTGCAGGCGGTGAGCAGATCGCCTACCGCGCCGGCGTGCCAGTGCTCGAAGAGTACATCAACACGGGTCGTTACATGGGCCGCAAGGTCGCTGTGCTGGCGTGCGGACCGCCCACGATGGTCGTGGAAGCCCAGGCGCTCGCGCGCTCGTGCGGCTTCGACTTCCACAAGGAGGTCTTCGCCTGGTAAGAAAGTACCGACTGTACAGTACCCACACCCTCGACAACTACAACTTCCATTCATGACAACATCTACATTAGACGAGTAGATGAAAAGCACTTTCGCCGGTAAAAGTGTCCTCAAAGTGTAATGCAGTTCCATTTTGCCCCCGAAATCCATTCCTGATGAGTCTGGTCACTGGACTCAGCATTAGTCGCGACGAGCCAGCGGTGGCGTCAACCAGCGACAACGACACACTCGCGAGTCTCCATGCGACACGCGAGCATGCCACGATCCTTCGCGCCATCGTCGCAACGCTTCTCTCGCATCCAATGCCCCCATTGTGTACCCATGTCCATTCTCCACATGGGTACACTTTTCCTCCCTCTCATTGGCTCATATCCTCCACACTACCTCTTTTTTCATTGGCCAAAACACTACCCACTCTTCAATACTGCCCCCACCCTCTATGGGGCTCTATTCTCTCTTCCACAGTACACCCCTCCATTTTTTTCAATGGAGCTCCTCATTAGATAGACAGGCCATCCATCCACATCATCGCCAATGACCGCCTCGCCGACCGACTCGTGGCGCGAGTTCCTCGTCTTCTTCGTGCACCGCCACTTCAACTTCCGGTACCCGGAGCTCGAGGCCGCGCTGGCGCTGCAGGGCGTGCGTCTCGCCGACGCCGCGCGCGCGCTGCCCGAGCCCGAGCGCTCGCCGCTGCTGCGCCTGCGGCTGCCGACTGCCGCGCACGCCAAGCAGCTCAGCGCGCGCGCGATCCTCGTCAAGGGCGTCTACGAGGTCTGGGGCCACGCTGCAAGCGGCTACGACGAGCTCGTGCGCGCCGTCGAGGCGTTTGACGGGCCCGACAAGGCGCGCATCGTCGCCGACGCGACTTGCAAGTGGTGCATCGGCGTCGACGCGTTCGGCAAGAAGCTCACGATGGAAGAGCAGGAGGCGAGGCGCGCGCATTTCAGCGACGCACTGCCCTTCCAAGGACCCGTGAACGTGCGCACGCCCGACGAGAAGTTTCTGATCCTTGAAGAGTTTGGGCTCGAGCTGGAAGACCTCAAGACGGCGATGCCGAGACAGCTCTTCTTCCTGCGCGAGATCGCCGGCAGCGAGCGCAACCGAGGTCGTGGTGGTGGACGCGATCTCGTGGACCAGCAGACGCTCAAGAAGCGCGCGTACATTGGGCCGACGGCCATGGAGAGCGAGATGGCGCTGCTCATGAGCAACATGGCGCTCGTGCAGCCCGGTGACCTCGTGATCGACCCGTTCGTGGGCACGGGCTCGGTGCTCGTGCCGTGTGCGACCCACGGCGCTATGTGCTTCGGCACGGACATCGACATCCGCGTGCTGCTGGGCATCGGCGTGGGCGTGAGCGGCGCCGGTGCCGAGGCACTCATCGAGCAGCACAACGAGACGCGCGTCAACGTTATCAGCAACTTCAAGCAGTACGGGCTCCCGCTGCCCGAGCTCATTCGTGCCGACAACTCGATCTCGCCGATCGCCTCGCGCTGCGCTGGCTACTTTGACGCGGTCGTGTGCGATCCGCCGTACGGCATTCGCGCCGGAGCTCGCAGAAGCGGCCGCAAGCCCGGCGCCCAGGTGCTCACGGCCGAGCAGCTCGAGCAGCGTGCCAAGCAGGAGAAGTACATCCCGCCCACGCAGCTCTACGCAGCTGAGGACGTCATGAGCGACCTGCTCGAGTTCGCAGCACGTACCCTGCGAGTCGGAGGACGGCTCGTCTACCTCCTGCCAACGACCTACGAGTACACGGACGCAGACCTGCCTCGCCACCCGATGCTGCGCGTGATCCACAACTCGGAGCAGAAGCTCACGAAGAAGTACGCACGCCGCCTGATCACGATGGTCAAGTTGGACGCGCCGCAGCAGAGCGATGAAAGCAACGGCGACGCGGCGAGCGACGATCGGAGCTACGCCAACCTGCGCGAGAAGATCCTTTCCGAGAACAAGAAACGCAAAGTGGCCGAGCCCACGTCGTAAGAAATAGATCTCTAGACAAAGCAACAATCACAAAGGCAAACATGTATAGACATCAGCGTGGAGGCCAGGTATAAGTGGTGGGGAAGCGGCACGGAGACGCACTAGCCGCTCGTGAAAGCGGCTCGGCTCTGCGTGGCGCGTGGCTCTCTCTCGTCGCTGATCTCTCTCTCTCTCTCTTTCATAGGTCTTCTACCTCGATGTTCGTAGGTTCTTCTAATCTATTCTCACTCGGACCAGCCGAGAAAGTCGAGTGCCTCGCCGGCGAGGTACAGCGAGCCCGTGGCCAGCACGCTCCACTGCTCGTCCTTCGCGACGTGAGCTCGCAGATCGGCGATGCAGTCGACCGTGGACGGGAGCACAAAGATCTCGTCGTCCTGTTGGCCTCGACCGTTTCCGCCGTGGGTCTTGAGCGCCTTCCAGAGCCGTGCGAGCGTCGTCTGCCACTGGAGCTTGCCCTCGGGGACATCGTCCAGTACCTTGAGTTCCTCAGGCGAGTACTTGGCGACGATGTGGCCGAGGTCGGCGGCGAGCAGCGCCTCCGAGAACGTGTTCATCTTAGCGAGACTCGGTCGCGACGCGCCCGTGGGGCAGAAGTAGACACGGTCAAAGTCGAGCTCCAGCAGCGGTGCGATGATGCCCGCAACGTTGCGCTCGTAGTGGATCGTGAAGAAGAGCGCTTTCTTGGGCTTGTCGGTGCGCGCGGCCTGCGACTGCGCGAACCACTCGGCGCACACTTCGAGGCTGCGCAGCGTGTGGGCGCCGTCGATGTAGAACGTCGTGTTGTGCGCTGGGTCGGCCATGACGTGCGACCGAGCGGGCCAAAAGGCCTTGCGGAGACCTTCCTGCACGGTGGCTTCGAGCGGCTGAGTCACGTCTGGCAGCGCAAACGACTGGCCTCGCTTGTGCTTGAGCCACGTGGTCGCGAGCGCGACGGCAAGTCCGGCGTTCACGCGTTGGTAGTCGCCCTGCATGCCGAGCGTGTACGGCTTGCCGTCGGGCGTGGCAAAGTCGTCGAGCACGGGCGCGAGCGCGAGCGGCGTGCCGGTCTCGTCGGCACACTCGCGCAGCTTGGCCATGGCGAGCGGTTCCTGCGCGGTCGTGAAGGCCGGCACGCCGCGCTTGAAAATGCCGGCCTTGGCGTAGGCGATCTTGTCGAGCGTCTCGCCGAGGATGCGCGTGTGGTCGAGGTCGAGCGTCGTGATGCCGCAGACCACGGGCTTCTCGATGACGTTGGTGGCGTCGAGTCGTCCGCCGATGCCGACTTCGAGGATCACGACGTCGACGTGCTCGTCGAGAAAGATGTGGAGCGCGAGCAGCGTGAGGAAGCGGAAGAACCAGGCCATGGGCGGGTACTCGCTGCTCTCGTGGGCCGTGGCCTCGAGTCCGCGCCAGACCGCGTCAAAGTGCGAGAGGAACGTCTGCTTGGCCACGGGCTTGCCGTTGATGCGGACGCGCTCGCAGGGCGAGATGAGGTGCGGCGACGTGAAGAGCCCGGTCTTGAAGCCGTGCTCGCGCAGGATGCGCTCCGTGAGCGCGCACGTGGAGCCCTTGCCCTTGGTGCCGGCGACGTGGATGACCGAGAGCGACTCGCGCACGCGCTGCGTCATCTCGAGGCGGTCCATGTAGTGCTGCATCATGGCGATCGTCTCTTCGCGCGTCGACACGGCCTTGTCCTGGCCCGTGAGGTCCTTGAACTTGGCCGAGACGCCCAGCAGCTTGGCCATGGCCGCGTCGATCTGCGCGTCGAGCGACGGCGCCGCGCCGGCGGCGTGCGGGGCCGAGGAAGAGGAAGAAGACGAGGAAGAAGAGGCGGCGGGCGGCGGCTGCTGCGTCATGGCGAGGAGGCGAGGCGACTGGGGAGATCCCATTTGCGACGAAGAGCTCTTCAGGAGCCGTGGGTGGAGGGCCGAGAAGGGGCCGGGGAGGCGGTGTTTTGACCAATGAAAAGGGAGATAGTGGATTTGTAGCCAATGAAATGATGGGAGAAGGGGATTTATAGCGAATGGACGAGAAGATAGGAACATGGGTCAACGTCAAGAGATGGGGCAGGCGGTTGGCGAAACAAACTGGTCTCCGTCGTTCTGAAGTTTTTGGGATGGCAATGCAGACCAACACGTCACTTTCACTAGAAGTGACTCGTCCTGTGGCTTTGTTGGTCTCGTGGTGAATCACAAGGTTTGAAGTCGTTTTACTGTGAAGTATTATTTTTTTACTTTTGTGTGGAGTTACTTGCGATCCTTCTTCTTCTGGCCGAGTCGCAACTCCAACGATTGAATCTCGAGTCGCACTCCTCGTCGAGTGTACATGCACGTTCTGAGACCAAATCTACCCCCAAATCATGAGCTATTATGTATCAGCATGCATCGCCACGGACTCGTCTCGTGTATGGCCTCCTCGCCTGCAGGTTTTCGCAATTTGAGACGTTGCGCTGATACTAAAACCTACCGTTGCTAGCTTCCGAGGCTTTCGCTCGACGTCGACGCGACGGCATCCACCAGCTTTTCTTCAGAACCGAAACTCGGCTCTTCCTAAACCCCCACTTTCGTTCCTCCTCAGTTCATCCATGCAGCCCACACCTCCTCATTTCTGTCACTTCGCTCACTCCCAATCGTAATCGCTTCCTGTTCTCGCTTTCCTTCCCTCTTCCACCTCGCCCAACCCCCCACATCCATCCCATTCTCCATCCAAAGACCTCCGAGAAAGGCAGCTTCGTCACACGTCACACATCCACTCGTTAGCAACCTCACTCCCTCTGTTAACTCATCTTTCGTTATCTCCTCCCACAGGCTCACACGCCGGTGGCTGTCAAAGGACACACAGACGACCACCACCAACACCGACGATGCCTCGCTACGGGACCAAGATCAAGCAGCGCAACAAGCGCAAGCTGCGGCGCAACGTCAAGACGCTGCGCCGCTACAAGTCGCGCTTCGTGGGCGACGACCGCATCCGCGCGCTCTGGGACCACAAGCTCACGACCAAGCAGAACTACGAGCAGATCGGCCTCAACGCCGACCCCAACTCCCACCAGGAGCTCCGCAAGAGCGTGGCCGGCGCCGAGGCCGCGCTCGACGACGAGCCGCGGCTCTTCCGCGTGCCCGACAGCGACTTCCTCGGCGAGCGCAACCCGCGCCGCCCGGACAACTACATGTCGCCCGACGAGATCCAGTACTTGCGCAAGCTCGTGGGCAAGCACGGCGAGAATTACGCGGCCATGGCGCGCGATATCAAGACCAACAACATGCAGTGGACCCAAGAGAAGCTCGAGCGCCGCTGCGCGCGGCTCACGCTGCTCGACGCCAAGCTCATCCGCAACGACAAGGCCGAGCAAGACAAGTAGAGATTGTTTTCGGCGACTTGATCTTTTTTTTGGAGAATATGATTGTACTTTTGTATTGGACACCATCATGGATTGGGTTCTACTGGTTTCGATTGGCATTGCATTCGCGCTCTCTCTCCGCCCACGCCACGCCCCGCGGATGTGGACGGCGGGAGGAAGAAGAGGCGTGGAAAAGCCCGAGGAGAGGCTTCCATCTTGTAAAATGTTTTCTATGACGAGGGGGGATGATCGGGGGGTAAGACTGCGTGCCCACGCTGGCGCGTTTATAAGATGCGGCACGACACACGCACGACAGAACGACTTGGACACGACGGTTGTGGGGTTTTCATTCGGGAAGTCGCGCCCCGAGTCTTCGTCGAACCGCAGATGCGAAGGCGAACTCGGGTCGAGGGCGAGCCACGCGCGGGCTCCGAAGGCTCTGCTTTGACTAGTAGACAAATAAATAGAATTTCGGGGACAGAGCCTTCGTTGCCGCACGGTCTTGCCAGTCGATCCGATGTCGCACTCCGCGTCGCTGGTGAGAAGAAGAATCGAGCGCGTTGCATACGATTGGGGAAAGGCGGTGGTCAGCTTACGCCGACGTCACCGTCACGTGGTGGACTTGGGGAGACGCCGACGCCGACTCGGGCGACGACGGCACCGAGGCACTCGAAGGCACCGACGCCGGCGAGGAGAACGGCGACGCGAGAGCAGTCTCGCCGCACGAGCGACGAGGGAACGGGCCCGGCGTCGCGACAGCCGTAGCAGCCGTCATGTTTGGCGAGAGCACGACCGGAGTCGCCGCAGCCTGCGACTGCACGGGCGCCTTCGAAGCTGAGAATGGCACCGAGGCAGGTGCTGCGACCGGCGATGGAGCGACAGGCTTGGCCACCGGCACCGTCGCGGGGCGGACCACACTGGCCGGGGAGGCAACAGGGGTCACAGGAACCGGGGCAGGCTTGGCAGCGATGGGCTTTGGGGGGTCAGCAGCCGTCGGAGCCGTGACTGGGGCAGGTGTCGACACGGCGGGTGCGGCTGGGACAACTGCAGGAGGAGACGGAGCAGCCGCTGGCGCCTGCGGAGGCGGGGTGACCACAACTGCCGTCGCCGTCAGTGCCGGGCTGACAGCTCCGAGCTGCGGCAGCTTCTTGTGGGCGACGGCGCGCTTGTGGTAAGCACGCTTCGCTGCTCGCAGTTGGTTCTGCACCTGGCAGCGCGGGCACGGCCCACCCTTGCGATGTCGGTGCTTAGTGCCTTCGACCTTGTGCTCGGTGGCCTCGATCTTGCGCTTGAGCTCCTTGAGATCTTGTGGGAGGTTCGTGAGGTCGGGCAACGGCAGGTTTTCGAGCTTGGTCATGGCGAGCTTGGCGGCGAGGCCAGGGCGTCCATCCGGATCGTCACCAAACGAGTCAAAGGCATCGAACGGGTCCGACTTGGACGACTTCTTGCGATCACCATCCACTCGAGGCTTCTTGGCCTTCTTCTCACCCTTGGTGAGCTTGGAATCTTTGCCGAGCGAGTTGGGCGAGAGCATGCCCATGCCGTTGGTACCGTTCTTCATGAGCACATCGGCGGCCTCGAGACCGGCGCCAAACAAGAGCGAGCCAGTCACTGAGGGCATCGAGTTGTGGTTTGGCACAGGGCCGATAGGCTCGCCGCCGGGCACGTTGAAGTTGACAAGCGTCACGCGGTCCTTGTATGGGTGGTGGAGCTTGCGCTTGTGTAGACAAGAGCTGAGGATGTGGCTCACCGTGCGGTTCTGGAACGTGCCAAAGTCGAGCGAGCTCCAGTCCTCAGTAGAGAAAGTCGTGTCAACGTTTGACGGGCTGCGCAGCGGCTGGTGGATCTTGTGGTCGCGTGGGCTCGAAGCCATCGTGAGCTTCTGCCGCACGTCGGCCGACGAGCCCATTAAGCTCGTCGAGGCCGACGTGAGCGACGCTGGCGGTGTGCGCAGCTCGGTCTTTTGGTTCACCGCAGCGGCAGCCACAGCAGCGGCGGTGGCCGCCTCGATCTCGAGGTCCCATTGCAGGAACCGGTTCTCCCGGTCACAGAGCACCGAGTGGTCGATGGAGGAGAGCAGGTCCTGCTCGTACGAGTCCACTTCCATGCCCCAGATGTGGAGGTCGTCCTCGGCCGTCTTTGGCTCTTGGTCGAGCGGCCGCTTGGCGGTCTTCTGTGTGGAGGAGGCAGCGGCCTGCTGCTGCTGTTGCTTCTTGCGCATGAGCGCGTTCATGAGCACGAGATCGTCGTCCTCGTCGTCCTCGTCGTCGTCGTCAAAGAGCGCGGCCGTGACGGCCTTGCGGTCAAAGAGCGGGCCGCGGAAGCGGCTCGAGAGCGAGCTCGTGGTCGTGCTGAGCACGCTCGAGCTGTTGGCGTGCGAGCCGGCGACGCTCGTGGCCGTGGCGGGCGTGGTGGCCGCGGCGGGCGTCGGCGCCGGCGGCGTCGAGAGCAGCGTCGATCCGACGCCCGGGAGGTGGATGAGCGCGGCGTCGTAGGGGTCTTCGGTGCTGTCGAGGTCGAGCTCGAGCTCCATCCACCGCTGGAGGTCTTCGCGCTCGTCGTCGTCGTCGTCGTCGTCGTCGCCGAGGCTGCTGAGTCGGTGCTGCGAGCTGGCGGCGTCGGTCTCGTCGTCGGGGATGGATCCGTCGTCGTCGACGTCCATGTCGTCCGAGACGAATCCGTCGTCGTCGTCGTCGTCGGGCGAGCCCGTGACGAGGTCGACGTCGAGCGCGTCAAAGTCGAGCTCGTCGTCGTCGAGCTTGGCGCCGCCGCTGCTGCGGCGGCTGCAGCTCTCGTCGTCGGTCGTGTCGGCGACCGAGCCGCCCGAGCTCGAGCTTTCGTGCGCGGCGGCGGCGGCGAGCGGCAGCAGCTTGAGCAGCTGCTCGTCCTGGTGCGCGAGCGAGTCGACGCGCTGCGCCATCTCCGAGAGCGTGACGTGCGACTCGGAGAAGGCCTTCATGAGGTGGAGGAACTCGACGCACGTGGCGTCGGCGGGCGACGTCGTCGGCGTCTGGGGCATGCCACTCGGGGAGTGCGCGCGGGCGGGCGAGAAGAGAAGAGATGACGCGAGAAGCGGCGAGGCGCTCGCGGATCCGAGCGCCAAGATGGAGGCCTCGCTGGTTTCGCGCGACACCACGACAGCCCACGTTGGCGCAAAGAACCTGCGAAATTTGATGCGAGCGCTCCTTTCCCAGGGGACCAGATGGCTCACTGCTTGCAAGTTTCGGCGAGGATCGAGGATCAGAGGTTCTTTGTCAAGTGCTTCGCATAGGATCTTCGCGTGAAGAGGAGATGCTCTTGATCGATGGATCAAGTTATACAGGTCTTGAAGATGCGCGCGACCCGCGAAAGTGCCAGTTTGATTATCCAAATTTTTGCACCCACCTCGGCCAAAACCTCATAAATCACGCCGGCTGGACGCGCCCCTAGCCCTATCCCGCGAGGTTTTTTGTCGGCGAGCGGTAAATTATGTGTATCCTCGCGTAAGCTAACCGACCCACGCAAGTCTCAGTGGGACAGCTCGCTTGCAGCGCATTAAGTTTCCGAGGCTTTCGAAACGAGACACGTGGCCGCCTTTTTGAACACCGTGTTGGAAACGTCTGCAGGTAATTTTCGCTCGCTGGGGCCGGGTGTTTCCAACACGAGTGTTGCATTGGCGTTAAAGTGGCGGGCGTTGGCGTCGGCCGTTTCATCCCCCCAATCGACTTCACAGTCAACTGAGGAGTGATCGTCACGATGGGTTCACCTCAGCAGCTGAGTTGGCGTCCGCTGATCAGATCCCCGGACGCCAACGCGTCTCCCTCGCGTTGGCGCGCGCGAAATGATTTCTCGCACCCGCCCCCACGCCAACGCGCCAACGCACCAACTTACCAACACGTTAACTCGGGCGTGTTGGTTCTGTTAGTTCCATGCCGCTGACCAACAGACACAATGTCAGTATCTCATCAATGAGACAGACCTCCTCACGAGAGCCTGTGGATCCATCCTCTCGGGTCGAGCCCGCCGGCTCCCTGCCTCAAGATCGCAGTGTCCTCTGCCGCTCGAAGGAGGACACTCCCACTCGTGCGCGCAGGCTCGCCCATGGGGTCAGAGCGCGGCCTGCTCGCCGCTGGGATGGACGGCGGCTCGGTCGCCATGTCGTGCCTGCGACACGAGCCGCGAGGTGACGAGGGCGCCAGGCGAGTGACCTCCACGACAGTGACGACGACCACCAGGAAGAACCGGACTCTCAAAATGCGGTGGCTTTATGTATTAGTATGTTACTTTGCGATGGGCTCCGGAGACGCCCACCGGCTCCCTACACGGACACGCTGCGCACTAGCAGACTCGCGCAGCCCCCACGGACCAGCTCGTTCTCCTTCGACGCTGTCGCTCGCACCCGGCGGCGATCGCCTTTCGTTCGGCGAGTTTGCACACGGAATCCGCCGGCGTCGACCACGAGACAGCGCGAGAGGCAAAGCAAGCGCTTAGAACTCGTACGACTCTCGTCGTGGCCGTGGCGAAGACACTCGTCGCACCACCTGCGGCTCATCGGGGCCCGTGTGGACCGTGAACAACGGCTCCGCCTGAGGGTACTGCCCGCCGCCCTGGCCCGAGCTCATCTGTGTGTGGTAGTTGTGTTCCTGGTAGGTCGGTGCCGCCGGCTGTGGCTGGTAGGCAGGTGCTGGCGGAGGCGGCTGGTGGTACGCGGGGGCAGGGGCCGGAACAGGAGCCTGCTGCTGGTAGCTGTGCTCCTGGTACGTCTGCACGGGCTGCGGCGGTGGCGGAACAGGGGCGGCCTGTGCGACAGGCAGGCTCGAGTTCTGCTTGAAGAACGTCGGAGCGTTCGCAGCCGCCGCCGGGCGCACCGTCTTGACCGGACCCTGCTGCGCCTGCTGCGCACCAAAGCCGCCATTACGTCCGCCGTGGGGCGACGGCTGGGCGTTGTCGTTGTAGTACTGGATGGCACGGTTCGTGGGCGTGGTCGGGTTGGCGGGAGCGCGCTGCGCGTACGGAGCGTAGGCGACAGCGTTGGTGGCCGTGCCCGGTCCGCCGGCCGCCTTGGTCATAGCAGCTGGCGTCGCGGTCATTTCGTTGTCGTCGTCGTCTTCGGAAGCGCGCGAGCGTCGGACGAGCACCAAGAAGATCACCGCGACGGCGATGACACCGATGGCGGCGCCGACGATGCCGAACACCACGGTCATGTCGGTGCCGCTGCTCTTGGACGACGAGTCCTTGTCGCTCGTGCTGTTGTTGGAGGAGGACGCGGTCGAGTTGTTGGACGTCGTCGACGTCGAGTTGGTACTCGTGCCGGCCTTGGAAGAGTGGCCGGCCGTGCCTGCTCCACCATTCCCATTGGAACCCGAGGACGTCGTGGTGGTTCCTCCTCCAGTGGTCTTGCTCGAGGTGCCCGATCCACTCGACGTGGTGCTGTCCTCGGCCCAGTACGTCGTGCAGTCCTCGCCGAACGGGCACTTGCCCGAGACGATCTCGAAGCATCCGTTGTTCTCGAACGTCACGCACACCGGACACTTTTCATTCGCGATCGTGCAGGTCACGCCGTCGCCGCCGCCCTTGACGCACGTCGACACGGCTTTGCACTGCTTCTCGATGCTCTTGGCAGTCGCGAGCTCTCGCGCCAACGCGAGCGGCATCGCCAACGCTGCTGCACCAACACCACAACCACTTGTTAGAGGAGGGGGGAAAAACGACGCCTTGGCGAAACGCCAACGCCAACGCCAACTCACCGGCAGCGAGCGCGGCCAACGCGCCGAGTCGCACGGCCTTCATGGTCTCTCAGCGCGGTCCGGAGGCGGCGGGAAGAAGGCGCTCGAGTCCTCGTGAGCTCCGGCGACGTGGGCGCCGTCTCCTTGGAGGATGTATGGCGCTCTGGCTCGCGCCCCACCGGCACTACTGTGGCCCGGCCCCACGACGACCGCCCTGTCTCTGGCACGCTTTCCGGAAGCCCTAGACGTCAGCACGTGTCGTCTGGTTGCGCTGAACATTCCGATCCGGGAAACGTCTTGGAATTTGTATGGATGAGAACCGACCCACAGCCCTGGGGGGTCTATTTGCCCTACCCCTCCGCAAGTCACAGAGAAGACACCTTTTCGCGGTGGAGATGTCTTCTCAAAGGAGCAAGTTCCCGGCTATCCTTTGGTGGCTGCGATTGGTGGAAATGGATCTTGAAGGCTTTTGAGTGGTTGAAATACAATAGAGTAGTAGTAGCCCCGATATTACTACCCCGCCTGTGAACCCATCCTCCACGGCCTCCGGCTTGGTCGAGGTCGTCACTGATCATGTCCAAACTCCTGTGCGACACCACAGCGTCATCAGCGCCGTGACGCGACGGCTGGCGGGCAGAACACCTCTCTCCAGTTGGTGAGCGCGGCGCTTCTTCCGATCCTCGGCGACCGACTGGGTTTTCCTGTCGGTTGGTTGTAGAGGTTGCTGATGATCTGGGGCGCTTTTCCGGAGAACTGATGCCAAAGGGGTAGGGGGCGCACCTCCCCTTTAGTCATACTGTTTGAGGTTGCACGAAGGTACCGCGCATCTCCCTCTCCATTCAACTTCCATTTTCCACCAATCATTGTGGTGTGATAATTTAAACCAATCACCTCGCTTGACCCCATTAATCCACGGTATCTCAGTAACTGACTGACCCCAACAACGGACCCATCGCGAAGCTTGGTCATCAACTGGCGAGACCTCCCTGAGATCGGAAGAAGAACGGAGATGACCACCTACGTCGCGCAGGGCATCGCCTACTACCTCACGCACCCGCGGCTCTGGCTGCTCACCATCTGTCCGCTGCTGCTCACGATCGTCGTGGCCGTCGGATCCGTCGTCGTGCTCTTCGCCGCCGCGCTCTACCCTCAGGCCGATGGCCTCGCCGACGCCGGCGTGCCCGACGGTCTCGCCTGGGTGCTCGCCATCCTGCTCGTCGTGATCGAGATCTTCCTCGTCACGCTCATCTACTCGCTCGTCGTGATGCCGTGCTACCAAGACAAGGTCTTCGAGAAAGTCATGGAGGCCAAGGGCTTTGGCGACCTCGTGCAGAACGAGGAGAACCACGCGGGATGCTGCCGCGTCTGCGCGTCCTGCTGCCGTGTGAGCGTGTGGTTCCGCCTGCTGCTGCTCATCGCAACGCTGCCGCTCAACTTGATCCCGGTCATCGGCACGATCATTTACCTCTGGCTCAACGGCTACATCCTCGCGTGGGAGTACCACTTGTACTACTTTGAGCTGAAGGGATACCGCTACGTGGACCAGAAGGCCATCGTGGACGCGCGTAAACCACAGTACTCGTCGTTCGGCATGCAGGCGTTGTTCCTCGAGATGATTCCGGGCTTTGGGCCGCTTTTCCTCTTCACGAATACAGTCAGCGCCGCGCTCTTTGCCGCCGATATCGAACGCGAGCTTCGCCAAAACCAACCATACTACGACCCTAACGCTGCCCAGCCAGGTGTCACTCAGCCGACGAGTACTGCTCCGCTTCGAGCCAACCAAGGCGGCCAGCCCGCGGGCTACAACGTCGTGTAATTGAGATCTTCGCTAATTTTTGGAATGAAATAATTAATCCACTCCCGGGTTCTTGGTGGTTCGCGACCAGATTGCTGATATAGACGCATGCCGCGCAACCTCCGCAGTGGCAGCTTGCTGTGGAGGTGATCCTGTGAGCGCCTGCTGGAGCGAAAGCAATCGACGCCGTGTGGAGATGCTAACACTCTTGGATCGCGTAGTCGTCTGAACTGCTTGTGGGGAACGCGAGGCCTGCCGTCGAGGAGTCGGTGGTGAAGACGTTGACGGTAAATGACTCAGCATGTGCACACTTCGATGGTCGAGAGCTTCCTCATCGAACGTCGACTGCATTGCGTCTGGCTCGGATGAGTATACTGAGGGACGACCTCGCACTTGGCTGTTTCCAGACGAAGACGACGCGTTTGCACCAGCTACAAGCGCAGCTGCCTCGTGAAGTGCTGCCAGCTCGTCTGGGCTCAGCATGCGAGGCACTTGGAGCTCGCCACCGTCGCGCCATTCGCTGCGCCCACTCTCAATCTGATCGCTTGTGTTCATGCTGCTTCGTCGTCGGAGCAACGCACCTCCGTGGCTTTCAGTGCTGCTATGGCGAGAACTGCGTCGGCGCAAGAGTGCACTGTGTTGTATTGTCTGCGTATAGCGACTCAAATCCTCGGTTCGGTGAAGTCGTTCCTCCATCCGACCGACTTTTGCGTCCAAGCGGGTCAGTGTGTCTGTTAGAACTTGGATGGAGTGGAGCAGAGTTGCTTGGGACTGTGACAGCTCGTCGAGCATTCTACGCGTCTCGACTAGCTCGTCATTCGTTTCGTTGCTTGTTGTATCATTAGGGGTACTCGTTGTCGAAGAGACCACAGCCCCTGCAGTCACAGGCGGCGTCTTTTTGTCCTCATGATGGTTCGTAATTCTCTCTGCGGTTCGTGTCCGCTGTAGTGACGCTCGTGATCCATTGGAACGTGACGACGCAAGGAAACTATGCCGACGTAGCGATGCTTGCGCCGCGTTTGGTTCCACAACAATAGGAAGTCTCAAGGGATCATGTCGCGTGAGTAAGTCTATTGCTAGCACTTTGATGAGGATCTTAGCAGCTTCTCGAGTCGACAATGGCTTATCCCCGATTGTGTTGATCTTCGAAGTCGTCGTCTGTCGATTGAGTCCCGGTTGGCTGGCCGTCGACTGTGGATGAGGAGCAATCTGGGCAGCACCCGGAGGAGTTCCTGTCAAGACCTCACTTTGGCGATTAGCGATGTGATGGTTTTTTGCGACTTCCCAGAGGACCGGATACTCTCCGCTGTCAAGAGCGGAGCGAAGAACTCGCCGTAGTATTCCTTCGCGATCGTCAGCGAACCTATTAATCAGCTCCTCGAAGGTGGCTCGGTGCAGCACGCAGAACTCAGTGTGGGTCGTAGCTCTTACGTACATTGGGTATTTGTAGTCAATTATAAGAGCTAGCTGTCCGAGCGAAGCACCAACAACGAGTCGCTGCATTGCAGCTCCTGCTACGCCGACTTTTTGTGGTGAGCCCCCGATTGCCGATCCTCGCCCAAATGTGTCGCTGTTGGCCATAAACTCACAGGATCCTCGTTGCACAAGCAGCATTTCAGAGCCAACCTCGCCCTTACGGCGAACGAAATCATCCTTCAAATATACACGAGATGCCACCCGCACGATCAGCGCGCTCATCAGATCGGCACTGCATCCCTTCCAGAGTGGAAGACGGCCTAGTGTCGTTGTGTACCTGCATAACGCCACCTCTAGCGCCAATGGAGCGTTGAGCTGCTCTGAGGCGAACTGCAATAGGTTACTATCCCCGTCGATAGAGCGATATTCCTCCCACAAGTGTGTGTAATACTGTTTTACACGGTCTCGCAGGTGGGGTGGCAGATCGAGCTTGATCATTCGCGCTGACACTGATGCGAGAGACTTCTCGAGGAGATAGGCTGAATTGGTATCACGCTCAAAGAGGGCGTTCAACAACAAAGTCACCGCGAAGCGAGCAAAGGCAAACGCAGGAATCACAACACCGAGTGCAACCACAAGAAGAACATAGACCTCCATGTCCACAGTCGGAGTCGCGAGACCTTGAGTAGTCCGAGTGGACGAGTGGATCGAGGTTGTGCTGTCTCCAACGAAGAGAAGGCAGATGTCGACCACAGCACGAATGTAAGCATCCCAAACTCCTCTTTTGGGCTCCTGGATAGACGTCGGTGTTGCTGCTAGCACTGTATACCAACCGCAAGACAGGTAGTGGATCATCAATGCGAGGCCAACCGTGACTTCACCAAAAACTGTAGCAATAGAGATTGGTACCCCATGGTCCTTGAGCAAACCCAGTATCCATGTTACGGCGCGAGATTGACGAATTGTGCGGATTGACCTAGGCACGAGCCGAAACTTGAGTAGCCGTAACGTACTTCCAATGTGATATAGGGTGGGATGGGAGTGAATCAACGGCCTGACTTTTGAAGACAAACAGTATCCAAGCGTCTCGAGCGGTAGGGAGGCTAGCATATCCAGTACGAATGCTCCTCGCAGGTACTCACGAGCAATGCCGAGTCGAGACGACCGAACTGTTACTGAGTATTCCGGGCCGCGAATGAAATTGGTGTTGAAGCGGACGAGGATGTCGACTATCCAAATAACTTCGAGGGCAACGTTGATCTTGATCATATTCTTCTGTATCGTCGCATCAGCCGACAACGCTAAGAGTGTGGGTGCAAATGGGGTGTATAGGAGCTGGAAGGGCCAACAAAGCGAGCACAGACACGTGATGTATCACAGTCGTGTTTCCGACTGGCGAGATCGGCTGACTAAGTTCCATGACCCACCTCTTGAAACGCCCATGCAGCTTCCTCGTCTGCCGCGACAGTGAGAATCGTCTGCTCCCTCTGAGCCTGTACGTGGGCGATTCAGAGGCACTCTCAGCTGTAGTGACTGGCGCCGAGGTCGCGTTCGTCGAGCCTTCGTTGGATCGTCGTCGCATGCGCTCGATTGTCAGTGACGACCCGAGTCGTGAGAGTGAGTTGCGCAAATCCTCGGCGCTGCTCGTGCGCTGCATGCGCCCGCTTCGACTTGTCGCCGCGTACGTCGTCGCGACCGACGGCGGCTGGAACATGGGCGCGCGGCGCGACGCTGGCCGCGAGAGCGAGAACTGGCGCAGCAGCGTCTCGTAGTTGGCCGTGCGCGCGTGGAGCGAGTCCGAGTGGTCCGTATCCAGCACACTGAAGGTCTGCGCAGGCCGCGAGCTCGGCGGCACGGAGAAAGAGCTCTTGTGGGGCACTGCCGCCGGCGGCGCTCTCGCTTGGAGCGGCGCATCGACGCTGCTGGCCGTGTACGCGATCGCCGGCGCGAGGTCCAGCGGCGGGAGCGTCGGCGGCGCTGTAGAAGTCGGCTGGCCGTCGCCTACGTCCACCGCCGGGAGGGAAGACATGAACGCACGGAGAGAGTCGGCCGCGGGTGCCTGCCGGCGCACGACCAGGACCAGGTTATCCCCATGCTCGACGTGCCCATTTTAGCACTGCTGCCTTTTGGTTCCCATAGTGACATCGCGTTGAACCTCGTTAGACTGACTGTTCCTCCTCCCGCGCAAACCCCACATTTGACTTGAATGGAGAGAGACAAGAGGAAGCGACGACGACTGCGCAGGCGATGTGGAGAGAAGCGCGGGTAGGGGACGCGAGCGAGGCCCTCTGTGAGGTCGGTCCGATGCTAAGAATGGAGCGCGGGGGTCGGGCGGTCTCCGCGCGGGAAACTCGTCGCTCGGTTGCAAGTACAGTATTGGGTCGGGTCGGAGATGGGGGAGGTATTTGTGCGTGGTGGCTATTCTCGGTGGCGCGTGGCGATGGACTCGCACAGAGATAGCTCCTCATAACAGCTTTCGCGTTGATTTTACTGCCCGAGTGACGGAAGAGCTGCAACATTTGCGAGCTGTCGGCATGATGGCGTCGGCACGGATACAAGGCGGCGGTGGGACGAGACAGGCGTCTTCAGACAGAGAGGACACGGGTCGCGGCATGCGCTCCATGGAAAATGGACACGAAACTGGTCATGACGCAAGGGAGGAACCCGCGAAGCATGCCCGCCTCGCACGCGCGCAAAGTCTACTCGTAAACTCGCTGACTCGACAGCTGAGCGGAGGCTCGCTGCGTCGCCTCGCTACCATGCTCTTATCACCCAAGGACGTAGTAGACAGAGACAAAAGAGAGGCGTCCTATGAGAAGATGGTTGCGCATTTTCAGCTCCGACAGTTCGCGCCGCGCAGTGAGCCTGGCGATCGCTCGATGGATCTCAGTGGACCAGACACATCGCGGTCTGTGTCGCGATTTTATCGAAGTAAGACATTCCAGGACAGAGACGAAGTCGAAGGGAGTGCTGAATTGCCAGATTCAGATCATGATATTCCTCGTGCTGACAGCTCGCGTGACCCAAGGGATCTCAAGTCGGAAGGAAGGAACGAAATTACTCCTTCATCAGGAGTAGCGGTTGCACCTGGTAGTGATTACGCGTTGGGAACGGATGAAAGCAATATTTTCCGGCCTCTTGATGGAGTGGAAGGCTTTCAGTCAAATGCACCTGCCATTTCGAAAAGGGATTACTCGATGCAGCAAACTCCTCGATCGAAGGTATCGTCGCGATCACGTACTATCCGTCGATTTTTACGGCGCCAGATTAGAAGATGGCGGCGTCGCGTTAAAGCACAGCTTAGTCCGTGGACTCCCGCGAGTCTCGTATTCAAAATCCGCTGGTTCGTTCTCGCTGTAGCTTTTGCTGCACAGCTGCTCTACCTTCCACTCGTACATGCCTACTTCCGTCACGAAAATCATACCGTGGACGCGATCAACAAAACCTTCGAGCTCATATTTTGCATTGACGTAGCTCTTAAATTCAACACCAGTTACTACGACAAAGCGACATTCACCCTCGTCACGTCAAGACGACGAATTGCTGAGCGATACCTTGGCGGCTGGTTTCTACCAGATTTGTTATCTGCCATTCGTGTTGATTGGGTCCATCCTAGCAGTGAGAACAGCTCCAGCACATTCCATATCATCATTCACGTGATCTTCCGGGTTCCTCGCCTTATCCACGTTTGGGCACTCATCAGCCGTATCGCTTGGGTTGGGCGTGTTGTTCGTGTCGGGACAGAATTATTTACATGGCTACTCTACTCACGATACTCACACCTCATGCGCATCGTTCGAATGATCTTACTCGTCGTGCTCACAGCACACTACATCGCCTGCGGATGGCACCTCGTCACAGGAGACGACCCCAATGCTCCCAACGCTGTACCTCCAGGATCCTCCGTCTGGGACCAGTACGTGTCGGATCTGTACTACGCCGTGCTACTGATCCAAGGTCAAGGCGTTTCAAGCGGTGGCACGACAAGTCAGAACTTGTTCTCCGTGGTGGCGGTGCTAGTAGGGTCGATCGTGCTGGCGATCGTGTTCGGCAACGTGGCGATGCTGGTGGCCAACTTCAACGCCAACTCGACGAGTCACCAGCGCAAGATGGAGGCGGTGTTCGCGACGATGAACAAGCTGCGGTTGCCGCAGGACCTGCGTGACCGCATCCACCAGTACTACGAGTACGTGTGGCACGAGTACGAGTCGTTGGACGGAGACGTGGTCAAGTTTTCGAAGGAGCTGACGCATATGTTGGCCCTGGAGGTGGGTCTGTATCGTCACATGGATCTGGTGATGAACGTTCCATTTTGGCGTGGTTGTTCTCCGGACTTTGTGAAGCAGTTGGTGTTGAGTTTATCTGTGCGCGTGTATCTTCCTGACGACTATGTGGTTCGTGCGGGTGAGGTTGGGACAGAGATGTATTTGGTGAATCGTGGGACGTGCGAGTTTGCAGACGTAAACGCCGTTCCTACCGTTGAGAGTCCTGGAAAAGTAGCGAAGGGGTCACGTGTTCGTCGTAAGCATACTATTCAAACGGACTCTATGCATTTTCATCTCTCAGTGCCCAAAGATGGAACAGGCGAGGATGTAAATCGACAAACAAGATTGAAACACAGGCAAAGGTCAAGTAGGAGTGATTGGTCCTCTCCATCAATCTCCGTAGACAATTCCGGCCCAGGGAGCGACGTTGGTGGTCCCAGTACTGATGACGAGCGGGGTGCGGGAAGTTCACGCCCTTCGGCATCGGTATCGCCAGTGCGGCCGATGAAACTGCAGGGTGCCTCCAAGAATGCGCGTCAAGTACACGCTGGTCAGTCGTTCAATGAGCTGGCGCTTTTGCACAATTATCGACGTTCAACAACCTTACGCGCTGTCACTTTTGTCGAAATGTGCATTTTGAGTCGGGACGATTTTCAGCGCATCCTGATGCGATACTCAGACGACCGGAGGTCTGCGCGCGATGCTTTACGTATGCGTGGAGAAAGAGGACTTGCCTTCCGATTGGAACGACCTATGTCGTTCAATCGTTGAAAACAGTAAGAGTGTTTCTTCATCAGCCGTAGACTCAGGGGACACTTTGCCAATTGAAGTGAAAGTGGATGCACTGTTGAATCACATCGACAGACCCGCTACAGACGGGACCATACTGTTCGGGTTTCAGTCTCAGGAGGACAAAATGCACCAAACTCCACCACCAGCCTGGCGCCGCAAAAGCATTCGTACCTCATCAAACTCCCAACTCGAAAGGGTTCTAGAGTTGGCAACACCGAGGAGAGAGGATGCTCTCAACAGTCGGGTGCCGAGGTGACGGAAACAATCACGTCAACGAGGGACAGCAAGAACTTTGATTGCGATCACCTTTCTTGTGTGTGTGGACTTCCGCGAAGTATCTCGATGCTTGACGGGCGAATATCCACAATAGAAGCTCAAGTCGGAAAACTAAATGACCGAGTTCATAGCTTGGAGACTCACCACCACCAATCGATTACGATGCTCCGCGATATCAGTACCTGTGTGCATAAGCTGCACGGATTAGTGACTGAAGGGATGAAGTGTCCAGAATCAGCAGGTACTGCACATTTCAATTCGAGTGAAGCTTCTTCAGCTCGAAGCTCCGACTTAGCTGGATATCATGAGGTTAAGGGCGGCATCCTATTTCCTCTGAAACCGGTAGTCAGTCGTCAACGACTCGATCATCGCACTTCCCTGGGTTTAGTTCCGGCGAGTTTTTCGAATTGTCCGATCGAACAATCAACTGTTGACGACCTTCCAAATGGACCGTCTCCAAGCTGTGCGTCAGTTGCAACGGGTCCAAAGAGTGTCTCTGCAGATCCTGGAGTCCAGGATGCAGTGTCAGGAACGGTTCGACCACAGGAGAACGGGGGCTCCGTCAACCACTGAATCGTCTCCCTCCATGTTCGCCAAAAATGAATTTACTATGGACGGGGCCTGTGGGTCACTCGGTGCATGGATAGTGAGAAAGAGCAAAACTCGTTCCAAATGGATTCCGCTGTAGTTTGGTGGAGTTTCTCCTGAGAGTCTCACGTTCATCGTTTATTCGATAGATTTTTTATGCTGGGCGTTCGTCCGTCCCTTGACCACGGCCTCGATATCGGACAACGAGAGCGTGTTAACAGCTTGGCGTGTTCGGTAGGGCCTCTCTCATCTGGGTATGTTACATGTTCGTCTAACGCGAAAAATCTGCGAAGCGACCCAAGCGTCACGTAGAAATATCCTTCTGCCATTTTGCAAAATCTATTTCAGGCACTTCCCGAGAAACCTTCACGTCCTCTTGCGCTACGGCAGGAGGTAAAAGTGCTCTTCCATTTCAAGAGCGACGCTCGTGATCTCGCTTTCAGCCAAGGCTCCCACCATTCGCTTCCTATGAGTAACTCCCCCAGTCACCCTGGGTTCAACCCTCGCAGCAACGACGATAGTGGTAACACGGTTCACTCGCCTTCACGCACCCTCGCGCAAGATGGTCGATCTCCAAGTGTTCGTCGACTTGAAGATATATCGACCCTTCACCCACACAGGTCCCAAGACCCTATCCAGAGCACAACCGACCGTGGTGCAACCAACTGCAGAGAGCTTAAGATCAGCGCTTTTTCCGTTCTTCGCCGTGCGCAGTCTTTGAGGGGACAGAGCCAGCCACGAAAGTTAAGCTTGAACTCCGTGAGGCTCCTTCCGAGCGCATTGCGATCAAATGAGACATAAAAGGACTTTGCAGAGAAGAATGCGGCATACGAGAAAATGTTGGTTCATTTTCAACTTCGAAAACTTGATTCCACAGGGCCACTATTCGACACGACCGTGGATAATGCTTCAGAGAAAGCGAAAGTTGCCTCACCATTCTACAGAAGCAAAGCAGCCCGGGGCCAAGATGAAGCGGAAGAGGATGAAACTCAACAGTGGCCACAACGCCAGAATGAAAAAGATGATCCAGTCGCAGATAATCCGCTACAGGTGCATGGGCCTCAGGTCTATGACCAATCTTTGAATGCTGCAACCTCTGCCCCGACGGTCGCCTCTCCTGGCGACAGCACGGAGGCGAGAACATCAGTCTGCAAAGCAATCGATGATATCAAGTCGACACCAAACGACTCACGGCGTGCTGGTGCGCGCCCGACTTCACGGGCTGCATTTCGTTACATGAGGCGTCTTCGTCGGCGCTTCCGATCATTCCTCCAAGTAATGCTAAATCCTTGGACACCAACAAGTACGGTTTTTAAGGTCCGAGGGCTTTTGCTTTACGTCACGTTTGCCGCGCAGCTCGTTTACCTACCGATAGGGCCAGCGTATTTCGCCAAACCAAGTTCTGCAGTGTCTCGACTGAATCGGATTTTCGAGATTGTGTTCCTTTTGGATGTGATACTCGAGTTCAACACGACCTTTTTTGACAGGAAAACTCTCACTCTTATCACGTCGAGACGGCAGATTGCAGGTCAGTACATTCGAGGATGGTTCATTTGGGATGTACTTGCAGCGGTTCCACTCGATTGGATATCATGTCCCAGTTATCAGAATCAAACAAACTACGATAGCACTCACATTACATTTCACACCTTCCTACGACTACCGAGGCTGGTGCATTCGTGGTTACTGCTAAGCACTATCATTCGGATTAGTCACAAGTTCCGCGTCGGCAAAGAGCTTTTCACTTGGCTGCTCTACTCACGATACTCACACCTCATGCGCATCGTTCGAATGATCTTACTCGTCGTGCTCACAGCACACTACATCGCCTGCGGATGGCACCTCGTCACAGGAGACGACCCAAATGCTCCCAACGCTGTACCTCCAGGATCCTCCGTCTGGGACCAGTACGTGTCGGATCTGTACTACGCCGTGCTACTGATCCAGGGCCAGGGCGTTTCAAGCGGTGGCACGACAAGTCAGAACTTGTTCTCCGTGGTGGCGGTGCTAGTAGGGTCGATCGTGCTGGCGATCGTGTTCGGCAACGTGGCGATGCTGGTGGCCAACTTCAACGCCAACTCGACGAGTCACCAGCGCAAGATGGAGGCGGTGTTCGCGACGATGAACAAGCTGCGGTTGCCGCAGGACCTGCGTGACCGCATCCACCAGTACTACGAGTACGTGTGGCACGAGTACGAGTCGTTGGACGGAGACGTGGTCAAGTTTTCGAAGGAGCTGACGCATATGTTGGCCCTGGAGGTGGGTCTGTATCGTCACATGGATCTGGTGATGAACGTTCCATTTTGGCGTGGTTGTTCTCCGGACTTTGTGAAGCAGTTGGTGTTGAGTTTATCTGTGCGCGTGTATCTTCCTGACGACTATGTGGTTCGTGCGGGTGAGGTTGGGACAGAGATGTATTTGGTGAATCGTGGGACGTGTGAGTTCGGGAATGCTGTTTTTGCTGCACACGATGAATTGCCGAAGATGTGGAGGAAATCGTCAGAATGTGATGCGAATGTTTGCTTTTCTGAAGTTCCGACAGCTGCTACAACTTCTCGTTCGATATCTCAACCGAACTCGCGAGTATCCACTTATCTTTATCCTGAAGATGACTCTGGCCGTCGGATTCGGCGATTGAAACGCAAGCCAAGTCGTCGCTCCTCAATATCAACATCCTGCGGGGAATCCACTGTGCGAAGCGATCTTTTGACCACGACCGACGATGAGGGAACCAAAGAGCAAACTACTACTGGCCAAATGCCTGTGTACCCAATGAATTCTTCTTCGAAGCTCGCGCGGCACAAACAGCAGCCTCGGCGTGTCAAACAAGGGCAATCATTTGGAGAGATGGCATTGCTTCTCAATTATCGTCGTACAGCGACTGTGCGTGCGGTGAGCTACGTTGAGATGTGCACCCTCAGTCGCGACCACTTTCAGTCCATCTTGTCGCGGTATCCTGACGACCGGCGTACTGTCCTGCATGCGATGCTGACTCAATGTGTGGACAAGGGTGAGCTCCCTCTAAGATGGGAAGACATATGCGAGTTGGTTGTAGCAAAACGTGGCGTTGTAGTGAGTGACACAGATGAAGACTGTGTCGAAAGCATCTCAAAAAATGAGATCGTGGGCGTGTTACTTGACTTAATCGACCGACCGACTCGAGACATTTCCATCAAATTCGGGATTCAAGAGTGCGAGACGCGCCCGTCGTCCATATCCGACCTGGACGAGTTGCCTCTCCGCCGTCGAAGCAGCAGTGGATCACAATCAGGCATACCACTCGAGAAGGTCCGAGAAGTGGACATCGCACCGTCGTCTCGACCTGACGAAGGCTCAGTAGGTGAGATTTCGACCAATGCTACTGAGTTGGATACTACAAATGCTGCACATTGCGCTGAAGACATTGAGGCGACTGTCTCTCGTAAGACACCCGCCGTGTCTTTGGAACGATGGAGTAAACTCGAGAAGGACGTGAATGGCCTCAATAGTCGTATACAGACCGTCGGGGCAAATCAAACCCGAATGATCGCGATGCTACTCGGCATCAAGACCCATTTAGCGAAGCTCAACGAGCGTTGCATAGACTCCTCGACTAGAGCAAGGATCCCTCCAAAGCCAAGCCACTCGATGGAGACTACTCAAGCACATGGAGACTCAACGACACCAGATGAGTATCCGATATCAAGGCCCGAAATCGTACACCAACGTCTCAACCGACGGAACTCAGGTCCGCCGCACAAAGAAGCTAACACGCGGAGCCTTCCTGCCAGCAGTGCGAACCCATGTGCCACGCGGCTCGTCGACGCGCTATGGGTTGCTCAGACTGCGGCATCTGGCACATCAGCAACCACCACATTCAACACTCCAACTCGTACTCGCCTCCACAGGCGTCGCTCCACTGCTTGCCAGAGCAATTCATAGGCGATGCAAGAATGGAAGCGCATGATGGGGAATTCTGTTTTGAGTTTTGAGGGGCTTACATAGAGGATTCAGATACAGACTAGGGAATCGTCGTGTGTGGTGGTGAGGGGAAGTCTGGACCAAGTTCTCAAGGCGTAGCGGCCACACCAGCCTCGGGCGCCGGGAGCTTCTCATCCGGAAACATCTTGCGAATAATCTCGACGGACGCGAGTAGCTGCGTGGACTCGATACTATCGTCGAGAGCAAGCAACGGAAGCCACTTGTGCTGCGGTTCCTGCGGCCGCGTGTTGTTCTTAAGCTGTGCCGACGTACAACGCGTAACGATGGCCGAGGCATCGACGCCCGAGACATCCTTGGCTTCTTCCAGCGAAACAGCAAGTGTGCCGATGAACGCCGGGTCTTTCTCGGTGTCCTCCTTCACATGGATGAGCACCTGCGAAGCGTACGGCAGCTGTGGCAGGTTGACGTCAAGCGAGAAGACAGTTGGTGCCTTCTCCTCGTCCAGCACGACGTGGGGCGCGACGATTTCCTTATCAGCACACTGGACGCGCAGGTGCACAGGCGCCTTTCGCGTCGTTACAGCGCCGTCGGCCTTGGCCACATCCTTGAGTCCGTGGACGCGCACGCGGATCTGGTACGGCACTCGGCGGTTGACGACGTCGGTCATGGCGCGCTGGTCCCAGACCTGTGCGCTAGCGCTCGCGACTGGACCGAAGCCCAGGCAGAGCAGCACCTTGCCCGGGAACTCGTTCTTCTTGACGGCCTCGGTCGTGGGCTCGGCCTTTAGTGGCACCCACTCGACGGTCGTATCCTTGAACTCGTTAGTGAGCAGCTGAGCAGCCGGGAACCGCGTGTAGCTCACGACCACACGCTTCTCCCACTCGCCCATGCAGAGGCTCAGGATCACGTCCGGGATCTGCGTCGCGTCATCCGGGAAGAGCAGTCGGTCGCTCTCCTCCGTCTCGTTCCATTCGACCGACCGGTTCACAGCCGCCTTCTGCGTGCTCGTGATCTCATGCATACCGCACGAGAGCGAGACGTAGTACTTGCCCGTGGGCTCAGGCAGACCGATGGCACTCAGGAAGTGGGCGCGCAGTCGGTAGACGCTGCTCGGCGGGAAGTGCTCCTTCGGCAGCTTAGACGTCGAGCGCTTTTGGTGGCGCTCGTCGTAGGTCGTCGACGGCTTCTCAACAACCTTGAGCGAGATCAGCAGACGACCGCGGTACGTCGAGCCGACGTCGGGGCCTTCGTTCTCCCGCTGCAGTGCCTCCTTGTTCTGCACGTTGACAAGCGGACCGCCGTAGAGGTTCCACCAGAAGGGCTTGCCGCCCTGGCGCTCGGCCAGCGCGTCGATGTTCTCCAGGTCAATGTGGCTCACGATCTCGTCGCCACCGATGTGGTCCCAATCCATAATCGCCAGCGTGATATTCGTGGGCTTGGCGTCGTCCTTGGGCGGCAGCGCGAGCAGCAGGGTCTCGTGGAAGCTCGTGCTCAGCTCGTCGCGGCGGCCCTTGCGCGTGTGGATGCGCGTACGAACGAACTCCTCGGGTCGGTCTTTGATCCAGCCGGCCACGTACGCGTCGATGCCTCCACCTGGCGCGATGGGCTTGTGTTGCTCCTTCTCAAAGTGGAGCGCGTCGAGCGGTGGCAGCTCCTCAGCGCGGTGGATCGAAATCGCAGCAAAACGGATCAGCTTGGCGTCTGGCGGAAGTGGCAGCGAGTCCTGGCGGGCCTCGTCGTCGTCGCTGAGGTCCTCGAGGATACCTTCGGCGTCGTTGAGCTTGGCGATGATGTCTTCTTCCTCATCCTCCTGCACGTCAGGCACCGTGAGATGGAAGTGGCTCGTGAGCTGGTGGAAGATCGACTGCGTCTTCCGCTGCTTCTTCTTAAATGACTTGGCGATGGTTTCGGCGTCCTCGTCGTAGACCCAGAGCAGGCGGATGTGGAGCGAGCCGCGGTCCTTGTCGGGCAGCAGCTTCTTGTCCAGCAGCTTAATGTCGAGCTTCTTCTCCGTGTCGGGTTCGACCACATCGGCCAGCACGATTTGCGCGCGACCCAAGAAGTCGTTGACCGTGCGATCCTCGTCTTCGACGAGCAGGTCGAGCGTTGTGTTGATGTCACGCACGAGGAATGCAAAGCGCTCGTCCCAGTGGGGCTTGAGCGTCTTCTCGATCGTCGAGGTCGTGTACTTCTGGCCGGTAAGCGAGACCTTGACCATCGGATCGCTCTTCTGGTTCTTGTCCATCGGCAGCAAGTCGCGGCCCGAGTCGATGGTCACGAAGAGCAGGTTCGGTGAGCCGTCATCGACCACCGCATCGCCTTTCTCTTCGTCGTTCGCCTTCTTCTGGCCAGGCAACACGCGCTCGAACGTGAGTCGCAGTTCGCCCGTGGCGTCCTTGCTCATCTGGCCCTCGAGCTTGCGCACTTGGAGCCACTCGTCGCTGCCTTGCTCTGCGAGCTGCAGCGCCATGTCCACGGGCACATCGACCACGCCGAGCGTGTCATCCTTCTTGAAGCCGTCAAAGTCGTAGAGAATGAAGCGCAGCGTCGTGACCACACGCAAGTCGATGCCAGAGTCGCCGATGACGACCGACTCGTTCCACTCGGGCGAGAGCGTCTTGGTCTTGATGCTCGTTTTGACGACGGGCGCACCGGGCACGAGCTCGCCCTTGTGATCAAGCAGCAGCAACTGCACAAACGGATCGCTGAAGCCGTTGAAGTCCATGGCCAGCAGCCCACGCGCCGCCACAAAGCCCACGCGCAGCACAGGAGGCGTCGCCATGGGGGAAGAGAGGAGGAGGAAGGGAAATGGACGTGCAGAACGGAGGCGAGGCGGTCCGTTCGGCCTTGGGGCTTGCGCGGCGTCTTGGATTTTGGGTTTGTGCTCGTGCCAAAGGGGGGAGACTGCTGCCATGCCATCATTTCAGCCTTGCAGATGAAGTGTGTCGGAACAAGCGGAGACCGAGGTGGATTGCACCAAAACAAGGTAGATCACTTTAGAATGATACGACTCTACCGGAGATATCAATATACCTTGTTTTGATAGATCGAAGAGTTGAACTTGAGTGGGTGCACGAGTGTGGCCACTGCGCTTCAAAAATCAGGCACATCCATTATGGCAGATATCATTTCCCATCTACTACATACAATGGCAATAATTAATCCAATTATATTGTAGCTACTATAGAAGATTGCAACCGGCCACGAAGTCGGCCACGCTCGCTGACTCGCCCTCCAGACTGGGTCACGCGTCTCACTTTTTTCTCACTCGCCGCGTTCTTCGTCGACTGATCGCCGCGTCCGCCCTTCTTCCCGAGCGACATACGCGCACCGAGCGGAAAGCCCGCTGTCTCGCAGACGCACCCACGTCGCAACAGCTCCAAACTTCTCATCAATGAGACCCACGAGATCTCTCTCTCTGAGGAGAGGCATCCAACCTCCTATCTGTGATATCGTTCGTGAACCCAACCGTACACCCACGAGCATCCACGTGGCAAAACCACCTGTGAGATTCAATCGGGTGGCTACCAGCAGCTCCAATGAGGGTGTGATCTCATCCCAGCTTGTGGGACGGCGCGCGTCGCATAACATGACGCTGTCTCTGCGATTGCGGCGGAGATTGGCACCAACGACCGAGACTGATCAGCTCGATGACCATGCCGTTGGCCGACGCGACAGCTCAATGACGATGCAGTTGGTCACTGCGTTTGCGTCGAAATCTCGTCCGTCAACAGCGTTGAGGCTGGATCGACGAGAGGCAGAGGTGCATCCGCGGATGGCGGCGCGAGTGCACTCAGTTGATCGCTAATCGTACGCAGCATGTTGGCTGTGAGCGATTGCTGATGCTTCATTGCGCTCATGCACTCGGCGAGCTGTTCTTCGAGATTCGTGACGCGATCGACGAGATCGGGGACTCGCTCGGCGTCACTAACGCTTTCGGCATCGCTATGAGCCGGGCAGGCTGTAGTGGCTTCCCGGAAATGCGGCTGAAGGCAGAACACAATCGTATTGTCACTCGCAGAATGGTCCATATGACTCAGAAGAGCTTCGACCATCGCCTCACTCGTGAAGCCGTGCTCTGACGAGAAGTCGCTGCAGAAATGGCTCAAATCCAGCGGAAATTCTCGATTCGTGGTACTCGTGGACAGCATCGCACGCAGCACGATGCTCCGATCGTCTGGATACCGCACAAGCAGCGTTTGAAAATGGCAGCGAGAGAGGATGCACATCTCTACGTAACTTGCTGCACGCACAGTTGTTGTGCATCGGTAGTTGAGCACCAGCGACAATTCGCCGAATGAATCACCGGGAACGATCGTTTGCTTGGACGGTGGTGGCGCAGTCGATTGAGTGAATGAGGATTTGGCTTGAAGCCGTTCGTCTGGGTGGAGGCCCCCATCACCGCTACCAACCCCGATCCCGAAAGTTGTTGACAGAGACGAACGCCGACTTCGACTCGAATGCATGCAAGCCTCCTTTCGAGGAGTGCGAGATGTATCGCCTTCAATTGGGCGCTGAAAAAATCGAGCTGTCAGTGGCTCCTCCGAAAGTTGTAATCGGTGCGAGCGTTCACTACTCGATCGACCAAGTCGGCCAGTGTCGTCATCGACCCACTCGCATGTCCCGCAATTGACCAAATACATCTCCGTGCCGACTTCGCCCGCACGAACCACATAGTCGTCAGGAAGATACACGCGCACAGATAAACTCAACACCAACTGCTTCACAAAGTCCGGAGAACAACCACGCCAAAATGGAACGTTCATCACCAGATCCATGTGACGATACAAACCCACCTCCAGGGCCAACGTGTGCGTCAGCTCCTTCGAAAACTTGACCACGTCTCCGTCCAACGACTCGTACTCGTGCCACACGTACTCGTAGTACTGGTGGATGCGGTCACGCAGGTCCTGCGGCAGCCGCAGCTTGTTCATCGTCGCGAACACCGCCTCCATCTTGCGCTGGTGACTCGTCGAGTTGGCGTTGAAGTTGGCCACCAGCATCGCCACGTTACCGAACACGATCGCCAGCACGATCGACCCGACCAGCACCGCCACCACGGAGAACAAGTTTTGACTTGTCGTGCCACCGCTCGAAACGCCCTGGCCCTGGATCAGTAGCACGGCGTAGTACAGATCCGACACGTACTGGTCCCAGACGGAGGATCCTGGAGGCACGGCGTTGGGAGCATTGGGGTCGTCTCCTGTGACGAGGTGCCATCCGCAGGCGATGTAGTGTGCTGTGAGCACGACGAGTAAGATCATTCGAACGATGCGCATGAGGTGTGAGTATCGCGAGTAGAGAAGCCATCTCTGAATTTCCTTGGACCAGCCGAGTCGATGAAGAAGGCTCCATGTATGAATTAGCCGTGGCACCCACAGAAGTCCCTGCAGTAAGATATGAACAGCGGTCATGTCACCCAGATGTGATTGCCTGTGGATCCATTCGAGTGGAATTGCAGCCAGGATGTCCGGAATGAACCAGCCGCTGACGTATCGTAATGCTATTTCGCGTCTGGAGGTGACCATCATGAGTTTCCCCATGTCAAAGTAGCTGGAATTGAACTTGAGGAGCACGTCGAACAAGAAGACCGCTTGAAGTGTCCGACTCAAGCGAGCGATAGTTGCGTTGCCGTCGGGAAAGTAAACTGGCACAAGCGGCAAGTACACAACCTGCACCGCAAAGGCGAACACGAGCATGACCCATCGAGCTTTCGAGATTTGGCTCGTCGGAGTCCACGGTGAGAGAAGTCATCGCAGTCTCCGTCTCAACCGCCGTCCAACTCTCGAGGCACTTCGCGACAGCGGTGGTCGGACCTTGGTGGCGCGGACAGGATGCTTTTCAGACTCACCAGGTTGGGGGAGTGTCTCAGTCGCAACGGGGAGAGGTTGCGCGGCTCCAGAAGCGGAAACGCCGCCTTCGTTCCCAAACTCGGCGAGAATTTGATCATTCCCATCCCCTGACGAAGCTTCTTCTCGTTCACAGCTACCTCGCTTCGACAGCTTGGGGCGTGGAATCGCTGACACGGACCTCGCCGAATCCGAGAGACTGCCCTCTCGGCCTGTGACGCGTGGTGGTGTCGCAGCCTTTCGTAGCTGAAAGAGCGCTAGCATTTCCTTGTATGAGGCAGCTCGAAGCTTCTCCTCAGTGTCGTCTTCTGTCCTGGCCGCCGACTGTAGTAGACGACTCAGCGAAGCTCCCCAGCTCACTCGACGAAGTTGCGTCGGGCGTTCAGACAGACTAAGTGCTCGCTGGAACCTCGGAATTGGGGTGACCTTCGTACGGCTGTCGGCTGAGGTTACTGCCACTTCTTGCGTGTCATGAGGCTCAAGCGTGCGTAGCCTTCGCTTTTCTCGAACAGGTCCGGCAGCAGGAAGCGACAACCGTCGGGGTGGAGAATGCCTGACTCGGTAAGTAGCGCGACTCGAAGAAGATGTAGCTGCATCCATTGTGCTGGTGAAGAAACTGCCTTCTGGGTCCTCACGTTCGGCGAAATCCGAACTGAGAGCAGGTCAAAGATGAAGTTTCATGTACGAGAAGATCGTTAGCATAAGAACATTCGTTCATGGCGTACGACGTTCGTCGGTATCGGGGTGCCAATCTATCCTTTGACACAAAAGTTATTTGCGTGGTGCTTGCTCATCGTGGGCTCGCCGTTCTGGTCTCGGGTCGACCCGAATGGTAAGGTGTGCTCGCGAAAATCGAATCTTAGAGCTCGTCTAATTCGGGTGATTAGTCCGCACCAACCGCGACTTGGCTGTTTTGTTGGACCGCCTCATCACGCGGTCGATTCCGCTTGATCGAAGACAATTCCAGTTTTTGCGAGCCGAGCGTAATCGTAGCCTCTCCTCGGGGTTTTACCCAACAGTGCTGCAGTGCTCACCCTACGACAGTCGACCAAACACTGCGTTACGCTGCAGCATCATTAACCGACGAACTGTGTCGGGAGTGTGCCACCAATCAAACAACGAAGTATCTGCCAAGAAGAGAACATATCGAGCTTGTTTCACTCGAACATTGCACGCTTGTAGAACTTGAGCATCATTTCGACCAGAATGGCCAGAACTAGTTCACAATCTAGGCCAGCAATGTTATGCTGACGTCAGAGAAGTTGATTTAGAGGAATGCAAAACGTCAGCGCATGGCTCATGGAATCATAAAATGTGGCCTGCCAGCGATCGAAGAGAACTAGAGGATTCGCCATCTTGGCTCGGCGTCCCATATTTGCCTGCGATGCGTCGTTCCACACCGTATCTAGTATCTAGAAGCTAGGCATAGTCTCGCTTCTAGGCACGATATCATAGCCTCCTTTCACAACTGATGCAAGACCTGACTCAAGCATCAGCTTTCATGGAGGGACGACTGACCAAAACGTTTGGCTCCCTGGACTCCAAAAATCTGTGTGATCGTGATACCTCAGGGGTACGGTCTTCTGTTCATCTTCGGCACGAGTTGTGCAGTGACTGGCATTGTATCGCCGTTCTTGCGCGCTTGATGATGGGATTCGGTTCGGAATTCATACGCTTGTCTTTCTCTATCATGGGGCACAGCGTGGAGACAGCTGCTTGCATGTTTGATTGCTAAAATCGATTGCTGGGTGAACGAACCCGATGAATTCCTATTTCCGATAGGCCACAACGATCTTCACCATTCGATGTCGTTTTGGGAGTGGCGTGATCTCTGTAAGCAGTCGAACTCCGCGGCGGCTATCCCGCGGCTCCCTCTCAAAATAGCGCGGCGATCCGACCTGGTCCTTGGGACAGGCTTCTCTGCACGGTTCCACGGTTTGTCAGCAACCGTAAGTCACACGAGATCAGCTTGGGGAGGTCGCTATTGGGTCGAGGTCTACGTGCAACCAATCAGTTAACCGACCCGGACAAAGAGATGATTGGATGAGAAAAGCTCATCTCGTAGCGGTTTCCGCTGCACCCGACGAGTCCAGTCGTTGGGTGGTGAACTTTGGCTTCACTTCGAGTTGGAAGTACATCTGATGTCGATACCTGACACTGATCAAGTCGATCTATGGATACTACCGACCTTCGTCCAAAAGCTCGCAAGCTCAACATTACCAACGGTTCGTCCAATCTACGGTGACTCTCGGATCTTGATACTCCGCAGCATAGGACATCGTGGAACTCTGTGTCCTTGGACTCCTTACTTGCGATTTCAATATGCTTCAACCTAAAAAAGAACGACATCCGTAATCGTCGTGGCCGATACGTTGCTTTGACTTGTCCATGATGTGATTAGAAGATATAGGATAGCTAGTCGATGAGCTCTTAGTAGCTGCGAAGTCTAGCACTCACAAACAGCCGGCATTTAAAGTAAACAAGGCATATCTGACTGCGCGCGGAACCCGAGCTATGAACGGGTTCCATCTCGTTTGAAACGCGGCTCGAACGGCATTAAGATGTATAGAACACGACATCTCGCATCCGCGGAGTGATGCCACCAATACAAATGACCCACCTACAAGCTCTTGAGCTCAAGTCCGATGGGCACGTGGTCACTGCCGCTCACAGCCTCACGCACAAATGAAGATTCCTAATTGCGGTTCAACGACAGATTTATCAGCCATGGAATACACCCCATTTGGAAACACGAATACCTACCACGCGGTCAAGCAGCGACTTGGACACGACGAAGTAGTCCAGCCGCCACCCTTTGTTCTTGGCCTTGGCATTGAAGCGGTACGAGAAGTACGTGTACTGAACCGTCTCGGGGTGCAAGTGGCGGAACGTATCCACGAAGCCGTGCGCCAAGATGTCAGAGAAACTCTCGCGCTCAGCGTCCGTGAAACCCGGACTTTTGTTGCGCTGTAAAGTGTACAAAGGTTAGATCGAGAGTTCTGTAATGATCGTGACCCTGGTCACTCACATTGCCCTTGGGGTCGTGAATGTCGATCTCTTGATGCGCGACATTCAGGTCCCCACACCACACTACGGGCTTCGTCTTCTCAAGTTCCTGCAGCATCTTGAGCATGGCCTTGTCCCAGTGCTCCGTGCGGAACCCCAAGCGGTCAAGCTTCTGACCGGCGTTCGGAACCTTCAACAGGCGAAGGCAATGTCAGTCTCTCAATCCTACACGCGTCCAAACCAACAAAACCAATTCTCTCACGTAAGTGTGGACGAGCCAGAAACCCTCGAACTCGAGCGCGAGGAAGCGTCCTTCGTCGTCGGGCTTACCGTCCACGAGGATCTCGTCCTTGACACTCAGTGGCTTGGTCTTGCTGAGCACGGCGGTACCAGCGTATCCTTTCTTCGCAGCACTCGACCAGTACTGATACTCGTACTGCGGCAGCACGTCCTCGAGCTATACAGCAACAACCGAGCCTCCCCATTATCAGCAAACTCTTCCACAGCCTCCACACCATCATCATCTCTCTCTCTCTCTTTCCTCGCACCTTCTGCAGCTCGTCGCTGTCGATCTTGGTCTCGCTCAGACAGAGCACGTCCGGGTCTTCCTGGGCCACGTACGCTCGCAGATGCACCGACTCGTTTTTCTTGAGCACGGCGCGCAGCCCGTTCACGTTCCACGCCACGAGCTTGAGTCCTCCCGTGGTCTTGGCGGCCACGCCGTCGAATTTGGCGAGCGCCGCGATCTTCTCGCGCAGCTCGGCGCTCGGCTCGCTGCGCCTCGGCCGCGGCCACGCGCGCTCGCCGTCGGGCTTGCTCTTCTTGGCGAAGAGCGCGCCCCACGCGGCCTTGGCGTCGGGCGACTTGGCGGCTGGCTCGTCTCGCGCGTTTGTCGCCGCCGCTGGCTCGTTCGACGCCGCAACTTTGCGCGCCGCCTTGCGCGTGGACGGCGCTGGCGTGGCGGCGGTTACGGCCTTGTCGGCGCTCGCCTTGAGCCGCTTGCTCGCGCGAGGAGCCATGGCGTTCGCGTCGATCGACGGTCGAGATCCACGATGCCACTCAAATGCTCTCTTTTTTTCGAATTAGTCACTATAACGAGGTAAGGAGGAAAATTGGAATAAGCGGCAAATTATGGAAATGAATGGTGAGTGCCATATTTTAAAAAATCCGGAAGACGACTGGATTGACGTGGTTGAGGGAAGACAGACGCTATGGAGGACGACGCGTCCTGGGTGACGCTGCTGGACGACTGCGAGTCGCCAGAGGAGCTACTGGACGCACTGCTGAATTGCGAGCGAGCGCCTGTCTCACGGCCTGCGAGCGAGCAGATCGCTGCGACGAGACCCAGGCAGAGGAAGCGCACCAAGTACGCGCGGCCTCTCCACGAGATCCGGCGGCTACGCAGTTCGATCGGAGACGTCGAGAGTCTCGTCGCGTTGCTCAAGCAGCGGCGAGCGAGTGGTCTCGCTGTGGCAGCGACAGGCACAGAGAGCGGCCCGGCGATCTGGCAGCAAGTCGCGACGCGCGAGTACCAGCGACTGCGCGAGGCGCAGACTTTGCATCAAACGCTCCGAGAGCAGCTGGTCCAGCAGCGCGGCATCGTCCAGGGACTGCTGCGGCTGGTGCAGCGCGCGAGTGCTGGGGTGCGTGCGAGTGAGCGAGGCATGTGGGGTCGTTTCTGATGTGTCTGTCTGTCGTAGCTGCCATCAGTGCCGGTGCCTCGGGCAATTGCAGAAGCGAATGCGGCTGCTATCACGAATCATCGGAGACGGCTTGAAGCAGCGATTGCTGCGATGTACTCTGCAGAACGCGATGTGATTTCATGGCGACGAGATGGTTGCGAAGGAGAGTCCCACAACCAGGAAGTGACCGATCTCCGAGGAGGCCAGATCAGTCCAGGCGACACCCTCGCGACCACGACCGTGGCTCGAGTGCTTCCTGCTACAACCGCAGACATTGGAGACTGCCTGTGGCGGAACGCCAACACCGCGCGTGCAGGCAGCCCCAAAATCGAGGTGCGTTCCTTCGCACCACACCTCCGGCCTCAACTTCAAATCTCCCCAACTCTCATCCCTATAGCACACTGAGTCCACAGCGCATTCTCAAGTCCACATCTACTCCGTGGACGTCGACACTCCATATGGCCACGTGCACTTCCACGGCGTCGGCCTCCGCGCTCGCTTTATTCAAGTCCACGGCCACCTCGTCCTCACGGCGAGCTGCATGTACCCGAGCGAGCCTCCGATCTACCCTCTCAACGCGATCGCGTTCGACACGAGCGAGCGGATTCTCGTGCAAACCCACTCGACCGACAGCGAGCTCAGCGAGGTGCTCACACGTCTCACGTCCTGCCGGCTGGAGCCGCCTCACGCATCTCCTCAACTCTCGTTTGAGCAAACCGCCGTGCTCCGGGGCATTTCGTGGGGCTGGCCCAGAGCCACCTGACCGAGCTCTCGCTGCGTCGGCTCGACGAGCTGCTGCTCCGTCCACGTGTCTCGCCCACGTGCGTCCACTAAGCAATCTCCAATGGATAAGCAAAGCTCGCGTCCAGATCGTGTGGAGCCCACGAGGCTCCGATAGTGGATACTTGGTATATTACTACCGCACCACCTGGCTTCCTGGTGACCAGCCTGCAAGTTGCCGCTACAATTCACATTTGAATCGTGGTCAATTCATTCGCAATTCATTTGCGCCGAGCCCCAAAGGCAAACTGACTGCGAATCGACAAAGACAGCAAGATCACCTTCGCACCCCACGACCATGGCGGCCGACTCGCCGCCGGCGTTCAGCAGCAACAGCGCGAGCTTCGCGCAGCGCCAGGCCACGCACGAGCAGCTGCGCGCCACGCAGGAAGAGCTCGCGACCAAGATCCGCGAGCTGCAGATCTACGAGTCGAACTACATCCAGCTCAAGAAAGACCTCGCGCGCTGGAAAAAGAAATTCGAGTTCATCTTCCGCGAGAACGAGCTGCTCTCGCTCGAGACCGCCAAGCTCGACGCCTCGCACAAGCAGATCGCGTTCCTGCAGCAAGAGATCAAGTTCAAAGAAGAAGAGAGCGAGGCGCTGCGCGGACTCGTCAGCGCGCTCGAGGCCAGCAACAAGAAAGCGCGCGCCTCGCGGCTCGACTCGGCCGCGAGGCTCGCCGGACGCCGAGATCTGCCGGCGGCCGCCGCGGCAGGCGCCGCGCTGCTGGACCAGAGCGTCTCGTCGGCCGCCGTGCCCGCGGTGGCGGAGGAAGATGAAGCCGCGAGCGAGCAGCTTGAGAAGGAGCGCCACGAGCGCGCGGTCGAGAAAGAGCGGTTCGAGAGCGAGATCCAGGCGCTCAAGTCCGAGAACAGCATGCTGCTCAAGGACCTCGACCGCCGCGAGAGCTCGCTGCAGCTGAGCGAGGAGAAAGTCGCGGCCCATAAAGAACGCATCCAGAGCCTCGAAGAATCGCTCAAAGAAGAACAGGACCAGCACATGAAGCAGCTCCGCGAGAAGCAGGAGCTCATCTCGGACCTCGAGACCCAGCTCCAGCAGATGGAGCGCCGTCGTCGGTCCTCGGCCGTGAGCCGCGAAGAGGCCGACTTTGGGCCCACGCATTTGCTCAAGACCAAGTCGATCGACGAAGACGAGGACCCTGACGAGCCCGACACACCACCGGGTACGCCGCCGCCGATCTCGGCCGGCACGCTGCTGCCGCCCGCAGACCCGACGGCGGACCAATTGCTGAAGGACTGGGAGGACGACAAGAAGATCCGACCGGCCCGCAACACCGAGTTCGAGTGGCCGCGCATCGAATCGTTTGTGCAAAAGCTACCGTACGAGGCCAAGGACGGCGCAGAGCGCATTCTGCGCCAGGCGCTCAGTCCGGAGGAGTTCCCGGAAGTCGGCGAGTCGCAGCTGCTCATTCGCAGTGTGCCACCCGAGTGCAAGAAAGAGCTCCAGGAGTTTTTGGTGCCGCTGCTCAAGGCCCACAACCACCTGCGTGTGACGTACTCGCACATGCAGCGCCGCACGTTGGTGACGGACGTGAGGCTCACGCTCGAGCCGCGCGAGTCCGAGTTCACGGGCGGACTCGCCCTGGGCGAGAAGCGCTTCGGACGCGACCACAGTTTCTTTGGACCATCGCACGACGATGTGACGAAGCTCGTGATGCACACGGCACGATACTTGACCAACGAAAAGAAGGCCATTTACATCTCCAAGCCGCTGGACCAAAAGCCGCAGCTAGACTCGATCGCTACCACCACCGGGTCGGAACTCGAGCCGCCTACTACTCCCAACGAGGCTGGTCTCGCCAATGGAGAGCCCCCTGAGAAGCCGACCATCGCAAACGATGGGAAGTCAGGCAGTGGTAAGAAGTGGCCGATTGGTCTTTCGGACCGCACCAAGAAGCTTGTCGGCAACATGGCTGCGGCTGCCAAGCAGCGTGTCGCTCGCATCAACCAAACGAAACACATCCACGAAGGCACAACGTGCCAATTCTGCAAGACATCACCAATCGTCGGTAACCGATACTCTTGCTCGACCTGCGTCGGATTCGATCTTTGTGAAGGCTGTTACTCGCTTGGCGGCCACGGTTTGGAGAACTCAGACGAGCTCTTTTACCGTGTGCAGGAGCTCGTGCTTGCCAAGTGTCCACGCCTCGTGGAAGAGCTCGATCTGCTTGAGCTGCTGCGTTTCGAGATCTGTCGCTCGAACCTGCGTAAATTCAGTTTCTGTCTCAACTGGCTTGCTGACATTGTTAACGGCAAGACATCCCAGCAGTTGCAAGCACGAGCGCTCGAAATTCCGGGCATCCGTCGCGATATTCGCAAGCTCTTCGTCCCGCTGCTCATCCGCGTCTGTAGCGATCGAGAAGATCTTGAGGTCAAGACTGAGTGGGAGCTGGAGAGCGACAACGCCGCCGAGGTCAAGAGTGTCGACACGAGCGCGTACGGCCGCGCATCGATCGGGGAGAGTGATGGCCGCTTCCTTGAAACACTGCGCATTTGGGTGGCCGACCAATACCGCACGACGTCACCGTTCGTTGAGCGTAGCTTACTCAAGTTCCGTGAAGGCATGGCCGTCGAGGGTGATAGTGAAGCGGAGGGAAGCGATAGCGAGGCGCGTGATCAGTTCCCAGAACGTGAGGACGATACACCATCGCGTCGTCGCGCGATGACGGCGGCAGCGCGCATGACTGGAAGCGCAGAGGATCGTGTTGCGTCGAGTCGCCAAGGCTTCGCAGAACGAAACCGTCTCATCAGCCAAGAATTCTAAGCTGGGATTGTTGTGAGGTGAGTACACTTGTGCGATGGGGAATAAAAAATGTAATGGCATACGAAGTTCAGATTTGAATGTATAAGATCCACGAAGGTGTATGAAAGAACAGGTGTGTGCAAAAGTGTCAATGCGGGTGAATCAGGTATAGACTATAGCAGGTTGCAGTCCGTTGGTGGTTCCAACGAGATACCCTTCGAAGTCGATCGAGACTCCGAGTTTCAGCGGTTCCTCTTCAACATTGCTGCATTGGCCTGCGAAGAGGTTTGTTCAATTTTGCATGGCTATAAACAGAGAGGCGGTTATTCAGACCTCTCGCCGCGTATGACATCCAAGAATGACAAAAAGATCTCGAACGCTTTTCAAACGGGGCGGATTAACAATAGTTGTGAGAGCGTGGCTGGTCGGAGGACGTGAGTGGCATTTTAACACAAGCGGCAGCGGAAGACCTGGTCGTCAGCTATCCCCATGCCAGCGGTTGTCTCGAGTGATGACGAGAGGCTCGTCAAGCTTCGCGCGAAAGTGACGCCAGTGCTTCGACGTGCCCAATCCTTTCTCGAGTCAACGACTCTAGGTGCATTGCAGCCACGGCATTCTGCTGACGAAGCACAACAAGCGGCGGAAAAATACGAGAAGATGATGGCGCACTTCCAACTTCGAAAGCTCGAGGCGATCGAAGACCCGGGTGTCGAGTCGAGCACCACAGCTCAGTTTTATCGAAGTCGAACGTTTGCAGACGAAGATAACCCACCCACTCCGGTATCTCGTCTGTATGCTGATGATGCGTTGTCAAGTGGCCATGAAGGAAAGCCTGGGGTCGGTATCAAGAGTCAGCGCCAGGTCTTCACAGTCGTCGACGAAGTCAAGAAACCGAGACCAAGACCACGACGCTCACGAATTTTAACCCTCCGACGGCTCTATCGCCATCTTCGGCGGGTGAAGCGCAGCATACGGAGATTTCAACGGTCACTCTTGTCGCCTTGGGTCCCGACAAGCTTGGCGTTCAAACTGCGGGGTCTAGTGCTTGCGCTTGTATTTGCTGCTCAGCTAGTTTACCTGCCGCTGATTCCCGCATACTATTCCTACCACGAGCCTGTGATATCACTCGTCAACAGAACCTTCGAGGCGCTCTTCTTGCTCGACGTGCTGCTCAAGTTCAATACGAGTTTCTATGACAAAGAGAGTCTCTCACTGGTAACGTCTCGACGACGAATCGCCCAACGCTACATCCGCGGATGGCTGTTTCTAGACTTGCTGTCAGCGGTCCCAGTCGACCTCATTCTCCATCTCGGAAAATCTGCTCAAGCTGACAACCCGCGGCAGCGACACATTCACACGATCTTTCACGTGCTACTCCGTCTACCGAGACTGGTCCACATCTGGCTTCTACTTGGTCGCTTCGTTTGGGTCAGTCGCAAGTTCCGCGTCGGCAAAGAGCTCTTCACGTGGCTTCTTTACTCTCGTTACTCGCACCTCGTGCGCATTGCTCGAATGATCCTTCTAGTCGTGCTCACAGCACACTACATCGCCTGCGGATGGCACCTCGTCACAGGAGACGACCCCAATGCTCCCAACGCTGTACCTCCAGGATCCTCCGTCTGGGACCAGTACGTGTCGGATCTGTACTACGCCGTGCTACTGATCCAGGGCCAGGGCGTTTCAAGCGGTGGCACGACAAGTCAGAACTTGTTCTCCGTGGTGGCGGTGCTAGTAGGGTCGATCGTGCTGGCGATCGTGTTCGGCAACGTGGCGATGCTGGTGGCCAACTTCAACGCGAACTCGACGAGTCACCAGCGCAAGATGGAGGCGGTGTTCGCGACGATGAACAAGCTGCGGCTGCCGCAGGACCTGCGTGACCGCATCCACCAGTACTACGAGTACGTGTGGCACGAGTACGAGTCGTTGGACGGAGACGTGGTCAAGTTTTCGAAGGAGCTGACGCACACGTTGGCCCTGGAGGTGGGTTTGTATCGTCACATGGATCTGGTGATGAACGTTCCATTTTGGCGTGGTTGTTCTCCGGACTTTGTGAAGCAGTTGGTGTTGAGTTTATCTGTGCGCGTGTATCTTCCTGACGACTATGTGGTTCGTGCGGGTGAGGTTGGGACGGAGATGTATTTAGTCAATTGCGGGACGTGCGAATTTGTGGGTGCGGAATTCATCGAAGCGCACCGGTCAACGATACCAGCATCTACCAAATTGACTTTCCAAGGGAACCCCCTGGATGAAACGGACCAGCCAATGACAAGTCGCACTTTGTCAAAGCTGAACTCCCGTATGTCGACGTATCGATGCGCGGATCATGACGAAAGTAATTGGCAGAGTCGTCGTCTCAGTCGAAAATCAAGTCAAAGATCATCAATCTCGTCGATCTCATCCCCTTGCGGAGAACCTGCACCAAGATCGGATCGTTTCATTACGAAAGGTTGTAACGGGACTGCGAGAGGAGCATCAGCTGATTCGGAAACGTCGCCTCCATTCCACGAGAAAATTCGAAACAAGAGACATCGGTTGCGAAAAGGTGATTCGGTTGGAGAAATGGCTTTACTTCTAAACTACCGCCGTTCTGCCACTATACGCGCTGCGAGCTACGTCGAAATGTGTGTCCTGAGTCGCGATCGCTTCCAGCAACTTCTTTCGCGGTATGTCGATGACCGACACACAGTTCTGCGAGGCATCTTGAGCGCTAGTATAGACAACGCTGAGCTTTCTCTGAATTGGAGAGAGATGTGTGAACGATTTGGCTCAACGCAAAGAGAGGTCATGCGAGACACGATCAATGAAGATGCCTCTAAAGATGACATCGTTGAGTTTCTACTGGACCGGATCACTCACGGAACCCAAGACCCGTCGATCGTGTATGGATTTCAGGAAAGCCGGTCTCACGTCACTGAGACATATCAAACTCGTGAACGAGATCAAATTTTACAACATCGTAGTAGCCGCTCATATCCTGGCATCGCGCTGGAAAAAGTGAAAGAAGTAGACGCAATGCCATCTACACGAACCGAAGAAGGATCAGTTGAAGAATCCCCAGAGGACGCAATCGCTGTTGTCACAGTGAAAGAGATACCTAGACCTCATGGAGTATTCGCGCCCGAGCAAGCTATCGCTACTTGTGAGCAGTGGAGATCTCTCGAAGCGGATGTTGAGCGCCTCGACAGTCGCTTACAGAGTGTGGAGACTGCACAGGTCCAGGTGATCGCAATGCTCCAGGACATTAAGACTCATCTGACTTTCCTCGAAGCACACTTTAGCCAGTCAGCCGCAGTCGCTGATAAGCCATCAGTGCATACACGCTCGTCTAAGCTAGGTTCACCAGGTGGTACATTCCAAGATGACCTTCAATCGGAGGCGAAACCTCCAAAGAGTGCTTCGATGCCGAGGCTGACACAGATCCACCAACCGCTCAACCGCCGCAGTTCTGGTCCGTCGTCTGGTCCGTCAGCGACCAGACTAGCTGACGAGCTGTGGTGTACCCAGACAAATGCATCTCGGCGATTCCGATAACCAGAACGCCACGCCAACATTTTACCGATGATATCTTTCTTGTGCCCCTGCTTCTTTGACTGAGGCGTTACGTTCAGAGAATGTCGCTGCATGAGTTTACGGGGATTAGAAAACGAACCGGCAACTTGTTCGTAACTGAGTGACAACTGAACCTGAGTTGAACACTAAGGTCTTTGATGTATTGACGGCTGACTGGAGTTGAGAGGATGGAAGCTCTGGAAGAAATGTAGAAAACGTCTGGAAGAGCTCTACCACGAGACAATCTGAGAAATATTCTTCGAGAGCAGCAAAAGAGATGTCGCGCAAGGCGAAGGAAGAAGCCGCGCAGAGTGACGACGAGCGCCTTTATGGAGAGGCAAAACGTCGATATAAAGCAGCAGGAAGAAATCTGGACAACGCGAGGAAGAGCCGGAGGGTTGGGAAGAGAAGCATGGCGACGACCATGTCAAGTATCGCGAGTTATATCGACGGATGTAGGATGCGGATCAACGACTGCAGAATGCGCACGAATGATTCGAGTACGCTTATGTGAAGGTCGAGAAAAGAATCTTTTGATTCTGGTCGCGAACGACACCGAAGGAGATGCGGATCACAAACGCAAGGGCGTTGAAACACACTCGGGCGTGAAAAAACATCGCCATGATCCTGAGAGTGCATTCACCGCCGCGAAACGATTGATGAGCGCGATTCACGACTGCAACACAGACAACATTTTTGACATTGAGTCGATTGTGAAGCTGCCATTTCCGTCGTAATTGACCCCCGCCGAGTCGTTTTCAACTCAACGAAGGTGGTTTCAAGTACCGGTACTTCGAAGTATTGCTCAAGAATCCAATCGAGTCCGAGGGCGGCTATACGCCATTGGTCTTTGACATTCCCGATTATCGAACCTTGCTGGGTTACGAAGGCGCTGTTGAGGTGATTATGAAGAGAAATATTCTGCTCAATATGCCAGAACTTGGTGGCCAACTCGACTTGATCGCAGATGTCCGCGCATTCATGCGGAATCACAGTGTGATTCTTGTAACCGATCAACGGAACTCCGTTGATGATGGAAATGAAGCGTGTGCAGTGTATGCGAGTAAGAGAACGGTTGGGATCAAGTTTCGGCTCTTTTGCTTGTCTCAGAATTCAGGGCATGCCAATGAATTCTAGTACGTGGCGTGGGTTACACAACCAAACCAGTGATGATACAACCTGTACTATGGGGGTTCGAAGGACAAAGAGTGTTTGGCATCTGGCTCGAGCACCATCCCGATATTTTCACCGAGCATGCAGATGAACTGGCACTCTTGACGGGCAGAGTCCCGCTGTTCCTGAATGTCTTCAAGCGCCTGTATCAAGACGGAGATTCCTGGGAGAATGCTGTGCGGCGTGTCCAACAAGACAGGATCGTGGAAGATATCTTCGCGATGCTCCAACGAACATTGATGCGGACCAGGTGTGGAAGGTATATACGCTGTCGCTCGAAATGTCATCCAATGTGGATTTTCGTTTCTTCTACAAAGATCGTGAGCGAGGGCTCTGCGTCACGGCCGAAATTGTGCTGCGATTGGCCTATCGCGCTTCTGCGAGTGATGCTTTGTTAGGGTGATGGCCAGGCCGTGTGTGGCGTGTGTTCAATGTCTTCGTTCGTAGCTTTCAGGTAGAAGGCCAAGGTCTATCAGCAAGGTGTGGTTGGCAAGTATCCTCGGCCAAACGGGTGGAGCATCAAGAGACAGCCTTTGAAACCGACGACTGAAAGCGAAACGCTGGGATCGGCGATTAAGGAACGAAAAAGCCAGTCGCGTTGGATTCTCTTGGACCCACAAATCGTCTATTATCCAGGCGTCGACATGATTCTTGTCACGGATATGACGCTTGTTGGCATCAGCGTGACCATTGGCGAGAAACATTCACCGTTGGCTCCAGTTTTTACTTAAAGAAAAACTTGCAGTATCACACAAGGTTTGGTTGTGGCCCCTGATAACTTTGTTCATGACGAAGACAACGTGGAAACAGCGTTCTTGGGAGATATATACCCTGAATCATGGCAAGCCATCAAGGGTAGAGCCAACGGATCACCGATTGGAGAATCGCGTTGTGCATGCAAGAATGGTTGTGGTACGACAAGGTGCGGTTGTCGACGGCGTGGTAAGCTGTTGCAAGTGCAGTGCGTGCGATGCCAGAAGCAGCCAAACAGTCGACACTCGAAAAGTAGTTCTTCTTACTTCGCCGACCCATTTCGCACAACAGATGAGATTCCTAATACATAGCTACGGGCAGTACAACGACCGACGAGAGCGAGTTTATTGTATCGTTGTAAGGGAGTGATCGACTCCAGAAGTCTTCTGAGACGAGTAGATGGGCCAGTAAACCGCTGCACCACACGTCAGCCATAACAGTAGCTTCGACTTCACGCTAAGATGCCGATTAGCTAGTAGCAGAGAGTCGTGCCAATGTTTCGCTTCTTCACGTTAGCACTCCTCGTCAATATGCCTTAAGCATCCCCTTGTTGGACATGATATACAACTTGTGTATCCTTGTTGGGGAGGACTTATAAGGTGTCAACTCTACTTTTCCTACATATCTAGCAATCTCTACAGGCTCGCGAACCGCGAGCGTCAGTGGCTCCTATTGCGAAGGCGGGAACTTGCTCGGCGAGAGCGATCTGTCGCCTGCCTCGATCTGAAACTCGACAAGGGTCGTTGTCGCGAGGTAAGGAGTATCCTTGTCGTCAACATACCACGGTGCGCACCTCCGTGCCGTGCCGCTGTTGTAGTGGTCCCGTAGCTGCTGCTCAATGAGTTCGTAGAGCTTCAGCTCGCGGCGCGAGTGCTCGAGCGTCAGCATGATCTGCTCGAGGTCGACATAGCACCACCGGACGCACTGAAAGAGCCCGCGGATCTGGTCCATTGTGAAGTGGATGGTACCATAGTCGGAGAGACAGAGCCTGCTCACGGCGATCGCGAGCGTCGTCTCGCCGTCGGGAACTCGAAGGCGATCACTCTGCAGTACTGGGATCAACGTGTCTACTGGAAGCTCTCGCATACGATTGATGGTCACTTCAAATCGCAGCTCGCGCGATGCGTCGAGCGGCACCAGGTAAAAGAGCGTGCTCACCAGCAGGAAATGGTACAAATTGCACAGCTTGTGGCCCCAGACGAAAAACTGGCCGGTGAAGTGGGCCGTCATGACTTCAAACGAGTCTTCACTGCTGTGGGAGTCGCCCAGCGGTGGTGCCGTCCTCACTAGCGCCGTGGGCTCGCCAGAGCCTTCAGTGTAGCTGCTCTGTGGGGTCGGGTTGTCCATGGACGATTCCGGTTCCTGAGTCTTCTCTTCAGACTCGGGCTCGGGCAGCATCAGCATCGCCCGTGGAGACGGAGCTGCGAGCAGCACTTGCCACTTGCCGAACTTGTCTTGCGAGTGCGAGTATCGGATGGAGATGTCCTCCTGGAGAAGTGGTCCCTCTGGAGAACACTTGTACACGAGCGTGAGGTTGCCTCGAATGCAGAACGTCGGTTCGACTCCGGGTCGAAAGTATAGCATTTCGGTCTCGTTCGTGTTGTCAGCCGGCGTGCCAGTGCGAACTACTCGCCAGCAAATGAGCGGGTTGCGGCTCGGCTCGAACCGCACCTGGAAGCTGAACGCGCCAAACGAGAACAGCGTCGTTGGGCGAACGTAGGCGTCGAGACCGGTGACCTCGATGTCGTCGATCCGCGTCACCGGATCCCACACGACAAACTGGTGGTGAAAGTCCAGCAAACTCATGGGCTGTCGAACCGAGTCCGGGTGGGACAACCCCGCCAGTGGGCCTGCAAAGCGCCGCCCGTAGCTCCAGAAGAGCCACAGCTCCACTGTAAACGCGAGCCGTTTCCAGGTGTCTGTTCGTCGCAGTTTGTTGACCATGGCCACCAGGACTCGGCTGAGGATGTCGGCGTCTTCGATGGCTGCGAGGCGGTGGAGAGGCATGTGGTCCATGGCCGCGCAGTATTCGCTCGATGAGAGCTTGGTCAAGCGGCCGATCAAGTAGTCAATGATGATGGTCTTCTTGTCTTCGGATCGCAAATTGGTGCAGCAAAGCAGCACGTCCATCCACTGGCTCACGGACGAGATGGACTTGGCGCGCACGACGAGCGCTGCGTAGAGCAACCGATCCTCCATGCAGAACCATTTGCAGAGGCTCGTGACGGTCGCCGCGTTGCCTTCGTTCACGCCACAAGTCTTGCCCGAATAGAGGAACTCAATGAACGCGGCGACTGCATCGGCACTCGCGCCGATCAGTTCCACTGCCAGCACGTTCGGCGCGAGCTTGGTCGGAGACGACAACGGGGAGCGCTCGGACGACCTCGAGCTCAACGACGGGCTCGACTCGTTGGGGCCCTGGCTTTGTTTGGTCACCGGAGCAAACGGCATCTTGGGCGCAAGTGCGACTCGCGACTGCGCGAGGGCTCGGCAGCTCGGGGAGGTGTCGTAGTTCTCCTTGCCAGGGCTGAAGTCTTCCTGCGAGCGAGGCCGCGGCTCTTCTCGACTCGCGTCGTCGGTCTTTTGGTGCGCGAGGCAGCACACTTTCGGGAAGCGCGAGGACCGCACAGAAGAGGCCGGCGCCGTCGCGCGGTCCGAGAGCTGCTGCCGCGGGTACACGGGGCAGCGTCCGTACCGTTGCGGCGGCGACGCGCCACTCCCGCTGCCATACCGCGGCGTCGCTACGGGGTCTCGCTGGCGCAGTACAAACTTGGCGTTCCTCGACTCGACGGTGTCCTCGTCCTCGGTCGCGGCGCCGCCAGTCACGACGGTCGACGGCAGCAATTGCGTCTCGTCGTCTTCCTCGCCGGCGCCGCCCGCGAGCAGTCCGATCGCGTTCTGCTTTCTCAGTCGCAGTAGAAACCCGTGGAGGATGCGGCATTTCTGGCGCAGCAGGCGCTCGTGGACCGCGAACGCGCAGTCGTGGACGTGGAGCACGACGTCGGCGCCGCGCGGCGCGCGCTTCTGCTTCTGCTTCTTCTTCGAGGCCTTGGCGCCGCTGCTCTCGGTCACCCCGCTGCTCTCGGTCGTGCCGCTGCTGTTGAGCGTGCTCGCAAAGCTCTCGCCGCTCGCGGGCGTCTCGTTGCTGTCGGCCGAGCGGTGCTGCGATGGATGCGATTGATGCGATGGATGAGATGATGGCTGTGATGATGGCTGCGACGACGACGACTTGTCGAGCGAGGCCCACGTCTCGTCACGCGTCGCCACGGGCGCCCAGCGCGCGGCGAGCGGCGCCGAGCGCACGACGAGCGCCATGGCCAGCGGATCCGCGAGTGTCGGCGGGCGCGAGCGTTGCGCCCAAGTGCAAGAAACTCATTCTCGGAGGAAAAAGAGGCCCCCAACGGAGCTGCTCCCAACTTCTCAAGCGGGCTCGAGCTCATTTGTTTATTACGAAAACAGACTGTCATCTACAATATCTACACCATATATAGCCACGCTTCACACAGCAATGCATCGAGAACGTGCACTGGGTACCGCTTGAAATTACAAACCTAGCCCCCTACAGGTCCGGTCCGTGGTGAGTGTTGCTCCTTTGGTCCTGAGAGTGAAGGTCTCTTTTCCCCAGTGATCAGACCCAGATGCTCATCTGGAACGTTCCACAATGTAGACATGTCCCACATGGAGATCTGGGCCGCGTAGCTCCCCGCGCGTGTGACGGCCTCTCTCAAAATCAATGGCCTTGCCGCAGTCCCACGAGAGAGAGAAGGTTCGAGAGCGAACCGCGGTCTCCACGGCGCGCGATGGAGTCGCACGAGTTGATGAGCGCGGTCCCGGTCCCGCTGGCCGCTGAACCGCATCTTGAAGTCGCCAAGGCGGCGGCAGCGGCGGCGACAACAGGCGGCGGCGACGACGACGAGGCGAGCGCGCCCGCGAGCGACGCGCATGCGCATGCGCCGCCGACGCACGAGACCGAGACCGGCGGCGGCGACGACGACGAGGACGACGAGGCGCGCCGCCGCGGACGCCTGCGCGTCAACGACAAGGGCGAGCCGACCATGATGCTCCCGAGCTTCATCTGGGACTACTTTGTCAAGGAGGCCAATGGCAAGTACGTCGTCTGCACGCTCTGCCCCTCGAACGTCACGCGCTTTGCCTACTCGGGCGGCACGAGCACCATGAACCGCCACTTGCGCAAAAAGCACCACAAGTACGCGCCCGGCAAGACCGCGGCCGACTACGAGTTCCCGCGCGCCGCCAAGCGCAGCGCGACCGTGAACGCGGCGGCGACCACGGTCGGAGGGGTCTCCACGGCTGCCGCGGTGGTGGGGCCGCCGGGCGCGTCGGCGGCGGCAGCAGTCGTGGCCGCGTCGACGGCCAGCACGCCCACCGCAGCGGTCGTCGCGGGCAGCCTTAGTGCGATCTCCATGTCGCCGGCCGTGAGCAGCCAGACGGCCGTGCCGCAGGACGCAGCGGTGCTTGGACCGCTCTCGCCCAGCGACGCGACGCGCCGCCAGCTCATCGATCTGCGCAACGCCCGGCGCCGCGCCACAACCACCAAGCGCCGCAAGATCCTCCACGGCATGCTCGACGCCGACCAGTACGCGGCCGCCGTAGCAGGGACGACGACGCCCACGGCGATCCAGCAGACGCCCACGACCGAGTTCGATCCGTCGGCGTTCGTGACGCTGCACACGCCGAGCGCCGTGGGCGTCGCGGGCGGACTCCAGTTCCCGCCGGGTTTCGAGCTCACGGACACGGGCGTCCTCGACGCAGCCGCAATCACGGCGGCAGCGAATGGCACGGGCGACGTGCGGCTCTTTGACTACGCGACGACCTCGCTCCTCTCTGGCGCCGTCGCCAACTCGCTGCTCGCAAACGCCAACACGGCTGCGATGACGCCTCTGTTCGCACCGCGAGCTGGGTCGGTGGCAGCCGCGCGACGCAACCCCCAGCAGCACAAGCTGCTGACGCACCGGCTATTGAAATACCTCATCGCACAGTACGAGCCCTTGGATGTGTCGCGCATGGGCGCCGAGCTCGGTGCTCTAGTGAGCGGAATCGACTACCCAGGCCACAACAACGCCAAGTTCCTGCCGTCCGAGGAAACGCTCAAGCTCGCGCTCGCGAACTTGTACTACTCGCAGCGCGAGATGCTCAAGGAAGTGATCGCTGAAGTCGACGTGCTGAGCTTGTCGCTCAACAACTGGAAGTCGGTCTTTGGACAGAACGTGCTCACGGTGAGCGGCCACTGGATCTCGCAAGGGTTCAGTCGCCGAGACTGCGTGCTTGAAGTGTACGTGCTGCCGTTGGACGAGAGCGTCAACACCATCGCGCTGCTTCGCGACGTCATGGACAAGTGGGACATCCCGCCCAACAAAGTCGCTGCGCTCACCATGCTCAAGAACGGCAAGGAAGAAAAGGCCATCCACGAAGAATACCCGGGTCTCACGGTCGTCAACTGTTTCGTGAGCGTGCTGGACAATGCAGTCTCTGCTGGATTGATGAAGTGCGCCCCACTGATTCGACGCTGCCGCAACTACGTGTCGTACTTTATTCAGAACCCGAGCGAGTACCAGATCTTTCTGTCGCTGCAGCGCAAAGTCGCCGAGGCAAACCTGGGGCTCGGAGATACAAGCACCGAAGGTACCGATGCTGGAGGCGAAGTTACAGCCGACGACAAGACCAGTGACAGCCAGAGCGAATCGCCCAAGCTTTCACCGCACGGTACGACGAGTAGTAGCGCCACGAACGTATCAGTTGGGTCCACGACGACGTCGAGCCTTCCTCTTCCAGCGCTTTCAGTGATCTGCGACTTTGAAGATCGGTGGAACTCGACGAGTGAGATGATCTGCCGGATCGTCGAGCTCGAGCAAATGCTCGTGCTCTACAAGAGTAATCTCGAGAGCGACACGAACCCGAACCGGCGCCCCATGCAGCTTCGCTTCGTGTGCTGCGAGTTGTCCGCGGACGAGTGGGCCAACTTGAAAGAACTCGCTCGGTTACTGGAACCGATCGAAGGTGTTGTCCACGTTGCGACCAACTGTGAATACCCAGGGCTGTCCATTATTCTTCCTCTCATCCACAGCATCCAAAAGCATCTCGAGCACGCCGAGCTCTGGATCGAGACGTCGCTCGTGTCAGCCGTTCGGAACGCGATCTCGACAGCGCTCGCAGCTGCGCAGCCGCTGTGCTCGTGTGGTGCCATGCCTCCGACGTCGCCCTACCTCTCGTGTCTGCTCGACCCACGATTCAAAATGCTTCCGTTTCTTGAGCAGAGCGAGCGCGACCAGCTAATGGAGATGCTCAAAGTGCTCCACGCTGAGCTCGTCGAGAGTGCTGGTGGTATTGACAAGGAGAATGGCTCAGAGCTTGACAAAAAAGCAAAGGCAGCGGCAGCGGCTGCAGCTCTGCTTGGGCATCCCGTCGGGGCCAAGAAAGGCGGTATCTTAAACTCGTTTTTCCCTGTCCAAGAAACGCAAGATCCAGGCAGCGAGCACGACAAGACCAAGGCCCACGTTCAGCTCTACATGGATTCGCCATCGCTGCCCCCCACGGATGACCGTGAGAACGATCCGCTGGACTGGTGGAGTCGATACGTACGCTCCTTCCCATGGCTCGCCAAGCTCGCGAAGAAATATTTGTGCATGAGCGCGGTCTCGGTGCCGTTCTACGAAGCGTTTACGAACTACGGCCAGCTCATGCGAGAGAAGAAAGCCCGTTTGGACATCGAGGTCGCCGCGCAAATCCTCTTCTGTCGAAGCGTGTCGCGCATCCCCGAGATGGAGCGCATGAACGTGTAGCTTGCTCTTTCGATGGGATGAAATGATTATAAATGATTGAGATTTACCACTAGAGTCTCCCACTACACGAAGAATGGTTCGAGTCCACCGACGCCTCCGAGTCCAGTTTGATTTGGAATGGAAATGCACAGTGGCTAGCGCACGCAACGCAAGGTCTTCCTGAGGTAAAGAGCGTACGCTCCACCACACGCTGCGCCGCACAAATTGCCGAGATGCTGCGATCGGTTGCCAAGGCGATCGCTCAGAATGCGAAGACAACCCGGTGCGAGGAACACGGACGCGACGACCCACATGGGCAGTCCCAGGAACACGGTGGCTCTCGGGAAGAGCACGAGGCTCATGGCCGCGATGGCATTTGCAGCAGCCACGCCCCCGACGATCACGTGGAATTCGCCACGTCGATTGAGATCTTGCACGGCGACCAGCGACGACACGGCGCCACAAGTGCCGTACACGCAGAGGAACGAGGCGCTGCCCAAATGGAGAGCGAGTCGACGCCCGAGCACTAACACGGCGCCGATGCTCGCGACGGTCGAGGTGAACTCTTGCTGGATGAGCGTCGACGTGAGCAGCGTGTAGTAGCGACCGCCCATGAGGTGCACCGGCGAAGTTACGAAGTGGGCGCCCACAAAGCCTAGCTTCCTCAGATTGCTTCGGGACTCGTGGCGGGCAGAGAGGACTGCAGCGGCGATGGCGCCGGCCAGCACGTTCACTGCCACGTCGGCCGACGTGATCGGGGTCTCTCCAGGCAGTGGCGAGCGGCCGAGCGAGCTGGAGGCTCTCGGGTGCGAGGCACGTGGTCGTGGGCCGAGGCTTGGTGGACGTGCTCGGAGAAGGGGCGAGCGGAGTCGACCGAGTGTCGCGACGAAGACCATCGAGCTGCAGTGTCTTGTTTGTCTCCGGTGAGAGGAAGAAGAAGAAGTGAGTCAGAGAGCAAATGCGAGGCTGAGAGCAAAGACCTGCGTGAAGTGACCCCGAGTCGCCCATCTCCGACGCGTCCCACGTAGCGTTCGGTTTTTTCACGCGATCGATGAGCTCATGGAAGAAGGAGATGGACAGATTGGTATCGAAATGGGACCGAGGAAATGCGAGACTCGGAGAGTTGTGTGGAGGGAGCAAGAGAATGGAAAGTGAAGTATGTGAATACCGACACAGCTGAGAGCATCTTCGTCTCCTGTGCGAATCGAGACGCTCTATGTGTGGAGAAGGTCTCCGGTATTGTGCATTCGCTGATGTGATCAAAAGGGGATGGGCATGGAGAGCGTGGATGACGATAGAGGACAGCTCGTAACGTTCAACGTTGCGAGCTGTCCTCAATCGTCACACGTTGGAGTGTTTATATAAATTATTAATATTATTATCATAAATTTTTAATATTTAATTATATATCCCTTAAATTATATATTTTATATTTAATGATTTGAAGGATTAAATGTAAACTAAAAATAGCTAAATCCACTAAAAACACGCCAACCTGTATACTAACAGCCGACATGAGCCAAGCCTATGACCGCCTCAATCACCAATGGTAGCGAGAATCAGCGGCAAACAAGTTCGTTTGTTGCATGCTCCTCACTGATAACCCAAGACTATGCCAACTGCCTCGCAGGCTGACCGTGTCGACTGTCTTCGTCGTCTCCACTTGCCATCTTCGACACGTGGGTTGGGTTCTTCCCACGTGAGAATGCCAACAGCATTTGCTGGAAACCGCTCGGCTTCTTCGTCAGCTTCTCGAGCTTCTTCTGCTGTAACGCGAGCTTCTTATGTATTTTTTCCAAGCCATGCACGGTGACGGAATGCAACAATGTTGTGGCAACATGCAAAGTGAGCTTGGCGTGAGGTCACTTGGCAAGATCTCGAGACCCAGTTTTCCGTGAAGCGGGTGATGCGGAACGCGCGACCACGAAGACACCAGTGTCCGTGGTGCCGTCAGTTGAACCGGAGTCGCGGTCGCCGTCGTGACCACCCGGAGAAGGTGGAAATCCGCCAGGACATCCATCGGTAGCGGAGTCGGTTATATCCCCTGCTGTTTGGTGGCGATGCTAACGCTACTTTAGTGCAGATTGGGTCAATCCATAACTCTCGCTGTCCGCCTCTGGCGAGCCCGAAGATGTTTTCCAATACCTCAGACGGCATCTTCGCCGTAGCTGAATCCTCCTGAGTGGTGTGGATCACACTCAGAAAAGCCAGGCGGCGCTTGCTTTGAACAACGCGATGGCGAGCGTCTCGAATGCCTTCGTTTGGCTCTAGCCCCAAAAGTAAGTACTAGAAACACAAGGCTTCGTCGAAGACCTTCAACTCGGCTCTATCTGCGACCCCAAAGCTGTCACACCAGTGAAAGTATCGAAGCGACGTACTTTCGCGCAAGAGGCTGCAAACGCTGTCCCTGCTCCCATCAACACTATCGACAAGCCGCAGTGCTCCAAGTTATCGAAAAGCTGTCTCGAGTGCTCGTTTGCTCGGTCGTTGGAACGATCTCGCTCCTGTTTCGACCTCAGATCTTCTGTACGACTCTCGACATGTAGATGGCGCGATGCAGAGCTCTTTCAAGCGCGGGAGGCCGTCCACATCATCATGCGACCAAACCGAGCCGTCATGTCGAACGCGTAGTATTCGTAGCCGCGGACAAGAGAGGAGAACGCCTCGTAACGTCTGCTCGTCCAAATACCCGCAAGACATGATGTCCAAGTACGTGATCTTTGCTCCCACGAGACAAACAAAATCAAGTGCCGTAGAGACTTCCTCCGGCCTCGCGTACTCAAAGTTAATCGTGAGAGACTCGAGCTCTGGGCCGTTCGCATCGCACACTTCGATACCACAAATCTCCCACGAGTGGACCCAACCAAGTCCGACACCCGGCACAATCAAGCGAACCCAGTCGCCAGGAACAACGGTGCTATCGTCACTGAGTATTGTATCGTCACAAATTGTAACGTCTGAGCCGTGTTCAAGTCGCACCAACACAGAGGCCGAGTCGCTTGCATCCTCTCGCACGAGTGCTCCGCCACGAAGTCGAGCCGTAGAGTATGTCGTCGATTTGATGCCGTCAGCAGCGTGAAGATTGTTGCCGATAGACATGAGTCGCATAGCCGAGACGCAGTCTTGTGTGATCCCGTCCAAGGAGATTCGCAGGTGTCTCCACGAAGACGTTTTGGCCGATGGATGAAACACTGCATACCCAAGCCACGCCCAATCCGCTCGTGAGAATGGCGGATAAGGCACAAGCTGATATCGTGGTCCGGAGACTCTGTACCCAACAAGTCGCGGAGGTGGTGATGTCAGAGATATTGTCTTCACGTGCATTGCATGGGGAAGAGCCGAACACGCGGATTCTAATACTCGGTCACCAAGAAGGTCGCGAGTCAAGCTGATCTCGGAGTAATGCTTCTGTTCGACTGTGGACGGCTGGATCCCCATCAGAACGCGAACATCCGTGGCCGCTGGCAGTGAGTCTTCGGGCAACGGTACTCTGATGGTATTCGAGATCTCCGCGATCGCCTCAAACCGGGGCCAGCACGCGCCAATATCTCCCTCGTATGGAGGAGGACATGTCTTTGGTATCGCACGGATGTCATCGAGTTCGCTCTCAGAAACGCTGAAGAAAGGGACGGAGTTTCTTGAAGATCGCCTTCAACTTCGCGTCATCAGTGCTGTTTCTCACCCAAGGATATGCCCCGCACATCATTTTGGATATCAATTGACTGCGGAAGCGGACCCGTGGGAATTCGCACCCTGGCAAGTCGAAGAATCGGATTGCGTCGGTGATTTCAACAACGGATTCGATGGGGCGGTCTGCATACATCGGATAATGCTTGGGCTCGCGGAGTAACTCCGCGAAGACGCGCTTCCAGAAGCGAGGGTTCTCGCGACCACTGTACCCTTCGCTACAAGACAGCCAAAACCACGCCACCGTCGCAAACCGACCCGAGTCTGCTGTAGAAACTGTATTGAGTCCAGAGCACGTAAAGTTGACCCATGCGTAACTCTCGATAGTTTTGTTGTCGGGGTCGGCGTCAGTTTCGAGCCGCACAGGAACATCCCACGGACTCTCGCACTCAAGACTCGAGCTCCACGCCATTGCGATCGTCCACGCTGCTCTCTCCGTGAGAACCATCTCGTCGAAGACCAACCTCACTGAGGGTTCTTCTCTTCGAGTTCGGTGATCTTGCCCCCTTGCGAAGATGTTTGACTCGATGGGTAGCTTGAAAAGTGAGAGTGAACTCAGCTCAAAACTGTGGAGCTTCGCGTGGTGAGAGATATGAACGGCTTGACTAAGTACGATAAATCAGTATCTCACATTTGTCACTGCGATAGCTTGCGATGGGTTGCAGCTCTTCTCACGATGAGTTGGCCGAGACAGGTGCAGCGGTTTTCACGACTACGTGGAGCAAGAAACTCCACCCTCTCGGCGACTTTATCACTTTCCGCATGGAAGCTTCCGGACGATAAACAATGTTAGTCGCTACTGCTGACTCTCACGGCCTCTGTCACCGACCACCTCCGAGTCGCCTCGACGACCTAACTTGCAGTTTATTGGTCACTGAACAATATGCAGTTTCACAACATGCAAGTTCTTGGATCGCATCGAGTAGTTCACGAACGTTTGTCTGGGCTAATCTGATAGCGATCCATCGTGGAGTGCTGAAGCGAATCGTGTCATTTTAATCCGACAAACTCAGGGGCAGGGGGCTTCGTTGTGGTTGAAAAGTCCGTCTTTGTGTGGCTTGGAAAAATCGAGTGAGAGCTGCTCCATGCTCACGGTGGTTCCTCGATACATGACAATTTGGATAGCTTATTGAGAGGGCGAAGCAATCAATTGGACAATGGTACCAATACCCTATCTCCAATTTTCTTCTTCCAAGCCCAGGGCGGTGCGTGAACCCCGCGCATCTGCACGCAGAAGCCTGTCGACTTGGCGCATACTGGCACACACGAGTCTCTGTATGAGCTCAGCTTCTCGGCTCTACCAATCCGCAAGAACTTCAGCCCTCGCAACTCGGTGTACAAATTGATGAAGCGACGCAGCGTGCTTGAGGCGTGAGACTTGGTCGCTGTCAAAGGAGTTCGTTGTCGGAAACGGACAGAACGATCTTGGACGGATCTCCGAATAAGACGCATGAAGATATGAGCTCGGATTTTGAATGCATGAAACGCTGTGCCGACCGAGCTCCATGGCTTCAGGGCACTGACGGTACTGTCGGGTCTGTAAATGGTCTGCGTGGCTGATTCTTCTTGTGACAGGGAGAAATCGGAGAAGGGAGAGAAAGAAGCCTCGATCTTTCCGAGTCCTCTCTCGCTCGCTCTCTCTCTCTCCGGCCGAAGCTCATTTCTCGAATCGACTCGACTCATGGAGAGCGTGGTGCAGGTCGACATGGCAGGCGATCGGCCGGGGGCGATTTCGTCGCTGGACGTCGCGCTGCTGAGCGAGTGGAACGATCTCTACCGATCCCACGTCCACATCCACGCGAGCGCCAATGTCGAGATTGCGTTCGGCATCATCAACCGCCTCCCTACCGATCTGGAGGCGTGGCAGAAGCGAGCGAAAGCTCGCCACGAGCAAGTGAAGAAGCTGATCGAGCGCTGCAAGAGCGCCATCCACCAGAACCAGCGGTGGCGTCTCGCCGTGCAACGCGGCGACGACGACGACGGAGGCATTGTGGCGTTGGACGAGAAGAAAGTGACGACTCGGTTCACTCTGGCGGACTTGCGGCAGCGCGAGTTGACGCTGACGACGCAGTTGGCCGTGGCGAGGAGTCTGGATGCGATCTATGGGGCGAGGTCGACGGGCTGGTTCCCGAGAGAGGCGTTCGTGGTGCCGACGGAGGTTGGGAGGAAGCAAGGGGCGTGAGGCAGCGAGAGAAGTCGCTCGACGTGTTCAAGACAAGAATTGAAGGTGTATTCCTTCGCACATCGGCGGGGCTCTCGAACGTAACCAAAGGAACTGTAATGGACAACGACTCGGGAGGTCAAAAGAATCTGTCGGTAGAGCGAACGCGAGACGATTTGAGAATGAGCTGCGTTTCTTGCGAGGTAGATGGGAAAGTGTGGCGGTTGGATTGTCCCTGTCGAAGAAAACTAAATTACTGCCCTTTTGGTTGTTCGATTTCGGCAGCTCGCTTTGGGGGACAACAGATCTATTGCGAAGCTTAACCTAAGGAATGCAACTGAGCGTGCTAATTGCACGCTCGCCCGGGAGTGGAGGGTGGGTCGTCGACGCTGCTAGAAGATGAAGATGCTTGGTGGCGCAGGAGAATCGAAAGTGAGGATGGGATGAGAACCGAGGCATCCCACGCTCGCAGCCAAAAGCTAAATTTCCGCGACCGGAAATAACCAGTGTGCACGCAAGGTGGAGAGAGTTTGAGAAAACTAACGAAGTAGGACTACGAAGTAGCGTGAGTAAGTGACAAAAACTGAACCTGAGGGAACTTACTCGCGAAATTGTACCTGGTGTGCTGCTGTGGTGGGAAAGAATCGGAGAAAAGGAAGATTGATGGACGTTGAGCGAGCAGAAGATCGAAGCTATTAGTTAAGTGAAATCATGGAGCAGGTAGACGTGGCAAGCGACAGGCCTGGGGGCATTCCGTCGTGCTTCTGAGCAAGTAGGACGGCCTGTACCGATTGGACGTCGAAATGGATGCCCGAACATTGCGAGCGAGGCAGATGCGAAGATTGTTGAGGATCGCATCTCTTAACGCCTGGGCTCAACTTTACAGAGAAGCCCTGGCGTCCCATTTCGTGACCAAGATAACTAGTTATCGCTTCTAGAATGCAGTCTGCGACTTCAAGGGCACTCGGCTCGCGCACGGAAGCACGACTGCGATGACGATCCGGCGGCAGAGAGAAAATCCTTCTCGCTGGGTTCAGGGCGAAACGAGAAAACGTTGAATGGGGATGAAAATGGAACGCGACGGCATCGAAAGCTCCCTCCCTCCCAAGAGGCATGACCCGAGTGTTCAACGAGCAGATAGATGGGTTTCTGGTACGTACGCCTTTGGATCTTCCGGCAGCACTGCCCCGCGCCATCCGCCCGAGCCCAACGCGCTCATTCGTCGATTTGCCTTCGCACGAACAAAGCACAAGACGCCATGGAAGTAGTGAGAGCCGCTCCAGACCGAAACACGGAAGACATCCGTCAAGCAAACACGGAAGACATGCAGCAAGCGGTTCAGGACCGAGCCCCCGCAGGCGTGAGTGTCGAAACTGACTGAGAATTCGCTCTCGCGCTGCTAACGTCTGCTTCAGTTCAGCGGCGTGCTCGAACGAGCCAGAGACGCTCGTAGTGCCGTCTCTGCTTTCCCTGGGCGTTGCTGCAGTGGGTGATGTCCCGATGGCTTCTGGTCATATGCTCTCCGTCGTGATCATGGTTTCTCTGGTCGTAGGCGCGTTTGAAGACTTGTTGATGCATGCCTTCAGCGCGCTCTTCCTTCGTCCATGGCTGTGTGAGCTCAAATGCTTTCGGACGCTTCGTTGGGGATGGCTAAGTCGCGTGCGCTTGCTCTTGTTATAGGGACGTTTCTCCTCCTCGGACTCTTTCTGACGGCCTTGGGCTTTCGCATCTACTGGGCAATTGTGAACCGCGCAGACGAGGAAAACTCCATCGCAAAAATCCTCGAAACTGCACTCACGAACGGCATCCAGTGGTGGATCTTCGTTGGAATTGCATTTCACTTTGGCAATCGCAATCGTCGAGCAGAAGACGCCGCGCCCGACGGCAATGCACATGCCGTCGCCACCCACGAACGTCCAGTTGAGCGCGCCTTTCGCCGAGGAGAAGAAGAGGAAAAGACCGCCCACGACGCGGCGTAAGCAGCGCTCATCGATAAAGCGACTTCACGCCTTTGAAAGTGACTTCGATCTCCATCTGCGATCCCCCATCTACACATTCAACGACAACCTCATCCACTCTCCCCAAAGCTTTTAACGTTGGCGTAAGCATAATCTCCAATTCACATCCGTAGCAGAATGCCGAGCACTTTCTTTTGTCAAGTCGTTGTTCATTACTGTCGGATCAATTCGGATAATTGCGTGAGCAAGTCCACCACCTGCCACGTCAACCAACACCAGGGTCTCCATCATTCGAGGCATGAAATTAGGATTCACAGAATAGAGACCTCACTTGCATCATCATTATCATCATCATTCGAGGCATGACGGCCCACGTGATGGCCGGAGAGAGGGCTCGGAAAGCTCTGCTGATTATCTGCTCTCTCAACATCCATCAATCTTCCTTTTCTCCGATTCTTTCCCACTACAGCAGCACACCAGGTACGATCTCGTGAGCTACTCCCCACACAAACTCATGCAATGGCCTCCACGGAGTATCTCGAGTTAGCCGGAACCTTCTGGGTGATGCTCAAGGGCCAAGTCAACCGCATCGGCAACAAGTGTGCGACGACTCCGCTGCCCATTGCCTCCAAGACTGTCGTCCTCTTGAACCAACAGCACGGAAACCACATCACCGTCTTATCCGGAGATCCCTCCACGATCGTGCTGTCCGCTTCCGACAGCGAGCTCGTCTGGCAGTGGCCAAGTCTCACGCCAGCCGACGCACAACAGTGGCGACTCCGCGCACTGCGTCGCTTCCTCGATTTGTACGCCGAGTTGCGAGAGCTCAAGCGACAACTCGCCGACAATCGCGGCCAACGATTCCAACAACTTCGTCAACGCACGGGAGACGACTCGCAGCAGTCCACAGCGCTGTCGCCAGCGTCGAGCTCGACGCTTGAGGACCTGGAGAACCGAGAAGCCGAGCTCATCCAAAGACTCGAAAGTGTGCGCCAAGTCGAGAGGCTTCTGCGTGCAGAGTGCGAGTCCGTGGTCGGCACTGCGTTGCTCGTGCTGGAGAGTGGCGAGCGCGCGCGCGTGGCGTTCATGCACCGCCAGATGTGGCGTCTTAAGGAGGTGGTGTACGTGGTTATGTGTGCTGAGAAGAAGCTTTTGAAGCAGACGAAGAAGCTCGAGAAGCAGGCGAAAAAGCTCGAGAAGAAGAAGAAAACGACGAGCACTTTCCAGCAGATACTCAACGCATTCACATTCTCACGTGGGAAGAATCCACGGGTCGAAGACGGCAAGTAGAGGATAGTTGAGAACGTTGAGGAAGTGCTCGCTCGTCCTCCCGGATGGTGGGGGTGCTTTACGTGCACTGTACTGGCTCCGTCAGATCCGTTTCACATATATTTTAGTTTTTCACCACACAGCTTTGACAGTGAGATCAACTAAAGCGCAATGTAAACATCCTCTGACAACGAGTCGTTCATCGTAACGTCTCATTCAAAGAGGCGAGCGCTCATGGAAAGATCTCATCGGTGAAATGTGGATCTGGCGTTCTCGTTATCGGAATCGCCGGGATGAAGTTATCTACGTACACCGCAGATCGTCAGCTAGTCTTGCTGCTGAAGGATCAGACGACGGACCAGAGGACGGACCAGAACAGCGGCAATTGGGACGTTAGGTGGGTTGAGCTCCGCTTGAAGGTAATCTTGAATTGTACAGCCTGGTGAACCTAGCTTAGATGAGGGTGTTTGCATTGCTACCGTTGATAGATTTCGCGATACTTGTCATTGTTGTCGCCATGCTCCAGCTCCCAATCCTCCAGCTTCTTCCTCGCTTTATCTAAATCTCTTCCTGCTACTTCATATCGACGTTTTGCATTTTCATAAAGGCGCTCCTCGTCAAGATGCGCGAGTACTTTCCCTTCGTCTCCTTGTACTGCATCTATTCTGCTGCGCTCGAACGAAATTTCTCGGATAGAGTTGAAGTAAATATAAGAAGCACGAACGTTCTCGGGACGTATCCGAGATGAGTTTGTTGCGAGGATGATCGGAAAGTTTGGCGGTTAAATCGTCGGTATTAACGAAACCCAAATGACTGCCCGGACGGATGTTGGTTGTTCGAGTGTGTTCTGTGCGCGCAAGTTGAAGAGGTTTTGAGAACACTGACGAAGTAGGAATACGAAGTAGCGTGAGTGAGTGGCGACTGAACATGATCTGCATGTGGACTGTTTTGACTGATGTACACATGGCCAAGATACTAGACCCGGAAGAACTCTGCATCCTCAAAACGTTTCTCTCGCGTTCGCTGCTTTTTACCTCCTGAGTCGTATTGTCCCTTGAGTTACGTTCGAGAGCCTCTACAACGTACAATCAGCACACACACGTTCTTTTTCTTGTCTTGAACACGTCGAGCGACTTCTCTCGCTGCTTCACGCCCCTTGCTTTCTCCAAACCTCCGTCGGCACCACGAACGCCTCTCTCGGGAACCAGCCCGTCGACCTCGCACCATAGATCGCATCCAGACTCCTCGCCACGGCCAACTGCGTCGTCAGCATCAACTCGCGCTGCCGCAAGTCCTCCAGAGTAAACCGAGTCTTCCTTTTCTTCTCGTCCAACGCCACAATGCCTCCGTCGTCGCCGTCGCCGCGTTCCACGGCGAGACGCCACCGCTGGTTCTGGTGGATGGCGCTCTTGCAGCGCTGGACCAACTTCTTCACTTGCTCGTGGCGAGCTTTCGCTCGCTTCTGCCACGCCTCCAGATCGGTAGGGAGGCGGTTGATGATGCCGAACGCAATCTCGACATTGGCGCTCGCGTGGATGTGGACGTGGGATCGGTAGAGATCGTTCCACTCGCTCAGCAGCGCGACGTCCAGCGACGAAATCGCCCCCGGCCGATCGCCTGCCATGTCGACCTGCACCACGCTCTCCATGAGCCGAGTCGAGTCGAGAAATGAGCTTCGGCCGGAGAGAGAGAGAGCGAGCGAGAGAGGACTCGGAAAGATCGAGGCTTCTTTCTCTCCCTTCTCCGATTTCTCCCTGTCACAAGAAGAATCAGCCACGCTGACTCAGCGTCGAAAGTTCCCATCTACGCCAACGCGTCGGTGCCAACAGCGCTGTCGGCGCCCTGGCGCCATGGAGCTCGACCGAGACGGCGCTCCATGTGCTCATACACTCCCATCCCATTGCGCTGCGTTGGTTCCGTTGGCGAGAAAGAAAACGAAAAAAAACGGCGAATATTACTGGTAAGTTACAAATGTACCCATGACTTACTGTAAAAAAAAACGCCGTGTTTCCCTTCAACGTCCGTCCCTGTCCCATTTCTCTCTCACTCTGGAATCTGCGCGCAAGAAGAGAGAGAGAGAGGCGCCATGCAGCACTCGCGACTGCACTTCGACGTGCTGGAGCTCCAGCAGTACTACCACCTGCCGCTGAAAGAGGTGCCTTTGGCCGATGGAGGGAGCGAGACGGAGAGACTGACGACGCAGGCCGCGCGCGAGCTCGGGATCTGCGAGGCCGCGCTCAAGCGCATCTGCCGACGCAACCACATCATGAAGTGGCCCTACCGCCAGGTGCAGTCGGTGCTCAAGCGCATTGAAGTCGAGGTCCACTTGCGGAAGCGCCGTCGCGAGGCGCGAGAAGGATCGGCGTTCCTGCTGCCGCATGAGATCGACCGCCGGCGCAAGCACGTGCACGACGACGACGGTATGCTCCGGCTCCATCAGTTGCACTTGGAGATGCAGGAGATCATCGAGAAGGCGCACGTCCCCGACGGAGAGCTGGAGAAGGACAAGATCGACGAGCCGTACGATTTGACGCGTGAATCCTCGCCCCCGTCGATCATCATGACCGACGCGATCGACGTAGACGCGAACGGCCGACCGCTGGATTTACTCGCGACGCTGTGCGCCACTGAGAGCTCGCGTCGAGGTGTCCAGGTACGTTGGTCGCGTTGGCGCGTAGCCCTGACTGATGTCCACCGCAGAAGCCCAAGCTCTCGGCGAGAGCGTCTTTACAGGACAAGCATGTTGAAGTGGCGTCGATGGAGATGGAGATCCACCGCTGCAAGATCAAGCAAGAACCCATCCCGTCCGTGTGACGATCGGACGAGCTTGACGACAATTGCGTGGCCTGTCGAAGGCAGAAAGCACCCATCGACCTCTAAGAATGAATGTGTGTTGGTGAGAAACAGAACCTGACTTGTTGGCGCCGCGCAAGCGTATGGAACAGGTTGCCGCTGGAACCTTTGAGAACGCATGCGTTGGGAGATGCGCGTTTCACGCCATCGTAGTCAACGGAGGAGTCCTCCGTTGGTCACTTTCTCATCTCAGAGCACTATCGATGGCCGGTTTATGCACGAGGCAGTCAACCTGAGTTCCAACAACAGCTTCGAGTTGGAGCCACAGGTTTGCCGTTCCCGTGGATCGCGTCGCCCTCCAACTCCTCTGGTCGACCTGCCAAATTGGCATAGAACGTTCCATATTCACACCCGGATCAAGGAAAGGGTCCGCCAGTTAAAAGAGACCGAGGACGATTCCGGAGACCTCCCGAGAACGAAAACCAAAAAAAAATCAAAAACTCTGAGTTGAGGCACTACTGCAAACCAAGGCACATATCCGCGCTCTACGCCCTACACCTGTAACATAAAACCACGCATATTCTACGAACGCCGCTTTCCTCAGACCATGATGGTGTCTTCGTTCTCCAGCATGCACAGCATCGGGAGGCGCGAGAACGTCATGGCCGCCGGCGTCATGCTCGCCCTCTCGGACTCGTCCTGCTCGAGCTTGAACGCGCAGAGCGCGAGCGACCGCAGAGCCTCGCACACGGCCTCGCGGTGCTCGCCGTCCGGCCCACGCTTGGACCGACGCAGCGGCACTAGCGGCACTAGCGGCGGCTGCGTTCGCATCGCGAGTGGCTTCTTGACTGGCCTCGGCGGCGCTGTGAGCTGTCGCTCCTGGTTCTCGCGGGTTTTGTTGGCGCGGTAGGGCCAGTTGAAGTGGCCGCGCTTGCAGATGCGCTTGAGCGTGATGACCGCGATGCCGAGTCGCTTGGCGGCCTCCTTCTGCGAGATGTGGAAGAACGGCTCGAGCTCTTGCTTGGTAAAGTGGTACTGCACGCGGCTCTTGCGGTGCTTGCGGCTCCTCGAAGGCTTGAAGCTCAGCGCGCGGCCGACGCGTTGAGCGCTGCGGGGCTTGTCGGCGCACTTGGTCTCTGCATGGAGAGGGCTCTGCACAATGAGGGCGATCGACATGTTGGGAGGGACTGTGGACGTGCGCGAGGGATCACAAATTGAGGAATGAGGCCTTTTGATTTTCGCGCGTCCGCTGGAAAGCCCGACTAGGAGGAGAACAAGAGGAGGAGAACGGTTCTTTGCGGAGAGGAGGTGCGGGGGGGTCAACAATGGAACGAGACACCGCTGGCTCCGTGAGCAAGGGTCCTCTCCGATTCCTGCAGTGGATCCCGTGGCTGGATTGGCAAGCGGCCACTCGTTTGGAGAGTGTTTGTCCCATCTGCGCTGATGGCGCGAGCCGTGAAGTGTCGGTTTGGACCAACGTTGCCCTTTCGCCCAGAACCAGTTCAGTCTTCACCGTCATCAACAATCAGAACACAAGTCAAAAGAGAATTGGAACCGCGACAGTCGCGACCCTTCGTCGTCATCTCGGAGAGTGTGACGCAGCCGAGACAACTGGAGTCGTCTGGCGAGAGGAGCTCAGAACTGACTGACGATCGGGCTCGACGGCCTTGGGATCGGCCGACATCAAGAGAACACAAATGCTCTCAGAACGCAGAGCTAGAGACAGAACGGTCGAGGTTGAAAAACATAAAGCAAGATCGCAAAACTTGCTCTGCGTGATTCGGATCCATGACCATTTTCGCGCCATCACCGGTACCGGTGACCTTACCTTCAACTGTGTCGTCTACTCGTGACATGGATCCTGGAACAAGTGCGTGGAAGCCAGTTCGCACGATTGTGGATCAAAAGGATGCACAAGAACAAAACGCAAAAGTGTCCCCCTGTCGCCCCTGAGCATTCCTGTACTGTTTGGAGTGGGATCCGAAGAGCGGCCATTCCACAAGTTGAAGAGGATTTCTCTACTTAAGTGGCTTGTCTATGTGCCAGATGGATACAAAATCCTGTTTTTATTTTGTTATTTGATTTCACTGCAACGTGCCTCTGTACAAATCTCGATATATCTGGAGAATGCGTGAGCACGACGACGCCACGACGTTCGTGCATGCACGCTCACATGCAACTCGTGTGGTTGGCACGGGCGCTTCGTACTCGTAGGCCTTGCAGGCGCCAACGCAGTTGACGCCCTCGGGGCACTTGGTCGCCGTTGGAATGGCCGCGATGTCCAACTGATCGCACGCCAACTTGGTTACCGTGATCGAGCCGTACGTGCATCCGTTCATGCAGGAATTGTTCTGCGGGTCCCTGTGGCATGTCGCTGGTTTTGGTTCTGTGCGCTTAGAACGTGCCTAGAACAAAATTCGCGTACCTGATGCAGAGCTTTCGACACGTCTCCTCATGCCAACGGGTCTGGACTCCACGGACGCGGCAACGAGCCCGGAGCAGATCCACAGCCGCTGGGTCCCCTGCCGACAGTTTGTTGGTGGGTGTCGCACCTGTTGGCGTGGACGAAGACGCAGCGGACGCTGGTGTCGACGTTGGGACCCCAACAGAGTCGCTCTTAGTCACATTCCCAGCTGCCGGGAGGAAGAACCGATCTTTGAGAACCGAAAAGCTGACGAGATCCGGATTGTTCCAGACCGCGCGCACGGACCATGCCGTGCCGCCGAGCACGAGCAGTCCAACGAGAACAAAAACGACGAATCCGGAGACTTTCTTGTATCTGTTGGTGGGCTCCATCTCCTGCCAGTAATTGTTGGCTTCCTGCTCCCACAAGCTGTTGGATCGCCTCTTGGGCTCGCCATTGTTGACGTTACGCCGCGTGAGCGTCGCCATCTCGTTCTGGATTCTGCGTCCAGAGATCCGGAAGTTCGTCTCTTCGGACTCGGCGACCGCCGACTCTACCGACTTTGATCTCCTCACCACCACGTTGGAAGCTGACCCAGGAGAAGAGCGATCCATCCGGATTTAGATCCCAGAGTGCTCGAGTATTTTTGGTGGCGGGCCCGAAAGAAAGCGAGAAAAAAAAGAACTTTTGAATACGCACGCCAGTCGTTCCGATCCACCAACAAACCCAAGTTGAAGTAAACCAGATGGCACCGCTGTGTCCCTTGACGAGGCTTTTCTTTCGGTCAGCAGCTGCCTCTACGGCCACTTCAACGTCGGATCCAACCTCCAGTTTCCAACGCGTGGCGCCCAACGAGCCCACTCACCAGCTGCATGGGTCCACCGCCAAACGTGCGAACGTGGACGGCCCGTCGCTAACCCTCGCTGCCGAGTCTCCCTACCGCGCTTTGTTCACGAGGCGTTTCAGTTTTGCGTGTGCATCCCCTGTCGCTTCAACTCCCCGCGCTTTTTTTTCTTTTTGAATTTTTTTTTTCTTTTCCCGCGTTGGCGTCTCCCCTTCCATTTTCAAATTCTCCCGCCACCATGCTCGAGACCGCGCTGCTCATGCTCCACTACGCGCCCCACGCGCGCTCGCCCGCCGCGTCGCCGCACCGCCGCCTCGTCTACGACTTCCCCACGGCCACGCTGGTCCAGTACATGCACTTGCGGCAGGACGAGGTGCGCTCTCTCTCGCTCCATTCTCCATATTCGCCAACTTCTCACCACGGGCCTCTCACTCAGGCCGCGAAGGCGCTCGGCGTCGCGCCAGTCACGCTCAAGCGCATCTGCCAGCGACGCAGGATCCGGTGGCCGCATCGCCCGTACAAGCCACGAGCGAAGGCGCACGCGGCAAACGACGACGACGCGCCCTCGCCGAGCACGGGACTTCCGTCCTATTGCGTCTACACGCGTCCACCGCCGACAGAGCTGTCGGAGGAAGAGATGTCGCCGGCGAGGACGCCGCTGCCCAGGCTCGACGAGGCGCTTGAGAGGCCTGCGCTGTCGAGTCGGCCGACGCTGTTCCCTGCTCCCGAGCGTCCGCATTTGCAAGAGGTCGTCGTCGAGGAGCGCAGCTCTCGCAAAGTCCCCGTGCTACCGCGCATCGCTGCAATGGATCGAACAAAGAACCAGCTGAAGCAACTTAGTATCGCTCCTTCTCAGGCGAGAACGACTGTCGCTCAAGTGAGCCCGACGACCGTTTGCTACGCACTACTTCCGACATCGCTATCTCTTTTCGTTTGAGTAGGGTACTAGACATGGGGTGTGATTCATTCAAAGACATTATCCTCTTCGTGGCTAGAGATTTCGCCACTCCGGGAGAGGTTTACCTGCGGGTCGCAACGCATCCCGCAGCTCCTGCATCTTCCACGCGAAGAACGCCGTGTCGTACAGGTATTGCTGTCTCGCTCGGTGGGCCATCCGCTGGCGCTGTGGGGCGTCGAGATTTCTCACGACGCGGTCGACAGCAGCGCACAGATCCCTCCCGCTGAACCGCGAGACAAAGCCCGTAACATTGCGAAGCCCCAGACTGTGCTTGGAGCTCCCGCCGAGGAAATGCTGCGTCAGCGTTATGCGTCCGGCGTCGATGAGCACGCCAGACGACGGCGTGATGAGCTCGTTCATGGGCGGCACGTCCGGCGTGAGAATGACGCCGCCAGCCGCTCGTGCCTGGTTGATGTAGTGGCCGTAGCCTTCCATGCGGCTCGTGCAGAGGAAGAACGCCGACTCGGCGACCTTGGCGCCGAACGTCGACGCGTTGAGAGTGCCCAAGTGGAGCTTGAGGTTGACGTTGAAGTCGCTCGCGAGTCTCGCCTCGTACTTGTCGCGGAAGAGCTTGTCGTAGAGCTCTTTGCTCATGTACACATCGAGATGTGGGAGATCTGGCCGCGAGAGCCAGCATTCAAAGACTCGCGACGTTCCTTTCTGCGTGCTGCCGGCCAGCTCACTGTGAGACGCGAGTGCAAGAAGCGTACCAGACTACCAGAGCTCGTACCTGGAGCCGGCCGTGTGGATGAACCTCGGGTGCGCAAAATTCTTCCTCGACGCGTGTGGGTCTCGCCAGTCGCCGCCCACGACTTCCTCTCGTGCTGTCACTAACGCGTTCGTAGCCACGTCGCTCGTCGTATGGCGAGTATAGAAGACCTTGGTGAATCGCGGATTGCCCTCTTGCGCGAACCACTTGGCCACGTAGTCGGCACAGATGACCGTCTTGCAAATGACCACGTCAGCTTGCCAGTAGTGTCTCGCCTCGAGCTCAAACATCTCGATATTCGGCATCAGGAACAGCGGCTTGGTCGGCGGCCACGACGGATCGTCTCGCAAGCCGTCCCAGTAATGGTTCAGCATCAGCATTGGCGTCAGTGGGCAGAGCTCAAAGTACGAGACCGAGCGATTGAGCGTCTTGTCGAAGAAGTCTCGCTCGAAGACCCAGCTCGGAAGTAATCGCGCGTGGGCATCTACGCACACGGGCAACGAGTAAGTATCTACACAAATCGAGAAGCGTTGTATATCCGTACTCACATTTTGCGTACGCCGCGGCATCTTCGCAGTAGCCTTCGCCGCGTACGCCGGACGGGATGTAGACGTCGAGGCTTGGACACTGGCGCAGAGCTTCGATGATCTCCTGGTCGTGATCGGACTCGTTGAGCAGCACGGACTGCGAGTCTTTGGTCATGCCGAAGACCCACGGAATGACGCTCTCTCTGTGGACAGTACACGCATGCTGCAGCTTCCCAAGATGGAGCACGTCGGCGAGCGTCACGTGCTGCGACCAGTCGATCTGGAAGATGTCATCAGCATAGAGCCGCCGCTGCGTGGCCTCGCCAGTGCCCATCTCGCCCAGCTTGAGCAGTGGCAGGATGCAGTCTTGGCGAGACGACTTGTTGGTGCAGAGCACGCCTTCGAGTGAATTCCCACGCATGGCTCTCGCCACCGAGTCGTCGTGCTTGAGCTGGAAGACGCCGACCTCGGCGACGCGCAAACACACGGGCACGACGATCCACAGCACCATGAGCAGGAACGCGACGGGGCGAGCGCCGGGCCGGTCGAGCACCGGCGGCGCGTCCATGGGGCCGACGAGCGGCTGCACTTCGACGGTCGCGCCGTCCGTTGGGGAGTCCTGAGCCATCAAAAGCCTCCTCCTCTACCTCTCAGGTCGGTCTTTCGTCGACACGCACACACTGACTCGTCACGTCACAACGTGAAGCTGAGACAACCTCTTAACTCAGTGGATTTCCTGATTAAAACCTGTCGAACATTATCCACATGTCACAGATAGCCAATTTCAACTCTCTCGAGAAGTGATACTCGTAACTTACGACGGCTACATCGGTAAGTTTCATCCTCCCTCTATTGTGCAATGGCAGACATTTTGCAAGACAGGATCCACGGTACCGTCGCTCTCCTTCCCCGTCTTCAGCCAGCCAATCTCAGCGAGCAGCTCAGGCTCACCTTGCCTTTCGGCCGTCCCACCCGCCTCGCTCCGTCGCCATGGCCGTACGTGCTGCGCTGCTCTCTCTGCTCCCCCGTCTCGCTCTGCTCACTCTCTTTCGCTAGTCGCCCACTGATCCGCGCCGCGGCATCTTCCTCGCGGACGACGCGACGTTCGCGAAGGAGCACTTCCTCGTGCCGCACCACTACAAGGACGACGTCGAGTCGGTGCTCATTCCGACGGGGCTCATCCAGGACCGCGTCGAGAAAATCGCGCAGGACATCCGCTACGACTACGAAGGCAAGACGATCCACTTGCTCTGCGTGCTCAAGGGCGGCAGCGCGTTCTTCCACGATCTGGTCGAGAAGCTCCGGCTCTTCCACAAGTACAACAAGTGCGACTACGTGCCGTTCACGTTCGACTTCATCAAGGTCAAGAGCTACGAAGGCACGCAGAGCTCGGGCAACGTCCAGATCTCCGGTGCGGACGCCGCCAAGTTCAAGGGCAAGGACCTGCTGCTCGTCGAGGACATCATCGACACGGGCAAGACCATGGCCAAGCTCATCCCGTACCTGCAGCAGTTTGAGCCCGCGTCGGTCAAGGTCGCGAGTCTGCTCGAGAAGCGCAACCCGGAGAGCTGCGGGTTCCAGGCCGACTACGTCGGCTTCTCGATCCCGGACAAGTTTGTGGTCGGCTACTGCCTCGACTACAACGAGATCTTCCGAGACCTCGACCACATCTGCATCATCAGCGAACAAGGCATCGCCAAGTACGCCCACCACTCGTAGATGCGCCGCCAAGAGACCACACACTTGCGCGCCGCGTAGAGCTGTTTCTCATCTTGATCCATGTGTATTCTCTCGTCATTGCGTGGTGTGCTCTCCTCTTTCCTTTGGGCCTCTTCATGTTCGCTCTCTCTTTATGCATCTGTATCGCAAGGCAGAGTGTAGAGGCGCTTGTAGATCTACTGCTTGGCGGCGAACTGCTCCGGCGTCATCGTCCGGATCGTGAGCCCGTGCATGTCCTTGATCTCGGCCTTGAGCGCCTGCCAGCCAGTGAGTGCTCCATCAGTCTCCGTCGCCCCCCAATATAACTCCACACGAACCTCGTTCACGAGTCGGTGCTGCTTGACGCGCGTGAGCCCGACGAACCGCGGCGAGACGACCTCGACGTTGTACATGGAGCCGCACCCACCGGAAACGTCGACCACGTTCACGTGCGAGGCCTCGAGCTGCGCCGTGAGCGAGCTCTGCATCGCCAGCTCCGCCTCCGTCTTGGTCGCCATGCCGCGCGCGGCGCCGCCCACGCGAGCCGTCGCCGCCGCCGTCACGCGCAGCGAGCGCAGCGTCCTGCCGATCATTCCTCCCGACTTTGCTTGGTGTCTCTCTGTTCTATGAGCAGTGCCGTAGCTCTTCAGGAGCTCCACCTTGCAAAATCCACCAATCCGCACGTCGTATTTCTCCTTTTCCTCCAATCAACGCCTTCTACATCAATCCCAGCTCCCCACATCCATAATAATCCTCCCCTTCGACCGACACGTTGCAGCGCGTCGCTCGCCTCGCCTCGCCGCCATGTTCTTCTGCAGCGGCCCGCCGCGCACGTACGCGCTGCCGACGCCGCCGCAGCAGCAGCTCGAGCGCGTCGAGGACGTGGCGCTCGCGCTGGACCCGCAGCAGCGCGTGCTCGCGCGCGTCACGGCCTCGAGTGTCTCGCTCTGGACGGCCTCGCCGCGCGCGCGGCGCTTCCACGCGCCGCGGCTGCTCGCGACCGTGGCGCGCCGCGGGCGCTTCCTCGAGGCCGCCACGCGCACGCGTGACCAGCTCGGCGGCGTCGCCGACGGCGGCTGCGAGGACGCGCAGTGCATCCACGCCGTCTGGGTCGCCGGCGACCGACTCGCAGTGCTCGAGCGCGGCTCGCAATTTGTCGAGTTCTACGCGTTCGACGGGCTCCCGACCGAGCACGAGCCGCTAGCGAACCAGAGCAAAGAGAGCAATGCGCCGCTCTCGCCGAACTCGAGCGCCAAGATCCAGGGCCGCTTCGTGGACGAGTACCCGGTGAACCAGGGTGAGTCGACGAGAGACCGCGCCGATGTCGCGTGGAGCATGAGCGGCGTCGTCGGCGGCAAGTACCTCTTCGTGGGCATGGAGAGCGGCTTCATCTGCGTCGTGCAGCTCGCTGCGAACCAGAACCGACCGAGCGACAACGGCTCGGTGCTCGGGCTCTGGAAGATCGACGTGATCCCGCATCTGCTGCCAGCAGCTCCCACGGGCTCGGACCAGCCGCCGCCACCGCCACCGTCGTGCTACTCGATCACAGCGGCGACCTCCGACCCAGCGACGCACATCTCGCGGCTCGCGCTCGTCGCGTGCTTCGAAGGCGGCAAGTGCTTCATCATGCTCGTGTCCCCCGCCGCGCGAGCGATCGAGCAGCTCCTCTCGCTCGTCAACACGGAGCGCGGCTCATCGCCCGCGTGCTTTGGACGCTGCACAGCCGCGGTGCTCGACGGCAGTGGCGCGCGGCTCGCGCTCGGCTGGTCGGACGGTGGCGTCTCACTCTTCAAGCTGTCGCTGCGGAAGCCCCCGCCGAGACCTGCGAACCCAGCCGAGCCGCCACCGCCTCTGCAGCAATTCCACCTCGAACCGCTTCGTGAGCTGACCATGGCGCCCTGGGGCTACAGCGTGGAGGATATCGGCGGCGTCACGGCGATGGCGTGGACCCACGACGCGCGCGCGCTCGCGGTCGGATACGAGCTGCGGGGCTTTGCGGTTTTCTCCACGGATGGCTGCCGCCTCATGTCGTCGCTTCCACAGCACAACCAGGACCGCCCAGCGACCACGTCCTCGTCCGATGTAGACCAGCTCAAAGAGGCCTGTGCGCACGGCACGCTGCGGCTCGCGTGGTCGAAAGAAAGCACGTCACTGCTCGTCGTGGCGCGCGGCCAAGCTTTCGACGTCGAGATGCCGCCGGCGATCGCTGCTGATACGAACGAACCACAGGCGCCGACTGCTGCTGCTGCTGAGCCCCCTGCACCACTTCGCGTCGAAGATCTGTACCAGCGAGTCGAAGTATCACTGCTCAAGCAACAAGACGGGCTGTGTCTTTCGCTGTCGGGGGCGCCCGGGCGATGCGGTGCGTGGGTGCGCAGTGACAACCCGTTCACACGACGTAGAGACGGCGGTGTCGGCCCTGCCGAGGCCTCGCAGCTCATCGAGGGCGGTGATCTGCTCGTGGCTATCAACAACGAAGAGGATGTGGTGAATTTACCGTTTGAGCAGATCATCCAGCACATCAAGTCGCTCCCGGACGATGCAAACGTGACACTCGTGTTTCTGCGGCTCGCGTGGGATACCGTATACCCACTCGCAGTGCGCGCACTAACGTCTCGGACTTTCCTCTCCCAGCGTGGCATCACGGCGCTGCTGGACGCCGAGGAAGAAGACCTCTGCGTGCGGGAGTACGCTCTACGGATGCAAGAGAAGTATGGAGACTGCGACTTGGAGCAGCGCCCGTCGCTGCTCGAGTTCGAGAAACGCGCCAAGTTCGACGGTTGGGAGGCCATCCAAGGTACAAGCAAGACAATGGCGCGCCATAAGTACATCAAGCTGCTCTTCGCACTGTTTCCCATTTGGAATCCGATCCACATCCTCGCTACTCTCGCAGAGTTCGCGAGCCAGCCAGACATCGATGACGCCCGGAGCGAAGATGATTTTGTGCAGCTCTCACAGCTTCGACGGCTCAGCACCAGTCCGCGTGGCCGTCACCGCAGCGCGAGCAGCGAGTTTGAGACGTTCCCTGAAGTCGCGACGCCCACAACCACGCGGCGCCGCCACATTAGCCGGCTGGCGTTCGCCGAGTACGACTTCGCACGGACTGTGCCGCTCGCAAACAAGTCCTCGAAGCTGTTTCTCGTCGAAGACGCGTCGATTCGCAAGCTTTCGTCACCATCGCTCGATGACCCGTGTGCACTGCTCTCGGCCCAGACCTGGAGCGTGCCGGCGGAGTACGACGCTAAGTGCTGCCCTCTCCGGCTCGTCGCTGCGAGCGCAAGCGGCCAGCAGATTGCAGTCGCAGGCTCGCGTGGCTTCTGCCTGCTCAACCTCGCGACCGGTAAGTGGCGCATGTTCGGAAATGTCCATGAAGAGCAGGACCTCTTCGTGCACGCGCTACTCTGGATCGGTGAAGACGTAGTCCTCACGAGCTTCACGCGCTTCCGCGAACAACACAAAGTGCTCCACGTTGTTGCTTTCCCTCGCAACCATTTAGACGAGCAATCGGTACTCGCGGCGCTCGAGTTCCCACGTGACAGCCTCCAGTCGAGTGATAATGCCAATTCTTCGCAAGAATCGAGTGTGATCTATGCGATGGAGATCGATGACGCAGAGAAGAATGTCTTCTGCCTCCTTCGGCGAGAGATCTGGTGTCTCGGTATCGAGGTCAGCGGTAGCATCGCCAAGCTCGGCGTAGACCTCCAGGCCTCGCTCTCGGTGAAACGGCAAGTCAAGCTGCCGCCGTCAGCAGTCGAGTCGGTTTCTTCCAGCTTCGCGCGCGGCTCGGGTCTTGTGGATTTCACCGTGCTACCTCGGGCGTTACACGTGCACACGCGTGCCGAGGTCGGTCGCTCAAAGTCTCTGGACGATGACAGTGACACCGGAGGGTGGTTTTCGTCGCTCGTAAACCTCATCGCTGGTGGTGAAGTGCCTGACCAGTACTCGCCTGAGGAAGTGCTGCCTCGTTTCGCGTTCTTGAACGCGGACGGCGAGGTGATTGTGTGCGACCTAGAACTACGCTCACAGCGGCTACTCGCATCCAACGTCACGACAATGACGCGGCTCTACGTCACGCATGAAGCCTGTGCGTCGTGGCCAACTCCCTGTCGCTTGATGTATGGTCTCTACGGCCCTGATGGCATGCGGCTCTGGCTACCACTACTCGATGGCGTGTACATGTCCCACACCAAGGCCTTTGAAGAAGACACGGACCGCCTGCAAACGTTCCTCGCCTGCCATGATCCGCTGCGTGCAAAGACGTACGAGATCGAGTTCGGCACAGCGCCAGCCACGGCCGAACTGTACGAGCACGTTGTCCGCGAGTATGGCATCGAACTCGAGGCCTTCGTGGCTGTGTCGTCCATGCGGCATCAGCTTGTCGAGGGTGTTCGCAACCTGCGCGGCTGCATTACGACAGTCGACGATCCGGCGTCCAAGGATATCATGCTGCGCTTTGACGCTGATGTTACACTCGTAGGCATGCAGCAGGCGTTCGGTCTGCTGGTCGGGGTCTCGCAGGACGTATACATGCCGCCTGGCGCGCTGACCCTGCCTTGCTACGACGTGTTCAGCCGCGTGCAGCCGTTCTTCCACGCCGTGCTGAGTTTGCTCGTGCGCAACGACCAGCTCAAGTGGGCCTCGCAGATCATTGGAGCGCTGCGAAGCAATCACTTCGCGCTTTCGTCGACCACCCAAGAACTTTTTCTCCACGCAATGCTGGAGGCGTGCTTCAACAAGCAGATCTCCCAGGCGAAGTTTGAACAGGCTACCAAGTTGCTCCGACCCGTCCCAGCTACGGATGAGAAAGACCACAGCGGTGACATGGACGAATATTGCGAGATCGTGGCTCACGTGGGGCGCAAGAGTGAGCCGTCACGACTGAAGGTGCTTTTCCCTACGGCTGGAGACCCTGTTGAGCTGCTAGGAGTTTGTCGCCAGCGAGGGGAGCTGCGCACAGCTGCCAACTTCCTGCTGATTCTTGGAGAGTGCGCGGTCCCCACGGACGATGAAAGCCAGGAGACGACGCAGACGACCAACTTGGCATTTCGAAACGCGTGCGCCGCCGAACTCGTGGCGCAGTGCATCGAGCAAGATGAATGGGCGCTTGCGACGCATGTCGTACGCGTCGCCCGAGAGTGGGTCGACTCGGAGCACCAAGATGCGTGCTTCATCGATGAGCAGCTGGGCAAGTTTTGTTGGCAGGACCTCGTGAGTGGCCGTTTCGAGCGCGTCGTTCGCTGCATCAAGGAACTGCAAGCCCAACTGCCGGGACTTCGTGGTGTGGACTTGGGTATCGTCGAAGAAGAGCGCGAGAAGATTGAACAGCGTGTGCGAGACGCATTCCTCACGCCCAACAAGCCGGATGATCTCAGGTACGGATCTCTGGCTATTGCAAGTCGATGCTTAGATGCTGATGATTTGATTGTGTGTTCCAGCGTGCTGCTGGAGGCAGTCAAACGCGCTGAGTACGAGCAATGGACGCTACTGCTCCAGCGCGTGTTTGCTGAAGTCTCCAAGGAGTGACTTGTCGAGGTAGGACATGGCAGAAGGTAGAGTTTCGTCGTTCTCTTTTTTTCTTTTTGGTGTACGTGGATGATCGAATACAGATATCAACGGTTGAGTATTCGCGAGCGCTTCTACTGGCGCTTTATGCTCGTTATAAAGAGTGTCTATCTCTGGAGGATGTTCTTCTCCACAGGCCGCAGTGCCACACGCAGTTCGTCCATCTTCCACGCAAAGAAGGCTGTGTCATACAGGTATTGCTGTCTTGCCTTCTTACCCATTTGCTGGCGTTGCCTCGCATTCAGATTCTTCAAGACTTTGTCGACGGCTTCGCAGACATCGGCACTGCCCAGTTGGGCCACAAACCCGGTGACATTGCGAAGTCCGAACTCGTGGTTGGACGCGCCGCCAAGAAAGTGATTGGTCCATGTCACTCTAGCCGAGTTGATCAGCAAACCCGAAGACGTCGTGACGAGCTCGTTCATCGGAGGCACATCCGGGGTCAACACGAGTCCTCCAGCAGCACGTGCCTGGTTGATGTAGTGGCCGTAGCCTTCCATGACACTCGGACACACGAAAACGGACGCGTTGGCGATCGTTAAACCAAATTCCGCGGCGTCAAGCTTGCCAAGATGGAGTCGGACGTTCTTATTCGCCTCGCTCTCGATACGCTCGTCGAATCTGCTATACACGCGCTTGTACAAGTCTTCTGCCATGTAGAGGTCAAGGACTGGGAGGTCAGGTCGCGAGAGCCAGCAATTCAGCACTTCCGACGAGCCTTTCTGTAAGCTAGTGAACAACGAGATCTCATCAACAACCACTCACGTTTATCGCTTCTTCGTCTGCGTACCTCGTACCGGCCGTGTGAATGAAGGTGGGATGCTCAAAGTGTTTCCGGTTGACGTGCAGATCTGTCCACTCGCTTTGGGTGATCTTCTCGCCGCTCGCTAGCAAACCACCCGTCGCGATGTCTGACGATGTGTGGCGCATGTAGATCACGCGTGTGAACCGTGTGTTGCCTTGCTGTGCGTACCACTTGGTCAAATAGTCGGCGCAGACAATCGTCTTGCAGAGCACGACATCAGCCTGCCAGTAGTGCTCAGCTTGGAGCTCAAACATCTCAATGTTGGGCATCAGATAGAGCGGCTTAGTCGCCGGCCACTTTGGGCTCTCTCGGTGTGCGTCCCAATAGTGGTTCAGCATCAGCATCGGCGTGCGTGGGCAGAGCTCGTGGTATGAGAATGAGCGATTCGCGGTCTTGTTGAAGAACTCGGTTTCGAGAACCCACCGAGGCAGCATCCGCGCGTGGCCGTCTAGGAATTGGATCCCACAGGATCGATCAGTAAACCGAAACAGCTAACGATAAGGTAAAGATACACTTACACTTGACGTACGCGGCAGCGTCCTCGCAGTAGCCTTGGCCTCGGAGATCCGGCGGAATGTAGACGTCGAAGCTCGGGCATTTCTTCAACTCTTCGACGACTCCCTGGTCGTCGGAGCGGTTGAGCAGAGCCAAGCTCACACCCTCGCCGCCGACCAAGCCAAACCGCCACGAGATGACGCTGTCTTTGTGGGTCGTGCACGCGCGCTGGATCTTCCCAAGGTGCACGACGTCCGCGAGCGTGGTGTGCTGCGACCAATCGACCTCGAAGATCGGGTCCGGGTAGAGCTGGGTCTTGTCGCCGTTGAAGTCGCCGAGCTTGAGCAACGGGACCACGCAACGGTCTCGTGACTGTGCATCCGAGCAGTCGACGTAGTCTTGGTGTCGCAAGAAGCGGTGTGCAAACTGAATGTCGAGGAGCTGCACTTCGGCGATGAGCAGAGCGATGCCTGAGAGCACGAGCGCTGCGATCGCGATCGCGCCGACGCTTCGGTTGCTCGGGATACCCATCGGTCTTGGCAAAGGAGAGACTTGACAGGACTCTTCGTCCCAATCTCTCTCAAGACCAAGTCTCTGGGATGGGGAGTGTACTCCGTGAGAGTAATATCAAGGTACACGAATTTCCGACACCTGCAATACCCACAATGAGACCATGAGGGCATCCACCCTTGATCTTTTTCTGAGCAAAGGAGAATCGAGTAAGACAGGGTCTAGTACGAATCAATGACGTGTCTCGTGTGAAAGAAGGGGCCTAGGAAGATGAGCCGGATGCTTGAGAAGTGCTTGTAGCTGTTGAGGTGTCTTCACAACACTCGATGCAAACTACTGTACATTGCGACAAGAAGAAGACACACGCTCCTCATTCTTCCACACTTGTCTTTCATGATCTATCTACCCCGACTTTGCAGGCTGAAGTTCCTCGCGCAACTGCTGCATCTTCCACGCAAAGAACGCTGTGTCGTACAGGTACTGCTGTCGCGCTCGATGGGCCAGTTCTTGGCGTCGCGCCGGCTTGAGATCGCGCAGCACCGAGTCCATGCCCTCGCACACATCGTCTTCGTTCATTGCCGATACAAAACCCGAGACGTTGCGAAGTCCCAAGCTGTGTTTCGAGGCGCCGCTGAGGAACTGCTGGGGCAACGACTCTGGAGTCGCGCGCATCAGAACACCGGACGATGACGTAACCAGCTCATTCATGGGGGGAACATCAGGTACCAGGATAAGCCCACCGGATGCTCGTGCTTGGTTGATGTAGTGGCCGTAGCCTTCCATGCGACTCGGACAGAGGAAGAGCGACGCGTTCGCGATCATGGAGCCGAATGCCGCGGCATCTAGCTCGCCGAGATGGAGGCGGATGTTTTTATTCTTGGTGCTACGGAGCCGCGCGTCGAATTTCTTGTGAAAGAGCCGCCGGTAGAGATTTAAACTCATGTACACGTCGACGGGAGGTAGATCCGGTCGTGAGAGCCAGCAGTCAAAGATATAGGCTGATCCCTTTTGTACGCTACAGGAATTGTTTCACATTTACACCACGTAAGCCACCGAGATGCAAGCGGCTCTCCATTCGCAAGACTCCATCGCACCTGCCTCCTGCCGCGTGGATGAAGACCGAGTCGGTAAAGTTCTTTCGCCTCGTGTGGATATGTCGCCATTCACGCTGTGTGATCTTCTCGCCACTCGCGAGCAAACCGATCGTCGCGACGTCTGTGGTAGTGTGTCGCACGTACAGCACGCGTGTGAGCTTGGGGTTGCCCTCCTGCGCGAACCATTTGGACACGTATTCCGTGCAAACGATAGTCTTGCACAAGATGACGTCGGCCTGCCAGTAGTGTTCGGCCACGAGCTCATACATCTCAATGTTGGGCATCAGATAGAGCGGCTTAGTCGCCGGCCACTTTGCGTGCGCTCGCTGATCGTCCCAGTAGTGGTTGAAGAGCACGAGCGGTGTGCGCGGACAGAGCTCGTGGTACGAGAATGAGCGGTTTACGGTCTTATCGAAGAACTCAGTCTCAAGGGCCCACCGAGGCAGCATCCGCGCGTGGCCATCTAGGAATGTATAAGCGCCCATCAAACGAACGGAGCCAACGAGAACGAGAAGGTAAAGATACACTTACACTTGACGTACGCGGCAGCGTCCTCACAGTAGCCTTGGCCTCGGATCCCCGACGGGACGTAGATGTCAAAGCTCGGGCATCGCTTCAACTCTTCGACGACTCCCTCGTCGTCTGAGCGGTTGAGCAGCGCCAAGTTGGGATACTCGCCATCGACCAAGCCAAACCGCCACGAGATGACGCTGTCTTTGTGGGTCGTGCACGCGCGCTGGATCTTCCCAAGGTGCACGACGTCCGCGAGTGTGGTGTGCTGCGACCAATCGATCTGGAAGATTGAGTCCGAGTAGAGCTGGGTCTTGTCGCCGTTGAACTCGCCGAGCTTGAGGAGCGGGACCACGCAGTGGTCTGTTGAGTTGGTGTCGGTGCAGACAACGTCGTCTCGGCGTCGTATAGACCGCACGAAACGGTGGGCGAACTGTAGGTCGAGGAGCTGCACTTCTGTGACAAACAGCGCGATGCCTGAGAGCACGAGTGCTACGAGCACAAGCGCGACGCCGAGCCACTTGCGAGTGGCCATCGAGTCGCTGACACCAAGGGGGAAACTGAGACCATGAGGGCCACGTGGGATCTCTTTGGTCGATTACCTCATCGGCAGATCGATTCTCTCGAGCGGACAGTAGTAAACATGAGACAGCTGCGGGACGTCGTGGGGTCCTCAACGATGGGTGCAGGGCTGGAAAACGCCTCGGTTTGTTTCGTTGCTGAGGGCAACGGTGGCATCCTTCGCAGGCTGGAAAAAAGTAGCCATATCAACTATCAACTTCTACTGATCCTAGCTGTTATCCGGACTATACAGCTGTTCACCTGAAGTATGGCTCACTACACATACCACTTTATCCGTAATATACACGAAGGTATACGATGCCGCCTGTCTATTTTTGAGCAGCCACTCGGTGAAGAGCCACGAGCCGGCACGACTGATCGGCCGCGTGCGCTGCCAGAAGCCCCCGCAGCAGCGCTAAACGGCAGCAGAGCGGATCCGCGCGCTCGCGCTCGTTCGAACGAGCTACTTGGTCGCTCTGACGACCCAGTGACGCGCTCGCCATGTCGTTCCCGTACCCGACAGCCACGCGCATGACGTCGCGCGCCGTCGACAAGCTGCAGCTGGACCGCCGCCGCCAGGAGCAAGAGGCCGCGGCGATCCACAAGTTCACGCAGAGCAACCAGCTGCAGTCACTCCACATCCAGTCGGACGCGAGCGCGGGCCAGCGGCGGCGCGCCAACCAGATCGCGCAGCTCACGGCCGAGCGCATGCTCGAGGAGTCCCACGCGCAGCAGCAGAGTGCGCAGGCGCGCGCGCGCCGCGAGAAGCAGCAGAACGAGCAGCTCGCGCACGCCATGGAGAAGGCCAAGAAGTCGGCCGAGCAGAAAGAGCGCGAGATCCAGCGCATCTGCGAGGCGAGCGAGGAGCTGCGCGAGCTCGAGACGCTGCTCAAGACGGCCTACATGAACAAAGACCGCGCGGCGCAGCAGCTCGAGAAAGAGACGCTGCAGGCCATCGACCGCTCGCGCGAGGCCGCGATGGAGCAGCAGATGGAGTATGATCGCCAGCGCGCGCTCGTGGACGCGCAGAACCGCGAGCTCATCAAGCGTGCCGAGGCCGTGCAGGCCAAGAGCGTGCTGCAGACGCAAATGGTGCAGCGTCAGGAGCTGCGCCGCGAGGCCGAGCTCGAGGCCGAGCGTGAACGCCAGAAGATCGAGCAGCTCATCCAGCAGATCGAGCACGAGGACGCCGAGGAGATTGCACGAAGAGAGGCCCACCGCGAGGCCACGCGCGACATGATTCGTCGCACGCAGAGCGAACGCGAGCGAGCACTGCAGCGCCAGGCCGAGCAGGAGCGTCGCGAGGAGGAGCGCATCGCCGAGTACCGTCGACATGTCGAGTCGCGTGAGGCCGGCGTGAAAGCTGCGAACGAGCAGAAGAAGGCCGAGGACGACGCGCGGTTCCGGCTCGTGGAGGCGGAGATCCGTGCCAAGATGCGCGAGGAGCAGGAGATCGAGCAGCTACGTGACGAGCTCTGGGAGGAAGAGATGCTGCAGAAGAAGAAGCAGCAAGAAGAAGAGAAGCTCGCGGCCAAGGTGCGCGCCAAGGAGGAGATGATGCAGAGCAACGCCGTGCAGCTGCGGCTCAAGCAGGAGCTCGTGGCGCGGCAAAAGGCCGAGGAAGAGGCCTTCAACGAGATGCTCAAGAAGAAGTTCCAGTCCGAGGCACGTCGCGAGATGGAGATGGCGGCCTTCCGTCGCAAGCAGAAAGAAGAGTACAAAGAAGAGATCGCGCGCCACAACGCCATCAAGCAGCAGATGCTCTACGAAGAGCTCCAGCGCGAGCAGCGCGACCGGGAACTGCAGGAGCGAGAAGAAGAGTTCCATCGCCAAGTCGTGGAGCAGGCCAAGCAGCGGCTGCTCCAGGAACACGCCGACGTGCTGCAGGGCTACATGCCGCGCGCGTTGCCTCGTCCAGGCTCGAGCGCCGCGACCTCGAGGCCGTCCAGCGGCTATCGCTAAGCCGCGAATATCGCACGTGTCTTTCAGTATCAAATAGCAATGTATTTAAGCCGCGCTTTGGAGTCTGCGTCGTACCTGAGGGCTGCGTGTAAAGTCTGTCGAGGCGTTTATCTGTAGAACTTGAGCGAGCGGTCCATCGACGCCGTCGCGAGGAAGCTCGAGTCGGGCGCGAACTTGGCGCTCGACACGGCGGCCTTGTGGTCTTCGAACGTCTTGACGACTTCCCACGACGTCTTGCCGACTTCCTTGAGCACCTGCACGTTGGCACCGGCGACCGCGAGGAACGAGCCGCTCGGGTCGAAGCTCACACTGTTGATCGGGCCGATCTTCTTGCCGCTCTCGTTGAGGTTGATCTCGAAGACGCTCTTGAGCTTCCGCAAATCCCAGACGTTGATGACGCCGTCCTGGCTTCCCGTCGCGAGTGTGTACCCGTTCTCGGAGAACGTGAGGCTGTTCACGGGCCCTGTGTGGCCTTCAAAGGTCACGGCGTTGGTCATGGACTTGAGATCCCACATCTGCACGAGCTTGTTCTTGGCGCCCGAGCCGAAGATGCCGCCGTCCGGGTGGAACGCGATGCAGAGCGCCTCGTTCGCCGCGTTGGCCTTTTTGGCGTCGGTCGCTTCGCCGTTCAGGAAATACCGCGTGAGCAGCTTGCCGCTGCGGATGTCGGACAGGGCCCAGGACGCGTCGAGCGACGCGCTGATCACAAAGTCGCCGGTCGCGTGGATCGAGACGCCCGTGACGGCGTCCTCGTGGGCCGTGAGCGTGTGCACGGCCGAGTACGCGCCGCTGTCCTTGGCGCTCCAGACCTTGACGGTCTTGTCGTACGAGCTCGTGGCGACGAGATCTGCCGATGGGTGGAACTCGACCTCGGTGACTTTTTTGCCGTGGCCGCCGAGCGTCGCAGCGAGCTGCTGCGTCGCCGTGTTGAAGATCTTGACGTTCTTGTCGACGCCGCCCGTGGCGACGCGGTGCTGCTGCTTCGGGTCGACGGCCACGCAGAGCAGTCCGGGCTTGTCCGAGTCGTGGAGCGTGTGGCTCGACGCGGCTTTCCAGGCGCCGAGTCCACTCAGCAGCTCGGCGCGGCGCGGTCCTTCGCTCTTTTTGAAATCTTTGCGCTGCTTGGCGAGCGCCTTCTGCTTGGCCTCGATGGTCGCGATGGCCTCGGCGCTGAGCCCGTCGCCGTGCGCGTCCGCGTCCATCTCGACGTCCTCGCCATTGGCCGTGGCGCGCGCCGCGAGCTTGGCGCGCAGCGCTTCGTTCTCGCTGTTGAGTCGCGCGATCACGCGGCAGGCGGCGTCGTGCTGGTAGAGCGCGTGCGAGAGCTCCTGCCGCGTCTTCTCGAGGTGCTTTTTGAGCGTGAAGGTCTCGAGCATGACGGCGTCCCACTCGTTCTGGAAGAGCGCGAGGATCTGCGGGATGCTCGCGGCCTCGGGCGAGAACGCGTTGAGGTTGCTGCTGGCTTTCGAGGTCGAAGTGGGCGCGTGGCGCAGCGCGACGAGGTCGGCGTCGGCGTCGAGCTCGTCGTTGGTCACGGGGCAGCGCGACTGGTTCTGCGCGAGGTAGGCGAGCAGCAGGCGCTTCTCGAAGACGAGTCCGCTCTTGCGCGAGGCCACGGGCTCCACGGGCACCGTGCCGCTGAGGCTGCAGAGCATGGCGGGGAAGAGGAAGGACGAGGCGCGAGGGGGGATTATTGGTCGGAAGGACGAGATGGAGCTCTTCGGGAGGTCGATATTTCGAGAAAGAGGTTATCGAGATATCGGAAACGAAAAAACGAACACGTTACGAACTGATGCGAGAGAGAGCGAGAGATCCGGATTTAATAGAGAGTGTGTGTGTTCTGTTAAAATTTGAGAGGGAGGATGTGTGTTCTGTTAAAATTGGGTGTCGGTTTCTGTTAAAAGTTAGTTGGTTTCTATTAGAAACGGAAGATAGGATGTTTGGAGGAAAATCTGAGTCGGGAAGTGTGATGAGGTGGGGGATCTCGCGTCCATCAAGAGTTGGCGTGGACGGGGGACAGGCGGCCCGGTATTAGTCGCTTGATCGCGAAGGAAGGACGAGCAGAGTGAGATGGGCAAAGAGAGCGAGAGAGCGAGAGAGCGAGAGAACGAGAGAGGGCAAAGCGCTGACTGCTGTCCACTGCTGTTGGCGCTTTTGGTCGTTTTGGTCGCTGGACCGACGGAAGCGCGAACTAGTTCCGTTCAGTCGCGCAGTTGCCTCGAAGAGAGGAGAAGCGCTCGTTGCGCGCCACGAAATGGTCGGAGGATGGACGCCGGAGCAAGATTGCTCGAATGTTGCTGTCGCCCAGCAGTTAGTCGACCATTTCCCAGAATCAGGTGATCCGGAGCTCTACACATCTATTTAGAGGTATCTCGACTACGACAAATCCAGTGGACTCGTGTGTAAAGAAACCTTGCTTTGGGATTCTGAGCTAATCACTGGCCACCATCCACGGGCTCATCTGCAGGCGTAGCCGGGGCCGTTCGCAGATGCGTGTACTGGCCACTCTCAGTCCGCCGGGCGCGTGCCTCGGGCGACTCGGCGTGGCTCGTTGACAGATGAAGCCATTCCATTCGACTCGCGCCACGCGCGCGCGCGAGGCTGATTGGGCTCTCGCGGCGAGTACCGTCGTGACGGCCCTTGTCCCATCTTCAGCAACTTGCCACGGAAAGCCGGATCTTCTTAGTCTTTCCTGCCCTTGGGCAGCAGAAGAGAGCGCGCGCGCCTCACCTCGCCCCAAACCAACGGAATCTGTGTCGACGGCCTGACGCCCACGCTCCCACTGGTGGGGGACAAACTAATGCCCTCAGCCACTGGCCCTGGCGTGATCGTGCAAACGCGACTCGCGACTCGGTGGGAGACCCCCGTAACCAAACCCACCGAGCGTTTCGCTCATTCTCGAATTCGCCTCGCCTCGAGTATTCTCTCCTCAAGCGACGACGATGGCGCAGATCCAGGCGCCACTCACACCCGAGCAAGAGGCCTACGCGCCGCTCAAGACCCCCGAGGACCGCCGCGACCAGCCCACGCACCAGCCAACCACCACTTACGACTCTCGCTTCCGTGCGGTCGGATGGCTCGCGCAACTGCTCGTGTTCGCTTGCATCGGCTTCTACATCTTCGGCCAAGTGCTGGTCATGACGCCGCTCTACAACAACAAGACAGCGCCCAACATCCAGCGCTGGTGGGGTGTGCCCAAGGGCCAGGCCAAGGGCGGCACCAAAGGCCACTCGGAGATGACACGCGCGACGTACTTCACGCTGTTTGCTGTCGTGCCGTTGCTGGCGAGCGTACTGTTGGTCGAGTTCCTTCGTCATTTCAACGCACGCCGCCTCACGTCGCAGCTGCTGCTTAAGGTCGCGCTCGTGCTGCGTCGCAAGCCGTCGCTGTTCGGCAAGGTGTCGGTGTGGTCGTACGGCGAGATTATCTTCTTCCTAGCGCTTGTGCTCGGCAACGTCTACGTGTTCGTGCGCTACTACGTCACGCGCGTCAAGACCAAGAAGCCGAAGAAGTTCTCGGCGTATCTCGAGTGCGCGGGCCTGTCCTTCGGCTTCACCTGTCTCTTTAACATGGCGTTCCTCCTGCTGCCAGCGACTCGCAACAGCGCGTGGATGGAATTCTTCAACATCTCGTACGCCAACAGCGTCAAGTACCACCGCTGGCTCGGCGTCGTCACGGTGCTCACCGCGTTCCTCCACGGCGTGTGCTACCACTGGTCATGGCTGCGCGAAGGCAAGTGGATCTCGCAGGCCATGCCGTGCTTCAACTGCAACTTCGGCGAGTCCAAGTCGATGAAGCGATGGGAGTACTTTTTCGGCGAGCTGGCGTTCCTGCTGTTCGTGGCCATGGGCGTGACCGCGATCCCAGTCGTGCGCCGCAAGTTCTACAACGTGTTCTACTACACGCACCAGCTGCTGTTCGTGGCGTTCTTCTTGATCGGTCTCCACTGGCAGTACGCGTTCTGGTGGCTGCTGCCGACGCTCGTGGCGTACATGCTGAGCCGCGTGGTGTCGGCGACGAACGGGTCGGCACCGGTGGAGGTGCTGGAGGTGACGGCACTGTCGGCGAGCCTGGTGAAGGTGGTGTTCAAGCGCGAGGCCGGTCGCCACAGCCACTACAAGGTGGGCCAGTTCTTGTACCTGAACGTGCCGGCGATCTCGAAGCTGCAGTGGCACTCGTTCACGGTGGCGTCGTCGCCGCGGTCGAGTCCGACGACCGTGACGGTGCTGCTCAAGTCGCTCGGCGACTGGACGCAGCAGCTAGTGGAGCACGCGAACGAGTGCAAGCAGCAGAACATTCTGCCGACTATCTATGTGGACGGTTTCTACGGCGCGTCGCTGGAGATGTACGACGAGTACTCGACGGTGTGTCTGGTGGGCGGCGGCATTGGCGTGACGCCGATCTTGTCGATCCTGAACGACATGGTGGCCAAGCTGTCGCACCACGAGCCGCTGACGCAGAAGGTGGTGTTCATCTTTGCGTTCCGTGAACTGGCGCTGTTCGAGGAGCTGGCGCCGGTGCTGGCCAAGCTGCGCGAGCTGGATCCGCAGCAGCAGTACGTGACGTTCCACTTGACGCTCACGGGTCTCGCGAGCGACGGCGAGCTGGACGTGGCGTTGAACCACACGAAGGCGACGACGACGGTGGAGCCGGCGGCGGCGACCTCGACGGCCAAGCCGTTCACGCAACCGCTGCAGTCGAGCACGGCCAAGTCGTTCGCGTACCTGTCTGCGTTCGCGGTGGTGTTGGTGTTTGTGTGGCTCGTGTCGTACGGCAACAAGATCAAGAAGAAGAACGCGAAGCTGTGGGCGTTGGAGCAGTTCACGACCATGTTCTTGACGATCGCGGGTGCGTGCGTGGGTGTGGGCGCGATCCTTTTGCTGGAGCGCTGGACGGGCCGTCGTGGTGCCTCGGAGGAGCCCAAGACGCCGGCCGTGCACGACCTCAGTCTCGTGCACCGCGAGTTGCGCACGTACCGCGAGCTGTTGGCCGAGTTCGGCGTGGTGATCGGCGACCAGCCCAACATCCTGACGCTGCTGCAGCAGACCTACGCGCACCACCGCGCCGGAGCTGCGGGCGTGTCGCCCATCGGCGTGTTCGCGTCGGGCCCGGAGTCGCTCAAGCGCGCGGTGGAGGTGGCGATCGCCGAGATCGACCTGGCGGGCTTCGACCTTCGCCAGGAGCAGTTCGAGTTGTGAGCATTCGGTGGTTTAGATCGTCTTCTCTTTATATCTTCTTTTGTCTTTAAATCCATGTTCCCTTGAGCTCTGCTTGGAGTTGTAAATCCCACTTCGTATTCGTAGTTGAGGTTGTTGATGATGATGAGATCGGAGCTGTTCAGACTGTGGATTTGTGAGCGTTGGTGCCCTTCCGAATGAATCAGATAGCGCCAAAGCTCCCGAGCTGCTCCAGTTCAACCAAGTGTTTGGTGCAGCACCTCCACAGCTCCGATCTCATCATCATCAACAACCTCAACTACGAATACGAAGTGGGATTTACAACTCCAAGCAGAGCTCAAGGGAACATGGATTTAAAGACAAAAGAAGATATAAAGAGAAGACGATCTAAACCACCGAATGCTCACAACTCGAACTGCTCCTGGCGAAGGTCGAAGCCCGCCAGGTCGATCTCGGCGATCGCCACCTCCACCGCGCGCTTGAGCGACTCCGGGCCCGACGCGAACACGCCGATGGGCGACACGCCCGCAGCTCCGGCGCGGTGGTGCGCGTAGGTCTGCTGCAGCAGCGTCAGGATGTTGGGCTGGTCGCCGATCACCACGCCGAACTCGGCCAACAGCTCGCGGTACGTGCGCAACTCGCGGTGCACGAGACTGAGGTCGTGCACGGCCGGCGTCTTGGGCTCCTCCGAGGCACCACGACGGCCCGTCCAGCGCTCCAGCAAAAGGATCGCGCCCACACCCACGCACGCACCCGCGATCGTCAAGAACATGGTCGTGAACTGCTCCAACGCCCACAGCTTCGCGTTCTTCTTCTTGATCTTGTTGCCGTACGACACGAGCCACACAAACACCAACACCACCGCGAACGCAGACAGGTACGCGAACGACTTGGCCGTGCTCGACTGCAGCGGTTGCGTGAACGGCTTGGCCGTCGAGGTCGCCGCCGCCGGCTCCACCGTCGTCGTCGCCTTCGTGTGGTTCAACGCCACGTCCAGCTCGCCGTCGCTCGCGAGACCCGTGAGCGTCAAGTGGAACGTCACGTACTGCTGCTGCGGATCCAGCTCGCGCAGCTTGGCCAGCACCGGCGCCAGCTCCTCGAACAGCGCCAGTTCACGGAACGCAAAGATGAACACCACCTTCTGCGTCAGCGGCTCGTGGTGCGACAGCTTGGCCACCATGTCGTTCAGGATCGACAAGATCGGCGTCACGCCAATGCCGCCGCCCACCAGACACACCGTCGAGTACTCGTCGTACATCTCCAGCGACGCGCCGTAGAAACCGTCCACATAGATAGTCGGCAGAATGTTCTGCTGCTTGCACTCGTTCGCGTGCTCCACTAGCTGGTGCGTCCAGTCGCCGAGCGACTTGAGCAGCACCGTCACGGTCGTCGGACTCGACCGCGGCGACGACGCCACCGTGAACGAGTGCCACTGCAGCTTCGAGATCGCCGGCACGTTCAGGTACAAGAACTGGCCCACCTTGTAGTGGCTGTGGCGACCGGCCTCGCGCTTGAACACCACCTTCACCAGGCTCGCCGACAGTGCCGTCACCTCCAGCACCTCCACCGGTGCCGACCCGTTCGTCGCCGACACCACGCGGCTCAGCATGTACGCCACGAGCGTCGGCAGCAGCCACCAGAACGCGTACTGCCAGTGGAGACCGATCAAGAAGAACGCCACGAACAGCAGCTGGTGCGTGTAGTAGAACACGTTGTAGAACTTGCGGCGCACGACTGGGATCGCGGTCACGCCCATGGCCACGAACAGCAGGAACGCCAGCTCGCCGAAAAAGTACTCCCATCGCTTCATCGACTTGGACTCGCCGAAGTTGCAGTTGAAGCACGGCATGGCCTGCGAGATCCACTTGCCTTCGCGCAGCCATGACCAGTGGTAGCACACGCCGTGGAGGAACGCGGTGAGCACCGTGACGACGCCGAGCCAGCGGTGGTACTTGACGCTGTTGGCGTACGAGATGTTGAAGAACTCCATCCATGCGCTGTTTCGTGTGGCAGGGATAAGGAGGAAGGCCAGATTGAACAGACACGTGTACCCCCACGAGAGACCGACACACTCGAGGTAGGCTTCGAACTTCTTCGGCTTCTTGGTCTTGACGCGCGTGACGTAGTAGCGCACGAACACGTAGACGTTGCCGAGCACAAGCGCTAGGAAGAAGATAATCTCGCCGTACGACCACACCGACACCTTGCCGAACAGCGACGGCTTGCGACGCAGCACGAGCGCGACCTTAAGCAGCAGCTGCGACGTGAGGCGGCGTGCGTTGAAATGACGAAGGAACTCGACCAACAGTACGCTCGCCAGCAACGGCACGACAGCAAACAGCGTGAAGTACGTCGCGCGTGTCATCTCCGAGTGGCCTTTGGTGCCGCCCTTGGCCTGGCCCTTGGGCACACCCCACCAGCGCTGGATGTTGGGCGCTGTCTTGTTGTTGTAGAGCGGCGTCATGACCAGCACTTGGCCGAAGATGTAGAAGCCGATGCAAGCGAACACGAGCAGTTGCGCGAGCCATCCGACCGCACGGAAGCGAGAGTCGTAAGTGGTGGTTGGCTGGTGCGTGGGCTGGTCGCGGCGGTCCTCGGGGGTCTTGAGCGGCGCGTAGGCCTCTTGCTCGGGTGTGAGTGGCGCCTGGATCTGCGCCATCGTCGTCGCTTGAGGAGAGAAGACTCGAGGCGAGGTGAATTCGAGAATGAACAAAACCTACAGATCCGAGCACGAAGAGAAACCACCCAAACGATTCGTGGTGGTTCGCATCGGACAAATGCCTGGCAATCAAGAACGAGCGTACAGTACCGTCAAACTTGTCATTGCCCCGCCTCAGCCGTGTAAAGATCCCCGTTTCAGTAAAGTGGGTCGCTCGATGGAACCACCCGACAGAGTTGCACGGCCAATCGCCCAATCATGTACATTCGTGCGCGTGGCCCTAGTCGAATCGATTGGCGTCGTTTGTCAGGACACTTCGTTCTGGCGGTCAGTCGTCCTGGCTATGCACAAGTGGACGGTGGGATTGGTGTGCGGCAATGGATGATGGCAAAGTAACTGTACAGTTCTGCAGGGCGACTTTCTCGGCGCCAGTCGATTCCGTGGAGCCTGTCAGGAAGCCCCTCCCACTTGGGAGCAGTACAGTGCAGTGCGCTGTGTGTACACTACTGTACAGTCAAAAGCCGAGCACAAAGGCCAATCAGACGCGGGAAAGTCTCCACTCCCACTCTTAACAACGAATCAGACTTGCCAATGTTGAGTGGATCTGTCGAACACGATAATCAGACTCGGGCGTCGAGATCTTCCGTCGTGAGCTGCTTTCTGCAGGCTTCGGCCGCTGGTTTTTCGGCGTGGTTCGGCTCGCGTTCCCAGTATCCATACTTTATCGCCCGCGCTCGCTGCCCTGGAGAGCCACTTGTGCATAACCGGGACGCATCACGGTCCTGACATGGACAGTCCATAAATCGCAGCGATTCGAGTCGAGCCACGTGCCTCGCAAGCGGTGATTGGATCGATGCTGCCGCCACCATCACCCACTAAACATAGAGCTCTTCAGAAAAACAGGATCCGATCTTATTCGCGGCTGAGGCGGGGCAGCCGGAGACAGCAGACGCCCCAACTCACGCAGTCGTCCTCTAATTACGGGGATTCAACTTTTTGCGCAACTTGTTCGACGTGACGCCAGTCTCGAACGCAGGAGGAACGTTCTGCTCGCAACTGCTTTCCACCGATCCTAACCACGAAAAAGACTGCTTCGCAAATCTTCACTCATCGTTCGTGAAAGGATTCGAGGCAAAGCTCAGTCCCCAGAAGAAAATACACTATAAAAGTCCGACTCTCTCTCTATCTCGATCTGTCTGCCTGCGCCTTAAAGTTTGAACTCTTCCGTGTGGATGTCAAAGTGGCACCCACCAACTCGGGCGATGGCCTTGACAACCGCGCGCTTCATCGGGCACGGACCCGATACAAACGTGCCAATCACCTGGCGTCCGCTCGTCTGCACCTGGCTCTTTGAGTGGAACTCAAAGATCTCACCCATGACTCGCTCCAAGTTTGGTCGTTCACCGATGGCAATTCTGTAGAGCGCGATGAGGTCACGGTGCGTGAGGCTGCTTGTTGGCTCGCTCACCTCGGCGACGACGTCCGCCGGCTGCACGACACTGTCCTTACTGTCCGTCTTCCGCGAAACGCTGCGATTGAACCAGCGCTCCGCGATCGCCAGGACGGCAACGAGCAGCGCGCCGCCGTACGCCAACGCGATGTCGATGAAGCTCTGGAGTGCCCAGAGCTTGGGGTGCTTGGTGCGGAGTTTTCCTTGACCACCGTATTCCATCAGCACAACCAACAACACGGCGAAGACAAACGCCACAATCCACGTGACAGCGCGAATGCCATACGGCCGCAGTGGCTCGTAGAACGCTACTGCAGCTGCTTTGGTTGTGTCGTCAGCGTACTTTGTTGGTGATGGCCGCGTTTCCGTGTGGATTTGCGTGTTGAGATCGATCGTCGACGGCTGTTGCGTCAGGAAGAAGTGTGTCTTGACGTACTTCTCCTCTGGGTCGGCCAACCGCAGCCGCTTCAGCGCCGGATGGATCTGTTCCAGCAGTGCAAGCTCGCGGAACGAGAACACGAACACGACCTTTTGCTGGAGGCTCCCCGTAGCGGTCAACTTAGCTGCGAGATCTTCTAGGATTGAGAACAGCGGCGTTGCACCAACACCACCTGCGATGAGGCAGACGGTCGCGTACTCGTCGTAGTGATCGAGCGATGCGCCGTAAAAGCCGTCGATGAAGACTGTTGGGAGAGCATTCTTTTGCTTGCACTCAATGGAATGCTGGACCAGTTGTTGGGTCCAGTCCCCCAGAGCCTTGACCAGAACAGTCACACTTGAGGGGTCTGCCCGAGGCGAAGAAGAGATCGTGAACGGGTGCCACTGCAACTTAGATACCGCTGGTACGTTCAGGTACACGAACTGGCCGACTTGATAATCGCCACCACTGCTGACCGATCGCTTGAATTCGATCCTGACGACTTCTTTTGAGACCACTGAGCAGCTTGTGAGTTGGACTGGCGTCGACGCGTTGGCAACCGACAGCGTTCGGTGCACGAGGTACACGAGAAACGATGGGAGGAACCACCAGATCATGGGCCCGTAGTGGAGAACAAGGAAGACCATGGCAAGGAAGAAGAGTTGGTGCAGGTAGTAGAACGCGTTGAAGAATCGGCGGCGCATGAAACCGACTGACGAGAGCGCGATGATGATGAAAAGCACCCATGCGATCTCGCCGAAGACGTACATCCATCGCTTGCGGTTGAGTGCAAAGTCGCAGCCGAAACATGGCAGTGCAAGTGCCTTCCACTCGCCCTCGCAGACCCACGCGGCCTGGAAGAGAGCCATGTGCACGGTCGCCGTGATCACGACAATCTTGCCGAGCCAGCGGTGGTACTTGATTGTGTTGGCGTACGAGATGTTGAGCAGCTCTAGCCAAGCCGCATTGCGTGTCACGGGCATGTAGAGGAACGCGAGGTTGAAAAGCGCCGTGTATCCGAAAGTGAGCCCGACGATCTCGAGTTTTTGCTCGTACGACACGGGCTTCTTGGTCTTGAGATTGAACGCCTTGATCTTCTTGTAGCGCTGGTCGCAAAAGTAGGCGAACACGAAGATGTTACCGGCTGCGAGCAAGAAGACGTAGATCAGCTCGCCGAGACTGAGACGCGAGACGACGCGGCCATTGAGCAGGCTGGGCTTGCGACGCATTAGAACCGCGAGGTCAACGAGGTACGGCGACGTGATACGGCGTAGATTGAATGTGCGAAGCAACTCCCAGGAAACGACGACCACGAGCATCGGCAGTGCGGTGAGCAGAATGAAATAGGCCGGTCGCACCATCTCGGGGTGCGCTGTGGCGGGCACCTTTCCTGTGAGTGGTACGTGGCACCACTTCTTGATGGTTACCGAGATTTTGTTGGCGTACACCGGGTGGAAGTAGGCCCACTCGCCGTAAAAGTAGACGACGATCGAGGTAACGACGAGGCATCTAAGCGTGAGGCCAGCAACATGACGAACGAACGAGTTGGAGTTGCGCTTGTCTGAATCGATTACGTTTGGCGTACGAGCGTCAGCGAACTTGGACGCATCAGTGGGCGACGCTTCCGCGCCGACCATTGCAAATGGCAGACGATCGGTAGCCGAGCGAGGTACGTTGCGAGCACGAGGCGAAAGGTCAACTGAGAGCAATCTGACTCGGTCCCCATAACCACCGGCACCCGTTGCAGAGGGGGTTGCTACTAGTCGGCCGTTCGCGTAATGTTAATCATAGCGAGTTGAGCGATTGGATCGGAGGCACGCGGCAGGGCCTGGGATGTTACGCGAACCGGTCCTGCAACTGCTCAATGTCGGCAAGATGCGACTGCCACTCTAATCTCTCTTGGTGCACGATCGCAGACGGAGTCGCCGCACGCGTGGCTCGTTTCCAATCAAAGCTTCTAGTATTTTTGGTTTTAGGAAAGATCTATGTACTTACTCACTGTACGCCGATGGAGCGCAACAGAAACGGAAAGGATCGCAACACTAGAGCTCGAACTCTTCCTCGTGGATGTCAAAGTGGCTCGCGCCGATCTCGTGGGCCGCATACTCCACCGCGCGTTTCATGGCCTCTGGACCAGACACAAACACACCGATCACGGGCTTACCCGTCGTCCCGACCGACGTGTCCTGGTGGAATGCGAAGGTCTTGACGAGCAAGGCCTTGGTATCCGGACGTTCGCCCGCGATGACGTCGTAGTGGATGAGCAGATCACGGTAGGTGTAAACGTCGGTGACTGTGAAAACCGGCGTGCCGATCGACTGGAAGACGTTCATCTCGATCTCCTTAGAACCGGCGATGGAGTTCGCACGGCGCTTGAAGAGGCGTTCAGCGAAGACAAATGCGAAGACGAGACAACCGGCGACGATGGCCATGCTGGGCTCGACGAACTGTTGCAGTGGCCAGAGTTCAGGGTGGTTACGCTTGATTTTGTCGTTACCATAGTGAAGGTAGACGACGAGCAGCACTCCAACGAGCACGACCGTGGTCATGGCGAGTGCACGGTACGTGCGCGAGCGCAGCGGTTCGGTGAACGCGACAGGCTTGGCCTTCGTCTCATAAGCAGTCGGCTGGATGTGCTTGCCCTGGAGACGATCTGTGTCAACACGCGTGTCAAGGACGTCGTCGGTGGGCACACGCGTGAGGTAGAAGTGGAGTTTGAAGTGCTTCTCTTGTGGGTCGAGCTCCTTGAGACGAAGCAGTACCGGGTGCACTTCTTCCAACAGTGCAAGCTCACGGAACGAGAAGATAAATACCACCTTCTGCGTCAATGGCTCGTTGCTCGAGAGCTTGGCTACAAGGTCTTCAAGGATAGCGAACATGGGGGTCGCTCCAATGCCACCGCCCACCAGACACACCGTCGAGTACTCATCGTACGACTCCAGCGACGCGCCGTAGAAGCCGTCCACGTAGATCGTCGGCAGAATGTTCTTCTGCTTGCACTCGTTTGCATGCTTGACGAGCTGCTGCGTCCAGTCTCCGAGCGACTTGAGCAACACAGTCACGGTGGACGGACTCGTGCGAGGCGACGATGAGATCGTGAAGGCGTGCCACTGCAGCTTGGAGATCGCAGGCACGTTCAGGTACAGAAACTGACCGACACGGTAGTGGCCGTCGCGGCCTGGCGAGCGCTTGATCACTACCTTGACGAGGTCGTCCGAGATGGCCGTGAGCTCCGTGACCTGGACAGGAGCGAAGTTACTGGACGCCGACATGGCTCGGTGGAAGCAGTAGATGATGAAGGTGGGGAAGATCCACCAGACGATGCTGGCCCAGTGCATGACGGAGAAGATGACAGCAAGGAACAAGAGCTGGTGCGAGTAGTAGAAGACGTTGTAGAACTTGCGGCGAATAAATGGGATCGATGTGAGTCCGATGACCAGGAAGATTATTAGCGCAATTTCACCAAAAACGTTGAACCAGATCTTGAAGCCTTTGCGTTCGCCTATATTGCAGTGAAAGCACGGGAGCGACTGAGCCTTCCATGTTCCTTGACGGATCCACGACCAGTAGTAGCCGATACAATGTAGCAGACCCGTGAGCACGGTCACGACTCCCAACCATCGGTGGTACTTGATGCCGTTGGCGTAGGAAATGTTGAAAAACTCCATCCATGCGCAGTTGCGCGTGGCCGGCAAGAAGAGAAACGCGAGGTTGAAGATGCAGGAGAAGCCAAGCGTGAGTGCGACCGATTCGAGGTAAGAGTTGAAGTTCATATTTCCTCCCTTGACTCGGGCCCGAACTCGCTTGATACGTGCAGTGTAGTAGTGGTAAAAGACGAAGATGTTGCCGGCTACGACGGCAAGAAAGAAGATCCATTCGCCGTACGACCAATACGAGACATTGCCAAAGAGCGCAGGCTTGCGACGTAGCACGAGCGCGAACTTCAGCATGTAATGCGACGAGATGCGACGCAAATTGAAGTGACGCAAGAACTCGATGAGCAGCGCACTGATGAAGAGTGGGAGCATGGCGAAGAGGAAGAAGAACGTCGGCATGACCATCTCGCTGTGGCCGGTAGTAGGCTGACCCCTGACCTGCGTGGCTGGCACGCTCCACCACCTCTTGATCTGGGTGTTAATCTTGGTGTACGTCGGCGTGAAGTAGACGAGCTGACCGAACACGAAAACCCCCATAGCGACGAAGATGAGCAGCTGAGCGAGATTCCCGACCCATCGGTAGCGAGAGCTCCATGGAGACACGCCCCTCTTGGCCTCGTAGCTCGAAGCTTGCCCTCCAGGAGTCTTAGCGGAGACGTATCCGTCCTGGTTGGGAGTAAGTGGGACGTGGTTCGGCGGCATCGCAATCGGTGAAGTGCTTGTGATGCAGCAGATTCGCGAATGGGACCAACGGATTCGGCCAATTCATATCGTCATGAAACGACTGGAGGAGCCGGGTTCTTAGAACGAACGAAGGCGATAATTCCCTGGTCGGGCGTTTTGAGCTGGGACAAGAAAATCTTTGAACAAGTCGTAGAATTGACCGTCACGTCACCCGTTCAGCAGCGCTATGCAGAAAGCATTTGATTCAGCTGAGCGAGAGACATGTTCCTGCGTGGGATTCGTCTTGGGCGACTGGTTGCGCGGGCTCGAGAGGCACGTGCCCGACGGGTTAACAAGTCGACGGACCCAGATGCACGGGCAGCAGTCTTCCCTCTTCGACAGACGGACAAGCATCAGCGAGAGACGGTGTAATGCACGGATCGCCGGGACGAGATGGGCGGTCTGTGCCGTGATATAGGCGCGTGTCATGCCGTTCAGCGATAGTTTTAATCAAGACTGGTCTGAAGCCATTTTAATCACCATCATCAGATGTCATTCAGATATATGTTTATACAGTTTACTTCCACTGGAAATTCGACAAACACTGAACGCTGCGATGGCATTCATGCCTTTACAAAGGTGATGGCGGATGTCGCACATGACAAGGAGGCACAGGGTTGACACGCGTCCAGCTAGTTGATTGGCTGCTAGGGTATCTTGTGGGTTAGTTGATTGGAGAGCAACGGCGTGCCTTGACTCCAATGGACACACAAGATCACTCCGTTTGTTGACGCCCGAATGCATGAGACCGTCCAAGTGCGCCTGTCGAAGTGCGTTGACCATGGCCAAAAGTGACAGAATGATTTTGCGCCCGTGAGCGCGGCCGAGACCGGTCCTTCTCACGGACCCAACCCGGTGAGTGAGACCACCGGTTTCAACCATGACGGTACTGACAGGACCTACGACCGAGAGAGGTTCTAACAGAATGTGAAGCGTGGCAAGCTGATGATGTGACAACGTTTGGTGTGACGGCTTCGCCGCGGACCACCCATGTACTTGGTTTCGCTTGCGAAACAGCCCGAGGAGCCTGTCGACATCGACGCTCTGCCCATGAAAAAGGTTCGAAAGCTGGACAAAAAAGGGTAGATACGGTAAGCGAGCAACGTTCTCTCGACAGGATGGCAATTCTTCTTCCTGCGACGCAGTGTCTCAGACGAACACCCGTGCGTGATGATGATCTGGTTCCGAATCGATGACGAAGAGTTCTGGGAATCCTCGACTGTTCGTGAAGCAGCTGACTTCTTTGTCGATTTGCCCGCACGCTGGCAATGAACGCAGACCCCCAGCAGCGCAGATGAAATTGGGGTGGTGCTGCCTGCACTACTACAATTAGCTCAGCACGTGACGGGTGGTTGGCAAGAGCCATTGGGAGGTATGAAGCATGCGTCGGGTTTCTTTCGTTTCAAGTGATTGCAAGCAACAACGCTTACCGCTCGTTAGAAGATTGTTTCCGTGTAGCTTCCCTCGATTTCATATCTCCTCCATACAAAAGTCTATCACTCGCTCGGAGTCCGTGCCGCGCAACTCCTGCCATATTACCAGGATGTATCGCTATTGTTGGGCGAAGGAAGACGAATCAATCTGTTCTCAGTTAACACCGCCGAGAGTCACCAATCTAGTCAACACTAATTCAAGCCCAATGATGTCTCACTGGGTAGATCGCTCATTGCGCTTTTCGCCAAGTTGATCAACCCCACCACACCCATCCCACAGCGCGAACGACATGTGGTCGGATCGGGTCGGCAACGACATCTATGGCGAGGTTGTTCGCTCCATACCATCCCTCATGTTCTGACGACGTGCGAAGGATAAGGCAGCTGAACGGTTTCTTTACCAATAGTCTCTCGTTGGTAATTGCTGTTGAATGTGAGGTCTATTGGGCGAAGATAATGTACTCTGGTAGCTGGAACTCTGTCCATTCTGCCCTAACCATGGGTAAACTTGGCTGAAAAGCCAGGGTCTCGTTCGTAAATAGCAAATTGTCCAGAAGATTATGGACGGGTTTTCCTTCCCGTCGCAATTTCCTGGACAGACATCCAGAATTTTCCGCAATTTCAAAAATGATCGAGTATACTAACATCAAGTCATTTCGATAGGACCCACAGAATGAGTGACTTCTGCTGGACCTTGGTCCAGTGCAAGTTATTTTCTGACATGCAACAGTCAGAGCTCGAGAGATTAGAGGCGGAGGTCGCTGCAGCGCGCGCAGCGTGTATCGCATCAACGTCTCGCAATAGCTACCGGTGCTCAACTGTCCGATTGATCAAGTGGTTGTTCACCAACAAACCGCAGAGGATTACCAACAAGTGCGAACGTCGCAGCAGCAGTTCTGGAGCAATTAGAGGCGGCAGGATTTGTCCGCCGCCCAGAGCAAAATGAAACTGAGGAAGTCATAGCTAGTAGAGTGGATCAAGTGGCGAGCTGGAGCGATTTGCTCCACGAGTTCTATCAGGACACGGACTTCCCCTCCGGTCCGCCATGTCAAGCGTGGCTACGGTGGTGTTGTCGGGATACGGTCAACAACGTCCCACCGCTTCGATACTTAACGCCGTCTCAGCTTGGTTGAAATGAAATTGAGGTCTATTGGTTTGCTTATCTAGAAACCTATAGCCGGCGCAGGGCCTAGTTTATTAAGGATGACCTTCTCTCCAGTGGGCGATATCTCCGGGAAGGAGAGTCGCGATGTCCTGATGGCGCTCGTTATCAGTCGGGTGGTGCTCTTCGCTGTTGGTCTTGGTGTCCATGGCTAAATTCGCGGCAGCGTCTGCCATTTTGTTCGCGGCCCTGGGGTGATGATCCCAATGCTTGATGCCGAGGCCATCCGCAAGTCGTCGTGCGTGGGCGTATTTGGTTTGCAGCGTGCGGTTGAGTGGGGACGTATATGTCCGCATCTGTCGAATGATGATCATGCTGTCACCGATGACCGAGAGCGGGGTTGTCACAGAAGTGGGGTACTGGGCTCCTGGTGACAAGTACGCGGGCTGGCTGGCTGGGTGGTTGGCTTGGTCTTGGACGAGGCTAGTCGAGGCTAGTTGAGGCTAGTTGACTTGAGAGCAAGTTGAGAAGTGAGATTGATGTTAGAGTTTGTTTTCCTATCCTCTGTGTGGGCCTCTAGGGTGCTCTGTGCCTAGATGTCGTCTGTCCTAGATACCTTACTTTCAGTATCCAAAGTTGGCTATGTCAACTAATATGTAAGCCCTCCTACAATCTCTTGAATGCAGTATCCATAGTCACTACGTCATCACCAATGTGTTGCAGCCGGGTCAGTATCACCCATTACTCTCGGGATGCTTTTACACCACCCAGTGCATAATCCTTCCAGGACTAATCGTAGTAACTTCGTTCCAGTATAATATACTGAAACCAAATCAAGGTCGTTGCCTAACCCTTCTGACGCGAGCCATTCTTTTCTGGCTGCGTCACATGACCTCCCTTCGAGAGAAGGCCCCCCCCTGCACAGACTTCCAGTATGCTTCGATGAGACTTGGAATCTGCTTCAGGTTTTCAACGGGTTCCCATGTGGCTTGACGTCTTGATTCTCCGAGCCAGTGTATCTTGTACTGGTCTCTTCCACGAATCTTCCGATGCCCAATGACAGCATCGATGAGTTGTCCTTCAGTAATGCCGTCCGCAAGCAAAACCTTCGTAGTCTGCTGTTTGCGTTTGTTATCCTTCATATACGGCTTGAGCAAAGATGTGTGGAAAACGGGGTGGATACGAAGATCCTTCGACATGGCAAGTTCATACGAATCTTGATGGACTTTCTTCACGATGGGGTAGGGTCCGATAAATCTTGGTGCCAATTTGCTTGTCGATGCGAAGCCTTTGTGGCGAATATCAAGATTCTTGCCGTCGAGTAGCACGAGTTGACCAACTTCAAACTCTTGATACAGGCGATTCTTGTCATAATACGACTTCATACGCTCTTGTGCTTCACTAATGGCATCTTTTGCCTTCTTCAAAAACAGTTCTTGTCGGAGCAAGAATGTCTGCGCAGCCTTATCCAACTTTTTGAATCCTGGGTCTGCAGCAATATCGTCTGCCATGTATGGAACATAGCCAAGATCAGCTTCAAAGGGACACATGCCGATCGACGAATGCACTCTGCGGTTGTAGGCGAATTCCGCTAGATGCAAAAACTTATCCCAATCATTCTGGATCGGGTTCACAACACCTCTGAGATAGTCTTCGATGAAACGATTCGTGCGTTCTGTCTGTCCGTCTGTCTGCGGTCTAAACGCTGAGGAAAGGTTGTGAGTAGTCTTCAGGATCGATGTCACTGAGGACCAAAATTTCGACGTGAACTTCGAGTCACGATCCGAAACTATTGTCTTGGGCAAGCCATGATCCTTCACATAATGCTTCATGAAGAGATCAGCAGTATCTTCTGCCGTGGCGGTTGTGCGGGTTTCGATGAACTTCGCACGCTCGGTCAAACGATCAACTATGACCATAATAGCATCATGCCCATCTCCAGTTTCTGGTAACGCTACCAAGAAATCCATGGAGATCTCAACCCATCTTCCCGATGGAATACTAAGCGGATTGAGTAGACCTGGAGGCTTCATCTGCCTCACCTTAATGCGCTGACACATTTCACAAGTGTTCACATAGCGCTGAATGTACTTGGTCATACGAGGCCAATAGTACTTCTTCTGGACTGCTAGATACGTCTTGAAGTATCCTGGGTGTCCTGCAGTCACAACATCGTGGTTTTCATAAATCACATGATTCTTCAGATCTTCATTGGCGGGGATCACGAGTCGAGGTTCTTCATCTTCTTGTGTCTGATAGTAAAGGAGTCCGTCAACTACGCTATACTTTAACACAGTTGAACCATCAGAAATCTTCGTCAAGATTTCTCGTGTCTTCTGATCCGACTTGTACAGTTTCCTTCTCGCCTCTTCGACAGCAACTGGACTTGACTCGATGGTCGCAACAATCTCTCTATTAGATGCAGCTTTCAGAAGATCATCTAAACTGACTTGAGCAGCTTTATGCTCAAAGTCCGGGTTCCTGGACAAGGCGTCTGCAACGTCATTTGTATGTCCTGGAATCCACTTGAACTGAGGTTGAAACTCAGCAAGTTCGTTGAACCAACGGGCAACTCTTCTGTTCGTGGTCTTCTGCGTGAGAATAGTCTCAATGCTCTTGTGATCAGTCTCCACAACAAATGGACGATCGAGCAAATACACGCGCCAAACTTTCAAGGCATGCATGATTGCGAGAAGTTCTTGTTCACGAACTGGATAATTGAGTTCAGCCGACTTCCAGTGTATGCGATTGGATACTCCAACTCTCCCTCCTTTTGAAACAAGACTCCCCCAATTGCGACATTGGATGCATCCATACGAATGCCAAAAGGTTTCGTGAAGTCCGGAAGTTTCAAAACAGGCGGTGACGATAAGCGAAGCTTGAGTTGTTCGAAGCATGCTAGTTGATGATCATTGAGCTCGATGGACTCACTTGATCTCTTTCCCTTGATACACTCATGGAGCGGACCCGCGAACTGAGCAAAGTCCGGGCAGAAACGAGAAACGTACACTGTTGTACCGAGAAAACTCTCCATCTGCTTCTTTGTCTTCGGAACTGGCCAATCCTTGATAACCTTGATCTTACCAGGATCCATGCGAACGCCATTCCTTCCAACGAAATCTCCAAGACAAGGAATTTCTGGAACACAGAACTGACACTTCGACAGCTTGATGTATAACTGTTGTTCTTCACATCTTTGAAGTACTCGATCTAACGCCTCGAGATGCTAATTGATGTCTGTGCTTCTCGTGAAGACGTAGATATCGTCAAAGTAGATACGCATCACATCGCGCATGTCGCTGAATACTCTTTGAAGAAGTCGATTGAAAGTGCCAGGACTTCCACTAAGTCCCATGGGAGTTACAAGATACTCGAACAAACCATCAGGCGTTGATAACGCTGTAAACGGTATATCTTGTTCTCTGAGCTTTACTTGATAGTAACCCCAAAGCAAATCCATGCATGAAAACCAATAGCTTCCTGACATTGCGTCAAAGGTGTCTTCTTTGCGTGGCATAGGAATTGCTGGCAAAATCGTGTTGTTGTTCAACAGACGAAAGTCATGGACTATTCGCCATCCAACAGCTTTCTTCACACAGAAAGTCGGTGCCGAGAAAGGCGAGGTACTAGGACGAATGATACCTGCCTTGACCATTTCCTTGGTCCATTCTTGGATCACCTTACGTTGCTCAGGGCTCTGTCGCCACTGAGGAACTGAGATGGGCTTTGTACCAGGCTTGAGTTCGATGACATGTTCAATACCTTCACGGACAGGTGGCACAGTGTTCGGTAGCTCCGTTCGAAACACAGTGTCACGACGCTTCCACAGCACATCAAAAGCTGGGTTGTCCTTCAAAGCTTCCCATCCTTGCTGCTGATACCTAGCAGCTTTCTCCGAGTCGTGTGGATTAATCATAAACACACACTCGACATCTCCCTTGCGCAGCTCTTTGGCAAGTTTCTTCATGGAGATGAACTTGGTATGACCCAACTCACTATCATGTCCATGTTGACGATAGTAGTTGAAGATCTCACGATTCTGACTTTGTCTAGCACGACGGCGATTGGCGACAAAGCGAGCGGGACGCGCCGCAGGCGTTCGTAGAACAAGAGGCTCTTCAGGCTGTACACCAGTACGTGGCGTAAGCTTTAACTCAGCCCAATCGATGTCGGGATTCTGTTCACGAAGCCATCGCATACCAAGCAAAATGTCTTTGCCTTCAGGGATAGGCATCACCTGAAACTTAGACGTGATCGTGGGGAAACCGGGAACTTCAAGAGACATCTCCACCATTCGACGATGGCGGTATACGGTCTGCTCATAACCGAGCTTGACTTTCATCAAGTCTTCGACCGTTTCTTGCAAGTTCAACACTTCCACCAGATCTTCTGAGACACCATTCATGCTGCAACCGTTGTCGACGAAGATGGACACATTCTTCTTCCAATTAGGCTCCTTGAAAGCAAGAGCTTGGACTTCGAGAATCGCGTACAAGTTACCACTAATGTAGTGATTTGACTCCTTGTTCAGAGGACAGTCCGGAGAGATATGCCCCTTCTTCTTGCACGCATGGCAAGTGGCTTCCTTCTTCCAGTCATCGTTGTTCCTCTGAGAGTCGTGTCCTTTCGTCTTCCACTTGTTACCTTTCTTCGACTTGGTAGCAGTGCCTGCAGAGTCGTGGTTCAACTTCGATGAGTTCTTCTGACCATTCGGCTTCGGCGGTCTCCCAGAATAATGCGCAAACTCGAAATTTGTGGCGATCTTGATCGTATCATCCAACGTCTTCGGACTTTCTTCCTTGATCTTTGCGGAAGTCTCAGCACGAAGGCCGTGTTGGAAATAGAAACGCTGATCAAGATCCGCGATGGGAAGTTCAGACTGCGAATGCAAGTCCTGAAACTTTGCCACATATTCATGGATCGATCCAGTTTGCTTGAGTTCAAACATTCGCTCACGAAGGTTGTACTCAAAGTCCAATGGCTTATAGCGCTGACGCAACTTAGCCTTGAACAATTCCCACGTCTTGGGAATCCCCGCAGCAGCACACTCTACTGCGAAGATCGTCCGAACCCAGTTCTGAACAGACTTTCCCAGATTGCCAGTGACTTCTTCAACAAAGTCTGAGGTCTCAGCATGCATCACAGCACGCTTGTTCGAGTAGTAGTCTTCCGTGTTGAAGATCCACAACTCTATGTCTTCGTTGATCTTTCCTTCATACATCGGCGGATCTCGACGACGCGTAGACCCATGAAGGTTGAGCATCTGGTTGAACTGGTTATTCGTCATCTGCATGAACGCCTGCAACTGCGCCTGGGACTGCTGGTTCTGCTGTTGCATGAAAATCATGAACTGCTGGAACACCTCCCCTGGAACTTGCCCTCCGGCAAAGTTCCCTTGATTGGCTGGAGCAGCTTGCGGAGCCTGTGGGACTTCTCCTCCCTGACCTTGAGCGTCTTGATGCTGCATTGGCTCTGCTTGAGTTGAACGGGTTCTTGACACTGAACGAGCACGTTCAACTTCTTCAGGATCGTTCGATCTGCTTTGACGACGTGGACGTAGATTTGGTGACTCACGCTCGACTTCTCCAGCACGACGACTAGACATAAGTCGGACTTCTCAGCGTATACGATGTCACCGATGGATTACGAAGACGATGCTTACGCAATCCAAAAGCAATCAAGTTGAACCGAAACTTAGAAGATTCTACTGACGATTCGGTTTAGAAATAAAGATCTCGTCTAGACGTACTGTCGCGAAGTCTTCGGCCTTGTTCAGGAAGTTGAAAACGGCTTCGAGCTTCTTCTCGTGGTCCTTCTGAAGTTCGTCCGTGGCGAGAGCGAGCTTGACGAACGCTTTGGTGACGCGCTTCGCCTTCTTGACGGCTTCTACTAGATCGTGCTTGCAGCGAAAGTACTCCTCAGCCGCGTTCGGATCCCCCTCAACGAGAAAGTTCTCCGTAACGTCGATGCGGCGAGGTACGCACGTCTCTAGCACCACGGGTCGCGATGGATCACCGAGGTTGAGGGACTTGTAGTTGTTGGCACGTCTCACACGACAAGCCTTCCCTTTCGCAGATGTTCGGGTCATCCAACGAAGGTTGGTACTACACAGAGCCGGGCGGAAACCAATACAGGTTCCACTTACGCCAACTTCTAGCTCAGGCAGACTGAGTAAGAGCACTGCTGAAACGACCGAGTCTGTCCTCAACTCAGGTGAAGAGGATTTACGGTACGCAGGAGCACTCAGACTCACGGGACAGGGACTACCACACCACTTGAACTTGGTCTTGACACTGCAGGTTCGCACCCACAGATCCTTGAGCCAGCGAAGAACTGCGAGACTTGATCACCAGTCTTGGCAGAGGACTTGACCGACGAGCGCTACTATGTCACAGAAGTGGGGTACTGGGCTCCTGGTGACAAGTACGCGGGCTGGCTGGCTGGGTGGTTGGCTTGGTCTTGGACGAGGCTAGTTGAGGCTAGTTGAGGCTAGTTGACTTGAGAGCAAGTTGAGAAGTGAGATTGATGTTAGAGTTTGTTTTCCTATCCTCTGTGTGGGCCTCTAGGGTGCTCTGTGCCTAGATATCGTCTGTCCTAGATACCTTGCTTTCAGTATCCAAAGTTGGCTATGTCAACTAATATGTAAGCCCTCCTACAATCTCTTGAATGCAGTATCCATAGTCACTACGTCATCACCAATGTGTTGCAGCCGGGTCAGTATCACCCATTACTCTCGGGATGCTTTTACACCACCCAGTGCATAATCCTTCCAGGACTAATCGTAGTAACTTCGTTCCAGTATAATATACTGAAACCAAATCAAGGTCGTTGCCTAACCCTTCTGACGCGAGCCATTCTTTTCTGGCTGCGTCACAGGGGTCCAGGAGTGGGCCGCGGCCGCTTGGGGGCCCTTGATGAGGCCGTCGTACTCTGCTTGATTGTTGGTAGTCGAGGGGTCGGGTCTCAGCTTGGTCAAAACAGGAACAAAAGGAAGCGGCTGTGTGATCTGCGCTTTCTCATGAAAAAAATCGAGGAACGAGCCGCCCAACTTGGCAACCAAACTGACGCGATATCCTTGACAGACGCTGCTGCCATCTTCGAACAATGCAAAGACGTGATTGCAGTACAAGACGAAACACCACACAAGCGCCGCCGCAGAAGCACACAGATCGACTGGCTTACTGTGGCAACGTTGCTCCGCAAGCAAGAGAAATCCGCGAGGTTGGCGAGAACTAGTTGACATTGCGTTACCCAAAATTGATACCACATTTAGTAGATTTCGTCGTCCAGTAGAATCCTATCCACCGTCCAGAATTTTCCGTCCACATAAGTCATTGTACCGGTAGTGGAAGCAAGGGACAATGAAGTGATGATATATGAATTCGTACTTAGAAGAAGAAAAAGGTAACCTCGCACTTTAAAGGTAATGTATTGTATCATTCCTTTGTCGCCGTAACTTTCAACGTCAATTCCATTGGCTAAAACATTATTTTAGCCAATGGAATTGACGTTGAAAGTTTCTCGTGGCTCAGCTTATCGTAGTTAATTGTCCAGAAAAAAGTGGACGAAAATTCCCCCAACGGCGGAATTTATTGGACCGCTGTCCAGGATTTTCTGCGCATTCTGTTTTTGGCAAGCATAGTTTAATCAAGTCAGCTGGTTGGGATTCAATTTTTCCGGCCTTTCGTTGGATCCCGTCCATGGCAATCTTTCGACCAGAGTTGCCATGCAGCAAGCAGAACTCTTAGTGTTGGAGGCAGAGGTGGCCGCAGCGCGTGCAGATCGCATCGCCCCGAAGTCGCGGACCAGCTATCGCGGTTCAACAGTCAGATTCCTCAAGTGGCTGTTCGTGAACAAGCTCCGCTTGCTGCTCGTCGGCTTCGTTAATGAGCTCCAGTTCGATGGAAATGGCCCAACGAGTGATTCGATAAAGCAAGCGCTATCCAGAGCTCCAGCTAACCCACCAATAGACTTTGATCGGCTCACAGCACTTGATTTCTCGACGTGGGTTTTGTCGATAAAAATCATGCTTTTCCCACGTATGCAGGCCATCGCTCAGCCCTTTCGTGTCTCTATCGCGATTACAACCAATATGTGGGGCGTCCTATGCAAGATGCGCTATCGGAGACGTTCGGTGGCCTCGAGAAGCGAATTGCACGAGCGTTGGGCGCGGGAGATGGTGACATCAAAGTCGGAATGGACCCTTTACCCTTTTCGTTGTATAGGCGGCTCGTGTCCGACATGCTGAAGGCGACAAAAAGGGACATGGTGATCGCACGAACGTTCATGATTCTGTCGAGGAACCTCATGTCACGAGCAGCCAACACGGTGTCGATTTGCTATGGCCACCTGGAGTGGGGTGAGGACGCACTGCGCGTCTTCTTTGCCCACATGAAGAACGACCAGCGTGCAGCGCGACCCCGAGGTTCGCGACACATCTACGCTAACCCGCCGCTCGCACCAGAAATTTGTCCGCTCATCGCGCTTGGTGAGTTTCCTCTCTCATAATACGACAATATTGTACTAATTGTGCCCTCCACACAGGCATCTACTGGGCCACAATCGCAATTGCCTCAAAAGTTCCGCACCTTTTCCTTGGAAGTGATCAGTATGACCGTATCAGGAAGATTTTCGCTCGATTTTTGCTCGTGCCAGAAATCAAAAGTGAGCTTGAGCGCCATGGAATCGACCCGTCGCATCTTGGCACTCATTCTCTGCGCAAAGGATCATGTACTTACTGCGCGTCGGAATCTACAGCATGCCCTCCAGCGATAGCAATCCACCTGCGTGCGGGATGGTCAATGCAAGGCGTGACGAACAGGTATTTGCGTCATGACGCAGCCGGGGACATGTACGTTGGGAGGACTGTGTGCGGCTTGCCAATCGAGAGCTCAGAACTCGCAGTTCTGCCACGACGATTTCTTTCGCCAGCGACATGCGCCGACCACGCCATCGACGTAGCGTTCCCCGGTATGCCTGCGAGTGTTCACGGCGTTGCACGGTACGCTCTTGCGTCTCTGGTGTATCACCTACCGTACCTTTGGTCTCACCTGCCTGCTGCGCATCCGCGTTTTGAGAACCCGCTGATGCGGGATGCAACGGCCATCCACGAGCTAACAAGTGCCATTGACGAGGCCGAGATCACAGGAACAGGAATTTCCCTGCACGCGATGGTGCTTTGTGAAGTCCAACAGATCAAAAAAGCACTACAGGACCAGCGCCGAGATCAATACCGCGTGGTGGCCCGCATCCTAGAAGGAATCAAAGAGATTCTCGACGAGCGGGCGGCTGCGAGTGGAGTGCCGACATATGAGAGCGTAGCGGAAGCGGTGATACATCAGCTGGAGGCTTCTGGTGTGGTTCGTTTTGAGGCGCAAGTCCAAGCCACAGTTACTCTCACTCCACCAGAGTCTCAAGAGCGAAGTTGTCGTGGTTTGATCCACGAATTTCGTGCTTAGACTGCCTTACCCTCCGGTCCTCCGTACCAGGCATGGATTCGATGGTGCTGTCGAGACTCTCTCAACAACACACCGCCGATTCGGTACCTCCAGCCCTCACAGCTCGGCCCGAACAAAACAAAGCGAAAGCGACTGAGTGATTTGCGGTTTTTAATGCAGAAGCTCGAAGCCCGAGGCACAGAACTCGGTTTTGAAATGGCTGAGGCTACCGCCAGTATATGAGAAGGAGAAGAATCGACCTTACCGCCAGTGTATGCCAGTATATGTGCACATGCGTCACTTGATGACAGGTTTAGGGTGGGCATAGGATGGACATCGGAGGAAGAGTGCTGGTCAAGTTTTTCGAGAAAAAAAATGTCTACAAACGGGTGTGACTCCTGTGAGGGAATCGACAGGAGTCCATGTACTGGCGTATACTACTTCGGATATTGTATATACTGGAACATGTCTTGGTGGTGAGAAAACAGTATATACTGGCGTGTACTTCTAGACGATGGTAGATGCTACGTGTTGAGAGCGTGGGCAAGATAGCGACAGCGGAAGAACGTAGCCGCTGACTCGTCGTCATACTTGTCCCCGCATAGATCATGTAACTGTAGCTCAAGAAACATCAACGCAAATACCCCACAGTTGTAGCTCTCAAGCTGTTGGATATCTACAACGCAGAAGTGTGAGAATCGTCGAAGGACGAACTAAGCCCTCATAACGCACCTCGGAAACTTTGAATCGTCCTGATCTCAATCCTGAGCGACGGTAAGAGAGCGTCGCAGATGGACTTGACGTGCTGCTTCAGCTGGGGGACGTACTGTTGGAGGGGGTCGAACAATTTTACGACAACGTCGGGCTTTCGCATGTCGATAACTGCGCTGCACCAGTGCTTCTCCACCTCCATGTGCACCACGAACATGAAGATCTTTCCTTGAGGATCGTTGAAGACACCGGACTTAATCATGGCGTCTTTGAGCTTGCTGTCGAACGGGAACATGGTCCAATGAGGAGACAAAAACTCGACTTGGTCCAAGTGGTGTTGTCAAATAAACCACATTACGGCGCTCATACATGTGTCGTCGAGCTGCCGGTCACACGCGAATTGCAAGTACGCCGCATTTTTGTCGACTAAACTGAGGCTCTTCACGGCTTTCACTACCTTGTTCGGGTTGGCGTCTTCGAGGTCTATGAAGGTGTCGTCCGGAACAAAGCTCTTCAACAACGTAGGGAGATCTTGTAGCCACGAAACAGTCTCGTCTACTTTTTCGAACAGAGGCATGAGGTTGTGCCACTGGCGCATATCCTGCAGCATATCGCGGGTATAAGTCGTCTTTCGGTACGTGAGCCGTAAGTCACGAGCCTTGGCTGGTGATCCCCGCTCTGATGTGTGTTGATTCTGGACGTGCGCACAGGCTTCGATCATCTTCGAAATCGCGGATGTTGGTAGAATCTTCGTAATCTGCCGTGAGTGGGTAGTTGCCAGCCTTGAGTTGATAACCACCTTGGGCTTTGACTTCGCTTTGGACTCATCAGACACGACCAGGTTGCGGAACGTCTCTGCACAAGCCGCGTAGGTTATTCCTCCGCCGTCGGCGTGTAGGATTGCCGAGACAGCCTCAAGAGTTCCTAGTGAACCTAGGCTAAAGTCCTCAACACGCTTGTCTGTCTCGCGGATCGCCTTCGACTTGGCACTTCGTTTTGCTCCCTTGTTTGTCTTTGGGCAGCCTCAGCGGAGCGTTGTGGCGATCACGAATGGGGGGTTAGACACGTTATCGTTGGAGTTTGGAGAATCATGGTGCACAGTAGCAGAGTCAGCCTCAGCGCTGTCATCATCGTCCGAGGATCCGTTAATCTCAACCACGTCTTCATTCTCCCGCGGGGGTCTCTCGAAGACGTCCGCACTCAAGTAATTGATGACAGACACATCAGCAACTTGATATTCACCGACAGACGCGCCCTCATTATCATCCTCATCGTCATTGTGTTCTTCGTTGTGGGTGCTCGCACCTGGTTCTTCACCGCCAGCATCCTTATCCCCTTGTGTGGCATCAACCCCCACCGATTCGTGTCCGACCGGAGCGAGACTCGATGCCTCACTGGCAGATACTGTCTGTTCACTGGCGGATACTGTCTGTTCACTGGCGGGTACTGGCACTGGTATCTCCAGTTCTGGCAGCTTGCCTGTCTTGAGCAGCCGTTTTGACGCGATGATATAGTTGTAGGCTTGATCGAATTGCGGCATTCCAAAGGATGAAGCGACGTCGGCAAATTCCAAGCACACTGTGCGAAGCCTGCGGAACTTTTCGTCCCTTGAGAGCGTCCTACTCGTGGTTGCTGCTTCGGCGCGTAAAACCGCATATGCAGCTCGCCCTGGTGTGTCGATGAACACTTCATGCCACTCATTCAACACCTTGAGCTTTCAGCGGTCATTGATGCTCTTGAACGGAATTACTGGCACCTTGCCCAAAGCCTTACGAATGTATAGAACGTGCCGGCACGGCAGAAGCTGAGTCATCGCGAACATACACGAGCAGGTCCACGTCACACTGTTCACAAGAAATCCCACGCGAACGTCCCCCGCCCTGGCTGAGAAAAGTTCGTACTCTTCATCGTCGCCCTCAACCTCTGCCGAGTCTCATGTATCCCTTTGTGTATGTTCACCACGCGTACCTTCGCTGAGCTCGGCGGTGCGCTTCGCGGTTGCTGCAGCGTCGTACTCGATATGCAACAGTGGGGCGCCTCTTGCGTGAAACCTATACACACGCTCGTCTGCCACGCGATGTTGCTCTTCGATAAGCTCGTAGGCGTAGGGAGAGACGACGTTCGCAAGCTTTTGAAATTCTGGACTCGCCCCGTGCACTACCGTTGTCCCGACTGCTCGTAGCCTATCCCTCCATCGCTTTTCAATACCACGCTGATGTAGGAGGATAAACAGCAAAGCCTTGTCAAGCGGCATCCCTTGATGGACAGATCGCTTTAGTTTACCCCAACTCGCCTCGAGTCTACATGGCAACAATCTATTAGACGAAAACCAACTTTCCACCATAAAACCACCGTCGTACCTGTTGTTTGTTGTATTGCCGAGGTGCGGGACGTTGTCGCGTTCGTATGCGACCCACATCGGCCGATACATGGGTGAGTCCCACATTTTTCCGAAGTAGGTCTTCCACTTTGCTTGGCGCTCGTGGTCAACAATCACGGAGTAAATGTAATCGAAACGCCTCTTGTAGATTTCTTCCGAGCGTGCGGCAACCAGTAGATCAACAACCCGCTCGAGCTCGTTCTTCTCAAATGCAGTAAAGCCAAACTTTGCGTGGTCTCGGATCTGTGATGACAGGTACTTCTTCACATGCCACTCACACAGTAGAATCCGCACTCCGCGAAACTCGGACTTCAGCACTGAAATTTCCGTGAAATCCTTGTCAATGACGAAGTACTGGATGCTTGTCCAGTCGGGGTTGGCCTCTTTGAACTGTTTGAACACCAGCTGCAACGTGATTGCTCTTTCATTCTCCACGAGGGCATGCTACGGTACGTCAACGTGAGTACCGACCAGTTTGCACCAGTAAATGCGCCAGTGTACACCAGTATGCACCAGTACATGACCTCACCTGCACGCGCTGACCGTTTCCAAACCCGTCTGGTACCATGAAGCTGAGCAGCTTGAAATTTTCACGGTTCGTACCGTGCGTCGCGTCGAGCAGGACAACTTGTGGTGCGCCCTTAAAAATTGTACGCATGTGACCACTTTGAAGTACGATAGACTCCAAGTAGCCCTTTGTTTTTTCACATCACACATCAGCATGAACAACGCCTACAAAACATGCATCAAGCGTCACCTACGTGCTCGGTCGTGTTGACGCGAGAAGTACTGCCTGGCTCTGCTGCAAAGTCCGCCAAATACTTCTGAACGCGCCCTTCCTTTGTCGCAGCTGTGTAGCTCTCCCTCTCCATCTTCTCCATCAAGTTGTGAACATCCTTCATGCCAATATCCACGTCGGCATTGTCGCGGATGTAGTTCCAGATCGTGCGTCGATCATTATCATGCGCATGCATCCGGCGAACTCGATCAATTACGTCCGTTGGTATGGCATTGCGGACTTTGGGGTATCTCTTCTACATGCGAGCTGAAACTTCGTGATTGTGGACATTGTTGTGATTAGTGATCACGACCTTGCCATTTTGAACGCACGCATTGAGCTGCATAATCATAAACGAAAGAAGTCAGGACATTCCTGATTTGTCCAGTACACACCAGTATACCGCCAGTATAAGCCAGTCTTACATGTGCGTGACACACCCCGTGAAGCGCATCTTCTTTCGCCTCGGACGTTTGCCAGCATTTCGATTGCGCCTGGGCATGCCGTGCGTACACGTCATTGTGCGTTGGTAATGCCCAAACCCCTCTGGCACCCAATAAGGCGACGATCGATCGAGTTTCTCATTGCGTTTGGACGCGAGCTGCGCTCCGTTCCGAACATGAAGCTACCACACGAACACAGGTTTTGGTATCCGTTGTCGACGCTCAGTTGAAATAGACGCGAGCGACCCACCTGATAAGTGTTCCTGTCGTACTGCGCGACGAAGCGAAAGAAGTCTTCCCAAGAGTCAAATGCCTGACCCACGACGGAGTCAACCTCGACCTCCTTCTCCTCGTCACTTGACTCGTCTTGGCTAGCGTCGCCATCCTCTGTCCCCTCGTCCTCCTCTTCTTCCTCGTCATAGTCCTCCGCCTCTTCTTCTTCGTCAGAAGAAGGCACTGTGTGCTTCCTCTTTGAGGTGCTCATCCTCTGATGCCCTACCACGCGCGCTGAAGCGCCACTGGGCCGCTTGGCGGTTGTCGTAGGAGCCATATCCAGGGCGCGCAGGTCGCGCGCTCGCGTCGCGCTGTGAAGGGTGGAGAATCCTCCCCACCAAATTCACAAAATCAAATTCGGAAAAATGTCGGAATGAATGTCAAGGGAGAAGGGTTAGGACTTCGTTCCAGAACGTGGTACATTGTGCTCGTTTTATCCCCATCTCATATACTGGCGGTAGCCACTTCGTTTTCAAATCGAGAACGTGTCGGTGCTTGACGCTGCCAGCGTTTTTGACCAAGAGCGCAATCGCAGTTGAGGAGAAAACACCAAGGAAATGACGTCGTAGGAACGCACAGCTAGACTGGCTCACGGTCGCCAACTTACTTCGCAAAACGATCCGTTCGTAGTTGCCGTTAACTCCAACATCCTCTCTGTTCGCGAATAGAGACTCTCATGAGTGCTCAGAATTAATATCAACTTAAGCTAATATGACAAGCCAACGAATTCCCATCTGCTGTCCAGTTTTTTGGCATAAAAGAAATGTCGGATCTTCGGCTTTGATGTTGACGCAGCTGAACTGGTCGACGCTGCTGCAAGTGTACGGGGAGAGGAGAGCATGAAGCAATCATTGCTGGCTCAGGCCCCACCGATGCATCGGGATTCACTGCGTCAGGTCGCTTCTGTAATGTTTGATTAGAATCGGACTGCATCGCTTTAAGAACGAGATTTTCTAGTCACACAGTGGTATTGTATGGGGCGCGCCTCTGAAGCAGGAATTCGGCACATTGCAGTGAAGTTCACTCGCAAACCTACGAGGGCGTTACAGTTTTGTGTCGGACGGTCAAAGACAACGAAGTTGCAGATGGTGCATGCACTTTGTGATTGTGACTCATGGGAGGCTGATAAATTCCATTTTCAAAGGCTTTTCGTCTTGCGACGAGAACTGTTGATCCAGACTTTCAATTTCGAACAGCGTCACCAACGGAATCAACCGAATTCCGACTCTCATCTCTGCTCAAAGCGACGAAATTACTAAAACAAAATTCGAGCCGGTGAGGATGCACATCCGAGGCTCTTTCTCATGCAGGTGTCAGTATGACAGAAGCGATTGCGCGAGGAGGCTGTTCATTTGACGCGGATGGTAGGGTGTGTTTCTTTACTTCAGAAGAATGGGTCGTTGGGAATTGCGTATTCGCAAAGTTGTTGCTGGGTGGCCCGACAGTGAGAAAGGAGGAGTTCCACCACAAATAAACACCATTAGAAAGCATGAGCAGGAGTAGAGAACGATAGTGATGGTGATTATCCGGACTTGGTGGTTCGCTGGCGGATTCGAGAGTGAGCTCCCTGGACCGCCATTCATTTTGGTTTTTGGTAATCTTGTTGCGCTATAAAAATATCAATATAAACGAGCTTGTCCCTCTGAACATGGTAAGCTTCTCCGCTGGGTCCAGAGAGTGAGTCTAGCGGCTTCCCCTTCGTGGCGTGGGCACTCGGGATGACCGTCCTCTGTGGGACTAAGGTCATCCAGGGCGTGCTGGTGTGCCGCATCTCCCGCCGTCTGCGGACCGCCAACAATAACGCCCGGGGAGAAGCACTTTGTAACCCTTGATATCATCCGTACACCCGACGAATGCACCGAGCTCCCCTCGCGGCTCGGTAAATCGCTGGTACGTTACACGAATTTCCTCCAGAATGCGCGATGATACAGCTTGGCCAAACGTCGGGAGCTTGCTTACGTCCGGCCGCCTCTCGAACAACTGCTTGTGTGGAGGGAAGGACTCCCCGTGCTTGGGAATTCTGTTCCGCAGGAACACAGCGTGCAGAAGCGCGCCCGCCCACATAGAGTGGTGAAGGCCTGAATCAATCAGGATGGCCGCATCTCCGTGAGCGTTCGCACGGCTCGCTCGGCGACGCCATTCTCGAAGGAACTCTATCTTGTGCTATGCTCCTGCACGGTGCCTTCTTGCTGGACGAGCCACCAAAAGTCCATGTTGAGAAATTCTGATCCTCCGTCGGTGCGGCCGATCTTTACCACGGATGCTTGGACAGCGGCCTGCCACTCGATGAGCTTGAGGAACTCTTGAGCTTGCTTGTTGCCTCAGATCTCTTCTTCATTGGGTGCGCCTGGAGGAAGCCGCGCCATGCCACAACCATGAAGAACCGGTGTCCTTCCCGAGACTTGACCACCGTGCTGCTAAGATCGGCGTGAACCACACCGTCTGCCACCTCATCCGAACTCGATCGGTTCTTGCGCGGCGACTTACCGATGGCCTTCGTGAGCGCGCAAACGACGCACAAGTGGGGTTTTGCTCCTTTTGCGATCTTGCGTCCTCTGACTATCTAGTTTCTCACCATCACCTTTAGTGTCTTGTCGTTCAGGTGACCTAGTCGTCGGTGCCAGGATTCAAGGTCCGTGCCGAGCGCTGATAGCGCCTTGGCGCACGTCACATCTTTGTTCGTGTGGGCCTGCTCTAGCGTGATGAGCGGGTAGAACCCGTTGACGTATCGCGCTATGCACGCCACTTGCCTGTGTTGGCCGCGAAATACCGTGTCGCCGACCGCGTTGAACATGACCTGGCGACCGTCGTGGACGAGTATGGACACTTTGATGGTTTTATCCGCCAATTGCTGCTGCAATGGCCACGAGCGCTGGACCGACCGCGGCCAGCTGCGCAGCAATGTTGACATCGATTCTCGCTACGGGCGGTAGAATTGGCGCGCCACCAAGGGCTGCTGGAGGTACGGAACTGAAGCGGCAAGCGCGTTTGCTCCCGCAGCGTCGGGGGGGGGGGGGGGGGGGGGGGGGGGGGGTTGAGACAAAGCCGACCCGGTCATTGAAGCGGCTTGCCCCCGCAGCGACGTATTTGGACTTCTAGTGTTCGTTCGTGTTGAGCGAATGCGGGTGTTAGCCTGTCGAAACGTTAGCCGTGAACACTAGAGAACGATAGTGATGGTGATTATCCGGACTTGGTGGTTCGCTGGCGGATTCGAGAGTGAGCTCCCTGGACCGCCATTCATTTTGGTTTTTGGTAATCTTGTTGCGCTATAAAAATATCAATATAAACGAGCTTGTCCCTCTGAACATGGTAAGCTTCTCCGCTGGGTCCAGAGAGTGAGTCTAGCGGCTTCCCCTTCGTGGCGTGGGCACTCGGGATGACCGTCCTCTGTGGGACTAAGGTCATCCAGGGCGTGCTGGTGTGCCGCATCTCCCGCCGTCTGCGGACTGCGAAGAATAGCTTCGAGCTTCAGCACTCGTAGAAGATGGTGGAGATCAGTCTGTCCACCATGTATGTGTGCTGCAGTCAATAGATGGAGGCTGGGACGGGATCTCTCTATCGTTCGTAAGAAATGGCTGGAAAAATCGTTCCTGTCAGCCAGCGCATGTGGACAGCCTCCTTGTATCATACCGCGAAATCAGTAACGTAAATGGCCAGTTTAAGAAAGGATTTTGGACGCCCTAACAAACCCCTTGACTTCTCATGCTCCAAATATCCATTTTCACATTTTTGAACACGATTGAGATCCTTGCACGTCTGTTAATCGAGTCGCACAGGTGCGAGCGCTTACATACAAGCAACTATCAGAGAGTGCGGCTTAAAAATGGTAAGTGCAAAAATCACAGGATCAGTTTAAGAAAATTCAAACGTCTATTTTTTGGGGGGATCAGAATCGTTTGTCCAATGTTACAGCAGGAGGAAGTATTCTATCTCATAAAGCCTATCCGTTGTAACCAAATGTCTGTGATTAGAGTTTATGACCCGTCCACACACACACTACCTATATTAGCCCTTCCACCGAATCCAAGTATAACGGAGGGGGTTACATCTGGATTTCTGGCATTTTTGATAGGATTCCTATGAAGTTTGGGCTCCAAAGCCCCTTGCTCTGTCAAGGTTGGTACAGTACAGATGCATCGATTTTTTCTTGTTCTTTTGTACTCGCGTGTGGCACTACGTTAAGGTCAGAGTCCGCGGAGGAAGGGTTGTCGCGGTAAACCTCCCTCCGGATTTCGTTGCGCTGGTTCATTTTGAGCAGATCCTTACGTATTGAACTTGAGAAGGCGTCTGGTTCCTTGCGTCTTTGATAGTGCAGCTATCTCAGCTGCCTCGCTACTGTTCATTGGCATTCCGCAGCAATCAATCATGACGCGAGGTCAAAAGCGCAAGGCGGAGACAGATCTTGGCGCGGATGGAGGCACAGCAATCGCGGAGCTCCTCAAAGCAAAACGCACGAACGCGAGTACAAAGCGTACGTGTTCGTCAAAAACTGGCATCATGCGGGACTGGCTGCTGGTCAAATTTCCTGGTGTGGTCTGCGACGACGGATCTTTGGTGCTTCCTCTCCCCAAGGATGCTGTGATCGGATTCTTTGGGCATCTAAGCGAGCCAGCTCACTACCGTATTACCCGCGACGTGCATGCGGATGAAGCGCCTAAACACCCACTCTCTGTGTCGACGGTGACGGGTTACAAGAGCGCGATCGTGGATCTCTATCGGGGTCAATATCTGCAGTTTGATTCGGCCTTAGATGGCGAGCTGAAGACCACGCTCGAAGGGTATGAAAAGACTATCAACGACCTGAAGAAACGCGGGCTTGTGGGGATCAATAAAGGCAAAATGCATTTGAAAGCGAGTGGTTATGATTTGTTGGCAATGAGGTTGATGCTCCAGAGGCCGTCGAAGAAAAGCGAGTCGTGGTCGGCAACGGTGTTTGCATGGAGCTTTTTTGTGTTGATGTCGAGTTTGATGAGCCGATCTGACTCGGTGGACAAGATCATGCTGGAGCACATGGACTGGGCTGATGACTCGCTCATCGTCGAAGAGTAAGGACACAAAGGGATCAGACTGAAGCCTATAAATATGGAAAGCATGTGTACGCCAATCCGTATAAGCAATCAAAGTGTCCAGTTCTCGTGCTTTATTCACGTGTCCGGAGCGGTTTAATGGTCGGCATCAAATCGTTGTCGGAAAGGACAACAAAGGCCTCTTTGGACGGGCCATGAGAAAGGTTTTGGCAAGTCTCAGCGAAGATGAGCTCCTCTCTCTCCGTTGGGACGCTAAAGAAATAGGCACTCACAGCATACAAAAAGGAAGCAGCACGTTTGCACTCGGTCTACCCCTGTGCCTGTGTACTTGAGAATGGGGCAAAGTCTCGGCAGGCTCAAAGACCGATATGTTCATTTCGCTGAAGGCGCAAATCAGCTGTGCGGCCGTATGGTCGTCGGGCTCCCATTTGACTCTGAAAAATTTGGTGTGCTACCTCCGCATTTCGATTCTGTTACACGCATCAATCTCACCGAATCGTACTGGCGAGAAATCATTTCTGGTTTTGACGAATTCCCGCGCAGTGCAAAAACCATGCTCCTAATTCTGTTGGCTTCGCTTATTGACCACGAGCAGTATCTCCGAGAGCATCTCGGCTCCGACCATAGACTTTTCATGGCGCGCGTCTTTGCAAACAACCATCTACTAACTCAACTGCATGGAAAGACAACAATTGCCATCGGATTGTCACCCGTGTGTGCTATGAAGGCAACCGGAATACCGCCGCACTTAGCGATTGCTGCCAGGGGAAAAAGAGATCGGCGGCGAGCACGACAAACTGCAGTCCACGCTCGAGGAGCTGCCCTCGCGGATCTCGGAGGTGGTCGTTGAGAAATTACGTCAAAGTTTTGCTATCCAAGGACTTTTGCCGCTGACTATAAGAGACGTTGATGAACGGCTCCAACAATTCTCTCCGTGATAGCTTTCGAGAGATGATGGCTCAGAACCAGCCACAAGAGCACAGGGACACGGATGTGCAACGTGAAAGATGGGAGTCATGGCTTTGGAATGATGGCACTCTGTGGCACGCAGTGCCGAAGGGCTGGAGATTCCCGGTACGGGTCCACGTGAAGCCAATGTGGGATTTATGGCATTTTGGTGACTCAAGCAGTGGAATCCGCCCGTACTATTTGATTGTTCGTCCACGGGATATCGAGTCCAAAGATTACATGAATCATTGCCGCGCCATCGTTGGGTTGTCCTCATGGTGGATCGAGTGCACGGAGCCAGCCAAGTCAACGAACGCTTTCTGAATCTGTTTCTGGGGGGATCGTGTCACACAGTGAATCTGTGGCGGGATTTCAGCCAATCATTTTTGCCCCTAATTTGATGTGGCATTCTCAAAAACTGGTCAGGTCTCTTTTAACAAGCGATCCACGAGTCAAGTCGCCCTGGTTTGGGAGTTAGAGGTTTTTTTCACGAAATCCGGACCAAACTTTTGTACCATAAAAAATGGATACGTGTGTAGTGCGTTTTACTGGCGTTCTGAACTCGCCTTTTGTCGACCGTAATTCGACTCTGGAGAGGAGCAATGGCCTAATAGGCTCTAATCAGCCTGTAAAAGAGTTCTAACAAGTACTGAAGCACACCTTGTTCGAATCGGTTGTCTTCATTGGCATTTTTTTTAATTAGCCATTTACGTTAAACCATACTTCTACGGAACTCGCAGGAACAGGATAGGGATTTTAGAGTCAGTTGCAGGAACGGGGATCCAGCAAATTCGCAAATGCAGGAATAAAGCTCAACCCATCGGTGAGAATTTTCCTGAGTCCTGAACATTGGTGCGAATTTGCAGGACAAATCACCCTGTGATAATAGAAACAAGTGTTGTACTGCGATTCCCATCAAACCTGATGATGGCGCAAGTGAAATCTATTGAGTTGATTTTAGTGGACCCCTGTAGCCCTGGAATGTCTTGGTTGCTGAAACTTGTTTGGGGCTCAACGCAGTTGGACTGGAGGGACCACTGCGGATACAGGTCATTTGCAAGCGACTCGTTTCGCTGAGAATGACCGACTTTTGCTGATTCGTGGTGGTTCAGAAACGGAATGATGGCTAACCGTACAACAAGTCATCTTGCCGGCGTGCACCACTGTCAACGAAAGTCATGCACCCCATCTGATGAACGAATGTAATCGGGTTCCCCACGTCAACGCTGTCGGCACGTTCCAAGACTCGCAGCAGCCCGGTGAGTAGGTGATGATCGCAGTCTCGAATGCGACTTCACTAACTCATTGTCTTCGCAGAATGTAGAAGCAACTGCAGAAGGCTGATGGCGACAGGGGCGTCGCCATCAACGCAGCAAATACTACGGCTTTTGAAGGCACCATTCGTCATATTGGGTACTCTACAAGCAAGGTTGCCATGGCCGGGATGATACTGTCCATGACCCAAATCCTGAATCGGTTTGGCATCCGCGTCGTCACTATCGCATAAAGTCAGTTATTTTTGCCTGATGATCGCACTGTAGAATGCCGAAGAAGCTCCAGGAGAGACTGTTCAGCGATTTTCCTTTTCAAAAACGCTCCGGTCAGCCAGAAGACGTCGCGCACTCATCGTTGAGACCCTTACCATCAATGGTGAGACCATTCGGATCAAACCCGCCGCGTGATCGCCCGCCATGGTGTCATGAAACTTTGCTTAACTGCGCCGCGCCCTCGCGTTGCCGTTTCCGCCTCTGGAATCATATTCTATAATTATATGCCTGCACAAGTGGATGGAAACCATCGCTATGCTACTCCGATAACTTCACCCGTAATTTTTTTTTGATAGAGTGAACAAGGCTTGCAAAGCCCTAGAAACTCTGGATATTCAGAGAACAACGGGCTGGACAATCTTCTCTTTGCCTTCTCTGATCGGCCTGAAAGCAAACCTCAATCAATTTGAATATATCCTCCGATTTCACCGCAAAGGAATGTAGTATTTACTCATTCTACTTGAAAGGAACGCAAAGAAGCAGATGCGACAGCAACACTAGAGCTCGAACTCTTCCTCGTGGATGTCAAAGTGACTCGCGCCGATCTCGTGGGCCGCATATTCCACCGCGCGTTTCATGGCCTCGGGTCCAGACACAAACACACCGATCACGGGCTTACCCGTCGTCTCGACCGATGTGTCTTGATGGAATGCGAAGGTCTTGACAAGCAAGGCCTTGGTATCCGGACGTTCGCCCGTGACGACGTCATAGTGGCTGAGCAGATCACGGTAGGTGTGAACGTCGGTGACTGTGAAAGCCGGCGTGCCGATCGACTGGAAGACGTTCATCTCGATCTCCTTAGACCCGGCGATGGAGTTCGCACGGCGCTTGAAGAGGCGTTCAGCGAAGACAAATGCGAAGACGAGACAACCGGCGACGATGGCCATGCTGGGTTCGACGAACTGTTGCAGTGGCCAGCGATCCGGGTGGTTGCGTTCAAGCTTGTCGTCGCCGTAGTGAAGGTAGACGACGAGCAGCACTCCAACGAGCACGACCGTGGTCATGGCGAGTGCACGGTACGTGCGCGACCGCAGCGGTTCGGTGAACGCGACAGGCTTGGCCTTCGTCTCATAAGCAGTCGGCTGGATGTGCTTGCCCTGGAGACGATCTGTGTCAACACGCGTGTCAAGGACGTCGTCGGTGGGCACACGCGTGAGGTAGAAGTGGAGTTTGAAGTGCTTCTCTTGTGGGTCGAGCTCCTTGAGACGAAGCAGTACCGGGTGCACTTCTTCCAACAGTGCAAGCTCACGGAACGAGAAGATAAATACCACCTTCTGCGTCAATGGCTCGTTGCTCGAGAGCTTGGCGACAAGGTCTTCGAGGATAGCGAACATGGGGGTCGCTCCAATGCCACCGCCCACCAGACACACCGTCGAGTACTCATCGTACGACTCCAGCGACGCGCCGTAGAAGCCGTCCACGTAGATCGTCGGCAGAATGTTCTTCTGCTTGCACTCGTTTGCATGCTTGACGAGCTGCTGCGTCCAGTCTCCGAGCGACTTGAGCAACACAGTCACGGTGGACGGACTCGTGCGAGGCGACGATGAGATCGTGAAGGCGTGCCACTGCAGCTTGGAGATCGCAGGCACGTTCAGGTACAGAAACTGACCGACACGGTAGTGGCCGTCGCGGCCTGGCGAGCGCTTGATCACTACCTTGACGAGGTCGTCCGAGATGGCCGTGAGCTCCGTGACCTGGACAGGAGCGAAGTTACTGGACGCCGACATGGCTCGGTGGAAGCAGTAGATGATGAAGGTGGGGAAGATCCACCAGACGATGCTGGCCCAGTGCATGACGGAGAAGATGACAGCAAGGAACAAGAGCTGGTGCGAGTAGTAGAAGACGTTGTAGAACTTGCGGCGAATAAATGGGATCGATGTGAGTCCGATGACCAGGAAGATAATCAGTGCAATTTCACCGAAGACATTGAACCAGACTTTGTAACCTTTGCGCTCGCCGAGGTTACAATCGAAGCATGGGAGCGACTGAGCCTTCCATGTTCCTTGGCGGATCCACGACCAGTAGTAGCCGATACAGTGTAGCAGTCCCGTGAGCACGGTCACGACTCCCAACCAGCGGTGGTACTTGATACCGTTGGCGTAGGATATGTTGAAGAACTCCATCCACGCGCAGTTACGAGTAGCCGGCAAGAAGAGGAACGCGAGGTTGAAGATGCACGAGTAGCCAAACGTCAGTCCGATGGACTCAAGGTAGGTGTTGAACTTGATGCCTCCTTTCACACGCGCCTTCATGTTCTTCATTCGAGTCGTGTAGTAGCGGTAGAAGACAAACACATTGCCGCCAACGACGGCGAGGAAGAAGATCCACTCGCCGTAAGACCAGTATGAGACCTTGCCAAAGAGCGCAGGCTTGCGACGTAGCACGAGCGCGAGCTTCAGCATGTAATGCGACGAGATACGACGCAAATTGAAGTGACGCAAGAACTCGATGAGCAGCGCACTCATGAAGAGTGGGAGCATGGCGAAGAGGAAGAAGAATGTCGGCATGACCATTTCGCTGTGGCCCGTGGCAGGTTGGCCCTTGGCCTGCGTTGCCGACACGCCCCACCACCTCTTCATCTTGGTTGTCATCTTGGTATACGTCGGCGTGAAGTAGACGAGTTGGCCGAAGACGAAAACCCCCATAGCGACGAAGATGAGCAGCTGAGCGAGATTCCCGACCCATTGGTAGCGCGAGCTCCATGGAGACACGCCTCTCTTGGCCTCGTAGCTCGAAGGGTGCCCTTCAGGAGTTTTCGCCGAGATGTATCCGTCTTGGTTGGGCGTGAGCGGGACGTGATTCGGTGGCATCGTTGATCGTCGAAGTGCTTGGGACGCGGCAGATTCGCGAATGAGACCATCGGATTCGGTGGATGCTGGTAAAGCGACTGGCCCAGTGGAAGCACTCGGTCTGAGAACGAAGGTAAGGCGACGGTGCCTGCCTCAGTTCTCTTCGTGGAGGGCAGCCGTTTGGAGCAGGGATGGGAAACGACGTTGCAGCCGGCCCGTCACGTCAGCTGATCAGCCACGGGAGAAGGTTTGATACACAGCTCAGCGAGAGGCACGCGCCCTCTCCGGCATCAAGCGTGGGATTCGCTGGCACGCGACTGGTGGCGCGGCGTCGAGAGGCACGTGGCCGACCGATTGGTGAGTCGACGGACCCAGATCCACGGGCAGCAGGTCCATCTGTCTGTCGGCTTCGCTCTTCCATGGACCAAGAGACGGCAGCGGGAGACGGTGTAATCGGCGGATCGCCGGGACGAGATGGGCGCGCCTCGCGCCGTGATAAGGGCGCGTGCCCTGCCACAGCTTAATCGCAACTGGCTCTGTAGCCATTTCAATCCTGTCGATCAGACACAGTCGGGGTATTTATTGATATAGTTTGTAGTACAGCGGAACATGCCAGAATAAGATCTGCGCACGGAGGGAGAATACATTTATAGAGGTTCTGTGGTGCATCGAGGCACGGGGATGGCACGCGTCCTGCACGTTGATTGGCTGGCTCGGTATCTTGCGGGTTAGTTGATTGGAGGCCAACGGCGTGCCTCGACTCCAATCGCCACGCGAGAAGTGTCCGTTTGGCGACGGCTGAATAAGTGAGACCGTCCAACTGCGCCTGTCGGAAGTGCCAAGGCGGTGTCCGAATCGTGTCCAAATCAACACTTTCGAGAGCCCGTGAGCATGGCCGAGATCGGTTCATCTCACAAGACCAATCGCTCAAGTTGAGACCACCGGGTTTTCGGCCATGTTGTTACCGCCAAGACCTTGGCCCATTAGGTTTGAAACACACAGGCACGGATGATGGCACATCGGATGGCCGCGCGGCTTTGCGGCGAACCATCTCCTGCGCAGGTGCACGACGGCTCGTGATTGCAGAACAGGCTGGGAAGGCCGACGCTCTCCCCACGGAAGAAAGGGACCGAGAGTTCAGAAGATGAGTACAGTATAACGTACGGTACTGGACTCCCAAGGCTGCTGCGCCACGATCGAACGCCGTTGGGAGATGCCGATCTGTGTCCGAACTGACGACGGACTGTTCCGAGAATCCTATTGCAGATCAAAACGCAGCTGAGCGATGGCCAAGTCGCCAGTATGCTACCAACAATGAAAGAAAAAGCGGCCTGAAGTGCAGGTGTCATTGCGGTGGTGCAGGCTGCCGCGAGTCCAGACCGGCCTCAAGCCGTTGTGTGTGCTGCCGGGGACGAAGAAAGACTCGGACTTATCCCCACAAGACTGAGGAAGAGTGTGACGAAGGATTCAGCCAGCTTCGATTTTCTCACTTCTTCCACATTCTGCCCAAAACTGTGGGATGAAGCGCTCGAACTACCCATGGGCCGACTTCACAAGGACTGTATTCATCCATTTCCCATATCTCTTGGCAAGCTGTGGATAGTCGACTTTTAGTCGAGATCCCGAGTCTTGGACCGACTTGAGTAGGTTGTGGAAATGACTGCTTATTAGACTTGACTAACAGACGTCATTATGCTTGAATAGGGGACTGCTTCGGTTCCATCCATGCGATCGATTTCCCTGAATCCCCCGTCTCGAACATGTGGTGTCGCAGTCAAGGCGATGCGCTTCTTGCCCTCCCACTTGCCTCTCTGTTCGGTACATGTGTATAGGAATCTCTATTACGATCCAATAGACCTCAACTTTATGTCAACCCATCCGATGCAGCATTCCGCAGCTGCCTATGAAGAAACTTATGGAGGCAGTGGGATTTTAATCCCACTGCCTCCATAAGTTGCATCAACACAATTTTGCAAACGAGCATTTTTAAATGCTCGTTTGCAAAATTGTGTTGATGCAACTCGATTCTACCACCTGCCAGACCCCAGCAAGTTGAACTGGGAAGCCGAGATGCTGGCAGCTTTCGTCTTTACAATTGTTACTCCGCCTGGTGGCGATGGCTTTGGAGAGATGAGTTAGGGCGTTTACGGCGTGGGTACGGTCAGGACGGGGTTGCAGCCGACGGGATCTGAAATACGGCCATTGCAAGTGAGGACTCGCGCTCAATACGGAGCATCTGACCACGCAGCGCTTAGGCAGTCAAATGTGATCGATGATTATTATTTACAGAGTACGAAACTTCAGGTTGCTGACTTTGAAGAAAACGCGACTGTCTGGGTGTCAAACTCTTGTGGTAATACCACCAATCAGTACGTCTAAAGAGAACTAGAGCTCATCGTATGTTGACAATTTCTTCCACCATCGGCTAGACCGTACGATGTAAATCGTTTTAGTTTGGTCACATCAGAAAGCTCTCGACAGACCTGAAGTCAAACGAAAACACAGGAAAATCTAAGAGCGATGCACTGGTTTCTTCAAGAGAAATGCTGTAGATTCGTCCGCAAAAGCTATCTACCAGTTAGTTCTCCCGTCCTCACTGTAATTGATGAAGCGATGTTCTCGAGAACCGTACTGAACTGCCGGGGCGATAAGTGCGATATTCCTGGCGAGCAGTTGGCTTACTTGGAGCACCGGCACATGGTCATGCAGTACTCTGCAGTGGAATCGCAGGTTGCCCACGCGAATCCAGGATCGCAACGGCAGTGGTCGCCGCAGTATTTTTCGTCGTAGGTAGGGTTACAGTCGATTTTGCCGCCATAGACGATGGCGGTGGCGTCAGTGCCCACCACAGCGAGAGCGACGGCTGAGGCCACGACGAGAATCTTGTAGGCGCCCCACATTTGTTTGGTTCGGATGGCTTGAGTGAAAGGCTGGAGGAGAATCGTAGAATGAGGCCCTCCAAACGACGCATCTACGCAGTCGCAGAATCCCCGTTGTCGATGCGATGATAGCTGAGCCGAGCTGGTGTTAGAAAGCGCCACACCGCCCGTGTATACGCCACGGCCACTGTCTCCCAGCGGTGTAGTTGAGAACTAATCATACCAGCCGTATCCCCTTGACAATGGCAAGGAGAAGTGTGGTTGTTGCTCACAATCTGACTGTTGCGAACTGGATGATGGATGCCACCCAAACCCAGCCTTGTCTCTGAAACTGCAACATAGACTACTTGTCTGCTGTCTGCCGCTTGTCTTATCTGCACCCGCACCTCATGATGCAATTAACCTTAAGGCGTACCTGATGATCTTGGAGATGCGCGCACCAAGACCCGTGTGAGGATCTTGAGGATTAATGCATCCTCAAGATCTTAAAACAGGTCTCTTGAAGATGCGTTGATCACGACAAACGTCATCGGCGTCAGCATGCTCATCATCCAACAAATGGAGCAGTACAAACCCTCGCTCAACCCCACGTTGAAAGGCAAATATGCTCGAGCGCGACGCCTAGCCGATACCCTAGGTGTTCGCAGCTGGCGTCACCAACCTCGAGCAGCAAACAAAATGGCGGACGCAGCGGCCAACCTCGCTATGGACTCCCACGACAGCAGCCACACGCATCACCCCACCAACGACGTGCGGCATTAGCGCATAGCGGCCCTCCTTCACGGGGACCTCGCGCACTGGAGAGAAGGCTATAGGTTTCTAGATAAGCAAACCAATAGACCTCAATTGAATCGATCACGACAAACGCGAGGATCTTGGCGATAAGCTCGTCTTCAAGATCATTAGGTATGCCTTGAGGGTAATCGCTTGAAGACGAGCTCATCGTGTGCGCAAGGGACTGTCGCCCATGGTTGTGGGTTGTCACACTTCAGACCCGACAGGGACCTTCGTCCAAAGCGGGCAAATCGATATGAATGCGCAGCTCCGTCACGTTCTTTCCCATTGCAAACAAGGGCAAGTGTTTTAAGCATCTGACGTGTTTGGCTTGCCGGTATGGTTTCTCCAGGCACATATGTTGGCGTTTGTTCTTCCAAATCAAACTCTTTCTTGTGTCACGTTGGTTTGCCGCCGTCTTCCTCGCCGACGAACTCGCTCGCCTTGCTGTTGTCAGCGTCCTCCTCAAGCAAGCGAAGTTCTTCTTCGCGCACCCACCGCTTCCACGTGAACGGATCTAACACCCACTTTCCACGATCAACAGAACAGTAGTGTTGCCTGTGGTCGTCGAGGTCTCGTCGCAGACCAAAGCGCCTTCCGCACTGTAAACATCTCTCGGTGTCGCCCTTCACCGCCAAAGCTTCCTCGACCACCCAAGAGGTAATGAGAGCTCGCTTGGCACTCTCTTGGGCTTTTTTGATCAGCAACTTCTTGACGAACTTTCGTTCCAGCTGTTGTTTCTTGCCCAGCAGCCAAAATATTAGGCCATGACCAGTGAGGACGAGTCGGTCAATACCGGTCGATAGCAAAGACATGGATGCTGAGCCTGAGGCAACATCTTCACTCCTATCTTGCTTGTTTATCCACCAGTGTTCAAACTCATCGCGAGTTACCTTGCCGTTGCCATCTACGTCGAGCGATTCGAAGAGGTCCCGGACCTGAGCAGTGGTCAACTTGGTACGTTTTGCACTGACCACAGTGCTTGCTGAGCTATTTGAAAGCGACGCCCTGAGGTACGAGAGCATGAGCTCGAATTCATCCAGATCTAAAGTACCGGAGCCGTCCATATCGAAGATGTGGAAGCATTTGCGTAGTCGAATGACTGAGGGATCGACTCCTTCTTCGTCTTGGATGGAGCTGGATTCGACCTCTCTTGGTCGCTTTATGCTCTGACGCCAGGAGGACAATTCTGTCTTCAGTAGCTTTCGACCGAATGCAGTTGTGAAGATTGCAGAGTATTCCCTTCGAACAGCCTCGTCACTATCAATCAGTAGATCGACTTCGAATTGAAGAGCCTTCAGATTTGTTTCCCTCTTGCTCTGAAACCAGCCCAATATCCATTTTTGGTGAACAAACAGCGCAACACGGGTCTTGGCGACCCAGCGGAAGATCACGCGTCGACGTTGGCGCTCGTGAATCTCTCGCGCCTGTCGCTCGCGCACTAGCTGGCGCAGTTTCGTGATCACGACAACTCGAGCTCTGACCCGAATAAACGCGCAGCGGGTCAACGCCACCATGTAGCTATGAACGAACGGTCGCAGCACATAACGTTTCCAGTGGAGATATCGACTCAAGCTCCGTTGAATTCTCACGGCTGCACGACGCCGACGGCGATACGCACGAAGCAGTCTTGGCATGAGAACGTGACGAAAATGCCGAATTGCAATAGCGAGACGGCGCACACGTATGAGCACATCTCGGCGATAGCAGTGTTTTCGGTACACTCGACCGATCCGTCGAGTGAAGTCGTGGGCTTCAAAAGAGTACGGGTACAAATCACCTGTCTCGGAATGCGTCTCAGACGAGTATCTTTTAGCAACAAGGGGATGTTGAAGCTGCTCCTCGCGGTTGGCGAACACACTCGCGCTAAGTGGACGTGCGAGTCGGGAGCGGACTTCGTTCTGCCAGTGGTTGCCCTTTATCTTGCACTCGAGGTGTGCCTGCAGCTTGGCTCGCATCTACGCACCATCGCTGTTACACGCGAAAATTGACCGACGCTGAATGTGACCCACCTCCTGAGATATAAGGCAGCTGACTCTCAGCTCCTGGTAACTCGGCGAAATGGATGGCAGTAGCTGTCGTGGCGGTTTAACTGGTGAACGATTCTCGCTCTTACGAGCGTAGAGAGGCACCGACGCGCCGGCGGGAAAGCATGTCGGGGCAGGATTCAACGATAGATTAGAGCTGACATCGGTGACGATCACGTCTGTGAGCTTCCCAAGAACGATTGTCTGTCGTGTTCCAAGACTGGGGGAATCGATCATGGATATGTCCATGGCTCGTTCATAGTGGATCGTATCGCGTACGGCCGTCTGTAAGTTCTGAGAGAGTTGGGTCAATTCAGAGGACTCGATGGCTTCCAGAAGCCATCGTTGTCGCTCCTCTCTCGAAAGCTGGAATACGCGAGTCGAAACCCGCGATTTTGTACGAGGCGGTTGCTTCCGTGCGGACGCGATCGGCTGGAGAAGTGGCGAGTCGCGGGGGCGTAATCTTTTTTTCGTAGGACTTCGCTTCGGATTCGGGGACAGCATTCCCTCTGCATGGGGCATTGAGGGTGTCAGGCGAGTACAGCTCTATTCTTGGGAAAGTGTACTGTCAGACCTCCAGATGGAAGGAAATACGGGATCTCGGATCCCACGTGAGACGAAGCATTTACGTGCACAAGAATACTTCGATCGTATTCACATGTCTACACAAATACTACGCATCCCAAACTAAATTACAACTCGAACTGCTCCTCGAAGAAATCGAAGGCGCTGCTGTCAATCTGAGCGATCGCCATTTCAGCAGTTTGCTTCATGGCTTCGGGTCCAGACGAGAACACACCAATCGGCTTCTTATCGCCTTCATTCTTGCGCTGCTCGAAGAGGTCGTGGAGGATCGAGCCAATTGCCGGTCGCTGGCCAGTTGGAACGTTCCATTCGTTCAGCAGATCACGGTAGGTCTGAACCTGCATCATTTGAAGCGACGCGCGATGGAAAGAGGCGATCTGCATCGATGACATGCGGTGCATCGACGCAGCGTGGGTAGCCGCCTCAAGTCGGCTCTTTGCGCTCTCGAGAATAGGTGCGTCTTTCACTTCGGTGGTCACAAAGCTGCGTCGGGACAGCAAAATGCGCTCGATCAGCACCGCCGCTATCACCACCAGAGCAGAAACCAGCAGAACTGCGGCTTCAGTGAACTGCTGCAGTGACCACAACTTGGCGTTGTGGCGCGTGATCTTGTTTCCGGCCTTACCAAACTCGAGGTAGACGACCCAAATAAAGGCAAACAGGAAAAACCCCACAAACGCAAATCCCCTGATATCACGCGCCGACGCGAGCGGACGGCCGAATGGGCGGTGAGGCACCGAGTTATCAGCGTACTGAGTCGGTTCGAGGACCGAGAGCATACGGACCTTCGTGTTGAGCTCTTCTTCCGTCGGCGTCGATGTCATGGTCATGTGGAAGGAAATGCAATGCTGCAGTGGGTCCAATTCACGAAGACGAGCAAACGTCGGCGCCATCTCTTCGAACAGCGCGAGCTCCCGGAAAGAGAAGACAAATACAATCTTTTGCGTTGGCGGCTCGTGGTTGGCGAGCTTCGCTGTGAGGTCGTCCAAGATCGCCAGCAAAGGAGTGACTCCAATACCGCCACCGATGAGACACACGGTCGGGTACTCTTCGTACAGCTCGAGCGAGTTGCCGTAGAAGCCGTCCACATACACAGTCGGAAGGATGTTCTTCTCCTTGCATTCCTTAGCGTGCGCAGCCAGTTGCTTTGTCCAGTCACCGACTGCCTTGATCAAGACGGTGACAGTAGTTGGGCTTGCACTAGGCGACGAGGCGACGGTGAAGGCATGCCACTGGAGCTTTGAAATGGCTGGCACGTTGAGATACAGGAACTGACCGACTTTGAACTGGCCCTCGATGTGGTTCGATCGCTGGAAGACCACCTTGACGAGACTTGGCGAGAGCGCTGTGACCTCTTTGATCGCCACAGGAGTGAAGCCGTTGCTGAATGAGATGGCACGGCCGAACAAGTACATTCCGAACGCCGGCAGGATCCACCAAATGTTAGGGCCGAAATGCATCACAGACAAGATGACGGCAGGGAAGAGTAGGTGGTGTGAGTAGTAGAAGACGTTGTAGAAGCGACGACGGATGAACGGCATGGAAGTGAACGCGATCACAAGGAAGCACAGACCCGCAAGCTCACCGAACACGTTGAACCACACAGTTTTGCCCTTCTCAGAGTCCATTGGACAGTCAAAGCACGGAAGGGATTCTTCTTTCCACGTTCCTTCACGAACCCACTTCGCGTAAAAGACCGCGCAGTGGACGACAGCAGTCACCACAGTCGCGATGCCCAGCCACCGGTGGTATTTGATGGCGTTGGCGTACGAGATGTTGAGAAATTCGAGCCAAGCACTATTCCGCGTGGCCGGCAGGAAGAGGAAGGCAACATTGAAGATCGTGTTGAAGCCGAGCGTGATGCCAGCAATCTCGAGGTAGTCGTCCGTCTGGAGGGTTCGTTTTTCCTTAGCCGCGGTAAGCTTGAATTTGTCGACACGACGATTGTAGCCGAACGAGAACGCGAGGACATTGCCGAGAATCAGAAAGCCCACGAGGAAGATCCACTCGCCGTAGCTCCAGTACGAGACCTTGCCAGCGACAGCCGGTTTCCGTCGGAGCACTTGGGCGACGCGAAGAAAGAGTGTGGAGCTGAGGCGTCGAACTGGGCGAGTGCGAAGCCAATCGACGATGAGCGCAGAGACAACGATCGGGATAATGTAGAAGAGGAACGAGTAGGTTGGGCGAACCATCTCTGCGTGGCCGATAACCACCTTCGGAGGAGGGGCACCGCCGCCGTTGACCAATGCCGTTGCGTGCGGAACTCCCCACCACTCGTTGATGGAGACTCGTAGACCGTCGTTGTAGTGATTGGAGAACGCGTAGATTTGGGCGAAAATGAAGACGCCCATACAGCCGAGGACGATAATCTGAGCAAGACTGACAAGTGCTCGCTGTCGAGGAGATTGCTCGGTGATCTTTTCATGTGCTGGAGACTGGACACCGAGGAAAGCCACGCCGGGCGTGGAGAGAACTGACTGCCTGTGCATCGTGGACCTTGGTTCTGGGCCTCGCACTTGCGGGCTCCGAGGTAAATTGTGGAATGGGGAACTTGGGAGACGCGAACGTCCCGCGGCTCTTTTTGCTGAGGCACTGCTCCCACTACTGAAGTCGTCGTCAATCGCTTTGATGGGTAAGAGGAATCCGTTGGAACGCGTGGTCCGTGTGGGAGACTCAGTGTCAAACCGGTGCGTCTCACAATCGTGATCACCATGCGCAGGCGGTGGCGTCAACTAGTCCGAAGCAGAAATCTGAGCCATTTTCTATTGTGTGTAGAGGACGCACGGCTCAATTCTCTTCAGCGCCCACGAGCCGGGAGTCAGATGTCCAGTGGCCCTCTGCACCATCCACGCACTGGACGTGCTGACTTAGGCCGACGCTGCTCACTTATTGGGTCCAACACCGAGAGGAGATGTTGACGGAGAAGACGGGCAACGACCAAGCGTGACATGCGTCTCGCGATGGACAGGACCATTGTCGAATGGCCACTGAACAGTGCAATAGCCGTTACTGCCAAGACAAATCTAGAATACTCAGACTTCCCGAGGACGTATCTGTGGCCCGGCTATGCAGCCTTATCCAGTACGCACAACCAAAACCTGGTGCAGTTTGTATACCATTTTGAGTAGTATACCACCGTGTTTTGGTGCGCATACGCCATATGGTCCTCAGGGCATAGAACCCATCAAAGTATTGTTGAGTTCGTGCAGTCATCCAAACGAGGGCTCTCCACACGTGGTGACGAAACTGTGGACCAGCGCTACGAATCCGGAGCGGCATAGCGTGTCCGATCATTGGGACGTCTTAACAGCGCTCGAATTAGATGGTGCGATAGCCGGAGACCCGCGTTGCCTTTACTTGAGCTCTATTACGATGAGTCGCCGCTTTGAACTGCGACGAATCATCTCGCTGATGGTGGCAACCTCAGCGAGAAAAGACATCGCGGTGTCTATTGTTGCAGCAGATGGAAATGAAGCATACAGATATTATGGATTATATGTTCACAGTACTCATCGTGGAGATAGGTAGATCGACTACAACTCGAATTGTTCCTCGTGGAGATCGAACGCGCTGCTTCCGATGCGCGCGACGGCGAGCTCGGCCGCTCGCTTCAGCGGCTCGGGACCGGAAGTGAAGACGCCGATGGGTCTGGCATCGCCGAGACTCGCGTGCTGCTCGTAGAGTTGCTGGAGAAGCTTGTCGATCGCCGAACGCTCGCCGATACGCACGCTCCACTCGTTGATCAGGTCGCGGTAAGTTTGCACCTGGAGAGCCCGAAGCGAGGTGCGATGCTGCGAGGCCGACTCGAGTCGACCAACACCGGCGTGGCTTGCCAGGCTCTCGCGAACCTTGGTTTCCACATCCGAGAGGCTTTTGTTTTTCAGCAAGACGCGCTCCACCAGAACCGCGACGATGACCACAAGCGACGACAATAGTACGGCCGCGATCTCGGTGAACTGCTGCAGAGGCCAGAGCTTGGCGTTGTGGCGCTTGATTTTGTTGCCAGTTTTGCCGAATTCGAGGTAAACGACCCATACAACGGCAAAGAAGAAGAGCCCAACAAAAGCAAACGCTTTGACGTCGCGAGATGAGCCGAGCGGGCGAGCGAATGGGCGCGGCGATTGGTTTGTGTCGGCGTATTGAGTTGGGACAACGGTCTCCACGGCTTTGGAAAGCTTCGCGTCCAACTCATCGTCGGTCGGCAAGGCTGTCATTGTGATGTGGAACGTAGCCCACTGCTGTAGCGGGTCCAGTTCTCGCAGTCGCGCAAGAGTCGGCGCGACTTCCTCTAGTACTGGCAGTTCACGGAACGAGAAGATGAAGACTAAGTGTTGCTTTGGCGTCTCGTGGTGGGTGAGCTTTGCCACGAGATCATCGAGGACGGCCAACAAGGGCGTCACGCCAATACCTCCCGCAATAAGACACACCGTCGGGTACTCCTCATAGATCTCGAGCGAGTTACCGTAGAAACCGTCGACGTATATGGTGGGGAGAATATTCTTGTCCTTGCATTCAACCGCGTGCTGTACAAGCTGCTGCGTCCAGTCTCCGAGGCCCTTGATGAGAACAGTTACTGTGGTCGGGCTTGAACGAGGGGAACTCGCGACCGTGAAAGCATGCCATTGGAGCTTGGAAATTGCTGGTACGTTCAAGTACAGGAACTGCCCCACTTTGAACTGACCCTCGACACCCGCGGAGCGATGCAACACGACTCGTACAAGCTTCGGTGACAGCGCTGTGAGCTCCTTAACAGCAACAGGTGAGAATCCATTGCTGAATGAGATGGCACGGCCGAACAAGTACATTCCGAACGCCGGCAGGATCCACCAGACATTTGGAGCGAAGTGCATGACGGCGAAGACCATAGCGAGGAAGAGCAGCTGGTGCGTGTAGTAGAAGACGTTGTAGAAGCGACGACGGATGAACGGCATGGAGGTGAAGGCGATCGCGAGGAAGCATAGCAGAGCAAGCTCGCCGAACACATTGAACCACACGTGCTGGCCTTTCTTATCCATCGGACAGTCAAAGCAAGGTAGGGCTTCATCGCGCCAAGTTCCCTCACGAACCCAGAGCCAATAGAAAGTTGCACAGTGGACGACGGCAGTTGTCACGGTCACGACGCCGAGCCATCGGTGGTACTTGATGGCGTTCGCGTAGGAGATGTTGAGGAACTCGAGCCAGGCGCTGTTCCGTGTGGCCGGCAGGAAGAGGAAGGCGACATTGTAGATGGTGTTGAAACCGAGTGTGACCCCGACCATTTCCAAGTAGTCATCCAGATGGAGGCCCTTGTGTAGTTTCGTAGCGTTCGCCTGCGCACGGACGAGCCGGCGTCGGTAGCCGAAGGCGAACGCGAGGATGTTGCCGAGGATTAGAAACCCCACAACGAAGATCCACTCGCCAAAGGTCCAGTACGAGACCTGGTCACCGACGGCCGGCTTTCGTCGAAGAAGCTGTGCAACACTGAAGAGGAACTTGGAGCCGAGTCGACGAACAGAACGAGTGCGAAGCCAATCGACGATGAGCGCAGAGACAACGATCGGGAAAATGTAGAAGAGGAACGTGAAGGTCGGGCGAACCATCTCTGCGTGGCCGATGACCACCTTCGGAGGAGGGGCACCGCCGCCATTGACCAATGCCGTTGCGTGCGGAACTCCCCACCACTCGTTAATGGAGACTCGGAGTCCGTCGTTGTAAAGGTTCGAGAACGCGTAGATCTGGCCGAAGATGAACGTGGCCATCGCACCAAGTACGAGGATCTGAGCGACATGAACCACCACACGACTGGCGGTAGTTGGTGGTGCAGGCGCCGGCTCCCGTGCAGGCGACTGAACCCCACGGTAAGCCGCTTCCGGGGTCGAGACAACCGAGAGTCGGGGCATTGCTGGAGAAGCAAAAATTGGTGACTGGCGTGTGGAGGTTTGTGTCGGCTGTGCGTTGCGGGGAAAGTTGAGAAGTGACCTGCGAAAGGAACTGGCGGCGCGTTGTGCTATACCGATTGGGACATCCGGCACGCAAGGCGACTTTCTCTTCGAGAGGAGGCTCCCGTCGCGAGAGGAGGCCGATCTTGTGGGTGAGGAGGAGGGAGGGAGGGAGAGCCGTTCATGCTCTGTTTCCCACTCAACAACACGCACGGGCAGATCGGTCAAACTTGATAGCATTGAGGACCTCAATACTCTCATGTTTGACCAATCTGCCCTGTGTAGGACAACCTTTCACTCTGACTTGGCTTTATTTCACGAGAAAGGACGAATTTTCGCTCCAACGGATTGAGTGCTGACCATCCCAGACACCTCGATTTGAGGGGGTGTCTGGGTGGCCGGCACTCCATCCATTTGAGCGAAGCGTTGTCCTTTCTCGGGAAACACAGCGCTCGCTCGTCTGAGAACAACGATTCGCGAATCAGTTGCGGTGATGTCAAGTCGATCGCTTCGGCCACGCACGCGAGTCGCAGGGATATCATTCGCCATTTCGGGCAGTCGTGCGTGTTGACGAAGGGGATGGGTTGACGAGATGGCCAATCAACGTTCGATGTGGCACCGTGACGCATGAGTGGACATGCAAACCGAGCTGTCGACGACGAGAAAGCGTTCTGAAGAAATGACCGGTCTGAAGAAATGACCGGTCCAATTGCGAAGGGATTGTTGAAGGGATCTGAGAACATTCCAAACGGAAGATCGGTCTCAGAACAAGGAGAGACTTCGTCTACCTCGAAATTGAGGTGGAAGAATATTTACTGTATCGTGTTTTGTAATCCCAGCTGTGGAAAGTCGGTTGGGTGGGTTGCGGCGCTCGTGTCGTCAAAGGTGACCGAGTCAGTTGACTTCCAGGAAGAACTGACGCTGCACAGTTCTGCTTCACAACATGCAGGCCGAACCTTTCCCTCTGGAAGATATTTGTGCGTCTTTGGGGTGAATGATGCATCCAGACCTCAGTCATTTCGTTGTGGACGTGTGAGCCTTTCTGTGAGAGAAGCTGCCTTCGCTGAGAACGTGCATAGATGTGGATGTTCCACTCGAACTGTACAGCCTCAAAGACGTTGCTCCAGTCAGGGATTGAGCAGGGTTCGATTGTAGCTATGAAGCCGTGGTGGTCATAACGTGGAGCTTTGGACTCTCTTGACAAACTCACGGCTACGTATATTGTACTAACGACATGAAGCGTCATTTGTCAATTTGCCTCATCAAAGGATTGGTTCGCAGTTTGGTTCGTGCGTGATCCTGTGCACAATTTCTACGAGTTTTTGTGATCGATGGATATTGATTGAGACGGAACAAATCCTGCGTCAAACAGGCGAATATGACAGGTATTTAAACAAGATCTTTCGTCGTTGTCATCTGATTTTGTGGAACACGGAAGAAAATCGGTTTTACAGTTAGATCAACTCTACACTACTGTATCCTTGTTGATCAGATGGCCTGGCCGTAATCGTCAGGATTCTGAGTGTGAAGCGAAGCTGCAACTGATTTGGAATGTACAAGTTGATTTACGAATTCAGACCTACTTTTTTTTTTTTTTTTTGGGGGGGGGAGGGGGGTACCTTTACTTATCCGAAGTTAAGACCTTCCTTTGAGCACCTAACACTCTTACCACTATTGTGGCTTGCAGCCCTTTTGTCGTTTTCGATCTACTTTGGACCGATCTGACGACCTACCCCTTCAAAATCGATCAGATCTGGACTCAGTTTTGCGTGCCTCACCTCGGATCTGCTCAGATGTACTCCTATCTGGACCCTGAAACCTCATTACAGTGGCTGCAGCAGCACAGATCATCTCCTATCTATCAGAGACATCTCCGATTGTCGTTTTAACGGCGACAATCGGAGCACCATTCAACAACTACCAGCACAGCGTTGTGTAGTCATGTTCTCAGATTCAGATGGTGGGCGATCGCGCTGCTCCACGTCTACTGCATCCACGTGACCTATGTGAGTGACGTCCTCGGCCCCAGAGTGCGTACGTTACAGCAGTGGTATTCGCGCTTCAAGCGGGCACCAGGGTACAGAATCAACAAATCAAACTGGGTCAAGTATTGACTCCGAATCGGTTAGATAAATCTAGTGACATAGTTGCCTGACAGATCCGATCTGGCCTCCGATTTAGATTGGTGCTCAGATCTACTGCTCCGATATATATTCACATCTTCGATCTGCAAGCCCGAAGTAAGGCTTAGATCGGAGCGACAGAAAGTCTGCAAAGCACAATAATTGTTGTTTTTATATCGTCGAGAGGTGTATAGATAGTATCCCGTGGGCATAGTTGGGGCTTTGGAGTTGCGCGATATTTTCGTGTATACACGCGAGGATTCCTTTATCCCTTCGAGGCCGAGCACATTGGTTCAAAAATGCACCAGATTTGATTGCAAAGACGGGCCAATCACCATACAATCCCATCTTGCCGAACCAGCGCGGATCGCGATCGGCAATTGGAGAGATGTCGAGATAACGTCGGAGTTCTTTGAAGCGGTCTCGGGTCATGAAAAGCATAGCCGCCGTGAAGGGGAAAGTGCGAGAGGAGAGGAAAGTAGGTGCTGGACGGCGCTGGTGCTGGACGGCGCTGGCGCTGCCGTAGGGCGCTGGTCACCAGTATCGTCGTTGTCACCGTATTCGGACACTCGAAGCTTGTAAAGTATTTTCGTCAAACGAAGGATTTCCATATCGATCTCTAATTCTTCCTCGGGTTCCCGTGGATGTGTCACCATGCTCTATCCATTTTGGGGTTCTCTCATCTTCGTCTGATTCATCAGGCAACTACGAGCGCAACTTCTCAAGGACTGCGAGTTTCTGGAAGGTTCTTTGACGATGTACAGACCTTAGTCGTTGGAGGTAAGCGCACGTGCGCCCAGCTCGACCCACCGTAGGTTATCTTCGAGGCGGACACCAGCGCAGACGCATGCCGAGAGCCAGTCACCAGGCAGTCACGCAGCTCCGCGACGCACACGGCGATCGAGAAGAAACATCCCGATGCACCTCGGACGCGCATTCAATGGAAGCCACTTGGCGGCGAGCTGCCACCAGTCTCTAAGCCAAGGTTCGGTCTACTGACGATGACCCCTTAAGAGACCCACTTCCGGAGAACACCCGCACTGACCCTCCAGCCAATGCGGACGATGAACCTGTTTCAGGACCCGTCACTTCGAGTGAACTGGCGGAGGTCGGTGTTAGACCAGGGACGCCTTTTATTACTCGGCTACCGCAGATACTCGATACCATACCGGCTCGCCACCCAAACATGTGTGGACGGACGCTGTCTCTATCACGCCCTCGTGGCGGCACTCAGTCGAACCTGCGGCGACGCGGTGAATGTAACGGCTCGGTTGAAATCAAGCGCGCGACTGAGCTTATGCGAGACCGCAACAACCTCCTTGCAGACGACATGGTTGCGAGGTTGGTTAACGGCTCTCTGCAAATGGTAGAACTATGCTCGCGATACCTGGACGTAGCTGTTCAGCACGACTCAATTCAACGGCTCACGGCGCACTTCAAAACGGCCGCTGTGCAAACCAGCCCGTCGGTCGCACGCGAGTTTTGGGGAGGGGAAGCAGAGATCATCGCCTTTGTCGCGTGGAAGCTCGAAGCAGCCTGCTCGCTGGGCAACACTTTTGTACCAATATACGCCCCAGTCGACTATCAACTAGCGGACAAGTCCATTCCCTCGCGAGTGGTACGACAGGCCATCTCGACAGAACGGTTCTATGCCCACACCACGGTATCGCAGGCACAAAGTAGTGCCGCTTATGCTCGCCCTGCATCAGTCCTTCGAACATGAGGAGCACACGGCAGTGCGAATCTCAGACGTCGAATATCGCCTGCAGTGTACGCAAGCAAGACGTCATGAAGGCACGACTGGCACGAGTTCAATTGGAACTCAAGTCAATGGAAGTGGAGCCGACACCGACTCCGCCCGATTCGGAACCAACGCAATTTTCCTCCGGAGGCTGTTCGGAGTACCTGCCGTCTGCCGCAGGCAGCGACGAGAGCAGTGTCGGGCCTCCTGTCCTCCACGTTGGAACAGAGAGGGTTGTGGAGTCTGCGGCTTCCAACCCCGCGCATCCCGAACACGACATGTGACGAGCCCAAGTCATCGACTTCATCACCGACGGAGACCCCCCCCCCCCCCCCCCCCTCCGAGCCGAGCGCTGCGGAAGCAGCCGCCACTGCGGCCGTCGGACAACTGATGCGACGACACTCCTTCGGCCTATCGAGCATTTGTTCAACGCCGGTCGATCCCAGTTTGAGTTACAATAACTACGAACCACGCGCCAGCACGACCGCCGGAGCCCCCTCACACAGAGCGAAGAGACCACACTACAACAACTCTGCCAGAGATCGCACAAATCCCCAGACGCCACACGGCTGGTGCGCATAGCTCAAACTGCCAACAGCAGAGCCTACAAAACCTGGAAGAAGCGCAAAGCCAAGAAAAATCCAGCCACGCATCGACTGCTTGCACAGGCTGAGAACCCGATAGACGCCACCAAAGCGCTCCGAGATTATCCGGGCGCCCTCAATTGGCTTCTGAACGCCATGCCGTTCCCAGAAGTTACTCTCTTGACGACGGAGGGCGCTGTGCTGATCCACACGGGCAAAACCGCGATTTTCACAGCGCGACTCCAAATTCTTCACCGGGTGAGCACCATAGTCGCCGGAGACAAAGCGACCTTCTGAAAAGATTGGGCGACGGCAATCCATGCTGCCTCGAGCCTCAAAGCCAAATAGACTTTAGTCAACGAGACCGCGCGCTGGAAAAAAACTACCGACGATCGCGAATCAACTGGTTCTGCGACTACCTCATCGGTCAAAACCAGGACTCGTCGAGACCGAGTGGTGTCGGCTCATCGCGTACGTTCTCCTCCTACCGGAATGCTTGCCTCATGAGTTCGGCTCGCGAGATATTCCTCAGCAGTGTGACACACTCATGGTTTCGATGGCGGACAGTTCAAAATACCCTCTCGATAGTTGCCGCAGGGCAAGCGGTCGCGAGGCGCGAATGGGAAGCTGTTTCACGGTGTTTAGTGACTAAGCCGGCCGGCGCACGGGACCCTCGCTGTTCCAATTCGGTGTCAAACCGACTGGAACAGCGCCACGCCGCTGCTAAGGGCACCCACCAGGCGCCCGGCTCTGCCGCCTTACCAGTAGGAGAGTCACCCGCCACCGCGCTGCGCCCCGGTCCAGCGAACGGGAAGGACGCGAAGCGCCGATCATGGCACGGCGAGACAACCAGGAGAGGACAGCGCGGACTAACACGCTCCCAATGGCTGTCCGCGCCAATTACTTGTGTAACGCAGAACGTTCGTGGCCTCACTCAAGCCGACTACTGGTTCGGCGAACTAGGCGCCAAGGTCGAAGGCAGACAACCAGATCTCGTACTTCTGCAAGAATTACCCACAGGGAAAGACGTAGTCGACCGGTTGAAAGCGGACTATGCGAGGGGCTGGGGGCGAACGGATCTCGACTGGTCAATATGGGCGGAAACGGACACGCACGAACGAGGAGTCGCTATATTGTGCAGGTCAGACGGCTCCATCACCAACATGAAGCCTATTTGGCGGGACGCCTGGTCAGCACGCTTCATGGCAGTCACAGCGGACATTGACGGCCGCGAGCACCACATCGTCAACATCTACGCGCCAAGTGGCAGAAAGAAAACAAGAGAGTGCTTCTATAGGGAGCTGCTCGCCTGTCCCAAGCCCGAGAGGCCCGTCTTGCTCGGAGGAGACTTCAACTGCACCCTCAACGCGGAGTTCGACCGGAGCAGCATGTGCACGACTCGTCAGTACTCCAAGAATTGATCGCGCTATGGGGCCTCCAGGGCGCTTTGCAGTACGACATCGACCACTCGCAGACAGAAGCCGACAAGCCTGAGTTCCATGTCCAGAATCATACCTTCAGCTTCAAACAGAGGTCGGGCGGCCTCGCCTTGAGTAGATTAGACCGCTGTTATGTCAGTCGGAGATATATCTCCCACGTTCTCAAGGTGCGCACACGGGTGCCCGTAGCCGATAGCGATCACAATGCTGTGATACTCGATTACATGAGCACGTATGAGAAACCCAGACGACATGGCAAGAGGCTTACGGTACCCACTACCCTTCGGCCGTCAAGACGAAGTCACAGAGGTATGTTTTGCGCTCCTGCAGCGTTTCACGGAAGCCAGTTGTGGCGCCAGCGCCGTTGAAGCTGCGCTGTTATGGGACGAGTGCAAGCTGAAAACCCGACGTGCGGCGCTCGCGAATGTAGATCCCAGCAAAGACGCGCGTACCGACAACGATGAAAGCGGCTCCACCGTGCCCTCCGAAGGGCGTTGAAGCGCACATGAGATTAAGGAGACTCCGCCAGCGACGAGGCACGCCACATCCGCACTGAAATCACCCGGCTTCATCGGCGGCGCACTAGTCGTCGGCGGCGAAGGCGATGGCGCTTAGCTGCTTCGGAGACCCCAGAGGCGGAACGGGCTTTTTTCAACATGACGTGTAGTGGCTGGCGATTTCCCGGGCACGAGTGGTAGCAAGACTCACCACGATTTCGGCGAAGGCTCCAGCCGCCGAGCCCGGAAGTACCAAGTACATCGTCGGTGAAGATCCAGCCTTGACAGTGGTTACGATCACTGTCATCGGAAGTTGTTCAAGAATCGGGTCTTTGGCAGTGGTTATGATCGCTGTCATTTCAAGTAGCGCTTCGGCGATCGGCCCAAGAATTAGCCAAGTTCTTTTTATTCTAGTGCAGTCTACTGCAGTACATATTTTAGGACAGAAACCACTAGGATAGGGACCTCCTTTGAATAGTGACATTATCATCGGTAATGACCAGTCGGTCACTACCGGAAGGGTCGATAGTGACATCGCGACCCTTCACCAAAAGATCTCAAGGAAGGGCTCCCTAGGCGACTTTTCAGGAAAACACAGAGTAGGAAAAACGATAAGTAAAAAACTCCCCAATTTGCCAAGTCAAGCTCAAGTGAATCGATAGCAATCTTCCTCTTCACCTCAGGGAAGTCGGCCGGCGTCAACAAGTCCGGTCTGAGGTGAAGGGACATCCAAGTGTGGGAAGGGCGCTTCGTTCAGCCCAACTCCGCTGGTTGTGATCACTGTCAACCAATCAAGACCCCGTTTGTATCGAAAGGCCCCCGTTTGCGATCACTGTCAACCACCCAGAGTACACGGGTGTTGCAGTGTTGAGTGGACGTGGAGAGGACTCGGTGCTGAAGATCGTTGCTGCTGCGATTGCTTGCCCGTGGACTGTGTGAGGCAGTCATACGTGGTGGGTTCCAAGCTCTAACTCTTGCTTCAAAGAGTTCTGAGAGTCACAAGTCCGGTTTGGAACAAGTCCAAGCAAGTTCCCTAAAGTCTGCGAAGGCGGTGGGAAGTGTCAAGTCCAGCACATACGCCAGTAAGCTGCGAATGTTGACCCTACTACACGTCATCTGGTGCGTATGCCAGGAGCAGAGTTAGAAGCCGAACCCAAGACAAGCACGATGGCATCAACACAACAAGAGACCAAGTCGGAAGCGCCGGTGTTCAACCTTCCGTTCCAACCCGTGGGAGGACGGTTGGACACCAACAAGATCTACAAGTTCTCGGAAGCTGTGTCGATCCGAGAAACATTCATCCGGATGATCACGACTCATTCAGCAGATCCGACCAGCTGGTTCTCCGCCTATCGGATCCAGAAAAAATCATGGGCCAATGCAAACATCTCAGTGCTTGACCGTGAGAAGTTGCTCTCCATGCACTTCGAGACCTATGATCAGGTCATCGAGTTTATGGAACGAGTATTCAAGGCGATGGGATACGAGATAATTCGCCGAGATACCTTTGGGTTGATTAAGACAGTACCTCCGGAAGCCCTGCTAGCAGATGCCGACTATATGACGTCATTGCTCGTTTCGGAGTATGAATGGGAGTGTTCGCTCAAGTATTATCAGACTAAGGGCGCAGAGTTCGGTCCAGCGGTATACAAGATCATGGAGGATGCTATGTTTACCCCGCGACCGCACGCCAAACAAATGCAGAAGGTCACCCAAGAGACGGTAGATGCGGCTCAAGGAGACTCGATTATGAACACCGTCGAGGCCAGCCTCAAGAAGACCAAAGAACGCGCCCAAGCTCTGCCCGTACAGAAGACCCTCGACTTCGACGGACTCTCCAGTCAGGACTCGACCCCCAACACCAAGAAGAAAACGAAACCAGAAGGTGATCCATGGGCCATATTAGACGAGGAGGATGCTGAAGTCGGTGCGACTGCGGTGCTCCGATTGGCTGAAGAAGGGCAGCTAAGCTTGAAAGACGCAGTTCGGGCGCTGAGGGCGCTGAGCTATGACAATCCTGCGGCGCGCGCTCTTCTCAAGCTCGCGCTCAACAGTGACATTGGCCCCGAGTTTGCCATGGAAGCGTTAGACGCACTGAAGACCATGGATATGTCTGAAGTAGAAGCCGCGGTGGGTGAAGTCAAGTCGACGGTCCATAAGAGAGCCAAAGGAAAAGCTAAGAATTCGACAGTCGTGGCGAAAGGATCTAAGGTTGTGGACAAACCCAGCCAGAAAATCTCGAAGAAGGAAGGTCGAGGCAGGAATACCGACACCGACGGTTCGGCGGCCGAAGAGAGCCGCTCGGAGAAGCAAAAGCGCGTCAGAAACAAGAAGTCGGTGCGCTTGGTCCAAGACATCCTCTCTTCCGACTCTTCAGATAGTGAAGGTGACGAGGACGAGTGGGATGATATGGGATTGCTTGCTCAAGACATCCCGTTTGCGACGAAGTCGACAGAAAGATCTACAATTGCCGTCATCCAGAATGTACAACTCCGCATGTTCGACGGTCGCAATAGAAGTGTGGAGGAAGCCGTTCGCTGGCTCGCTAACTTCACCTACGCGGCCAATCTGTACAACTGGACAAAAGAACAGCGGCTTGAGGCGTTTGTCAATAATCTAGGCGGGGCCGTTCGGTTTTGGTGGAAACAATTGCCAAAGGAAGTGAGGAAGAGCTGGACCAAGACACTCAAGCATTTCCACAAGCGCTACTGTCGTGATGCTCTTTCAGTTCAACGCTCTTATTTCAAAACGTTCCAGCGACAAGATGAAAAGCCAGTTGATTATCTATACCGTCTCAATGCAGCAGCGCTGAAGGCCGGCATTGACTATGAAGAAGATCCCAAAGAATTCAGTGAGCACCTCGAGTTGTTTTTCGACTCGGCTATCGAAAAGACTCTGCCAACTCAACTTCGCTATAGTCCTTTCAAGAGTATGCAGGAACTCGAGCGAGTCCTCATACAGCATGAGACTACGATAGCCAGGAACGCGAAGAAGAATAACCCACAGCAACCGTCCCCAGCGCCGAAGTCCGAGAAGCCAAGGGTGAACGCCGTCGACATACCATCGCAGGCTGCTCCCGCCCCAGCCTCTCGGGTTCAGTTCGAAGAACGACAGCCACGACCCCCAACTCCGCCGTCTAGATCCAATCCCTCCGGAAACGACAAACATCAGACTCTCATTTGCGGGGAATGTGGTCGCCGGGGCCACAGTGTGGAGAAGTGTTGGAAAAATGAGGTATGCAATCACTGTCATCGGACCGGCCACCCCACGCGAGTGTGTCGGACGTTGCTCGATAGTTTGTTCAAGCTCCGAGAACAAGTTAGAGGTGGTGAGGTGACAGCCTAGCAGTTGTTTGAGCAGTTAAACTAGCTCGCCCTCAGTTGCCCAGCGAATCTGACGTGATAAGGGCGGACGCTGGAAGTGATCTATGTGTGCATGCGAAAACTCGAAATGAAGCAATTCAGATATCGGGTATACATGAAGGATCAAGACGGGAGGAAGAAGATCAAGAGATACTAGAAGAAAAAGCAAATGTTGCGCTCGACGAAATCATGAATGCAGAAAAAGAAGGGTTACGAGCGACTGTATATGCATACGTGGGACAAGAAATGAGTGGGCGAGGGACCTACATGATACGGTGGAGCTATCCCTTCAGGAAGGTGAGAGAAGAGGTTGGTGGAGTGATCATCAGCTGGAGCAGGAAGACCCCATACAAGTGTTCGTGAGAGGCGCAGTGAATGACGAGGAGACTCCCCTCTTGCTTGATACGGGGGCTAACATCAGCCTCGTGCATAGCGATTTAGTGAAGACTCTGAAGCTGAAAGTCCGGAGGTTTGACAGTGATCGCAACTTCTATGGGGTAGGGGATTCACCATTAGCGGCTCAAGGGAAGACCGTGGTAAAGATTCGGCTGGGACCCAACTTAGTATATGCGGTGGAGATGTGGGTCGGCGAGTTCGAAGCACGTTCCTTAATCATCCTCGGCACTGACTTTATGGTTCGGGCCGGGATCCGGATTGATCTCATGGCGCAGGAATGCGCCTGTCCGTATGAAGAGCCAGTACCCATGCTGACCATCCAAGAATTGGGTGACCCTCAGTATGCGGATCTATATCAAAGAGCCAGAGAAGCTCAACGGCAGCCTCTAATTCAAGACTTCAGCAATGTCCCTGCAGTTTGCCATGTCGGAGATGTGATTCCCGGCGTCTTTACTATTGAGGGACTGGACCAGTCAACTATTAACCAAGATGCGCTAGGTGAAGAAGTGTTCTTACATGAAGGTGTGGAGATGTCGGTGGAGGATATGCAAGGACAGCTGGCGTTAATACCAGAATTCAGTGACGAAGCCCCAGCTCCAGTGGACCTAGATACAGCGGATGTGGGGGAAGAGGAAAACACTCCAGAAGAATTGGCTCAGCTGCGAGAGGTGCTTAAAGAAGGACAGTTTTGCAGCTCGGGTAATGCCCTTCCCCCCCCCCACCCCCCCCCGGCAAAAGGTGTGGTGTGTGATATTGAGGTGACGGGGAACGACATAGTGAACGAGAAAGCGCGAAGACTACCTCCGCACCTACTAGGGAAATTGTATGAACTTCTACGTGGGTTGTTGCGTACAGGGTTAGCGGGACACTCGAATTCAAGCTGTGCATCACCTATTGTCGTGGTCCTCAAAAAGAATGGTATTGATATTCGATTGTGCGTAGACTATCGTCGAGTCAATCGATTGACTGTGCTGATGGTTTACTCCATGCCCCACATCGAGGGTTTGTTAGACAACTTCGAATCCGTCATGTGGATGTGTTCCTTAGACAACGCGAGCGGGTTTTGGGCAGTGCCGTTGACCAAGCGAGCACGACTCATCACGGCTTTCATTTGTCCACTTGGACATTTTGAATGGTTAAGAATGCCTCAAGGATTCAAGAACTCCCCGCAAATCTATCAACGAATAATTGACAATTGTTTGTGGGCCACAGTCAGATGTCTTAGAAGCCAGGGCCAGGATGTCAAGTTCGTTGGCTATCTTCCGGATGAAGTACGGGAGTTGGCCGGTAATATGCAAGGGGAAGATCAAGCTACGGATGTGCCCCTGTCTCAGGATGCTTTTCACGTAGCCGAGGCAGCACCGGCGGATGCTAGACCCGTGCTGTATCGCCGCTCGTATATCGACGACATCAATTTCGGTGCTAGAACTTGGGATGAAATGTGCCAGATGCTGAGAGCCTTGTTTGCCTCTTTTAGAGAATGGGGGATTTCCATCAGCTTGCCCAAGAGTGCTTTCGGTAAGAAGTCAGTGGAATTCCTCTCCCACATTGTGTCAAGGGAATGTATCTGTAGTGCTCCGAGAAATCTCAAAACAGTGATGGATATTGTGATGATGTGCGATGCCTTTTCGCCAGTTATGGAGAAAAGGGGTATAGACCCAGCCAAATATATATGTGCAAAAACAGATATACACAGGCCGAGCGAGCTGCGATCCGTTGTGATAATCGCAGCTCTGGCTTCGTACCTCACGTTGTGTGTCCCTCTCCTTCGGTGCGGTCCTTTTGAGCTTAAGTAAAGGGGAAATACGTCCACGAGGCGCCTCCCACACGAACTCTGGCGGGGCTGCCGCATGACCAGACCAAATCGATATACAGATAATACAACAATACAGGCGAGGGCTAGGACGGAAGTTCCCTTCGATCCGCTAGCTCTCTGACCTGGGACGGAGACTCGCTCGATCCCAAGCAACACTCTTTATAAACTCCACACCAATATGAAATGCGCCAGGTGACTGGCGCAGGATATGAAATGCCTTGGACTCTGGGGGACCCAGAATCCTTAGCAGGGGCTTTGATAAGGGTTCGACTCCCCTCTCCACACGCACACCGCAAGAGTCCACCAGCCAACCAGCCAGACTCACGTGCAATATCCACTGGGGCACACTGACGCTAGCGCAGGCTTACCTGGTGTCGTTGCCACGCGTCCTTCCTGGAGCTCGAGTCGACGACTTGGGGGGTTGACGGTGAAAAGCGAAGTCTCTTAGAAGGGGACCAGCCCCTTAGAGAGCCAGCTTCGCTGGCTCTCAACGGTCACACCTACTTTTGTGACTAGACCTGAGAACTACCTACTTTTGGGAATCTGGCGCTGGATAGCCGTTGTCGAGGTCGGTGCTGGGTATGGTACCCAGTACCAGGTGGGTGGCACACTGTGCCGTGGCTACTGCCACCTCCTCAACCACCGATTATACTCAAACGGCTGGATCTACTCCTATCAGTCCCGGCCAGGTCCAGCCCGTGGGCCGGGTCCCCCTAGGGGGCTGGTCTTCAACGGCCGGATGGGAGGTGACCTCGTGAGCACTGGGCACTTCTTCACATCCGCCCTTCACTCATTTCGAGATCGCGGTCGCGCAGCGAAGACGAGCGAGAGATGAGTGCTCCGGCAAGCAGTGGCATAGTCGCGAACGAGGGCGCGGGTTCCGTTCCTCCGGCTGGGCCTTCTGGTCCGCAGCCAGTGCCCGGGGTGGCGGGGAGCACGTCGAAGGTTGAACGGCCACCTCTCTGCTCGAACTCGGACGCTAAGACTGACTCTGCTGCTGCCGACGACGACGAACAGATCGGCGAGCTGACGATTGAAGAGCTCCGGCCAGATCCTAACCGCGCGCATCCTGACGACCTCGCTCGATTCTTGGCGGACCTGACGGCCAAGCTCCAGGAGGTGGTGAAACACACGACAGCACTGATGCCTCGATGCGACGAGGACTCCGAAGATGCCAGCGCCGGGGGGACTGGGGAGCATCCAGGCGAGAAGTCGATTGCGGGCGCCATAGCCTGGCGGCGAAGTCTGCGGGATCTCCGTTCTCGCCTCATAGTCTTGATGCGCGGCTGGAGTTGGGACCAGCCGCTAGTTGGAGACGCCGCGGCCTTTCTTCGAGCATGCGTCTGCCCCGAAGTGGACCTGGCGGACGCCGTCGGGCCTAGTGATCTCGATCAGGTGCTCTTGCGTGAGCCTCACGGCGATGGACCATCTCCACTCGGGCGCGCACTCAGTGAACTTGACTCGCAGCTGCGTCAGCTAGGCGATCCCGGTGACAAATTACTTCGCGCGCAGCTGGTCGGCCGCCGCATTGACGAACTCTTCGGCCTTGATGGTTTCATTCGGCGTCTCCTATACACGCTTCAAGTTAATCGCCGGCTTCTCAACCTCCTCCCTGCGCTGATGACTATGGGCGTGCTTCGGAGTACGAGAACCACGTCGTTGGCGGAGCACAACCAATTCAGCCTGCTATGTCTTGCTCACGTCCAACTCGCCACTGACCATGCCGAGAAACTCGAAGAGCTTTTCTTCAGCACGAAGGATAAGCTAGTGGAAGAGCAAGCCTTGGTGAACCGCACGACTGCCGAACTCCTCCGAGCCCCGGAGGAGAAACAGGCTGCTGCCACTCTGGCGACGACGCTGGACACTGAAGTTGACCGCCTCCGGGCTGGCGTGGGTGAACTCGAAAGTGAGCGCGACCAGCTCCGGGCCGATCTCCACCGAACTCAAGACCGAATTCGGCGTCTCCATCGCAAGGTAGAGGAGCTGGAGAATGCGCAGGTGTCGGCCCCTCACTGGACCGACAGCGCCTTGGAGGACTTGTTCCGATTCACTTGGGTTCACGGACGTGCGGCGGGACGAGCTGACCAGTGGTATTCATTCCTTCGCGCTGCGGTCACGGGCTCGCCAGCCGATGTACCCAAGGGCATGGCTCTCATGTGCACGGCTAGTGGCCTGGATACGCCACCTGGACCTCCGCCGCCGGCGATGTCGACGTTGGCTTCTTATCGCCCTCTCTTCTCCGCAGATGTTTCGGCGATGGCAGGTTTGGACGCGGAGGCCAAGTCTCAGCACCGGTCTGCCAGCAAGCGGCCCGTCAAGCGGACTCTTCCCGCTTCCAGCGACGATGACAGTGACCGGGAGTCGAAAGGCCAGACGACGTCAGCCCAACCCTCGCCCTCGACGCTTAGCCGTAGGTCGAAGAGCTTGGTCAACGACTTGGTGTTGGCGCAACAGTGCCAAGGCGAAGAGACTTCCAGCTCAGAAGGGAGCGAAGACTATCCTAACGCTTCTCGCGACGCCTCGACGGGGACGCCGGAACGAGGTGGCAAGGCACGTCCTTCCCAAGGTAGCGCGAGTCGGCCGGTCGAGCTCGACGAGACTGAGGACAGCGGCGCGGAGGAGGCGCCTCCAGCAAGCAAAGAGGACGATGAGTGGGTGGTCGCTGTCGACCTACCGGTGAAGCTGTATGCTGACTGTATCAAACCGATTCGACGCCCTTCGTCCGCTCGCCAGACTCGACGCTCGTTCATCAAGATCATCTTCCAGGCTCTTGGCCAGGTCCGCGGTCGCAGCTCCACGGTGCTTTATCGGTCGATGACTGAACGCCAGCGTAAGAAGGTCTATGGCATTGCCACACAGAAGATGCTGGAAGCCACGTCGTTCTACCCCAACTATACACCGGCCAAGTCTGAGATGCCGACTCTGCGCGACCGTTTGCTCAAGATCACCGTTGAGGAGTACCAAGCTATTCGCGGGAAGAAGCCTTGGAACAAGATGTTCGCGAATCGAGTGAAAGCTTTCTTCCTGTCGACACCTGGCGAATGGTCTGAAGATCAAGCTCGCTGGATAGTCGACGTTTTGCTTTTTATGTACTCGTACCGCGAGGCTTACTGGACCATCGGCCACTGGTTGATTATCCCAAAACCACCCAAGAGGCATGCAGTCGGCGCCGAGGGGATGGAGCCTTGGTACGAGCTATTCACATTGCGCGATCAGTACATCGCCAGCTTTCAAGCCGAGGCGACGAAGTTGAATAACCAGCGGCCTGGAGGTATGAGTCAACTGATTTACTCCGAACCGGCAATCTGGCTCGCGTCGACGACTTGTGCCTGGATCCCGAGCAGCAAGATCCCTCTGGATGACCAAATTGATGAGTTAGATTCTCTCGAGCCTATCAGGGCCCGCTTGTCGACTGCTCCCGAACGTTTCGTGGAGGCTTTGCTGCCGGAACAGTTGCAACTCTTGGATGAGAATGTGGACGACGACGGTAACCTCGTCGGGTGGAGTTTCCCACACCCATACAACTCGTCGGACCTGTCTGACTGGGAGGCGCTGGCGCCTACTGTCTCGCTCGAAACTTACACTCGCGCTCGTGATGCCAAGGCCAAGAAGAAAGCGGCGCTGGAAGGCTCGGCCCGTAAACGAGCCAAGTACGACTAACTCACACCGCGACATAAGGTCCGACTCGTCGATCTTACTTCGTTCTTCTTTCTTCTCCTGCACAGCTCTTGATTCCTGCGTGTAGTCCCTAGTCAAGTCGTTCATGCATTTCAATACAACCTTTTTTTTTCTTTTGCCGAGTCCCCTCCTCAGACGCTCCTATCCATTTCGGACCTGTATGAACCGACGCAACCAGTCTATAGACCAATGTCGCGCCGGACACGTCAGCAGAAACGCAAGTCGGGGCTCGGCGAGCTAGTGTCTAGCACTGGGCTAACCTCATGACACATACTCGATGCAAACACAATAGACGCACAGGCGGCGCCTTTTCACGAGTTTCATGTTGCGACTGGGCAACATGGGGACTCGCACCCCGTAATCGCTAGCACTTGGCAGCGGAGGCTAGCATCTCCGCTCGGCGCTGCTAGTCGCGCAGCGCCTCCCCGTCACCAGATTGCATGGCTGCAAACCTGGTCTCCGCGCGTCTACTGTTGTCGAACTCATACAGCAGGCGGCCGGCCTTGATTATGGCGACTGGTATCCATTCAGGTTCATCGTAACCGACAAACTTCACGAGATAATCGCGCGTCTTCTTGTTCCCGGACCTGGTGCGCTGCGAGTTCCACCGGACGTCGAGTATCTTCTCCATTTCATACTCACCCGCCTCTTCGTCGGGGGCCCAACTATCCTCAGGCAGAAGGGCAGCGTCCCAATCTAGGTCCTCTGGTACTGGCTCCAAGTCGCCCTTTGGTCTGTCTTCGAAGAACAGACGAGGCTTCAGGCGGCTGATATGAACCCACGGGTTGACCTTATACATCGTTCCTTCGGTCTTGAGCCGTACACGGTGGTCATTCGCCTTCTCTACGATCCGGAAAGGGCCATGTCAATGATGCGCGAGTTTCTTCGCCAGTCCTGGCTTGACACGAGCGAGATACAACCAGACGGCGTCGCCTACTTCGAAACCGGTCTTTACGCTATCTGGTAGCTGCTCCCACTCAGCTGTTTGACGCTCGGCTCGGCCGCGCTTTGCCTTCGCTTGGAGATCACGTGCCCAGGCTAGCGCGTACTGATATTCCCGCTGAATCTTGATCCGCCAGACGTAGGCACGCATTCGGTCGGCTGTGCGCTTCCGCGGAGCTTGCGCAATCATCGCGGCGACTGTCGACTTGGCGTCCCAACCGTGGGCGAGGAAGAATGGCGTGTCTCTGCGTGTCGCGTCCACTGACGTGTTAATCGCAAACATTAATCGATATACCACGTCCTCCCAGTCGTCTTGACCTGGTCGCATGACGTAGGACTTGATGCTGCGCGCCACAGTCTGGACTGAGCGTTCCTGTTGGCCGTTGGCTTGAGGCCGGTAGGCCAACGTGGCGCGCTGCTGGCTCCCCAGCATGGACCGGAATTGGGCGAACACTTCACTCATGAAGACCGGGTCTTGGTCGTGTCTAATAATAGAACTGGCGCCGAATCGCTGGAAGACTACCTCATCGTACGCCCTGGCGACGGCTGGCGCGCTGGTGTCCGACATCGCTTTACACATCACGAAGCCAGTGAACATGCACTGGAAGAGTAGCAACGCCGTGCTCCCTTGTTCAGACGGCGGCAATGGGAGTACAAAATCCATAGAGACGACGTGAAACGGATACTCCGGCTGGATGTTGCCGGGAGACGGGCCGGGATTCGCTGGGAGACCTTTTCCGGTGCTGCAATCCACACAGCTCGAGCAAAAACGGACGACGTCCTGGTACATCCCGGTCCAATAATACTCAGACCGGACTCTTTCGTAGGTACGCGTGATCCCCTGATGGCCACCTTGAAATTCGATGTGGCAATGATGCAACACGTCTTTCCGCAGCGTGGTTGGGACCACGAGTCGAGCTGGCTTCTCACGAGCACCGGGACGGAGGCTAACATATCGTAGCACTCCGTGCTCGTCCAGAACAAACTGGTCAGCAACTTTCGCCGCCTGGGCAACTTCATCGCGGGAGAGTGCACGCGTGTCGCCGGCGAGAAAAGCTCTCAGCTTCCGTGTGGGCGGATCTGCATCTTGATGTGCGCGGACGCGCTCAAGCCTCGCCACGTTAGCACCTTCAAACGCATCTTGAGATCCTTCGCCGGGTACAGGATTGATTGTAACGGCGGCGCTCGTCTGGCCAACGGGCTCGTGCGCCCTTAGGCTTGGCGCGTCGCGCTGGCTGCCAACGGGTGCGGTTGGAGGCGCCTGTTCTGAGGCGCTGCAGTCATTGGAACCGGTGGCGGGTAGCCGAGAGCGGGCGCGTCCTGCGTTGCGAGAGCCGAGCGGGGCTTCAGCATCTACTGACGGCAACGGGATGGGCGGGCGAGTTGGCGCGCGGTCTTCGATGACGCGCGCCACGGCAACACCGTCTTGTTGACTTCGCCGCTGGTTGATCAGCGACGAGGCTAATGCTGCCCGGTCGCTCGCTGACGGAATCGAGCGCGTTCCACTGACAATGGGTGAATGTGTTCTCATGTCGCGGGAACCTTGAACAGAAACGTTGCGCCCACCGGATCCTTGTGCAGAGAGCGGGCGGTTATCAGCTTTCCTCTGATTCGCACCATCGCTTTCCAAGGGGGAAGGCAATGTGGCAACGAGGCTCGGCGCCTGTCGCCCAGAGGTTGGAAAGGCGGAGGCGGTCGGTCGTGCTGTGGCCGGCTTCGGGGTTGGGTTCACGCCGGGGGATATCACACCTTCGCGGTTGGACGGTCGGTGATACTCTGGGTCCTGGCGACTGCCAGCGGGATTCGCGGGTATGGCGCTCTGGCTCGGCATCGAATCTTCGTAGCTTCGCGACACGGCGCCCGGACTTGAACTTGAACTTGGGAGGTTGGTCGGTCGACTTGGGGCCCCGTCGAGGAGCGCGGATGACGTCGGCGGGAGGGGCCCTTCGAAGTCGGGCGGTCGGGCTGCTGGCCATGCCGATGGTGATGCGGGAACGCCCTCATGCGCCAGGGCCTGACGCGGAGCCGAGCTCTCAGGCACGATCGGTTGTTCAGGCGAGCCCCGCTTTCCTGCAGCTCTAAGGATGGACGGGGAATCGTCCTCGGGTTGTGGCGTGGCTCTAGCGACGCTCGTCAACGTCGTGTCTCGAGGCTCCTCGCGGTCTTCATGCATGCTTTGCTGGCTCGGCGGAGGTACATAGCCCGGCCCTTCTTCGACGTCGATAGCCCTGTGGACTGTCTTTGCAGCGGTGTCATTGTTCGTCGAGCTTCGCGGACTCGGCGCCTCGGGAAAGGAAGGGGCTAGAAGGTGCTCACTCCCCCTTTCTCGCAGACCGACAGCGGCGTAGTCACTTGGGTTCCGCTGCGACGCGGGGCCATCGGGCGCTCGGGCTTGCGCAGCGAGGCGCTGGCTTCGACGCGTCGCAGGCAACACCCTCACTTCCACAGTGGCGTTCGAGTCATTGCGTCGTCGTTGCGAGCGTGTTTCTGCGAGTAGAACTGTCGCGCTTCCGGACGCCGGGAGGTCTGAGGATGTGCCGCTCGTAGTCGCCGTCGCTCCACCGCGTTCCCTAGTTGTGCCGTCTTGTTCTTGAGTCGTCTCACCGCGACCTTGAGCCGTCTCACCGCGACCTTGAGCCGTCTCACCGCGACCTTCGACACCTTCAGTACAGCGGCCGCGCATGAGTCGTTCGGGCAGCCTGCTGAACTGACGGAGCTGGTTAAACGTATCCTCATCAGTGACCACGCGGGTCTCTTCCGAACGTAGTGCCAGGCCAGCCAGGTAGTCTGCTGCGCCGTTGTACTCACGTACCACGTGAATGAGTTCCACTGATTCGAATTGTGTTCGAAGTTCATGAAAACGGGCGGGCAGCAGGGTCAAGTGCGGTTGATTGCAGCCGATCACGCCTTGGCACTGCTGGACTGCGATCCGCGAGTCGCCGACTACCACGATACGTTTGACTGGATCACCTAATTTCCCCGACCTCACGAACTCGAGTCCCTGCAACAAGCCTGTGTACTCGGCCACGTTGACAGTGACGTCGACGCCAGCCAGGTAAATGGACTTCGCGAACAGTGGCTGCCAGCCCGGCAACCTCCAGATCACAAACCTCGCACTTCCTGCATTCGACTTGCGCTTGGCGGCACCGTCGAAGCTCAAAACCAGACCTTCATATTCGGCATCCAACATCTCCATGCTTACCAAAGCTGGCTTCACGCGCATGGCCTTTGACGGCACTAGTTCGGCTGCGACCTGGTCGAGCACTTCTCGAGGTGTGATACTGGCTGCCACAATTGCTGCCAGACCATCCTGGTCCCGATCGACGCGCCGCACGTCCATCGTCCACGGAGAGAGTAGCGCTGCCCACTGGAGTGTCCGTCCTTGGATCGATTTTGACGTGAGTATCGAATAACGCGTGTAGACGATCAACTCTTGGCCAGCAACTAATGTGTAATACACGTTGAGAACTCTGAGCAGGGCTAGAATTTCTTTTTCTGCCAGGTGATAGTTCAACTCAGCGTCATGCAGGGTGCGTCCAGTTAAACGAACTGGAGCGATGATGCCGTCATGCTCTTGGCCGAGCACCGCGCCGATTGCCCACTCATTCGCATGGGGAATAATCACAAAAGGTTTCGTGCGATCTGGATGCTTGAGCAGCGGCGCGTTCAGGAGTTTCGACTTCAGCAGTTCGAACGCGCGGCGAGCCGGGTCTAGCGAATCGTTCAGGCGGATCCGTTCGTCGGACAGCTCGTATAAGACGCTGGCGATCACTGCGTAGTCTTCAATGAACTTGTTGTAATAGTTCAAGCTCCCCAAGAACGATTGCACCGCCTTGAGGCTGGTCGGGAACGGTAGATCAAGTAATCCTTTCGCGATCTTTGGCGCGGCGACGATGCCAGCCTGGTTGACTTCGTGAGAGAGGTACTGTATCGAATGCTTGCCGAATGAACTCTTGGGCAGGCTGACAGATATTTGCCAGTATCGCAGCCGATACAGGAGCTGGTCCAAGACCTGGAGCAGCTCGCCTAGCGTCGGAGCACCGTAGGCGATGTCATCGATATACGAACTTCGTCCTAGCACCGGGCCGAGACACTCTGGGGCGGCAATATTCAAATCGAACACCGTCTTCCCGGCATTCTCGGCGGCTGACTTCGCTGCTTGGACTTCGTTGACTGGCTCTAGGCCGAGCGCGCGTATGACTTCTGGTTCGACTTCTGCTTCGAGGTGCGGGGGAAGACGAACGTATCCCCAGAGGGCGTTGTCAATGACTTTCTGGTAGATCAACGGGGCGTTTTTCAGGCCGAAAGGCATCCGAATCCACTGGAAGTGGCCGAGTGGACATACGAAAGCGCTGGTGTGCTTGGCCCGCTGGGTCATAAGCACGGCCCAGAAACCGCTGGCCATGTCTAAACTCAGGAACCACATGGCCTTCTCAAAATTGTCGAGGAGGTCATCGATGAGCGGCAGCGGGTAATTCATCAGCTGAATGAGCTGGTTCACACGCCGGTAGTCAATGCAGAGTCTAATGTCGACGCCATTCTTCTTCATGACGATGACGATTGGGCTAGCCCACTCCGAGTCGGAGTACTCGATGATTCCGGCATCGAGGAGTTTCTTGAGAAGCTCATAGACTTGGGGAAGCAGGTGTGACTTAATTCGCCTGGGTTTCTCGGCAACTGGCCTGGTTCCTGGTTCGACTTCGATGTCGCAGACGACGCCCCTAGCCGGAGGGGGCAGCGCGTTCCCCGAGCCGAGGAAGGCTGAGCGATGTTTTTCGATACACCGGCGGATCGCGTCGTCTTCTTCCTGGGTAGTTGAGCCTGGCTCGCCGACGTCAGCCGTCGCTATGTCTACAAGAGGGTCGACTTCGATGTGATCCGGCAGTACTGCCAACTGGTCCCGAAGCTTGTCGAGCATGACGGAGTCGATCCCTTCTTGGTAGAACGTCGTTGCCTCGGCCTCAGAGTCGAGTTCCTGGGTCACGAGCAGCTTGAACGTGCGTGCCAAGTGCTCGGTTGGCTTATCGGTCCGGGTTTCACGCCCTTGGACCAGCTTCATGCCCATTTTAAGTTTTCGACCAGTGTCACTTGGGTCTTTTGGTAACACTGGGCTTGCCACTTGAGATGACACGGCGTTCGCTGGCGTCACTGGCGCAGCTGCCGTTAGTCGATCTTGTGGCAAGTTGGGGTCGCCCACTTCTGGCGCTTCCAGAGCTAGCATGGCGACTCCTTCCCCTGCTGATCCCGCCTTAGCGGTAAGCTCGGCCGGCAATGACGGCTTTGCCGAAGCAGTAGGAGAAACTGGAGCCTCCAATTTAGGTACGAAGACACTCTGCGGTGGCGGTGATGCGACTTCGAAAGTCGGCATCGAGGGTGGCGCAACTAGTGCAGCCGACGTTGTGGGTGGCGCGTTAATATCCGACGCACCACCACATGAGCCTGGCACCAACTCTACCTCGCCCCTTGACAGGATCTTTGTTGGTGCGTCGTAGGTTGGTTTGACCACAGCGGGTGGAAGGCTGGCGTTGTAGGCGTCGATGTATTCGTCTTGAGCCCGAATATATCGGCTAGAGTGAGAGCCTTCATAGACCAGCACCTGCCACTCGAGATACCTTGTCGAGCTGAGCCTGGCGCATCGCTGACCCAACGGCAGGTGACCTTCCTCAACCAGGTGAGCAACTGGCGTCCGCGCCAGGATCATGATCGGCTGGGATGACACATTCGTCACTCGGACGGCCTGTAACTGCCCACCAGATCCAGTGACAACGGTTGTCAACCAATTATCGTGGCGGCATGCCCAGACCTGGAGTTTCCTTCATGGGGACGAGCTGGTACCAGCGCACTGCGACCTGGTGGCAGGTAAATGTCTTCCCGGGTGTTGACTGACGCTCGCTCTGGTAACTTCGGCCGTTGACCAGGTGCGGCCAGCGGGATACACTCTTCGTCCGGCAGTCGGACTGAACCTTCGTAAGCACAGAGGCGGACCCCTGCTCGAACCATGAAATCGAGGCCCAGGAGGCAATCGATTCCTTCGCCAATGTTCCCAGCCCAGAGATCCAAAAAATAGGCGACGCTCATGCCGAGCGTCACTTTAACTCTGGTTCTGGCTGTGGCGTAAGTCACGACGCCGCCAATGCCGTTGACTTTGAGTCGGTCGCCAAACTTGAGCTGAAGTCCCAGCTAAGTCGAGGCTGACCATGCTAGTAGATGAACCGGAATCCAGTAAGATGCGGACCCTACGGTCGCACACGGCACCATTTACGATGGCGATTCCAGCCTGGCCCACTGGCTCAGGGTGCATAGACCACCATCCACGACGCTCACCAGGCTGGAGCTGAAAGCTTCTCTCCAGATCAGGAGCGGGGTCACCAGCGGAGACAAGGAACGAACGCGCTTCGTTTTGACCTTGACAGGCTGGCAACTTGTTGTTGGCATTAGCATTCTCACTACCAACGTACGCAAACACATGCATGACTTGGGCTTCTTGTGTCGCGGGAGGGACTTGAAGCTCGACGCGTACCGGATTCCCTCGGACCCCCGGCGAGCTGCCTAGTTTAAAGGCTGGACTTGGCCTGCTGAAGCGGCATTTGTCGTCGTTTCGCTCCTAAGCAAAGACTTGAGAGCCTTCTCTTGAGTTCACACTCGCCTGGCGCGTGGACTTCGTCGCAGAACGAGCACCTTTTCGGACATGACTCAGAGCTGTGACCTGGAGCTTCGCACAGGGAGCAGAAACCTTTCTGCGGACAATCATTTGCCCAATGACCTGGCTCATCGCAATTGAAGCAATTCGGCCCACGAGGACTCTGAACACTTAGACCGGGTCGAGGGCGACCGTTTGAGCCAGGGGCACCCGCGTGGCGACCCGGGCTTTGACTCCCAGGCCTCCACCGCCCCTGTTGTTGGCTCTGGACCCGTCCAGACGCTTGGTAGATAGACTCCGTGTGGCAGTCGCCAGGTTCGTCGCCGTCAAAACGGACGCGGCGGTCGTCCGCCAGCCCCCAGTCCGCATCCTCGTCGTTGTCATCACCTTCGTAGGCGTAATAGACGGAGGCGGATCTTGCGATCGAGCGTTCACGCTCACGGTCACGATCCTGGTACCGGCTAGATCGACGATAATCGTCTCGGTCCACATCGCGGTCTAGATCCCTCGCTGCATCTTCGATCTGGGCCAAGGAGTCGTACGAGCGTCCTCTGAACGCGTTCCTGGCGCTCTCGCTCGACAGGCTCTTGATAAAACGATCCAGGTGGTTCTTGAGATCGATTGAGCTCGCCAGAGGGATACGAGCCTTGACGGCTGCCGCATTTAGTCGCCATAAATGCTGGAGCGGGGTCTCGTCCTTTCGCTGGGTCAGCCCAAAGTATTTCTCGAACGGAGATCCTCGGGAGACACAGAACTCATTCTGGAATGCTGCACTCAACGAAGTCCAAACTCGGCGGGCAGCGCCTAGCTGCTGGAGCCAGGCCTCGGCTGGGCCGCGAAGGTATAGCTCGATGTTCCGACACCTCTCAGCGTCAGTCCAGTAGCCGCTCTCTGCCAAATAGACATACTCCTTGTACCAGAGCTTGCGGTCGGCCAGTGACTCCAAGCCGGTGAACTTATCCAGATAGCGGTTGGGAACGAAAGGCCGGGGCACCGACTGGCTCGGCTGACTGGGTGGCGCAACAACGCTTGCTGGGGCGGATCCTCGCTCGATGGCGCTACGTTCAGATGTCGCATGGACCGCACCACGCCCACCTGCGTCGTTCGCACGACGTCCGGCTGACCACACCTCCGCATGAGCCGAGGACGGGACTGAAATCGGCGCGGATGCTGCCTGGGTATCCGCTCGACGTGGTGTCGGCCTACCCGAGGCGAGCTCCCCGGCACGATCGCCAGCTCCAGATCCTAGGTAAACAGAAGCGTCGGCATGAAAAGCCGGGGCGGGGTTGACCTGAAAAGAGACGCCGGGAGCCTGATGCGACGAGTCCATGAAAGCCGGTACCGGCTGCACCTGCACGGGCTGTTGTCTATGTGCCCTAAAAGCGAGCGGGGCTGAAACCGCTGGCACGACCGAAGGTTGCTGGAAACGGTAATGACTCGGATCAACGAGCCGTTGCGGCTGAGCTTCGGGACGAGCTGTGCCAAACGCGAGGCTCTGACTCATAGACGGGTCTGACGGGTGTTGGCCTGGTTCCGTCGTTGCACGCGAACGCGCCTGCGGCGCCAAGAACGAGAACTGACTAGTTCTGAGGCTTGACTGTTGGCCTGGGATACCGTCACTCGAGCTTAGTATGGACTCGGGCTTACGCATGGCGTACACATCAACTGGAGACCTAGACGAGACTGTCGGTGAGCGTTGTTCCGGCCGGATGCTTCGGAACCTGATCCACTCTCTTACTTCCATGGATATCAGATACCGTGCCGACCGGACCTTGCTCATGACTTCAAGAAGATCCAATCCGGCCAGCTCGGGGGCTTGGCGCAGTGCAGCAGGGACTAGATTCATAAACGAGTAACCAGCTTCTAACAGGGCTGACTGGAGCAGCGATAGCATCTCGATACCGGACATGTCCTCCAGGGCGATGACATACAGCACCATCTGTGGCGACAACGGGTTCGTCGTGCTGATGAGGTCGAACAACTTTAGCCAGGAACCAGGCTCGTGGAACTTGTCCAGGACGTCAGAACTTCGCTCGATGACTTGCCTAGGCCCGAGGTTGGGGGACCCAGCCTCTCGGGGTAAGATGCGATCTTCCGATGCGTGAGTCCAGATGTCGACGCACTCTTGAATCACGAAAGAGTCGTGGATCTTGGATCGACCGCTCCTGACGGCTGAAGTTTCTTTCAGCTCGTCGTCGGGGGAGGGTAAGGCTCGGCCACCGGTGTCTGGAGCCGTCGTCCCCGCTCTTGCTCGCGACTTGGCTCCTTCTTCAGTCGAGCTGGTGCTCGATGACTTCCCAGCTGCGGCCTTGCTTCCGCGGCCTCGTGCTTGTCCTCCAGACTTCTTCTTAGCTTTCGACCGGCTCGTGGGCGCTTCGTCTTGCTCCTGGAGGCCGGGCTTGGTTTTCCGGCTCCTCGAGGTCGTGCCTCCCAGGTCGAGACTGCTGATGCAAGCTCGGGGAGAACCATACTCGGTACTTCCTTTTCGCGGGCTGGTCCGCCGCGCGGTTGACGGGTCGGAAGGATCTTTCTCCTCATCATCGTCCAGCATGAGCGTACGACGGGGAACAGTGGATGTATGTCCCATTTTTCCGGCGACTTGCTGGCGCCGGCTAGCTCCTCGAACCCTAGGGCGGGTCGTAGGCTGGTCGGCGGCTTCCGGATACTGAGACACTTCTCCGACGCAGGTCGACTGGCCTTCATCTGACAGGAGCGAGAACGGCTTGACCCCTTAGAGAGCCAGCTTCGCTGGCTCTCAACGGTCACACCTACTTTTGTGACTAGACCTGAGAACTACCTACTTTTGGGAATCTGGCGCTGGATAGCCGTTGTCGAGGTCGGTGCTGGGTATGGTACCCAGTACCAGGTGGGTGGCACACTGTGCCGTGGCTACTGCCACCTCCTCAACCACCGATTATACTCAAACGGCTGGATCTACTCCTATCAGTCCCGGCCAGGTCCAGCCCGTGGGCCGGGTCCCCCTAGGGGGCTGGTCTTCAACGGCCGGATGGGAGGTGACCTCGTGAGCACTGGGCACTTCTTCACAATATGCCATTCCCGACAACTATGAAAGGTGTGCAGAAGTTCTTGGGAAGTCTCAATTATTATCATCGCTTCATCAACAATTTCGCCACATATGCTGGAGCTCTTTACGAGTTGACAGATGCTAGGTTGCAGGATGGGACCCAACTTGAGCATGCCCGGACGGCATTTGAACATTTGAAGAAGATGTTGTGCTCCGCGCCTTTATTGCGGCATTTAGACCAGAAACGATCACTGTCATTAATACTATATGTCAACACTTGGGCGTATGGATCCGCAGTATGTCAAGAACATGACGGGGTGTTACATCCAGTACGATTCTATAGCAAAGTATTCCAAGATAATGAACGAGGGTATACGTTGGCCGAGAAAGAAGTGCTGGCGCTTCTCAAGACCTTGGATGCTGCAGTGGATATATTCGCCGGACAAGAAATTGTTGTGTACGCACGATACAGCACCATGAAGTGGGTATTCACGTCCAAAAGCCTCACTGGACGAGTCGTTCAATGGGGAGCCCTGCTATCGCCCTGGACATTGAAGATCGTACGTAATGACAAGACTCCAAGCGCCTTGGTGGGTATGCTGGCTGCATCCATTGTACCACCAGAGGCCCTCGATGAAGTGCTAGATGACATATCACCCATGAAGATTGCTAGGCCAATGACAGTGATCGCACCCATGCCCAATCTGACCAGAACCACGGTCGGCTATGTAGTGACTTTCGATGGAGCGGTGAGATCAAAGGGACCGAAGCTCGGATCATTTGGAGCAGTTTTGTGGAGCATACCCACTTGGGACGTTGTAGCAGCGGAATACGGAGCCACCCCAGACTCGACGGTGAATGACAGTGAATATCAAGGGTTGATTTGCGGACTGGAACTGGCTCTAAAGCACAAGGTCGTGGATCTGATTGTATGTGGAGACTCGCGGATTGTGGTAGGACAAGTGAATGGAGATCTGCGCTGCCACCAACCCAATTTGGTGATCTGGCTAGAACGCTGCCGGGATCTGGTCAAACAATTCAGCAAGGTTCACCTGCTACACATTGCGCGAAAGTTTAATCAAGCAGCTGACTTGCCGACGCGGCGAGCCCTGAAGGAGGCAAAGGGCGGAGAAATCAGGGATGACAGTGATCGCGAATCACTGAAATTACTTAATACTCTCCCGGAGTTGCTCTATAGTACAGCGGATGAGATCGTTGATCCAAAAGGAACCAGGGAACAGAACACCAGTGTGCAAGCAGAGGAATCTGGTGCGATAGTCAACGTGGTCGAGATCCACAGGCCGGAGGTGTTCGTTGCTACTCGTAGTCAGTGGAAACGAACAATTCCGACGCCAGCAGGTTTTGATTTCGGTGCACAGAGCTTAAGAGAAGAACCTGTGGTTGATATCTCCCGAGACGACGAATGGACACCCTTACATGTCGCGGTGGAGGAGCTAGAAGCAGCTCAAAAAGAACGCTTCCGACGCATAGCACGGGCCCAAGAGGAGGATAGGTGGTGTAAACCTCTCATTCAGTTTCTGAAGGGTGAGACATTAACCACTGCCTATGACCAAGTTGACTTAGAACGGTCTCATGACAGTGATCGCATACATCGAAAGAGGCTCCTGCAGCTGGCAAGGGAAGCAGAATTGTATGTTTTGGATCACCGCGGTGTGTTGTATTATCACCCTACACGAGGACGTCGAGGGCGGAGCAAAGATCCAAGACTCGTGGTTCCAGCCATCATGCAAGAAGACATCCTACATGCTTATCATGTTAGTCTGTCGGCTGGAGCTCACCAAGGGGTGGGCAGAACATTTGAAAAGTTGAGAAGCAACTTTCATTGGCAAGGCATGTATGCAGCAACCGAGAATTATGTAGCAACGTGTGTTGATTGTGCTACGGGAAAAGGGAAACCAAGATATGAAGGAACGTCACCAGGAAACCTCATTGCTCAGAGACTGTTCCAGATGGTGGCTATGGATTTTGCCACACCTCTGCCACTGACGCCAAGAGGAAACACGGCATTATTGCTTTTCACCTGTTTATTTTCCGGGTTCATCATACTAGCACCAGTAACAGGAACGACGACGGACGCCACGGCGGACGCTTACCTGGAATACGTCTTCAAAAGGTTTAGAGCACAAGAGGTTTTGAGACACGACCGAGACCCTGCTTTCATGAGTTCAGTATTCAGGAGGTTTAGCCGGATGATGAAACACAAACAGAGACCCACTATGGCTTATCGACCTCAAGCCAATGGTAAACAAGAGAGAAATGTGCAAACTGTTATTCGAGCTATCAAGTTGTATATCGAGGACCCAGAGCAGCGGGATTGGGATCTCTACGTCCCGAGACTAGAACTGGCTCTTAACACCAGTGTGACTCTCCACCTCAAACAATCCAGTTTCTACTTGGTACATGGGTGGCATCCTCGCACCATGCTTGATGCGACGATCCCGCCGAAAGATGGTTCAAAGAGAGAACAAGACACGTTCTGATGGAGAAAAGAGGTGTGCAAGTCACATGAATACGCTATACAGCACGCCGCAGAAATCCAGCGCAGGGTAATGGAAGAAAGGGCGCGATTACATAACCAAGAGGTCGCAGACGTGAACACTGTCACGGCGAAGACGCAGTATGAGAGTGGGGAATGGGTTTGGCTGTATCACAGTCTGATGAAAAAAGGATTGACGCGGAAATTGGCTCACCTTTGGCATGGGCCATATGAGGTGGAAGAACGAGTGTCTGAGGTCGCATATAAACTCAAGATGCTGGATAGTAATTCGCGAGCGTTCCCGATCGTGCATATTTCGCGTCTCAAGCCGTTTGTATTACGAGCAGCACGACCTGTTGAAGAAATGGATGAGAGCTTGATTGTCGATGTGTTAGACGAGAGTCTGCTCCCGGAAGATTCGTGGGTTCCAAATGAAGAAGAGGGGGAGTACGAGGTGGAAGCCATCTTGAATGACAGGGTGACTCAGACCACAAGGAACGGTCGACAGCTTAAGGAATATTTGGTGAAATGGCTTGGGTATGACGACCCCACGTGGGAACCGGAAGACAATTTATCCTGTACCGCGCTGATGTACGACTACGACCTTGCTAGAGCTCGAGAACGACGGGCACTCGCCGCCCAAACGACAGAAGGAGACGAGAGCCAAAGTGAGGAGGAAGATGAATAAGCTCCAGGGACAACCAGAACAGAAGAAGGACCAACTGACGATGACAGCACATCTACGATCACTGTCACCCCAAGTATGAGTTAATATACTAGGGAATACACGGGTACGATCACTGTCATCGCGGCATAGAATGATGGAATTGCCAGGCAACGGGGTCTGAGAAATTCAGGCCGACATACCTGTATCCGATCACGGTCACGAGAATACGAAGACGGGACAGGAGTCGAGATCAGTGACTTAGACAAAAACGAAACGAAGAAGAAAAGAGTTGGGAAAGAGTCAAAGAGCGCGGCGCACGCGCTCGGAGTGAGCTGTGCTGCACGGGAGGTAGTGGGATGAAGACCTTGCAGCACACTTCGCGTGTCGAAGCGCCGCCAAAGAACGACGAACTACAACTCGGAACAGGCGATTCGCAGATATAAGAAGAATAGCCCATTCAAACGAAACGAGTAAATTAGCCCCATCACGCCACAACAAGAGGTTGGCGGATGTCGGTAACGTTCAAGATCCGCGAAGCGCGCCGTGTGATCACAGCTAGTTCAGCGAAGAACGCCCCATAGAAGGGCGAGAAGCTACCAGACTTACCAGCGAAGAATGTCCCCACAGAAGGGCATGAAGCTGCAGATGTACCCGCGAAGAACGATCACGAGAAGCGGAAGAGAGAACCGAATGATAACAAGAAGATCAAGAGCCGAGGGGAGGGGTGTGCTGCAGAATACGCCTCCCTATCATCGTTTGGAGTCGACGGTGAGAGCGTGAACACCCAGGTTTCAGTGTCTAGTGAAAGAAGAGGACGCTCTTTGTAAACGTAAGATGCGACGCTCAAGGGATCACTAGGAGACTCACCAAGCAATACGAGGTAATCGGCGACAATGTCGATATAGTCAGCAAGAGGAAGGACTGGAAGGTCTAAGGAAGGAAATGAGGAATGCCCACGGCGTGTCAGTCAAGAAAGCGGCGTCTTTCACAAGGCGGCGTGGGAAAAGGCGGTGATGATTGAAAGAAGTCTCTCGGAAACGCTCAAGTAGGGGTAACCCTCAGTGACAGAGGTTGAAGTGGCAGAGGAGTGTTGAGGAGTATCTGCGATCACTGTCATCAACAGTGTACGAATGATAGGTGAGAATCAATCGGTGAGGTTCAGTTGCAATCACTGTCATCCCCGCTAAAAGGACGAAGCTTTTGTGGGAGTGTGTGATCACTGTCACTCAGTCAACATTGGAACAACCTACCAATACCCCTCACCCTACGAGCCAGAACCACGATACGGAACGCTGTCATTGGTGGATGGACGCGGAAGGAACATGCCCAAGAACGGGAAAGGGAGACTAACGGCCGGGAAGAAAGCCGCCAGCGCGCTGAAGCCGATAGCAAGCAAAAGAAGACCGGCGCCCAGCACAAGAAGCATGAGCAGGCGAGGAAAGAGGAAGACTCGGGTGGTCTCACCGCGTGAGGCCGCAGAGGAAGGGAGCAGCGATTCGAACGATGCAGACGAAGAAGTGAAACGGCCTCCGTCGAAAGTCAAGAGGCTCGAGCCTATCGGCCAGTAGACGAGGAAGAGGAGAAAGAAGGATCCACGAGATCACCGCCTAAGAAACGACAAGCCGTCCAACGATTGGGGACGGCGGACACTGAAGACCAAGAAGAGGAGGAAAAGGAGGAAGAATCTAAGGGCGACACACGAAGCACGAGCGAAAAAGCTGCGGCGTACAATCAAAGGAGGACGGTGCGAGTGAAGGACACTCAAGATCGTCGGTCCTCGTGGGCCAATGGACAGTATGAGAAATGGAAAGATATGGAAGCGGAGAATAATTTGCGGCCCAAGATCAAGCGGCTGATGATGAAGGATTTGGTGGCCAAGTTCAACGACTATTCACAGAAACAAGGGTGGCAACCGCATTCCACTCATGCAATTCGCGCACGGCGTAACAGGGAAGGAGATTCGGCAGCCCGCACGGTTCGGCTGGACAATTTAGATCGCAAGAGGCTGAACATCCTGTTCCACGAGACGAAGAGCTGGCCCACTGCGACCCGTAAATTCAATGAAGAGCGCGGCACTAATCTAACTCGAGATGCAGCGATTCAAGACGCAAGGAGAGTGGAGCTGGATGACAGTGATCGCGAACGTCTTCACGAACTGTACGAAGAATTTGAAGACTGGACTTCAGCGCTGGAAGTATTTGTAGCCGAAACAGGGCATACATTGACGAAAGAAATTGCTCAGTCGCTTTTAGAGCAACAAGCACCTCCTACGCCCGCGCAAGGATTGAAACGACAGCGGTGGACGAACCGGGAGGTAGAACTTCTCAAGGACTATACAAATGTATCACACCTCCGGATTCCAGTCGCTTATCGTGACTTTTGTCAGCGGATGGTCGAAGAAGAGCCACGATACCAGGTTCGGCCGTATCAATCCTTCTTATACCACCTCCATGAGGTGAGGAGAGCTACGATCGAAGAAGGGGCCGACCTCCGCCCGTGCCGAGTGTGGACTGAAGATGATTTGAAAGAATTTGAAGCCTTGGCTCGCAACGCGACGTCGAAGTTCAAGTTGGTGCGGGATGCAGCGAAACAATTCAACTGCACCCGACAATTTTTGAACCAAGTGTACGAACAACAGGTACGGCCAAGGTTGTTCGTAAATTCAACCAGACATCAAGCACCGATGGGGGTTAGAGAAGATGACGAAGACCGACTGAGACGACCCGAGCCAGTTGCAGACGATGACTCTGGGCCGGGCGCTATACTCGTTGAGGCAGCGCAATCTGAGGAGGTTGCGGGGACTTCTGTCGCGCTGCCGGACCTGGAGGCATTAATCCCGCCTGGGAGCCCCACGGTACGGGGCACAGGGGTTCCAGACGAGAGCGCCACAGTTGACAGTGATCAAAATCAAGGAACAAGTGATCCGGTTGGTGTTTCCAGGAATGACAGTGATCACAAACAAGATTCAGGAGCCATCAATTTTGCCCCAGACAATGACGAAGGTCGAGAACCCGGAGAAACCATTTCCGAAGTAACTAGGGGAGATGACAGTGATCGTCTTCGAGTTCCTAGCGCATCCGCCATTGTATTAGCAGGTGACAGTGATCGGAGTCTGACTTCTGTGGGCGCAGTCGACGGCGAAGGCCAAGACGTGGTTATCACCCAAGGTGTCGGCGCCGACATACTTGACGCTACTTCCGGGACGTCGGCGGTGGGCGATCCCAATACTGGCAGTGAAGTAGCAGAAGAACGAGTCGTACCACCCTCGCCCGAAGCTGGCGCCACGGAAGACAGCGGTGATACAGAGGCGGTTATCAACACTAGGAGGGATCACATTGACCAAAGTCGAACCAATGAAGAAAGGAAGACTGACGATATCAGCTCTCCTGCGGCAGTCGCGACGCCTCTAGAAGGTTCGTTGAGTGGAGGGGCTTCTGTGAGCGGGGAAGAGGAGAGTACCTCAGATACCGGCACTTTGCGGGTGGATTTGGATGCAATCCGAGGCGATTATGTGGTTCATAAAGACCCGTGGGTGGCAGAATACCGCACTCCATGTCCATCACCAAGTCAGGATGACAGTGATCGCACCTATAGCTATGACCCTTCGGTGTCAGCTTATGAACACACGGAAGTTGGGGAACCAGCAGCAACGCTACCCAGAGAAGACGAAGGTACAGAACCACCTGAAGATGCAGTCACGACGGAGAATGATAACACCACCGCGGCTATTACGGAGCAGTCGGCTCTGGTATCGTCGGATGCTCCCCGACCGCATTCATTATCATATTCTAGCCCAGTAGAAGATCTCCTCGAATACAACCGTTCAATGGGTGCAGAAGTGAAGCTGCTAAGATGGGACGACCACTATCAAGTACAAGACAAGGAGGCGATGGCCTGGACGAGTGATGAACTAATTGATTGGGCCTGGAAGAGAGCGGACGCCGACTTGGGCCAAGGTACGAGGTATGAGAAAATTCTGAAGGAGTGGGCGTACAGTATCCACGAGTCCATGGAAACCCATCACTATCCTCAAGAGTTCCTCGATGAACCAAGGCCCGCGATCAGCTTTAGAAGGTTGACTGAAATGTGTGTGATGATTTATGCGGCTATCGATCCGGCAAGATTCGAACCCCTACTATTGCGCCACTTCGGAGTTCGCAAATGGGGAAGGCAACCCGAGGCCTCGAGCTATTGCTGCGCCGGGGAGAAGTGCTGCCTCATGGTAGACTTCACGAGCCCCGGCGTACATTGGGTCAGTATCTGTCGGCATTGGGCTTTTTACGCCAAACAGCGAGTTTATATGGACGAGTTTCGACCAGTGGACGACTACAGGCTCGCTATGGTGCTGTCCTGCGTACTGCAAGCAAGGCATCAGGTACATGATCGACGTCGTGAGTTGCGCGAAATGAAAGCTCGAGGTGAGATGCTGTCAGACAGGTTCTGGGTTGATATCCTTGGTGCGTGCCCAGCCTCGACTTACTTTGAGAGATACCATCGTGCGAGCATGAGACCTTGTGCAAAAGCCATGCTGGACTGCATGACAGTGATCGTACCTGGGCGAGCCAACATACAATCTTCGGTGCATCGCGATTTCGTGCAGTCGACCAAAGCCACCACGTTCGGGACTTTGGACACGGTAGGCCAAGATGCGACTCGTTACTTTGCCGTGCTCTGTCGCTACGACGGGCAGGCTTTCTGGCTGGCCGACATCCGTTGGAAGGTGGCACGGAAACAGAAAGGGTTCTATTGGCGAGGGGAAGAAAGACTCCTTCCTCTCGCAAGGCGAGCGGCGGTGATAGACGCCTGTACGGAGGTGCCTCTGTTGCCCAAGTTAATGCGCCGAGACACCAAGCTCATTATTCGTGATGACAAGGAGCTTCGATTGATCATGAATGGGAAGAATTTCCAGCGACTGTGTGGAGAAGAAAATGATGGACAAGGAGAGCTTACACTCGATCAAGCTTACGCTTTGAACCAGGTGGTGCTATATCGTGGCATCATTCCCATTCGGGGACCGTTCGGATGTGGGAAGACCAGATTGATCGCGGGAATTATCGCTGTGTACACTGAGGCGTTCCCGCGTGCAAGAATTTTTGTGACCTCTAAGACCAACACTGCTATTGACGAAGACCTACGGCGGGTAGTAGATGAAGGGCACGTACCGACCTCACGAATTCTGCGGATTGGCGAGATGCCCAAGGACGTGGGGGTCAAGTATCAACAATACTATCTGCAATATCTGCTGGATCAATGTCAACAGCCCGGGAGTGCGATGAGAACCTATGAGAATCGGCTGTTGGATCAAGCTACGGTCGTGTTCGGCACAACATCAACATTTGGGCGTGAAGATTTATCCAGCTATCCTTGTGTGTTGTTGATCAACGATGAAGCGGCCCAGACTGTCGAATGCTCGGTGATACAAGCCATGCGCCCGGCGACCAGGGTTTTCGTCCCCATCGGGGACCCAAACCAACTACCAGGAAGAGTCGAGTTCCGGGAAGAGCTGGCGGAGTGGTATGAGGAAGGAGACAAGCGGCACAAGTTGAGCTGGAGTTTCCTGCACGGCTGCAGTTACCTCTATGAGAAGTTCCCGGGAGTGACGCTTACCGCTCAACATCGGTGTCATCGGCAGATCGGCGCATGGGTTGCGGGTTTTTACGATTACGAGCTCAGCCATAAAGGGCCGCGCTCTGAGCCGCACTTGCAATCTGTCCAAGTGGGTTTCGAGATGACAGTGATCGGAGACAGGGAAGAGCGAAGTAATCAAGCTCGAATGATGGGAAGGGCTCGAGTAGCTATGATTTCTTGTGAAAATGAAGATCAGAATCGAAACAAGCGGGGTGGCAAGTATGTGAATCAAGTGGAGTTGTGGAAGACGTAGGAACTAGTGCTCCAGATAATGCGCGAATGCAAGCGAGCGAAGAAAAGTCAAACGACGTTGTTGATTATCACGCCATACACGGAACAGCGTGTCCGACTCCAGGAAGTTTTAGACGACGCTCGCCGACGATGGAGCCCCACTCTCGAGATTGATGTGGTTACAATTGACTCTTGTCAAGGCCGGGAAGCCGACATAGCCATCGTATCGATGACGCGAGTTGGCGGACTGGGTTTCCTCGCAGAGAAGAAGGCAAAAACTCTAGTGGCCTTGACTAGAGCCAAGGATTATCTGTTTGTGTTGGCTCACCGAGCGACGTTCAAGGCTGACACTTACTGGGATTGCCTCTACATGAGTGCACTCGAGTTGGAGATACCCCAGATTGACGACACGACTACTACAGACGACGCCAAGAGGAAGATGAGGGATCGCCGCCTCCACACGCGTTTGTGCTCACCGTCGTCTGCGGGTTCGCAAAGGGCGGGTGACGTGTAGTGGCTGGCGATTTCCCGGGCACGAGTGGTAGCAAGACTCACCACGATTTCGGCGAAGGCTCCAGCCGCCGAGCCCGGAAGTACCAAGTACATCGTCGGTGAAGATCCAGCCTTGACAGTGGTTACGATCACTGTCATCGGAAGTTGTTCAAGAATCGGGTCTTTGGCAGTGGTTATGATCGCTGTCATTTCAAGTAGCGCTTCGGCGATCGGCCCAAGAATTAGCCAAGTTCTTTTTATTCTAGTGCAGTCTACTGCAGTACATATTTTAGGACAGAAACCACTAGGATAGGGACCTCCTTTGAATAGTGACATTATCATCGGTAATGACCAGTCGGTCACTACCGGAAGGGTCGATAGTGACATCGCGACCCTTCACCAAAAGATCTCAAGGAAGGGCTCCCTAGGCGACTTTTCAGGAAAACACAGAGTAGGAAAAACGATAAGTAAAAAACTCCCCAATTTGCCAAGTCAAGCTCAAGTGAATCGATAGCAATCTTCCTCTTCACCTCAGGGAAGTCGGCCGGCGTCAACAAGTCCGGTCTGAGGTGAAGGGACATCCAAGTGTGGGAAGGGCGCTTCGTTCAGCCCAACTCCGCTGGTTGTGATCACTGTCAACCAATCAAGACCCCGTTTGTATCGAAAGGCTCCCGTTTGCGATCACTGTCAACCACCCAGAGTACACGGGTGTTGCAGTGTTGAGTGGACGTGGAGAGGACTCGGTGCTGAAGATCGTTGCTGCTGCGATTGCTTGCCCGTGGACTGTGTGAGGCAGTCATACGTGGTGGGTTCCAAGCTCTAACTCTTGCTTCAAAGAGTTCTGAGAGTCACAAGTCCGGTTTGGAACAAGTCCAAGCAAGTTCCCTAAAGTCTGCGAAGGCGGTGGGAAGTGTCAAGTCCAGCACATACGCCTGTAAGCTGCGAATGTTGACCCTACTACACGTCAAACAGATACAAGCCGACCAAAGAACAGTCCATAGTCACTTTGCCAGACGAACCAGGAACAACCAACTTACCGATGGCTGACGGCTCAGCGTGCGCGTAGGACCCGATCACACAGCGAAGTCAGCTCCCGGTCGAAGATGTGGTGATGTGGATTGAAGGAGAGAGGCCGCGGTCTCTCACCACCGTCTACCCCGTGGATCCGACGGTTAAACCGTCCCACACGATCTCCGGTTGGGGATCCAGAGGGCCCTAATGTCCCTCATTGTGGGTCCCGAGTCTCAGAAGGAAAGGCGAAGTTTAAGCTAGACTACGCTAATTAGGCTAATATGTAGGGTACAGGTAGTAGGCGTAGGGTAGGTGCTGGATCTCGTGTCTCATGGGTTGATTTTGTGTGGAACACCCGGATCCGGGGTTGAAACCGGATTTATGTGGACCACATAAGTTGGGTCCGGACACGTGTCTGGCCGATAACAAACAAGTTGCGATTTCCCCCCCCCCCCCTCAAGCTCAAGTCCCCGGGCCAAGCGGCGAACAAGAGGGGAGGTCAGAGGCACGCGTCAGCTGCGGTCAAGGTCAGGAGAACCCAGCGCGCCCCCCGCCTCGTGCAGCTTCAACCCTCAAGTCCCGTGGGTGGCAAGCAGCCCACGTTAAAGTTCCAGTGTCCCGAGACACTGTGGGAAGGTCAAGGTCGTTTTCAAGGTCGGATCCAAGCCTCGCGGCGCGGATCCCGTGTCAAGTCCTGCCGGTCGCGCTACGCACCGGATCCAGGCCACGCCGCGCGTGTAACTGCTGCGGCGCGTCTCTTCCGCTCAAGGCTCAACGGATCTTGTCTTCTCCGCGCTTGCAACGCGGGATCTCGAGTCCACGGTCCCAGAACGGGTACAAGACCAAAGAACTGGGGCGTTTGTGTCCAGGGTGCGGTTGTTACCGAATCCTGCACAGACGCTGACGTGGGAAGCGCTCAGCAAGAGTAATTTTGCTGCCCGCTAGACCACAACTGGAGCGCGAGACCGGGTCTTGCGTTTTGGACCGTGTTCGTTCCGGATCCCTCAGTTACGATGTCGTCTGAGGTGAAGATCAAGGTTGAGCCCGGAACTCTTCCACCCGACGTGGCTGGATCCGTCGGTGTCGGAACTATTGCTAGATCCGCCAGTGGGGAGCGTCGGGGGGTGCTCGAAGCTGAACAAGAACCAAAGGTCAAGGTGGAGCATGACGCTGGCGAGCGCGCCGTTGAGCGCACTCTCAGCTTCAGTAGTGAGGAAACCAAGGCCGAAGATGTAATTCCCCCCAAGTCCAAGCAGATCTCCAAGCGGATCGAAGCCAAGAACGCTCAGGCAGCCAAGCGTGCCGCGGATCGCCGGTCCAGTGCTCGCCAAGGTGCCTCAGGGGGCTAGATCTGGCGATGGATCTGCTCAAGAGGTCGTAGACAATGTGGACCCAGGGCCTGAAGGTCCCTACGTCCCGGATCTGGTGTCTCCGTACAAGGCCACGCACTCATCGGTCATCGTCTGGAACGCTGGTCAGCTTGCAAACCTCACGAAGTCGCACAAGATCTTGAAGCCGCTCAGGATTCGGCTTCCTCCAAGGATCTGGGGCCCTGTGCCGAAGCCAGAGTTCGAGAACATCGTCGGAGAAGACCGTGATCTGGCCATGAGCTTCATCGTGGACACGCTTCTGTGTGGTGGATTTGGTGTCAAGCAGTCGGATCTGCCGCTGACCGCCGATGGGGCGCCGTACTACCACGCTTTCACGTTTGCCGAGCTTCGTGGCGTCGGTATGGCGGTGTTCAACGCGCTAGCCAACTTGGTTGGGTCGATTCTGTCGAACTTTACCCCTCGTGTGGCCGCCAGCCACGCTGGATCCGACCTGGGGTCGCTCACGGACCGTCTCGCTGAGGTTGCAGTGCAGGATCCGTACTCTACACCCGTCAAGATCGAGAATTCGCATGATCTCGATGTTGTCATGGAGTCTGTGCAGCGGATTCCCGCTCCAGAAGGCCGTCCGAAGGCTATTCGCGTGTCTACGGTCGAGGATCCGCGTGCTGCACGCCCGATGTTGCCAGGTCATACTCTGATCTCGGTCAAGTCAAAGGATCAAGTCGATCATGAGAAGGAAGAGAAGCGGAAGTCGAAGCCCAAGAAGTCCAAGGCGAAGCCCAAGTACGAATCCGGATCGGGGTCCAACGACGACGGCGAAGACCCATACGACGAGATCTACCTCGGTCAAGACTCGGATGATGAACGTTATCAAGCTCCCGTCATCCGTGCCGCGTCCACGATGGAGATCAAGAACTTCTCAGGACGTGACATGGATGCCGAGCGAGCCAAGGCTTGGATCCATCGTCTGTGCCGTAAGGGTCGTATGGACCGCCTCTCACCACGAGAGATGAGGGATCTCTTCTCGGATCGACTCACTGGAGGTGCTAAGAGCTGGTACCAACAGCTTCCACAGAAGATCACTCGCGACTGGTCTTCTACGGTCGACGAGTTCATGTATCAGTACTGTGAGATCGGCGTCAAGCCGAGTTGCCCATTGAGTATCTCTACCGCCTCAATGTCGCTGCCAAGAAGGCCAAGGTTCAGATTCGAGGCCGGATTGTGACGGAGAAGGCTCATGTGGATCGCTTCGATCGCTCGGTTGATGACGAAGATCTGGTGCGAAGCCTCTCTCTCTGCAGCGGATCCGCTCGGTCGATGAGCTTGAAGACGCGTTGAAGGAGCTAGCACGACATACTCGGCGTCCACAGGGGCGTGAGCGTGATTCCGACGCGCGGATCCCGGCTCAGAAGAACTTCGCATCGTCCAAGACGTCATATCCTGGTAAGAAGCCTGCCTCGGAGCCTGGATCCAAGGCTAGACCGATCCCTGTGAAGAGTGTACGATGGCCGCCAAAGGGGGCGACTGTTCGTCGCTCGGATCCTCGGAGCAGCGATAGTGAAGGCGAAGATCAAGGCGATTATGGGTCTGGTGACAGCGATGATGCTGGATCCAGCGACGAGGATTGTTATGAGGCTCGTCAGGTTGCTGTGGTCCAAGAATCTACCGATCCGAGCTCTCGCGGTCACGGGAGACCAAGATCCCCGTGCACGATTTGCGGATCCGAGCGCCACAGTGATGCCAACGGCTGGAAGAATCTCCGTTGTGATCGCTGTGATCGCATGGGCCATCCTTCAGATCGGTGCCGAGAAGTGTGCAAGGCTTGTGATCAAGTCCATGCGAAGGGAGAGTGCGCCCTCGAGTCCCTCTACAACAAGCTCGCCGCTTGGTACAACCCATCACGCCATGCCGGACTTCTCCCACCTGAAGTCGAGAAGGCTTTAAACTAGAACGCTCGCTAGCTCGGGGGCTAGTGTGCGCCGAGCGTTCACCCGTCGCTTACAGTGATGTAGGCAAGAAGGGAACAGTTAAAGCTAATACATTTGTTGACGCTGAGACTGGTGTGGTGGAAGTCAAGTCGGATCCAAGTCCAGTGGCGGACGAGTTCGATCGATCGTCTGTGAAGAAGGTCATGAAGATCCAACTTCGTCCTCACGAGAGGAAAGGATGGTGGAAGTCGGTGAAACCGGAGCAATGGACCTATCGGGCTAAAGCTCTGGCCAAGATCAACGATACAGGGGCGAAGGTGCTGTTCAATACAGGGGCGGAAGTCTCTCTCATCAGTTCTAGCTTTGCGCACAAGCTAGGAGTGAAGATCGACAGTTCTCAAGCCGAGGTATGTGAAGGATTCGGTGGATCCCAGTACCAGACCGACGGATCCTGTGTGGTGAAGCTGACTCTGGCCAATGAGCTCGTCTACGAACTCACGCTCTTGGCTGGTCCGATGGAAGGACAGGATCTGATCCTGGGTCTAGACTTCATGACAAGGGCAGCCGTTCGTGTTGATGCCGCAGACGGATCCGTTTGTCTGCCTGGTGATGTCTATGTGCGGTTCGAGGGGCGCCGACAGCTCTTCAGTTCGCATGCGAGGCCGATCTATCCGGATTCAGTTCGGATCTTGGATGTTGGGGCGTCAGTCGACGTCAAAGCAGGTCGTCACAACGATCAGGTTCTCTGGATTCGGCGAGATCCAACATGGGTTACGTCTATTGTGCATTCACAGGCTGGAATTCCCGTTATCGTTCGTGTAACGAACGTTTCTGACAAAAGGATTCGACTCAGTACGCTCGATTTGGGCGGAGTGTGGATGTCGAGGGGTTCTGTGCCGAGGAAGCCGGGTTTCGTCATGGATGGGTCGCGGAGAAGTGCTGAGTGGAAGAATCTTGCGTATTCTGCTACGCAAGATCAGGACGAAGAGGATTTACCGATGGAATCGGTGGATACTACTCCCATGGTCGAAAGACGCGAGTATACCGCTCCTAAGAGTATTCTACGACGTGATCCTAACCAGATCCGCGTTTTAGGTCGCCAAAAGAAGGTTCAAGACGAAGGAGAGGCCGGTTCTGGGCTTTCGACGCAGTCAATATTGTCGAAGCAGTCGAATCCAACGTCTGTCAACTCGGATCTCCAACGTGGTAACCAGGATCTTGGCATAGAAGCCGCAAAAGTCGCTTCAAGAATTGATTCTGCGGTCGACAGGGGCGGTGTATCTCGTAAGGACGTGGATCTCGAGGGTCGCAGCATGGATCCATCACTAGCGGGTGTTTCTTCCACTCCGGATGGTCGTTTGTGTGCTTCGGGCACTGATTCGGTGGTCAAAGGAGTGTATTCGGCTGGATCTGACGGTACGCGAAAGGAAAACCCCATAAATTCATCGCAGAGTATTTCTAGTGCAGCCACAGAGACTCGATTCCCACCTCATGTCGAAGATTCTGCGGCTGGTGTTGCTATTCTCACGGTTTCTGATCCTCGGAATGACTTAGCGTCGCATTCAGGCTTGGATCCCCGCCCCAGAGCGATGAATCGGCCTTTTGGTGGAGTTAACGTGGCGAAAGATATTCAGATCCCTGTCAAGAAGGTCGATTTCGCCGTCAAGGATGCTCATCTAGCTGGATCCTGCGTGGATCTTGCATCTATTGTCTCTAAGACTTCGCACGAGTACGTTCCTGCTACCTCAGAAGGCCAAATCCATGCTCAGGAGGAAGAACCATCACTCAAAGACGTTGATTTGGCTATTTCCGAGCTCCAAGGGGCTTCATCTGCAATTTTCGGTTCGGATCCTACTGTTCCAGCCGTAGTTCACCATCCTGCAGGTGTTGTTCGGTCTTCTAGTGCTCAGATCCATGATCCAGACGGTGATTTCATTGCTTGTGACGTTCGAGAGGGTGTATCGGCTGTGAATCAGGTGTCCAGTGGTGTTAATTTGCTCGAAAGGTGCTTAAGATCGACTTTGGAGGTGGAATTCCCCGTTTCCGATGTGGATCCACACATTCGAGAGACTCAGCAGTCGGATCCCGACGTTCAGAATAATATTTCGGTGCTTAATCGTGTGGATCTAGCGTTTTGCAACTCAGATCTGTCGTCTTATGACTTAATCGAGGCTTCCGAGGTCCCACGTATCATGCTTGTGTCGAAAGTAACGGACCTCGACCTGGATCTGGCCGGCGCAGTCGATGAAGTAGTGATTATCGAAGGTTCTGACCCTCTGGTGGAGGATTTGGAAGCAGGGTTTGCAGTTTTACCGGATATCGGTCATGGATCCGATGGTGAGAGCCGAAATCCGCTCCGAAAGGAAGATCTCAACGTCGGAGACCCGTCTGTCAGCTCTAAGGAGGATCTGGATCGTCTCAGGGATATTATTTGGCGTAGATCCCAGGTTCTGATGGGCAAAGGCGATGCTATGCCGTCGGCAGCCAACGGCGTCATCTGTGACATTGATGTCGGCAATGCCAAGCCAGTGGCTCAGCCTGTACGCAAGGTCCGCCCAGAATTTCTGGAAAAGCTGTTTAAGTTGCTCAAAGGTCTGCTTAAGAATGGTCTGATCCGTCCTTCGAAGTCTCCGTGGGTCTCGCCGATCGTAATCATCAGGAAGAAGAACGGGGAGATTCGACTCTGTATTGACTACCGGGTAGTCAACGCCCTGACGGTACTCATGGTGTATCCGATGCCTCTAGTCTCGGATCTGCTCGAAAACCTTGGAGGAATGCTGTGGTTTTGCTCTCTAGACATGGCTAGTGGTTTTTGGGTCGTCCGGATGACGCCACGGGCTCAGAAGATCTCAGCATTCATCACTCCCTTCGGTTTGTATGAGTGGACCCGTATGCCCTTCGGTCTAAAGAATGCACCTCAGATCTACCAGCGGATTGTCGACAATGTGGTCTATAATACCTTCAGGATCTCTAATAATGGCGGGTCTGAGGTTTACCCAGCGGATCCTGTCGATAGAAGCCTGGATCCCATCGGATCCCACTCCACGGACGTGTTTGAGAACGGAAAAGTCGCGGATCCAAGCGAAGGGTCGCTCATGCAGCGCCGATCCTACATTGATGACTTCTTGTTGCCGGCGAAGACCTGGATCCAGCTCTGTGACCTTGTTGAACGCTTTCTGGACGCGTGTGTCTATTGGAACCTGTCTATCAGTGTCGAGAAAAGTGTCTGGGGCGTTCCCGTGGTAGAATACCTCGGACACAAAGTGGATCCTCAAGGAATCCTTCCAAATCTCAAGCATCCCTTTGCGCTGAAAGATCTGGCGTTCCCGACAACTCTACGTGCTATGCAGTCCTTCCTGGGAAGTGTCAACTACTATAGTCGCTTTGTGGACGACTTCGCGACAATTGCGGCCGTCTCTATGAGTGGAAACCCTTATTGAGCTCGAATAGACATTTATCCGGTCAATTACAACGTCAAGATCAATATAGACCTCAGTCGATATCGGATCCGGCACCTGTCACAGGTTCTGTAACCGTCGGGGGTCCGGGATCTGTCACAGACCCTGAAACTGTCACGGATCTGGATCCGAGGTCCATGGAAGGATCCCTGCAGCAGGAGAAGGCGGAACGTGCTTTCGAGATGCTCAAGCGACGAATCCTTGAGGCTCCAAGGCTGAGGCACTTTGATCCTGCCCGTGATGTGGTCGTCGCTGTGTACGCGACAAAATGGTCCATCTCAGGTGCAGTACTTCAGGCTTACGACGATGTGTACGAACCTGTCCGTTTCACTAGTCGCGTGACCAAGCAGCACGAGCGAAACTATTCGGAGGCCGAGGGCGAGATCCTCGCCCTGCTCAGAGTCCTCGATGTCTGCTATAATATGCTTGCTGGTAGGAAGATCCGCGTGCTCACAGCGTCGTCGACGCTGGGTTGGCTCTGGAAGACCAAGGGTCTGCAGGGCCGACTAGCTATATGGGCCGCTATGTTATCAGGCTGGTCATTGGAAATCCACGGCTTTCTAGGACTTGTCGCCGCAGGATCCTCTCCTAGAGACCACATGAATAAAGCTCTCGAGGCCATCTCGCCGCTCACGGTCAAGCGGAGGCCACGGATCCAGGTCCCAGTGCCGACCCTGCCGTCAGATACAAGAGTGATTGTCGCTAGCTTTGATGGCTCGGCGAGATCTAAGCGAAAGGGCGGCTCCTGTAGTGCGATCCTGTGGAAGTTCCCTGAGTGGACGGTGATTCTGAGTGCGTCCGAGTATTTCGACGACATCACAGTGAATGAGGCCGAGTATCGTGGATTTTTGCTCGCCCACAAGATGGCTACAGAGCTGAACCTCAAGGATCTGCTCATTTGTGGTGACTCAAAGCTGGTAGTCAGTCAGATCCGAGGGGAGATGGAGTGTCGAGCCCCAGGACTACAGTTGCTCCATGCAGAGGCCTGCAAAAAGGTCCAGACCCTGAGACAGTGCGACTTAGTACACGTGAAGAGAGAGTGGAACGCCGCGGCGGATCTACTTGCTACAATGGCTCTACAGGCGCAAAGTGGGACGGGTACAGTGGATCCAGAGCTGAGAAAGGACCTAGAGACAGTGAATCGTCTCGGTGAGGTGATCCAAGTGGCAGATCCGGTGTCTGATGTGAACAGAGTGTATGCGGTCCAGACGAGACGACAGAAACACCGGGAAATGAGGGATCTAAGCACTGCTGACGGGGATCCGGCTCAGGATCGACGCGTGAATGAGGTTCACGACCCTGGAATGATTGCGAAGCTGCGTATAGACCGGATCCGCGTTGCACAAGAGGAAGAAGTGTGGATCCAAGACCTAAAACTCTTTCTAGCTGGAGATCTGACTCGATTGGACAGTGCAAGGCTCCAGAGGTGTGCTAAGGTGGCAGATGACTTCGAAGTTGACGAGGATGGACTACTGTATTACGTGAGCCGCCCGAAACGTCACGGATCCGAGGATCTAGACGTGCGACTGGTAATTCCGACTACGTTAATCGACGATGTGCTCCACCACTACCACACGAGTGTGGAGGGAGGTCACCAAGGAGTCACTCGTACCTATGCGAAGATCCGACGGTACTGTTATTGGAGATCTATGTACAGGGATGTACAGCAGTATGTGGGGAGCTGTCAAGACTGTCAGACAGGCAAGGGAAGGCCGTGGATCCAAGGTCCATCACCTGGGAATGTACAAGCAACGTATCCTTTTCAAGTAATTGCAATGGATCACGTCCCCTCTATGCCCAAGAGTCATCGAGGCAACACAGAACTGCTACTGTGGGTGGATCTATTCTCCGGATACGTGATCGCGAAGGCAAATAGCAGCAGATCCGACCCGGTGGTGGCTGAGGCGTACGAAGAGTGTGTGTTTCGAAGATTCGGAGCGAGTGAATGTATCCGCCACGATCGAGAACCCGGATTCATGGCTGAATTCTTTGCAGCCTTCAACAAGCTGATGGGCCAGCGCCAGAGAGCTACGATGGCGTATCGGCCACAAGCCAACGGATCCGCGGAGAGGATGGTACAGACACTTACAAGGGCACTACGTATGTACGTGGAGGACGAAGGACAGCGAGACTGGGATGATTACGCCGAGCGATTGGTGTTTGCCATCAACACGTCGCACGATCGGATCCGTAACGAAACGCCGTTTTACTTGATCCACGGCTGGGATCCAAAGACTACGTTGGAGAGCACGCTACTCTGTGGCAGTACAGAGACCCAAGACCTGGATCCACGACGATGGAGGTTCCGGATTCAACGACAGTACACTTATGCGCGCCGTGAGGCCAACGTCAGGATCCAAGCTGCACAAGCCGAGAGAGCAGACAGGGGGAACGCTGACGTGACGGTACATCCTCTGGAGGTCGGATCTCAAGTGTGGCTGTATATTGAACGAGTTAAGGAGGGTTTGGCAAGGAAATTAGCTCACAAGTGGCACGGACCCTTCCGTGTGTGCGAGATCCGAGACGGCTTCATGTATAAGCTCGAGATTGACGGATCCGGCTACCGATTGTCGCCGTGGGTACATGTGTCGCGTCTAAAACCTTGTCGGGAAGCTCCAATGAGACCACAAGTGCGGATCCGTGTACCAGAAGACCAGAGGTTCGATTTCGACGAGGCTCTTCTGCCTGAGGACAGTTTCGAGCCAGATCCGGAGGATGGAATGTACGAAGTGGAAGAACTGTTGGATCGGCGTGTTGTAAGACCAAGGACAAGGAATGCACGGAGCTATGTCGAGTACCACGTCAAGTGGAAGGGGTATGATGACCCGACGTGGGTTCGTGAGGAGGATCTGAACTGTGGAGGCTTGATCTACGATTTTAATCGTCGGGAACGAGCTCGTAATCGGTTTCAGATGATGCAGTCGACCGAGGAGCCGTCGGTGGAGTAGATCCGTGAGGATCCATGGCGTCTGAGAGGGCCCTTGACTTTTGTGTGCACATGGGAAGAGCAGAAGTCAGAATGTTGAAGAAGCATGTGTATGTATATGCATATGAAGTGTCGTATGGGGAATTGTACTGGAACTACAAGTCGAAGTGGTGCTAGCGGCTAGATCCGACGCAGAGAGGTCGAGATCAGTGAATTTCATGGCCGATCCAGGGGAAGGGACGACGACAGCCGCGGATCCAAGGCAAGACGTGATAAGTTGCGAGGATCCAACGCGAGGAAGACGAGATGGGACCAGATCTGCGGAGATACGGCTGGGAACGGACGGAATACGGCCAAGTCGACTCGATAACGGCATGTACAGTGAGGATCCGCGGGAAGACGGCCTCTGAAGCGTGGATCCAAGGAGATGAAGGGTGAACACGGCGTGTGAAGCAAGAATCGACGAGAACCAAGGCTGAAGAGTGAAGATCTGTCGCTAAGGTGTCAGGGCAAGATGAAGACCTGCTGATTGAAGACCAAGGACGTGTATTGAAGATTATGCAGCCTCGCAACAGACAATACGACGCGAATCGACGGACCTACTCGACGGCATGGCCAGAACCGCTGCTCCCACCGTCCGACACATCGTCTTCGTCGTCGTCAGGCTCTGTAGCCTCGGGATCTCGAGGCGGATGAGTCGCAGTCTGGCTGGGAAGGCGAAGACGCAGATGCTGGACACGATCAGGGGCGAATGAGCCGAGAATCTGGATCCGGTCGAGGATCGGAGTGTATCCAGGTGGCATCATCATGGGTGCGGGTATAACGCGAGTGAAGATCCCTCGGAGTGGATACTGGTAGAGGCGAGCTGGATGACGGTGCGGATGATTCGTGTAGTACAAGCGCCAAGGCTCGCGGTCATCAAGGTCCGCGAGTTGCTGAGGAAGCGAAGGAGCGTTGGAACTGAAGTCAGGAAGCCATGGGTAGACAGCTTCTTGAGCTGGCAAGATCAGGAAGCTCGGATCCAGTAGGAACCGGTTGTCGAGGTACCCGTCGGCCATCAAGCGCAGGATTTCGATCAAGAGGGCACCTGATTTCGCCTTCCGTTTGCTCCAAAGCCCCTTCAAATCCTTCCGCAGGACCTGGATCCGAGCCACTAACGCGAGATCCGCGGCTGAAGGGTCTTGAGGAAGTACGAGTTGGTTGAGTATGTGCTGCCAGGGGATGTAATGCATCCGGTGCCAGATGATCCGAGCAGCAGTCGAGACCCAAGAGCGCAGGAGACGGCGCAAGACGTTGTAGGGCGGACCCTGAGGAAACGACCGTGGTTGAGACATGTTCTGGACGATCGCGTCCCAGGGAGGCGGATGCGCGTCCTCGGTCGCGTCCAGGACCTGGCGAACCTCGTCTATCGTCATCGTTAAGGTCGAAGGAGCACGGGAACTCTGAGATTGTGGGAAGATCTGCAGATCTTCAGGTCGAATGGCTCGGAACAGCGGATCTCGGTTCAACGGGATGTTCTCAAGGCTCGACGGTGCTTGTACACGCAGGATCATGTCGATATAGGCACATGCTGCCCAGTACCGGTCGTAAGCCCCCGGATTCAGCACGCCAGCCGTGTGTATACGGAGCTGGGCGCGTGTGAGCATCCCGAACCGAAGTACGGTCCCTGGAGGCATCTCAGATTCCTTCTCCTCGCCAGAATCAGTGGAAACGGGACTCTCAGAGCCGCTTAGACTTGGAGGAGACGGCGGAGTCGCGGATCCAGCGTCTGGTATATCCAACTCGGGCTCTGGGACGTCGGTAGGCAAGGATTCATGTGGAGATCCGCTGTGGAGGTCCAAAGTATGCGTCGAGGTGTCCGAATCCGTGCCGGGATCGGGATCCGAAGGCCCTGTGTCCGTCCGAGGGCGTTTCGGCGGAGGACTCGGGGATCTATCGTTTGGAAGGTGTTCACCGAAGAGCAGAAGGGACTGGGTAGACCGTGGCAGCTGATGGAAGGGTACATCTCGCTGGGCTGCGCCTGGATCTGCTTGACCTCCGTGGTTTGCTGGAGGAGCAGGGGCCGGAGGAGGAAGAGACGCCCCACTTGAAGCATCGAGCGGCGGTGGAGGTGGCTGGGGGCCAGATCCGGGCTGCTGCGGTGTTGTGCGAGGCCGTAGATGACGACCAACCGACGGATCCAAGCTTCCCGAAGTCGAGTCCAACATATCCGGGCGACGTCGACGACGAAGACGGGATTCCGCGTCACGGATCAACGCCCAAGCGGTCGGAGGCGACCAGATCTCGTTCGAAACGAAGTGCATCACGACTTGAAGAGCAGCAGCAAGGCTGTGGCGTGGATCTGAAGCAGATCCATCGCCGGCGGCGGAAGAAGAGCCTCCCGCCGTGATCTCTCGAGTCGAAAGCAAGGTGGAGTCGTGTTGAGCCTCTCGGGGACGGAGATCTGGTAGCTCCGAAGGATCCAGAGCACGTTCAGCCGAGATCGGGCTCGTACGTGCTAGTGAATGGCTTGGAGGGACTCCAGATCCGGTGCGTCTTCGCAAGATCGCGTCCAAAGTGTCGGTGAGAGCAAGATGGTCAGCACGTGCGACGGAAGAGACCTCCAGACGGCCCATGAGCAAACGAATCCGGCGCTCTTGTCGAATGACAGCTTCCTCGAGGAGGTTTACGTAGTCCTGAGTGGCGCGAGTCAACTCCGGTGAAGGAAACGTCGAGATCCGTACCCGAAGGTCTTCGGCTTCCATGGAGGCCCGTTCGCGTTCCTCTATGGCGCGGATCCGGCCGTCATCGACCTCACTGAGTCTTTCCGTGGCCCGAGCGAGCGAATCTGCGGCGTCGTCGACTTCCGCTTCCAGATCCGCGATCCGACGCGTCAAGCGAACAATCTGAGCGGCATCCACGCGGACCGTGGCGGATTCTCGTGCAGCTGAGGCAAGCTGTGTCTCGAGCGTGCGGATCCGGCCTTCCAGCTCACGGACAAGACGGAGTCGACGGTCTGCTGCATCCTGCAAGTCGCCAACCGAACGCATGAAGGTCTGCTGCGCTGCGTCGTGAGCCTGATGGGCCGTGAAGACGTGGCGACGAAGAGCTTCGTGTCGAGCATCGTAGAACTGTGCGACCTGTGCGAAGGAAGCTCCAGGAGGAGGATCCGCGCCGCCAGCGACGCAGTCCGGGAAGATCAACGAAGCAACGCTGCCGGCGTCTTGAGTTGGTGCGGCAGGCGGAGGAGGCGAAGGTTCCGGACCTGGCGGTAAGCGTGGAGCCCCGCGGCCCCTTCCTGGCGTGCGAGGAGGTGGATCTTGCGCCGGCGGTGTGCTCGAAGGCGCTGGAGGTGGTGGATCCGACATGTGCGCGCGTGCGCCGGCCGATTGAAGAATGGAGCAAGGTCGGCGCGCTCGTTGTGCAAACCCCCCGACCTTGGGAGCGGATGTGGTGATGTGGATTGAAGGAGAGAGGCCGCGGTCTCTCACCACCGTCTACCCCGTGGATCCGACGGTTAAACCGTCCCGCAGGATCTCCGGTTGGGGATCCAGAGGGCCCTAATGTCCCTCATTGTGGGTCCCGAGTCTCAGAAGGAAAGGCGAAGCTGAAGTTAGACTACGCTAATTAGGCTAATATGTAGGGTACAGGTAGTAGGCGTAGGGTAGGTGCTGGATCTCGTGTCTCATGGGTTGATTTTGTGTGGAACACCCGGATCCGGGGTTGAAACCGGATTTATGTGGACCACATAAGTTGGGTCCGGACACGTGTCTGGCCGATAACAAACAAGTTGCGATTTCCCCCCCCCCCCCTCAAGCTCAAGTCCCCGGGCCAAGCGGCGAACAAGAGGGGAGGTCAGAGGCACGCGTCAGCTGCGGTCAAGGTCAGGAGAACCCAGCGCGCCCCCCGCCTCGTGCAGCTTCAACCCTCAAGTCCCGTGGGTGGCAAGCAGCCCACGTTAAAGTTCCAGTGTCCCGAGACACTGTGGGAAGGTCAAGGTCGTTTTCAAGGTCGGATCCAAGCCTCGCGGCGCGGATCCCGTGTCAAGTCCTGCCGGTCGCGCTACGCACCGGATCCAGGCCACGCCGCGCGTGTAACTGCTGCGGCGCGTCTCTTCCGCTCAAGGCTCAACGGATCTTGTCTTCTCCGCGCTTGCAACGCGGGATCTCGAGTCCACGGTCCCAGAACGGGTACAAGACCAAAGAACTGGGGCGTTTGTGTCCAGGGTGCGGTTGTTACCGAATCCTGCACAGACGCTGACGTGGGAAGCGCTCAGCAAGAGTAATTTCGCTGCCCGCTACACCACACTAAGGTCCCTCAGTTTTGGTCCCGAATCTTAGAAGGAAAGGCAAAGCTTAAGTTGGACTACGCTAATTAGGCTAATATGTAGGGTACAGGTAGTAGGCGTAGGGTAGGTGCTGGATCTCGTGTCTCATGGGTTGATTTTGTGTGGAACACCCGGATCCGGGGTTGAAACCGGATTTATGTGGACCACATAAGTTGGGTCCGGACACGTGTCTGGCCGATAACAAACAAGTTGCGATTTCCCCCCCCCCCCCCCCCTCAAGCTCAAGTCCCCGGGCCAAGCGGCGAACAAGAGGGGAGGTCAGAGGCACGCGTCAGCTGCGGTCAAGGTCAGGAGAACCCAGCGCGCCCCCCGCCTCGTGCAGCTTCAACCCTCAAGTCCCGTGGGTGGCAAGCAGCCCACGTTAAAGTTCCAGTGTCCCGAGACACTGTGGGTAGGTCAAGGTCGTTTTCAAGGTCGGATCCAAGCCTCGCGGCGCGGATCCCGTGTCAGGTCCTGCCGGTCGCTCTTTGTATCTGTGATGAAGTGAACTGCCTTTTCGCTAGCCTCTGGAGCTGGAAAAGGGTTTAGACCTAGCGTGTATATGGGGAATACACGCAGGCGAACTTGGGCCCGTTGTGAAAACCCAAGTTCTGGTTTCGTACCTCACGTTATGTGTCCCTTGACCGGTTCTTTTGAGCTTTGAAGTATGGGGAAATACGTCCACTTGGAGCATTCCACCAACCCAAGACGGCTCAACCAGCTCTGGGTAACGACGAGGACCAGTCTTTTAAAATACAGATACAAAAGACACACTTAGACCCAGGACGGAAGACTAACTTCGATCCGCTGAGACGGAGGACGACCTCGATCCGCCAGGACACTGGAAATCCCCTCTGGGATCGGGGAAACTCTCTCTCAACCAAATGGAGTGTATTACTTGAACTGGGGAACTACGAGCAGTCCCCAGCTATCGCAACACAAGAATACGCAAGGGTATGGAGTGCTCCAGATCTCTAGTACAAACCAGTACCCTTTGCAGGTGCCTCAACGGCTGGAAAGGGGGTTGGCTTCTCTCCTCACTCGCAAACACACCAATACCCACGCACCAGCAGCCAGACACACGCGCACTCGGTCCACTAGGGCAAATCCGACACACGCAGGCTTAACTTGTGGTGTAGACGCTGAGTCCTCCCGCGGTTCGACGGAGGAGATTTGGGGAGTTGAAAGCAAAAAGCGAAGTATTTTGAATCCAGGATGAAACCCCAAGGGGAGCAAGAAACTGGCTCCCTGAACCCTACCTACTTAACTACCAGATCTAATAAGAACCCTACTCTGTGTGGGGGTTTAGGGTTTACTGGAAATCGCACAATCCAAACTGGGAAAACCGGTAGAAACCGGTTTCTGGAGTGGATGAATCTGGTCAACATACGGAGAAAGCCAGCTCGAACCAGACAGAAAATCACCCACTGGGAAGGTCCAGTGGACGAACCCAGATCCTGGCACACTGTGCCAGACTGGAAAAGTGGGTGAGTAGCTGGTACAGTGTACCAGGCTACCCCCACCTACTAACTGTTGCCATTCAATTTCCTAATCAACTAAACCAGCCGTATGCCAGCTCCTGTGACTTGGGATCAGGCGGCGAGAGACGCGAGGACTTCATCTCACTCCCAATGGTACCGGACAACCGTTTCTGGAAGACGCGTCAAGCCCAAGAGAATGGCGGCCCCGGCCAAGCGCGCTCGTTATTCGGTACGAGCTGCCCTCGTGAAAGTCGCTGCGACCGACGCTCAGGACGGCAATGGTGGATTTGTCGTCCTCCTTGCTCCATCTCCGCTACCGGCTGAGGTAGTCGCACCCACCACAGCGTCTGCGCTTGACGAGCTAGCTTGGCACTTTCGTGTCATCGAGATCTCCGCTTCTAATAATCCTCCCAGACAGACAACCTTGGCCAAGCTGTCACCCAGACAGCTGTCTTGGCGTCTGCTGTGACGTCGTGGACATCTCCAGCCAGTCGAGTCTGCCTTTCGCACCAGAACCGCGCTCGCAATGGTCGTGTTGCTGATCTCGGTGTCCCGATAATGTGCGTCTATCCTCGGCCACAACGCATCTTTCTTCTACATAACTCGTTAGCACCAATGTGGCACTTGCATTGGATTCATCGACGTCACTTCCAACGAACTTCGTCGCCCAATGCAAATTTTTGGTGAATCTTCTGGCCACCGTGAACGCGTTCGATGATTTTGCCCGTGAGTATTGGCTTGAGTACATATGGATCTTGCCCGCGTTGGGATGCTTAGTCAGCGCAGTCGAAGCCAAAGAGGAAATAAAACGGACCACACGCAGTGTCATTAGTGTTGAACTGGATGGAGAATTGGCTCGGAGCAACAATCGATACATTGGAGATTTCCTCGCCCCTGTGGTGGCCCGACTTCCAGTCTGCCGTCGCCGCGATCAGTTTCACCTCACCCGAGTTCCTAGCTGCTTAGTTCCAAGCGGCCAGCCCAACCAGTTACGGCCCTTCTCATGCCTCCCTCGCCATTTTGGCCAAAATCATCTCCCCTAGCTTTCCACCACACCGCTGAACCCCTGGGGACATGAAAGGCTACAAATCCTGCCTCTTAAACTCTAGACAAGTGCTACGATGTCTGATTCGCGCACAGCTCACGGCTACATGGACAAAGACTGGTCCGGACCGACTATATTTGATTGACTGGTCAAAGGAGAACTTTTGCGATCGGCGCCCTTACCTGAGCAAGTACGACACAGCAAGTGCAACGCATGATGGTTCCGCGAAGTTGATCTAGATGGACTCGTGGTATATACAGCATCCACACAAATGGGACCCCACTCTCATCCTCGCACGAGCTCCACGTGGCTGTGGAATTGGTTGGATTTTCGAGCCTCCGACTCAAACCATAGACGAAGGAGGGCCATCAGTTGCTAAAAGAATTAATGGTAGCGCCCTCGACAGATCCGTCACTGCCTGGTCCATCGGAGGTGGAGTTTGAGCACCTATTGTGATCGTCGGAATCACACCTCCACAATCATGAACGTCTGGGCATCACTACTTTTTTATCCGATGTTTGCACAGTTGTTCTCGTGTGGCCTCCGTCACCATCACCCCTTGCGTCGGGGATTGGATCGTCTCTGATGGATATGGAGGCGAAGTTAGTCATCTCAGACTTCGTGCGTCGAACACGCATGCCCTCGCAGGCATTAGTTGAGTCCTGGTGCAATCAAACTTCAGGAGACTATCGATATAGCAAGACCATCGATCCAGTTCGTTTCTCATTGCCGTGGTCTTCGCAACCTCGTCTAAACCACCTCATTCGCGCGGCAAACGAAGGTACATGTCTCCGCCTCCAAGATGTCGATCTGTGAGATCGACCTCGACACGTCCCATTGTGCTCCTCAAGAATTTCATCAACAACAAGACGCATGTCGATATGATCGTCGACCTTGACATCTTGTACAGGCGATTTTGCTACCCGTCCTTTTGGCGTAGTCAACAAAGGTGACGAAGATCTCAACTACGCTGGCGGTATAATTCACGGTTTGGCTCTCCGTGCTCTATCGTGATCGGTGAGATCCTTCACTCACTCGACACTTGGTCATCATCGCACCACACGTCTCATGTCGCATGACGTTTTAGCCAGATCTCACGCAACATTAGCTGCAATGTCGGATCGACGGTTGACAGGGACAGCAAGAAGCGGAAACGAAAGAGATCTGTGCTGGAGACGGAGGATTGAAAACTGAGTGTTATTTATTGCAGGTTAGACAGGCGCGATGCTACTCCGTTGAACTTGTAGGCTAACCTAGCTTGCGCCTTCAGGTCGAACTGGTCGCACCCATGCAGGACTCTGATTGGCGAGGTCCGGCTGAGATTGGAGATGAAAGCGCCCATGATGGATGTCGAGACGGTATGCAGCATACAAAACCCGGTCTTGATAGGAACAGGCAAGATGATGTCATCTGGGCGAATGTGAACAGGAACACAATGTTGTTTGTGGGAGTATGAGAACAACACGCGCACCGCTGAGAACGAGCTGCGAGTGAACACCCGGTGGTGCGGGCGCGCTTCATTACAATCCCCCGATCTTTCTCGGACGAAGGCCGGCTGACACCTTGCTGCAGTTTGCTGCTCCGTTGTAGACGATTGAAAATCTGCAATTCGCGCCAGTCAGTGGCTGAGAATTTTCAACTTGTGGAAAGTGACTGAGCTTTTTCAACTTGGATTCTGGTTCTACGAGTTCTGTGACGTCGGAGGGTCCGGCCAGATAGTTGAAACGTCCACGCGAACCGCTACAGGCGAGCGGCGAGCGAGGTATATAGATACGATGGCCTTGATCACCATACATCGCTGGTGCGAAACATGGGACTTGGCGAAGTATGGTGTTCAAAGTGCCACACGTAACTGATCGACATTGAGGACGGGATGGAGCTTGCTCAAGACTACTGGAAGTTCAAGTCGATCAAGGCATTATTGCCAAGTCGGCAGATTACGCGAAACCGTCCGAGGCATTTCGGTAGTAGTTTATTCACCATTGGATCCTTGTGTGGACGATATTCGGGCTGGGTAATTCCCTCTGATTGCAACTCTTGAGCGTCGATATAGACGTAGTCATCCACTTCAAATTGGACATCCTTACGTTGTCGATTGCAGCATTTTGCTTGGCGCATGGCCTATGACCTCTCGGTGGTCACGAACAAGTAATCCTGCATCGGAGTGGGCTTGCACTGCCTGTGTGAGCTGCGCTGCAAGATGACCCGTGTCCACCATAAAAGGAGAGACGTGGACGAAGACACTAAGGTAGGTGTATGCAATAGTCGGTAGCAGATCGACCCAATTCTCAACGAAGTGCGCTACGAGGCAACGCAGACTGTCTTTTAAGGTGCGAATCCGGCGTTCAGCCCGACCGCCCGCTTGAGCGCGCCGTGATGCTGTCACTAAGTTGCTTAATACTGCAAAGTTCACTCCCGAATTCACTTATGAACTTTGGATATCGACCAGATACAATTGAATCAGGTACGGGGTAGCACCGTACAACATTATCGAAGAACAGATGAGCCGTCGCCTTGGCCGTCACCATTTTGGTGGTTGCAACGTTACATGGCCCTCCCGACGATTGACACACAACGACCTAACAGGCATCAAGAGAATGCGAGCTTGATAGTCCCATACGGAAATCCATTGAAATGCGCTACCAAGGTACGTGCACATCACGCCAGGTCGCGTGACCACTGCGGCATCATGGTGGTCATGCAGGACGCGGAGCTGGAAATATCGGTAATCGGGCGACGGGCACTGTATAATTGATCTGCAGTAGAATTAGACCGTCCTCGATGTGATACATCTGTTGGTCTACGTCGCTGAGTATTTTAGCACATGTTGGGTCTTCTGGATACGCGTCGATTATGTCCTCCACCGCCCGTGAAGCCGAGGAATCCCTAAGAGCTTACTCCACGGCATGGCGGTTCTGATGTTTGGGCGACGCTGTCAACGGCTACTCTCCATTTTGGAGCCTTACAGGGCATGACATGGCGGCAAAAAATCAGAAAAAGCGACTGAGCAAGTTCATAATGCCCATGTGTACAATTGAGAAGTGCCTGGGTCAGCTTGGCCTCGACTACACGAAGCTAACCGAGGAGCAGGTCGGACTCCTTTTCCTTCGTGCTAGACCGCTACTCCGCTTTCCAGCCAGACTGCACGGTGGCGACCGTGACGAACAGCTTGTGTAGGTGTCGCTCTTGCGCGACCTTCCCCGAGACCAATCAAGACGCCATCGCAACTAGACAGGATTCTTGCACAACGGTTGTTCCTGCAAATTCATCAGCATCTGATGAGGTGCATTTTTGTATCGAGTCCAAACCGCAGTCAGAGTTTGCGTTTGCGAATTGGCAGGATTCCTGTTCCTGCAACTGCCTCGAGATATCCTGATCTGTTTCTGCAAATTCAGTAGAAGTATGATCAGCCTATTCTAATTATCGGAAAATAGGGGACTAGGGGACATTCGTCCCACAGCAGCTTACATTTTCCCAGTCTCGTCCCTCAAAAGTCAGAGAATCGGTTCCGGCCAAGTTCCGCCATGATCCCTTTTCAAAACGATAATATTATGCTTATCCGTTTTATCAGGTTTTCTTTATTGGATTGGGTTGCTCTTGTGTTTATGTGGAGAAATCCGAATGGGGGGGGGGGGGGGGGGGGGGGGGCACATCACTACCGAGTAAGAAAAGGTTGACTTTCGACTTTCGAGTCCACGCTCTGAGCTGATGACAATCGAGTAGATTTCAAAACTGGATGACTCATTGAGTAAGGGAATGCATATTGAGTACTATGGAATGAATATCGAGTACCAATGTGGCAATCTAATTGGAGCCCATAATGTCCGTGCCGAGAGAGCAGCTGTAGGAGAGAGCATTGGCCAGTGACTCAACGTCGTACAAATCATCTTTGCGACCATTGTCGAAGACAACACGCCCCCCCCCCCCCCCCCCCCCCCCCCCCCCCCCCTCCCCTCCATTTTCAATCCACGCAGTCACGACACCTCGAGCGTGCTCTTCAATTGTCTTACCGCGCACTGTTCGCTTCATCTTCTTCATCACTCGCCAGTGCATTGGGCGGGCAGGGAATTCAGACAGTAGACGGCATAGATTCGCAGGCTCGAAGAAACGAGCGTCGCTGTGACTGACGTGCTCACAAGTAGCATCTACGTTAGCATAGCCTCCTCATCCGAATAGTGGTGACTGCACTCACCATTTCCAAATCCTACGTGGCGACCATTTCGAAAGCAGGCACATCGTTTGAGAAAATCAAAACTTGGTTGAGCGACTAATAGAGAAGCTCGGCATCAGTCATTGGCTTGTTCGAGACAAGTGAACCTGACAACGACTTCACATATCTGTACACAGTGTTGTCAGCACACAACCGTCCAGCCACTTACGTAGCACGTACCGGTTGACCCTCGTCAGCTTGACATCGAGACCCTAGTGTGGGGTGGACACTCCAGTCACGAAACAATTGGCGTTAAACACAATGGAAGCGACGTTGCTGGACGACGCACGCTTCATCTTCATGTAGTTGCACTTGTCACTCAAGAGCGCTCGAGCGCGAACAACCGATTCAGCAGGCAGGGGGCCTACGGAAATTCCATGCCATGATTAATGCACAAACCACACAAACCACAGCCAATAAATCACAATACCTTCACAGAAATGTCCGACAAAGCAGGCGACACGGGACTGGCCGGCGGCAAACAAGATGCCCGGGAGTGAATCGTTTAAAACAGTCGCGGTGTTCGCACGAAGTGCATGCACACAAACTTTCTTGATGACACGATGGAATGCCTCGAGTGCATTCTGCGACGGCACCACGCCTGCAACCTCACCACTTGCCGCCGCGTGCCAACTGGACCAGGGCACCGCCAAGTAAGTGTTCTCGAACCATGTAGCTTAGTCCTCCTCTCCAAACGAACCCCAATAAGCTGTCGCGAGCTTCGCCAACGCGAGGAACTGGCCTTGGATTCGTGCGTGGTGGAGGCACTCGATATGCGGGTGCACAACGTCCTCATAAAGCGACTTGGTCTTGGCCCGCGGTGCACGCTCTTTGGCCTTTCTAGCGAGGTGAGGCCAGCACGTCAGCAATGCCACAGCGGGCTACTCAGCTTGAAACGCGTTGGCGATGCAGGTTGCGTGATCTAGGCTGCCGAGTGAAATGTCGACACCTCCATTAAAAAAACTCCCTCGCAAAGCGACGGGTTGTTTTAAATAGTGCATGATATGCCATGGTATGTTCAGTTCGAACGAACTTGAATGACCATTGCACATAATGCTTTGAGAACGCACCTCGTACGTACCGTGTATAATACGTACCAAAGTTAACCAACGTCCAACCCCCAAAATGCAACTTGTAGGTGCCATCGGCAACACCAAGCATAGCACCTTCTTGACTGATGACGGACCGTTGAACGTTGGTGAACAAAGCTCGACTTGAGAAAACGAAACCGAAAGACTTGACAGCCTTGCCGTCAACTTCAACGTCGTGCTCAAAGACGTTGAAGATGATGAGATCGTTCAACTTGTCGTTGATGTCACTAGTGAATCCGTTGCCGTTGCTGTGACCAAAAAAGGATTCATTGGTCGTGCACATTTTCTCGCTAGCCCACTCGATTAGAGCAGTAAGGTTTTTAATTTCCCATCCACCTGAAAGCATACACACCGTGTTATCAACCGAAATAACTTGAGGATAAACTAAGAGTACATACCTTCCATGCGCTTGCGCAAATAAACCTTCCGATTCTTCAGCTGATTTTCAGTAGACAACAGTGCCATCATGGAAGCGTTGTCTTTGTAGATACGATTCAACTCGAGCAGGCACTTCCGTGGCCCCGCACCACCACTGCGGATTGAATCGACTTCACGCTTGAGAGCATGAGGCACACCAAATCGGCGGTCTTCCACGTCTTCAATGCCGTGAACCCCACTCTATTCGAGTGTGAACGATGCGTCATCATTCTCGCACACTCGCGTGAGCTTTAGGCAGTCAACGTGGGCATTGCACCTGTACACAGAGGTCGCACCCTTTGTACCGTAATTATACAGAAAGGAATACGAACCACCTGCGACAAGCTCCATTGCAGCAAGAGCGTCAACCTTGGATGTGTGTGTTGGAAGGTCGCTTGGTTGGTGGGATGCAAAATGCAAAGTGAATTGATCGGGACTTAGTTCGCTGCTGCTACCTCTAAGCCGTCTGTGTGTGTCCTACGCTACCGTAACCATATGTATGTCCTACCTATCGTAAACATATGCAAACATTAAGTGACTTCGTGGATACTTCAACGAAGTCGATGGGTGGCACTGGATTCAAACCAGAACCAGACGGAGAATCTTCCACATGTCGAATCTTCCACATGTCGAATCTTCCACATGTCGAATCTTCCACGGAGAATCTTCTGCAGGAGAATCTTCTACAGCCGAGCTTCAACTGCCGAGCTTCAACTGGAATGATGACGCTGGGTTCGAGGCGCATCATCTTCAACACCCCCCCCCCCCTCGACTCGACTGCGTCTTGAACACCAAGCTTGGTGCGGAGCACGTCGAACTGGACAGTGGGGATCGGCTTGGTCATGATGTCGGCAAGCATGTCTTGGGTCGGGCAATACTGCAGACACACTTGACCGTCCTCGACCTTCTCACGAACGAAGTGGTAGCGAATGTCGATGTGCTTGGTGCGCTTGTGGAACTCGGGGTTCTTGGCCAACGCGATCGCACCTTGGTTGTCTTCGTACACCGTGAGCGCTTGGTCGCTTGCAACTTCGCCGAGTTCGCACAGGAACGCCTTGAGCCATACGGCTTCTTGGATCGCTTCCGATAGAGCCATGTACTCTGCTTCGGTCGAGGAGAGGGCGACAGTTCGCTGCTTCTTGCTGCGCCAGCTGATGCATCCGCCGTTGAGCATGAACACGTAGCCGCTGGTGCTTCGACGTGACTCGATGTCGCCAGCCCAGTCGGCGTCGGAGTAGCCGACCAGTCTTCCGTCATGCGATGCCGAGAACTGCAGGCCGTACGTCGAAGTCGCTTGCAGATACCGGAGCACACGCTTGAGAGCTTGCCAGTGTGTTGGACACGGGTCCGCGGCGAACTGGCTGAGTGTGCCGACTGCCGCTGCGAGGTCTGGTCGAGTGCCGACCATGAGGTACATGAGTGCGCCGACTGCACTTCGGTACGGCACGTTCTTCATGGTGTCTTCGTGCTTGCAACCACCTTCGCACATGGCCTTGGTCAGCTTGAGTCCGGGGTCTTGAGGGGTCCTCACTGGTTTGCAGTCTTGCATGCCGAACTTGGTCAGGATCGACTGCAGGAACTTGGTCTGCCACATGGTCACGTCGCCGGACTTGGGGTCTTGCTCAACTTCCATGCCGAGGCAGTACTTGAGTTCGCCGAGGTCGGACATCTCGAAGCGTTCGCTGAGTGCACGCTTGGTCGCCGTGAGCAACTCGAGGCTGTTGCAGGCGAGGATGAGGTCGTCGACGTAGATCACCACGAAGATCATCGCTGAGCCGCTCCGCTTGACGTACACGCAGTGGTCCATCTCGCACTTGGTGAAGCCGACCTTGCGCATGAAGGCGTCGATGGTCTGGTTCCACATGCGGGGCGACTGCTTGAGACCGTAGAGCGAGCGCTTGAGCTTGCACACGTAGTCCGGGTGGCGCTGGTCGACGAAGCCTTCAGGCTGCTTCATGTAGATTTCTTCGTCGAGGTTGCCGTTCAGGAACGCCGTCTTGACATCCATCTGATGGATCATGAGCTTGTGTCGAGCGGCGATGCTGAGGATGGTCCGGATCGACGTGAACTTGGCGACGGGTGCGAACGTCTCTTCGAAGTCGATGCCGTATTTCTGCAGGAACCCCTTGGCAACGAGTCGAGCCTTGTACCGTTCGACGAGTCCTTCGGCGGTTTCCTTGACCTTGAACACCCACTTGCTGGTGATGGCCTTGCGTCCGACTGGCAAAGGGACTAGGTCCCAGGTCTCGTTCTTCTAGAGCGACTCGAGCTCGGAGTCGCAGGCTTCCTTCCAGTTGCTGGCGTCGTCGGATTCCATCGCCGACTTGAACGATGTCGGCAACTCTCCCCCTGAATTCACGACGAGAGCAAACTCTTCGAGATCGTGGTCTTGATCTTCTCCCCCTTGTTCTTGCACGTCTTCGCCTTCTTCGTCTTCATCTTCTACGCCTTCCTCTTCGATCGACGTGAGCAGTGCAGACAGATCTTCGAGCGATGTCCTTGGACCTTGCGTGGGTGGTGGAGTCGCACCACTTGTGCGACCAACCCGTCCGTAGCGCTTCTCAACTGGCGGTTCAGCCAGGTTCTCGAGCGAGTGCGTGCGAGAGTGGCGCTTGGACCCTGGTGCGTAGTCTACATTCGGCTGCTGGGCCGATGCTGGTGCTGCTGGACGCTGCGACCGCTGGCCCTGTTGCCACTCCGGTCGCTCGTAGCTGCGCTGACTTGGTGCTGGTGAGGCTGGCTGCTCACCCATGTCTTCATCATCTTGGTTGTCGGTGCTTCATCTTGATCTTCATCATCTTCATCGTCGCGGAACTCGACGGACTTGCTCCAGGGTTCTTCGCGCTTGCCATCGTCGAATGTGTCTTCCATGAACTGCGCGTCTCGACTGATGACGATCCGGCCGGTTGCGATTTCTTCAAACCGATACGCCTTCTCGTGGTCCGAGTAGCCGAGGAACCGACACAAGATGGCTCGGGCGTCGAACTTCGACCGCTTCTCCTTGGGCACGTGGACGTACGCATGGCAGCCGAACACCTTGAAGTTGGCGAGCAAGGGCTTCTTCCCGTACCATTCTTCGTACGGCGACTTGTACAAGTCTTGAGCGCGGGTCGGAAGTCGGTTGCGAACTTCGACTGCAGTCATGACGGCTTCGCCCCAGTACTCGTCGGACAAGTTGGCATGGTGGAGCTTGCAACGACCACACTCACCGATGGTTCGGTTCATGCGCTCCGCCACACCGTTCAACTGAGGCGTGTATGGCGGCGTGACGTCGTGCTCGATGCCACGCTTGCGACAGAACTTGGCAAGCTTGGCCGACTGGTACTCGCCGCCGCCGTCGGTCCGAAGCACCTTGACTCGACGATCGGTTTGGTTCTCGGCCCAGTTGACGAACTCGACGAACTTCTCGTAGACTTCGTCCTTGGACCGCATGAGGTATAACTTGCACAGTCGAGACTTGTCGTCGGTGAAGGTGGCGAAGTACTTCATGCCGCCGAAACTCGGAGTCTTCATGGGGCCGGCCACATCGCTGTACACGACGTCAAGCAGATTCGCAGACCGCTTGGTCGTGCCCGACTGGAACTTGACGCGAGTCAGCTTGCCGAGTGCACAGCCTTCACAGACCTCCCACTCCTGCACAGACCCGATATCGAGTCCGTCGGCGAGGTCCTTCTTGACGATGGCTTCGAGTCCGCTGAAGCCGATGTGACCGAGTCGGAGGTGCCACAGGTACGACTTGGACATGGCGCGACCTCGTCTTGTACTGGCGGCGTGGGCTGCTTCAGTCGACACTGGAGACATGTTGAGCTTGAACAGACCCTTGCCGATTCGAGTGCCGATGGTCCGCTTGGCGCCCTTCAGCATGACAAAGCAACCGTCCTTGTCGAACGTCACGGGAGCAACGTCCTCCGTGAATCTTCCGACCGAGAACAGGTTGCGGCTGAGCTTGGGGATATGCCACACGTTGGTGAGCAAACCCTTCTTGACACCGCTTGGAGTCTTCATCGACATGAGAATGTCTCCCACGCCGACCGCTTGGACTGTGCCATCGTCGGCCAGATGCACGTCGACTGGGTCGATCTTCCTGTAGTTCATCATGAACTGCTTGGTTCGCGACATGTGCTGAGTCGCACCCGAGTCGACCAACCACGCCGTGGATTGACTCGACTTGCCTTGGGTCTTCCCGACCGAGAACAGGTACTCGCCGGGGTCTTCATCTCGCGCAAGGTTTGCTCGCTGGAACCGTTGCCGAGGGTTGCCGTTGCCGTTTCCGTTGCCGCCGGAGTTGCCGTTGCCGTTGCCGTTGTCCTTGACACGCGAGTGGCACTCCGCGGCCCAATGACCGATCTTGCCGCAGTAGTTGCACGTGCCAGTCTTCTTGACTGCACGGCCCTTGGGCTTCGCGTCACTTGTCATGAACGCTTGGCCAAGCGTAGCTCCGTCGCCACCTTGCTCCTTGCGCTTCATGTCTTCATGGAGCAGCCGAGACGTCACGACTTCCCACGTGAGCGCGTCGACACGCGACTCCAACGCCGTGATGACGAACTGGTACGACTCGCTGAGACTGCCGAGAAGCGTGATCACCAAGTCGTCTTCGCTGACCGGAGCGCCGACTGCGTCGAGTTGCTCCGCCAGGGTCTTGAGCTTGTTGATGTGCGTGAGCACATCGTCACCTTCTTCCATCATGGTCGTGAAGAAACGACGACGAAGAAAGAGCTTGTTGGCAAGGCTCTTCTTCTCGAAGTGTTCTTCCAGTTTTGACCATGCATCTTGCGCACCACTCGCCGACCGAACCAGCGGGAGCTGCGAGTCTTCCATAGCGAGACAGATCATCGCGAGCGCCTTGCGAGACTTCTTCTTGAAGAGGGCTCGGTCCGCGTCGGTCTGGCACTGCTCGAGTTTGACCTCTCCACAGACAACTTCCCAGACGTCGCGTTCTTCGAGCACCATCTGCATCTTGAACTTCCATGTGTGGGAGTTGGTTCCGTCGAACTTGTTGATGCGAGCTGGGGTGGTCGAATCCATGGCGAAGGCTGGGGAGGCGAAGTCGGTGGAGGCAGAGTCGGCTGGGCTTGGGCTCATAACCTGTTGGAAGATCGCTTGGTTGGTGGGATGCAAAATGCAAAGTGAATTGATCGGGACTTAGTTCGCTGCTGCTACCTCTAAGCCGTCTGTGTGTGTCCTACGCTACCGTAACCATATGTATGTCCTACCTATCGTAAACATATGCAAACATTAAGTGACTTCGTGGATACTTCAACGAAGTCGATGGGTGGCACTGGATTCAAACCAGAACCAGACGGAGAATCTTCCACATGTCGAATCTTCCACATGTCGAATCTTCCACGGAGAATCTTCTGCAGGAGAATCTTCTACAGCCGAGCTTCAACTGCCGAGCTTCAACTGGAATGATGACGCTGGGTTCGAGGCGCATCATCTTCAACAGTGTGCACGGACACGTGGTCGTACCGACGTGCTGAGAATAGCTCGTCGTCGCGAGCATCAGGGGTGTCTTCGATCGGGACAAGATCGTCCATGGCGTTGATTACAAGTATTCACGACCTGGTGACCCAAAGTCTAGTGGACTGAGTGGGACCATACTGTAGAGCCGTGGACACTTGAGTGCCTGTCTGCCAGTCATTCTGATTAAATCAATACATATTGATTTTTATAAGGTGATTAGATCAATACGTGTTGAATTTTGAAGGTATTATCATTGTTGAGAAAGTGTATTAAACAGCATGTATTAAACACTTGAAAGTCAGCTCCGAATTTGTGAATGAGTGAAAAGGTCATCCGGTTTTGGAAATCCACTCGATAGTCATCCGCTCAGAGCGTGGACTCGATAGTCATCCATTTTTTGAACTCGATAGTCATTCGCACCCTGGAAATGGTGCACGAGGTACGTTATACAGTAGCAGTGTCTCTACTTCAGGAAATTCGGTGGTGTGCATATACTCGCACCCTCGATAGACCCAACGCAAATTCTTGTGCGCTTAGCCATTTGGTGACCCAATCAAACTTGACGCGCGCCAACAACATACGCCAGTCAAATGCGCTGGGTAGGCATGCGATCTATTTCCATGGATCGCTTGGAGGTCTCAACAACCGTCTCAACAACCTCTGCGTTGTCATCGGTTTCGAACATTCCTCCAATTCTCTGTTGACTCTCATTGCGCCAACAGTAAATCTCCACGGAGTAGCATAGTCAGTGTGTGGCGTTCAGTAAAGCCGAGAGAGTGAGAGAGAACGAAAGGGAGAGAGAGAGAGAGAGAGAGAGAGAGAGGGAGCGGGAAGCAGAGTTGTTCGTCTTTTGCAAAATCCACACGAACTAACTGAAAGCGTCGATGTGTTTTAGTCGTACAAATCGCCTAGAGCCTGATTTGGAGAGGTCGATATCATTGATTCGGTTTGCCTTTTACTCTTGAAGGATGTCCACATCGCGAAGAATTCGTGCCGCCGCTGACACGTCTTGAGTTAATCCTGCTAAGGCAGTGCTTGTGTCGACCTCAACGTTGTAGAACTCCAGGTTACCATCTGCTGAGAACCAAAGTTGGTATGTACAACCATACTGTACACTTTCGTGGAGAAGGCGATCTAGTACGGCCGTGTTGCCAACCATATTCGCATAGATCGCGTCTACGGCTTTTGCTCGAAATCTTCCGTTAACATCTCCACCCACGCTAAGAACAACTGAATGAGCATCATTGTACACTCGAATGGTTTTGAGATCGTGATGTGGCCCCCTCAACCCGAAATCCGTCGCGTAGAATTCTCGTCGGAGAAAATCTGCTGTGCAGCTTGCGATCCGTTGACGTACATCCCGCACGAGGCCCATGGCGAGAAGTTCACAATGAATTTCGCGACAAAATTCGAGTTCTCTGATCTCCAAGGAGAGCGAGACATTTGTTGCTTCGAGTTCCGATCTTCTCCGAGCGAGTCGGGCTCGAGATATCCTCGACCATTCTGTGCTCGTCAGTTGTGACGGGGATCGCCCGGAGGGCCTGGCTTGTGATCGCCCTCTTCGCCTTGCACTCGCGTTCGACGGAGGCTTTGCCATGTTCAAGTTCACGCAGGAATTGATAGTGAGTGGGTTGCGCAGCTCGGGCCAGTCGCCACAGATGGCCATGCGCGATCGAGAGAGTGAAGACGCGTCGATGGCCATCCCACAAATCAGTTGTTGACACTCTAATATCAAGCAGGCATGAGAAATCGACCTCCACCAAGTCCACATCCGGAAATCGTGGGTAGATCGCACCTGTTGTCTTCGCGATCTCTCGGGCACAGCGTTGTCTCCGGGATTGTTTTGAAATGACGTGCATGACAGTTTACATGGCTGTCCATGTTTACCCTTACCTACTTAAATAGACAACTCCCATAAACAAAGTCCTTTCTTCTCCCAATCAATCGGCTGGCAATTGATTGTCTCACAGGTCTTTGTATTTCCGCGACCAGATTCGTGGTCACGTTCCAGGTTCGGATTGTCTGCAAAAGATCAAGTATGAATTCCGCGATTACCTCTGTACGAATGAAGACCAGAGGCTCCACGAGTCCGCACATGAACAACCTTGGAGGCTGCCCACCACTGCACACGCAACATGCGTAACAAAAATTGTGACTCTTCCCAGAGCTTCAGGGGCTCCACTTGAGAAGAGACAGTGCAATGATTAGTACTTTCGGTTCTGAGTAACACCCATCATACTGGTGTGTACACCGGTATCGTTGATGGATCGTTGGGTTTACAGTGCATGATTGGAGACACTGGATCTCATCGCTTGATTGAGACCAAATTACCGCCAACTACCCGAGCAGAGGCGAATAGTAGATGACCGAAAAGGCGACGCATCATGTTACTTCGGTCTTTTGGGTCGCGAGTTTAGAGGAACTACCACGTTGAATTAGAGTCAAAATTATCACAGAAAGTCACTCTGTCAACTCCTATCACTTCTGAGCTGTTGGCGAAGTCTGTGAGATTCTTCCCTTCACGTCCATGCAAACATTGCCAAGGGACCACAAGCTTGGAAAACGACACTTGTCTGACAAGAGCGACGATCCCACCACAACGTGGTCAATCTGTGATTCACCATCTCCATTGATTAGTACTCGAGTTGAGTTCACCAATGGTACGCGATGTTGAGTCCTCAATGTCGTTGTATCGATGATGATCAAGTCAATTGAGTTAAACCATTGAATCGCAACCTCAATGCTATGTTCCGGTACAGGTGTACATGCGTTGGTCCCAGAACAATCGTGTACCCGTGTGATCACCGAGATATCCACCATCAGGTTGTTAAACCGATACCAAACCCTAGGATCCAACAAGATGTGTGTCTTCAACCCGAGCCAAGAGAAGCTGCAGGAGCAATCTGGTGATGGTGTTGGCATAGAATGGGTGCGTTTGCGAGCGAGAAGAGGAGAATTTGCTATCAATAAGCGCCGTCGATTCAATACATCACACTATTCACTGCATCACGTGGATCTTGATTCCAATCCGTTCCACCACGTCGACTAGTTCATTTTCGGTCATTTTCGGTCATTTTTGGATGCCATGAATCGAGACATGAACTAGTCGTGCGGATCACAACAGCACTTCAAGCTCTGTCGTGAAAAAAAGTCCAAGTGCAGCACTTGAACTCGCTGATATCGCACGTGCGGAAACGTTGCTCACCCTGAGTTGAGGTTCTGTGTTCGCTGGTCAACTTCTGGTCAACAAACTTCGCTGGGCGAGGTACTCATCAGCATGATTAGTACACATCTAGTGCACGGTGTCAACAGGCAGAAGCCATCAGTCGACTTTGAGTTACTAATCCGGATGTGGAGTCACAATATCGCCTTGCTCAGTGGTTCAGTCTTCCAACCGACAATAGAGATTCCATTTCCATCCGTTGTCGAGTGCGGCTTGGACGCCAACCCAAAGGTTGCGATACTCTGCCTGGTTGTTGGCAGTGTAGGGTGCCCCAAACCTACCCTAGAGCTCCAGAGGGTCGTTCGATCGGAGTTCGACCAAGCGATGCCGAAAATGACCGCCCTAGTCCCTCCTCGAGCAGGATTCCAAGAGCTGAATTGGTTTCTATTGGATTGCTTTACGACGAGTATTGGGTTTCTAGTTGAAACTAGAAACCCAATACTCGTCCTTACGCTACTGGTTAGGTAGTGCACTGTACCTTCTCTCCAGTACGCGAGGTCCCCAGCAAGGTGGGCATCCATGTGCTGGTGTCGCATGGGACCGGTAAGGTGATACACGTGACTGCTGGCTTGTTGAACTCAACTTCATCATCATCATCATCATCATCACACGTGTGGCTGCTGGCGACACGGGCTGCGTCGATCGTTGTAGGTGTCGACCCTCGATTCATTGTGGCATCGACGTCGGAGGGGGGGGGGGGGGATACCTTTTCTTAACCGAAGTTAGGACCTTCCTTCAAGCACCTAACTGTGGCATCGACGTTGGAGTGCAGTGATTCGATGAAGGATCTTACGGTTAATCAGGAATCCTCAGTGTGTAACTCGCTATAAAATGCGAGTTACACAATGCGGGGGCGCATTTTAAATAATGATGCAAATAAGTCTGTTGAGTTCAACTATGTGAATCCTAATAGCTTGGCGATGCTTGTTGTAGGTCCTACTAACGCTCAACGCAGTCAGTCTGGGTGGACCACCACGGACGCAGTTCTGTAGCGAGGATTTGGGGAAGGTCGGAATGGCCGTCGTGGTAGGTAGGGTGATTGGCGTGTGTGCTGGTTCACGAATCCATCGCGTGGGTCGCCATCGTGAGCGCCGGCTTGGGTACGTGATTAGTCGTACAGATGACGCAGATGGGGTCAACAAGGCGGATGCCGCGAGCGTAGTAGTCAAAGGAGAAAGGCGATGGAACCGCCGACTTCGACGTGGTCGCTCCAAGTTGCCTTCCGGGGTCTCCTTGTAGGCCAGTAAGGAGACTCCGGAAAGCAGCTTGGTTGGGCGTCATGGAGATCGAATCGAGGCAGACCGCTGAACTTCAGACGGTGGATGCTTCCCCTGACGTTGGGGTGATGCGCACAAGCGCAGCTCCGGCACTTCCGGGGCCGGGGTTGGGACGGGTATCTCCAGCAAAGAGAAGCAGACGCATCGTTACCGTTGGTGGCAGTTGATGTGCCGCCAGGCACGGCGGCACGGGGTTCTCACGAAGTCGAAGCTCGTACAGGACAGCGAGGGAGCACGTCGGGGTGGGAGGATCAGCGGCGAGGCGAGTACGGGCGACATAGAGAGCTCGTTGGCGCGCCGCTTCGTGGAGCACAGCCGCTTGAGCAAATGGCCAGAGGCGATCGTCGTCGGTACGCCGAGAGCGCCAGGTTGAGGAAGCACGAGAGTCTCTAACACAATTTGTCACCAGGCTACCGCCATGACTGGGAATGAATCTACTGCAGAGTCGTCGGCATGAGCCCGGGGAGGCGGGAGGAGTTCCCAGGTTTTGAGTGGCAAGTGCGACAATTGCAAGCTGAAGATGGCGTGAAGGAAGAGCCGGGTGGTGGCTGGGTTTTGGGTGTGCCAGATGCCCAGAATCGACCACAATAGCCGAGCCTGGGTCCAGGCATGCTGTGCGGCTGGACACTTCCACTCGATATGGAACGCGCAGAGTGTATTGTGGAGGTCGAATAGGTGTGTCAAAAATTTGAAAATTCCTCCCGGCGGACCCAAGGAGAGGGCGATGAGGGCATCCTCGGCGTTGGATTGTCCAGTTCCAGCCTGACAACGTGTTCGCGCTGACTGAGGAGGCACTTGAGGCCGGCAGCATCTGCAGCACGGCGAGTCCGAAGAACCTGGAGTACGCGCTGGCACGCAGCTTCATGAATCTCTGAGGTCTGTGCGACGTGATCGCCACGCTTGGATGAATACGAGAGTCCTAATAGTTGTCATGAAGCCTGCATTACGGCAAAGGGATCTGCTGCAGAGTCGTCATCCTTGAGTTGACTCTTGGGATGCGCGACCAATTCCCTGGGCGGCAAACGCTGCAGCCGCAAACTGAAGATGGCGCGAAGGAAGTGCCGAGTCATGGTCCGGCTGTGGCGGTGCCAGATCCGCAGCTGGGTCTACCATGACTGGACTTGGGTCCAGACATGTTGGGCAGCGGGACACTGCCACACGATATGAAAGGTGTTGCCACCACCGGTAGGCCGAAGAAGCGGAAGTGGGAACAGCATATGAGATGCTGTTCCCACTTTGTCGGGCTTTCCGGTCCCAGCCCGACAGCTTTTACGACTTAACCTGCAATAAGAGGAGGCGTTGCCTGCTGGTGGAGTGTTCATGGGCGTCGATATCCGGCAAGTCAACGTGATGATGGAGGTGAATTCTGTTGAGCGCAGTAAATGTACCCTAATAGCTGGAGCTCTATGCGATCCTGAGTTACGGTGGGTCAACTTCACCTGGCTGCGAAGCCAGGGGTGTAAGTCGGAGTCATGGCAGGGCCTGCCGGTGGGGTGATGGACGTGGCTCGTGGTTTGAGCTTCCATCGCGTGGATGACCAGTGCTGTGGCCATGGAGTTGTCGACCGCACATGGCGGTGCCACCGGTGTGCTCCGACCTGGTCAGCTAGGCGTCTCGCCTGATGGTATAGCGACCGCAGCCCCACACTCTAGATGGGGTGGGGTGCTTGTACGCGCGAAGCTGGTGGAGGAGGAACTTGTTGTCGCCGATAACTGTGAGGTCATGCCACTTGTTGTCCACCGCAGCCTGAAGTCCAGCGAGGAGAAGCTGGAAGGCGGCTTGGTTAGTCGTGATGTCTGGGACCGGTAGGGACACTGCGGAGCTCCACAGAATCTGTGGAGCGGTGCTGTTGCCGAAAAATCGACGAGAACGCCCCCGGCTCCCCCGGGCCATGGGTTAGTGCGGGTGGTGCCCGCAAAGAAGAGTAGTCGCGCCGGAACGGGTGGGGAGCTGGCAGTCAGGGGGTCCTGGAACCTCATTGAGAATGCCGTGAATCCTGTTGACAAGTTCTACCGCAAACTCCGGTGGGTCGGGTTAGCGCTGGAGCCAGAAGAGGAGCGTATCGAGCACGCGGTGACAGCTGGTCACATGCACTGCGGTCGCGTGGCGCTTGTTCCGTGCTCGGGTGGGTTCGGTCAGGCTGTTCCGCCAGGCTGTGGTCGCTAGAAACGTCTCGAGCGTTAACTGCTGCCATACCGCTTGGAGGACTGGGAACGAGCCAGCTCTTGTTTCGCCATCTTTTGGGTGACACTTGCTGAGGGTGAGTTGTTCCCAGACCTTGGGCAGTACACTCGGTAGTCGTAAGCTGAAGACTGCAGTGAGGAAGTCGGTATTACATGTGGTCGCGTCCGGGCCAGTCAACGTCATTGAGGACCTCGCCGAAGTCTGAAGAGGCCGCGTGGGCAGCGTCGCGAAGGACCGCGAGTTCTTTCTTTTCGTGCCCCAGTCTCGCAGCTCGAAGAAGTGCCCGGAGCCCACGTGCGCGGCTGAGCCCCAGAGGGGCGCAATCATTAGAATAATTGCGGCGGTTTTGTTCGACGGCTCACCAGACCAGGGAGACTCAGGGTGAGCAACATTGAAGTTGGGCTGTTCCACATTTTCCCGACAATCCGGGAGGTGGTGTGCAGGATCCAATGGGCCGCGACAATGGGTGAATTGGGAAGCGAGGATAGGCGAGAAACACTTCGCAGCTGTTTATGTACTTACACGCAATCCGTGCAGACGAACACACCACTCTTGGCCGCCAAACAGACAAATTGGAGATGCACTGTTCATGATGTTTTGGAGGTAATCCACCTCCGCAAGTTCGTGCTGACGACAGGACTGTCCACACAATCGGTCTGGTAATCACATGGATTGCCTTCCTGCAACGGAGGGAAAGTTTACCAGCCAAAGATGAATGCACATGTCATGTCGATTCAGAATGATAATGTCTTGCACGATTCGTGGATGCACGCATGTGTATTGAGTGTGGACACAAAACAGAACTATTACTTCCGGTTGATCATCTTATGGGATCCTAAAGTGACCAGCACACATTGCAAGCTTATATTGTCTCGGTTGAAATCTTCTCCTCCTTGAAGTAAGACGAAAGATAGCTAATGTTGGCTGCAGACAGGAAGTGCATGTCTACTGTCCTCCTAGGCTGTGAGTACCACATGCGTTGCAGTCAACTGCTCTTCCAGACCCATTCTTTCGTTGGGCCTGACTACAAACGGTCTTCACGTTGTAGTTGCGTACGGTGCATTCTCGCCAGGCTTCACACAGTCTCCTGTCGACTGGCCTGTTGCGGTGAGCCTTCTATCAGCCACCAAATCGATCGCGTCCTTCTCATCGAGAAGTCAGTTTTTGTCGTCTGACGAGAAACGCGAGTCCGTGATGACATAAGGAGTCCCCAGTCGTGATAACGGGCCAGCGATGCTGGCAACTTTGGCGAGAGACTTCACGCGGTCGAGCAACCCTCTCGTCCACTCAAGTTCCACCGTCTGCGCGACGCAGCGTCCGCAGTGGGTGAAGAAGAACCGCAGTAGACAAGGAAATTCAAACGAGCAGTGAAGTAGCTTGTCCAAAAGTTGTGCGTCCCCGGGAAAGTGCCAGTAGGCGGACTCGACGCTTGCTGTTGTATATTTGCCGAGGGTTCGGGCGTTGATATGAACGACAAAGCCAGCCGCGTCCCCGAAGCCCCCCAGATCGAGCATTTCGAGGCGTTGAACTTCGAAACCCGGCACAGCGATCAGTGGGTGAGCGATGAAATGGCAGACTTGATCCATGATCCGACGGCGAGGCCCTGGAGACACAGAGGATGCCACTAGGGACCGGAGCAGCTGGGTAGCAAGCGAGAGACGCTGGGCTTGCCGGCGGAGGATTGGCACAGTGGCGACTAGACGCTCGGTGTAAGCCTTGTGCTTGCGGCGATAGTTCTTCGCGCGCTCCCGGCTACTAAGCTTGCGAGAAGCTCGTTCCGATCGGTCTGCAGACGACTGACAGTAGACAGTTACTGGACTCATTCGCCTGAGTGTTCGAGAACCTATTGAAGAATGAATCGGTTCTCCCGCAGTGGGTTGTGATCTGGGACAAAACGTATGGAAGAACGCGCACCTCAGCTTCAGACATGGCTTTGGGAAAGATGAATAGGTACCGCCCCTCTTCCCTGAGTAGTACGGAATAAGGAGTATCCCTTCTCATCCGCCCCGATTTTCCCACGAATCATGCTTGACCCACGGAATCATTGAGCTCGCCTTTCTTACGCATCTCGCAACGTAGCTACAGAATCCATCACTCCGACCGATTGCTGTCGTCAACAAGCGTGTCTTCCACGCTGGCATTCGGAGGCAAGGCGTTTTGATGATACTGAACGAGGAGCCAAGTCTCACACGTTTATGATTCAGGACCACTCGTGAGAAGTGGACCGTAATCGTTGTCAGTCCTACCCAAGCTGTGTGCAATTTTTCACCGAACGTATCCTGGTACGTACTGGGCGAAGATTTTGATTTAGAGTTCGATGCGACGACACGTCAAGTAGCTTGAGATCCCAGACGGTCTCACTCAGCAGCCAGGATCTATCGGTATACAGTGGGTTGATCCTCATTGGACAGCCACTTGAAGATCAGTACAGTACAGTGTAGTGTTCTCACCAGCGTGAGAGAAAGCCGATCTGGTCGCGGTTGTTGCTCAGCGATTCACCAAAACATCAAGGTTCCGGCGTACGCAGCCAACGCGAGCGACACGCAACGTCTGACTCGATCAGCGATCATTTGTCCCTCTTCTACTCTGCTGCCCAGTCGCAGGCGGAAGAGGGCTTTTCTCGCTGCGGCTTCATGAAAGGACCTCACTTGCATCGGTTCGAGCGTTCGACTTTCTTTTGGCTGAAACCTTAGTCTGGACCTTGTTGTAGGATTGGACATCCCCTCGCGCACGCGAGCTGCCCAGTCCCAGCATCACAATCAGCAAGCGGGTTGAGCAGCTGCTTGTCAGGGGTTTCGATTTTTTTTTTTTGATGCACCGTAAGTGAATGTGGTGTGTGCCCTATTAGTCCGAGTCTCTCGAGGTCGTGATCACGTACACTCATCGCGACCCAGCATCAAGGTTGTTGTAGTTCCTCGGGATGTGTGAGACTCGCAGGGGTGCAGGTGTGTACATACATGGATGCAATCACTTGAGATGCACCGATATTTGAATGATCGGATCGTCGCTGGTATCCTTGGTTCTCTAGGCGCTTGGATCCGGTTATCTGAGGAAAGGCCGGGTTTGTAAAACCGCCCTGAATGCTCCCGACGCCGCAACCCTTCTGTGGTGTCGGAGAAGTCAGACAGGGTTCGATGTCGTCACCGCAGGCAACGACTAGGGCCTTAGCCTCCAAGAACCGATGGCATTTCGGCGTGGAGTGGAGCGAATCGGGTATGAGAGGGTGTTGAGTTTGGTCCAGCAAGGTGTCTCCCGACCTCACGCATCGGCCACCACTCGGTACCATCACAAGTATGATGAGAACTTTATGGTCAGGATGATGCGAGCTTCCGATCGAGACGTATCGGCGGTGCGAACACAGAAAGGTATTCATTCTGACTCTGAACTTGAGCTTAATTAACTCCTTTGATTTTTTGTTGGCTTCTGTGGGTCTGTTGTAAAGGCAAGACGAACAAACCCAATATTGTATGTATATGGATAGTGGTCACCTCCATCCACCACAAGTTGCGTTGCCCGATATTTGATTTCACCACGATTCCGGAACACATGGACGCATGCGTGCTAGATAGTATTTCAGGTGTGGATCCATCGTCAAAACAACCAAAAACGAGAACCAGAAGCACTCGATCCCTCGCACGTTGGGAGCATCGGCGAGTGGGGTTGGATTTGATATGATTGCCGTGACTCGTTGGTTGAAGTGACTTCCCGGCGTAATCACCAGTCAGGTGGAACTTCAAATCAGATGGGTATCTTCAGATAATAATGCAAGCTCGGGACGTCACAAGAATAAGGAAAAGTGTCTACGAAATTTGAAGAGTTCGAACCGGGGATATAGACGTGCTGTTGACAACATGAGACTGTTTTGTTTTGCGTCACATCGAGCGTGCTGCATGACTTGACCATTTCTCAGTCGACCCTTTTCGGAGGCGCGCTACAAGGCGGCCTCGACGTTGAAAGCCCAATTTGAGGACAGAATTTGTGCTCAAGTAGGGCTTTCACCATCTGATGGTGACAAGCAGCAAAGGTGTGACCCACGAAGCGACGAAAACATATAATCAATCCAACCGGGTAGTGGGTTCAATAAGAATCGGTTTTAAATAGATCGAGTCTGTTTGACTGTCTCTTCCGCTGGCGCCTGTTCGCATTCAAGGATCTTCAGGGTCAGTGAATTGGCACGTTGAAGAACTTAACTCGAGTAGCACGTACCCCCCCAACCAGAACGAACAATACGCTCCGTACAGGATGCTGTGACCCCGCAAGCACAACCCCTCATCCGTGGCGCAGAATCCGCAACTTTGTTCGGCTGATCGTGGAATCCTGAACACGAGGATTCGAATCTATTTCAGGTGCATGATGAACTTCCTGTTCCCATTCCTCGTCCTCAGTCGTGGCCATCTCTCGTGTCCCACTCTGTCCTGATCAGTCGCAATAGTTCGGTGGACTCGTGCTGGGTGAATCCATAGCCCCCGTCCCCACAGGAATCACGTGCGTCGGTCGTTGAATTCTCTCACAGACGGGTCTTTGAAAAACTGTGGCGCGTCTGGTTTAAGGGGAAGGAAACCTGCCAATGAGCTAATCTGCGTTGAAACTGCAGTTACGCCCAGATGAAGGTTTGTTTACCACTTCTAATGGCGACCGAGAGAAAACACCCATTGATGAGGTATCTTCTGTTGGTCGACATTCGTACTGTATCTCATCCGCGTGTCATCCATCGGCTTAAAACGAGAAAGGCAGGCTTCGCACGTGTCGTCATGCTCGAGAATCACCCAAACAAGCACGAGTGGATTTCGGCCCATCGATGGTGTGTCGCACGAGTACGGATAGTCGCAGAGTCATCAACCGTCGATGTGACACAACATAGCCACGATCACGGCCACTCTTTCACTCTCACTGCTTTGATTCCACTGATCGTGAGATTCGGCCCACGGTCAGAAATTTCTCAAACTCAGATCTGTTGCGGTAAACGAGTTGCTTTGCGTGAGAGCGATCATGCTGATAGTGTAGCGGGTCGCTCTGCGAAGCAACCAGCGGTTGTGCGATGGGAATCTGATTTGTTAAGTAAATGGAATTTACGCTGTTAAATCATGTTAACAACTTGTGCAATGGGTCGACTGACTACTTTGGCCTTTCATTTCAACAGCGTTTCCAGTATTCTCGAGACCTAATGATCCCGATAGACGCAAGTTTGCTCTCATAACATAAAGGGGGGGCAGTGAACCTCTCTAGGCCTTCGTGTGTCACCTATGACATCTCCATTTTCAAGTTTCAATTTATACCTTCCAACATTTCCACTTGAAGAGTCGAGACTTGCTTGTAATACTCGACGGTGTACGAGCAAACACGACGAGGCGGTTGTAAAGAAACGAAGGTGCTGTGAAGAAACCAACTTTCTGGACTGACGCCTGTCGAATCATCACCGCCTGATCTTGACTTGAGGTCAAGTCAGAGCCACGTGGCCTATGTAGATATTATCAGTCGTCGAGTACCTCTACTCGTCGGGATGCACGTCAACTTGGTTGACGACGCGAGCAACGGTCGCTAGGTCCCTCAGAGGCTTCCTCAGACTTTCGATTGAGTCGATCTCGACGTGTTGGCGCTCCAGCGATCCGTCACTTCGAAAATAAAACAAATATGTGCACCCGTACTCGATTTCCTGGTGCATGAGCTCGTCGAGCACGATGGTGTTGCCCAGCACAAACGGATAAATAGAGTGGATCACAGGCGTTGATAGTTTCCCACGCACAACCGAGCGAAATTTGAGAACAGGCGCTTCTACATCACCAGCGAAATCGACCGAGACAATTTCGTGACGTTGTCTCGTGAGACCATGCGCTTGTCCTTGGAGACCATCTTCGACGAACTCGCGAACGAATTGGAGGATCTTTCTCCGTGTACCCAAAGGTGCTCCACTGCGAGCAAGTTCACGGTGGACGCGTAGCCGGATCTCCAGAAATCCGACTTCTCTTCTCAGTTCTTGCGTCGTGACCTCGAGTGCGTCGCTTTGCTCGGCATGCTTCCGTCGGTAATACCGCGCTCGCTCACTGTTGGTCATAGGAGGCAGCGTGCGCCGTCGTCCACGGCCTGTCTTCGCCGATGTTTCATGCTGGTCCCTCCCCATTCTCTAATCGTTTCCCATCCACTTGAAGGAGCGCAAAGTTGCCAACTACAGTGAGACGGAGACCCCAACTGAAGAGGTGGTGGTGACCGGTGAGGAGAGCGACGATCCGAGGGACAACGTGAGGTCCGTGGAAACGCCAGAGCTTCGAGTGCCGCGCCGCTACGAGGCGAACTGCCACGAACGCGGTTGGGCACGCGATGACTGACCCAGTGAGGCCGTTTCGAGTGGAGAGGGCTCACGGCTGCGCCAAGCGTGATGGCGACTCAGGTGACGGACGCTTTCGGCTTCCTCGTCCACGCACACAAACTGAGCCCACGCACGACTGCAGGCAAGGGGCAGGAGAGGGGAGAACCTCCCAAACTCAAAGCCCTGCGCATACCAACTCTTCCACAGTTTCCCAGTCCAAGGCTGAGCGTCGTTAGGTGATACCTTGAACACTCGCAATCACTTGCCGTTTGTATGCAAATTGCGAGCGTTGCTCACCATGTGCTGCCGATCTCTGTGGCCACCGGGCAGCTGGCAGGAAAGACTCATTGCAGTGGGATAGAGACAGGTGTCCCGACTGGGAAGGTGCCCGCTCCCCACAGGCTTTCATGGGCAGTGCTCTGTTACGAACCACTCCGAGTCGGACAGTCCGATGGATGTGGGATGCTCTGAGGCTGCGATCCAGCTCTCAACTTCTCTAGTAACCCACCTGTGGAAGTCAGCTAAGGGAGCACAAGTCCAAAATGACTTTGGTCGCGTGGTCTATTGAGGCCAGTTGATTGCGGCTCCGTAGCGGGCCAGAACAATCCGTTTCGTTGTGGGGGGGGGGGGGGGAGGCTCGAGGGGGCGTGCTGGGCAGCTCATCAACACTGTAGAGAATGGACCAGCTGTGACTCTCGGTTGACCACTTGATTCTTCCAAAACCAGATCCGTGACAGAACGCGGTGAGCCGAGGATTTGGTTCGCGGTCGTGCCCCACAGACCAGCAGACCGTGTTGTGGCATGCTCTCGTTAAACAGACCGTCAGCGCGAGCCAGACGAGTGGATAGTGCGCGACGAGGCATCCGCCGACGCAGAGAGGATTCAAGCGGCTGACTTCGAGCACGCTCTCCCAAATGGTTGCACAGGTGACGGAGGTCATCCAGGTTGGTCTCATCAACTAGATACGGTATGTTTCGTAGAAATGTGCGAGGAGAGTATCTGGCTGAGTCCTACCAGACCCATAGACTGCCATTATCCGAGATTCTTGGATAGAAGGCAGGTCCCCACGTGAATGCTGCGGCCTCGGTCTCCGATGGCGTAAGAAACTGCCAGTTGGTTTCTTCTGCAGCTCACTTGGCAGATGAGGGATCTCCATGAAGCGTACTGGACTGCGATGGAGTCAAACGAAAGCTGATCCAGGGCAGATATGACTGACCGGGACCCACGAACAGGTACGCCTTGGCTCAGAGCCGACTCCTTCAACAGTTGTAGAATTCGGGACCGGGAAATGTTCGTGTGGCACCGTGCTCCTTCCCGCTTGCGTGCGTGCGAGCTACGGTACAATGTCCCACTAATGTTGGTGTTCGGCACCGGAACCAATCCTCCTTCGCACTTGGTGCCGAGTGTTTGCGACAGCTCTGCCAGCATGGACCAAGCGAACCACGATGAGTCCTCGCGATGCCGTGTCCGAGCGGATGCTGTGATGTGCTGGCACGGAGCGGGATGCGATCGTTTCGCTGCTCGCTACACAACACTTGCCAGTCCAAGACGACCCACCAAAGGGAGTGTCGAGTGTTCATAATCATCGTCGTGATTTCCATCAAAAAGACAGGTAACTCCCGAACGAGATATTATAAGTCACCTCTCGGTGGAGCCTCTCGAGATGTCGCTCTAATCCCAAGGTGATATTCTCCACTACTTGGTCCTCGGGTCACGCCACTTCGACGCCTGTTACTTTTCGCAACAGCAATGGCTTCGAGTGTTTCTCATTACGGTTTGCTCAAACTCGGCTGTTTTATTAAAAAGCGACATCGTTGTCACAGCACCAAAGCTGGCGCTGTTGATTGTGCCACGCGGAATCCGAGACTGATTTTTTCTTGTCGGACATGCCAAGCTTGGTGTCTGAAGGAGAACCTGGTGGAGCAGGGGCTGGAGCTAAAGGGCGTTTCTATTGATAATTATCGTGGCTGGGCGTCTTCCTGTAAAAACTCTAACGTCGGCGCCGGCGCGTCTGCATTAGGCGCACTATGGACAGCCTCAGGATCGCCAAGCGCACGCAAAAGCTGTCGCAGTTCCTGCACTGAACAGGCCGTGGACGCTTGGAGACCCGCGACAAAGTCGGTCTCCGACGTCTGCTGCGTGAGCGAGCCGTCCGTGGCAAAGAAAAATCTGAACGAGCTGTTAAACACAAATGTGCTGCGCATGAGCTTGTCCAAGAGCCGCGAGTTACCCGGGATGAAAGGGTAGATATCCTTCTCGATCGTGTCCTGCGAGTAGCTGCCGCGCACCTCGCCACAAAGCCGCAGCACGAGCCCGTCGGCCGCGCCCACGACGTCGACGCTGTGGACGTCGAAACTCGGCTCGTCTAGACGGTGCTGAGCCAAGTACTGCTTCGTGTCCATGAACTCCCAGACGTGGGCGAGTAATTGCTGGCGGCTCGCTGGCGTCGTGATATCCGAGACCTGTAGCTGGACATTCTGCAGCAGCTCGAGCGTCGCGACTTCTCTCGCGAGATCACTGTCGGCCTCCTCGAGATTATTCATATATTCCCGCACGCGGCGGCGGTAGTACTTGGCGCGCTCGCTCGGGTTCATCTTGGGCAGCTTGCGCTTGGGGCCCGGGCGCGAGCCTTCTCTTTCGTCCTCCATGCTCTTGCGTCTCGTGGCTGGCTCGTGACTCGAGGATCCCGTGTGAATGACCAGAGCCCGTTTGCGCGAAATGACCATGATGTGTTGTCCGCTGGCAGTTCGTAGAATCGCGAGTGGGGAGGAGGCCGGCGCGAGTGGCTCGCGCTCGGGACCTGCTCTCGCCTCCTCTTGCCGTCCTGCCTCGACCACAGCAAAGGCTTTCTTACGATACTGCGAGCAATCAGATTGTGGGTCTGGGGCGATAATAGTAGCCGTCGCGAAAGCTAAAAATTACAATAGCACGAGGCCCGCACTTGGTCTTTGTATGCGCGCTCCCATCAGCGTCAGCGTCGGTAATCGTCCGAGACGTCTGCTCCAAGCGGATTTTCACCCAAGACCAGCGCGAGCACTCATCGCTGGCTCGTCTCCCGACGTAAACTTTGCTTCGCACCGGATGGCCAGCCCGCCAATGGCAACATCTGAATCTGACTTCTGGCCAATGGGTCGTCTCGATGAGTCCTGCCTTGTCGTGCACGTTGAAGCCACTACTGCACGAGTACCTCATTCTGACGGGCACGTGGGAGGTGAGGACCCTCCGCACTGTACAACCATGAAAGAGGAGGAGAAAGCTGCAGTACCACATGGAGGGCGGGCCACGGAAATTCGCCATTTTTCCGCGTGGGATAATCCGCAATTTTTTTGGTCCTGAGCGCCAGAGACGGATCGTGTCACTCATCCAGCGCCAGGTGGGATGACGTCAAGTTCAGATGGAGCTGTCCAGTTGATTGACTTTCTCAGGCTGGCATGCAGGACAGAGTATGCGTGTGTCTTACAGGGCACGACCAGGAAGCTCGGTGGGGACTCAACGATGTCGGCAGAGACGTTTGCGGATCTCGGGAACAGACGTTCCACAGTCAGATGGAGGATTCCAATGATGGGCACGAACAAGGTTGGTTTATAGGGCACCAGGACCAATCGGTTTGATGGGCACCAAGTATTCGCGAGTGGCGTGAGACTCTACTAAGGCTGAGAAATCACTTCAACGGTGCATACTTCGCGGGTTCCCTTTCGTTGCGTCGTGAAGTCCCAGCCCCAGACGAGCTCTCCCGCATCCAGCAAATTCATTGAGATGAAACTGATGGAACCCTGCCCACTGCCGTAGTGACGTCCGCATCCTCGGTATCGCAATGACTGCGATACCAAGGATGCGGATGTCATGATGCGCCATGTACATGATACCGGAAGAATCGCCCACAAACGTATGGTTACCGGGATTACGCAGTCTACTTTTCAGTGCGTCGACTCAGTTCTCCGGTAGTAATCTCCCACGAGTATTCAAGTTCTCTCTTGGGCCGTCTGTGCGGTTCTAAGCCAGATCCGCTTCCTCATGTCTATGATATCACGGACTCGGTGCCGCATTTCAACAAGCTCCAGACCATCGCCAGTTACGGCTTTCCACCGGTTTGCGATCGAGTCGGACCCATCGCAATCTCCCGTTGCGATCTCTCTGTCGTCAATCCAAACATGTTGTCAAAAGGATCACTTGAATCAGCCAGTCGAATCGTTCTTCACCATTTCGGGTTTTGTACGTGATTGGAACGGCAAAGTGATCTTGGGTCGGGATTTGAGACGGTTGATACCGCATTCGCAGCCCAGAAAACGCCTCGAAAAGGTCAGTGGTCACAAGAAGCGATTCAACGTCGATAATTTTATGCTATGAGACCTCCTGGAGTGGGAGGAGAGTCCTAGAGGGTGTGGGAATCTGAGCCGCAGTGTGGCGACAAGAAGTTAATCGTCCGGAGACCGTTTTTCTACTTCTACGAGCAATCACGAAATGCGCAAGAAGAGCTCTCACCCACATGCGTGATAACTGCGCCGGCTGCAAATCTCATTCATCTTCGTTGAACTTCAGTCGGTGGACTGTTGCGAGAGGCAACTGGCTCCTTTGCTTGAGTTGACGCCTTGGTTCCCCTATCCATGGATATGCCTCGTTGATCAGAGACCTTCGTGGCGCAAACTTCGAGCGAAGTTCGCGCAACATTTGTCAACAGACCTGACCAACGTTCCATCTGCTTGCAATTGCGACGCATGAGTTAAAAGCGACGGGGCATATCAGCTTGTACAGCGAAATTCATCCGGCAACAAGAGACCATACACCAGTCTGGACGTTCGAAAGGAAGGGTCGCGGGTTGGCTGGAGGTTTGCAATATCTGGCAGTTCTCCAACACTGCGCGAAGCAAATGTGCCTACTCTCGTCACCCTCGTCGAGGATCAGGCGATGTCCGCGTTTCGGCATCCACGCGCGAATCATGTAGCCGCCGGCTCGCGTGGCCACTGTTCTGGATCCTCGAGATCCTCATCTGAGAAATCACAAGGATTTTCAATGTATCCAAAGGGTCTATTTCATAGTGCGACGCTGCTGCTCCTCTCGTCTCAAGACCGCTACAACATCGCTCAGACCACGTACAGTTGACAGCAAACGCGCCATCCTGCACGCGAAGTCGGTTTGGTCCACCACATCCATTAGCGACCCGTCCGCGCTGAAGTAAAGCGTTCGAGTGCTTTCAAACGCCACGTCGCGGTCGAGCAGAGCATCCAGCAGCGCTGTGTTCCCAGGCATGCAAAAGTACAAGCGGTTGATGGTCGACACGCGCAGCTGCCCCTGTCGTTTGCCTCTCAGAAGAACCACCGGTGCGTCTTGCGGTCCATGGAGCCGGACTCGGTGCGCAAAGAATCGTAGCGTTGACACTTCGTTGGCGTACCTCTCGCGCAGTGTATGTTCCAAGTGCGTTGAGATGGCGTGCGCGACATGGTCCGGTGTTCTTCGAGCTGACAGCTGGAGCTGAAGCGAGGCGAGAAGTCGGAGATCGTGGACCTCGCCGCGCAGTCTCGCGACGTCACGACGGATCTGCCTGTGGTAGGCCTTGAGACGTTCACGGTAGTGTCTTCCGCGCTCACGGCTGTCCATCGTCGGCTTCTTCGCGGGGTCGACACGGCTCAAATCGCATCCTTGGTCGACGGATGGTTCTGCTGGCGCCATTTGGGCTGTGGCTGTTGAGGCTGGAGGAAGAGTCTGCCAAAGTCAACACAAGACCAAGCAGTCGCGGGATGGGTGATCGTTGCTCAAGTATTTCAGATGCCTCCAGAAAACCTTCTAAGGTTGGTTTCCTCTCGTTGGTCGACTTTATATAGCACGTCGCGACCCTAGAGAATTCTATCTGGATCGCCCATAGCTCAACGTGGTGGATGCCGCTTGGAACAACCCACACGATCCCATGGAAAGCGATCCAATCGCGAGTTCCGTCGAGTTCTGATTGCGGGATCGACAGAAACCGCAACTATTCCAACGGCTCTTCCCAAGCGGCGTCGGCGACACAATCGCACGCGGCCGTCAGGGAAGTAACCGAGGATATCCGACCCATACGAAAGCATGGCTCCTTCCAACTCTTCCACACCACACCTCCAGCCAACTCGCAACCGACCGCCACACCACAATAGACTTCGACTTCGTCTGCACTTTGGAACGTGGACCAAATGTCGAGGGCGCTCCGTACGACCCAACTTGGTGGACTTCTCCTGTTCGTGTTCCTATAACTCACTCTTTCGAGGTTCCAACCAAAAATCGAGAAACTCGGTCGCTGTACCCACTCACAAACCATTGTCGAGATCGTTCGCGAGTTCCACGGCAAGTTTTCCTCTCGTCGCAAACTACTTCGGAAACCGCCGACGCGTCGGGTGGTGCCCATCCCTATCAATAGAGGGGGAAAATGCAGCCAAAGATCGGGAGATCTTTTCAGCACGCCAGCGTACTGAATCAAAGGATGTCTCCCACAGCGCAGACAATCCTACCCTGCGTTTGAGAATCTATCTATACTTCTTCCTCCAAACGTCTTGGATTGCGCACGCCCTGTACGATGAAAAGATTTGCCACTGGGTGGTCAGAGCACACGCCACTGTGATGGAGCTCGATTTTTCCAGCGTTTGTCACGATCGCAACTACGGCAATTGTACCACGTACTACGTAGGAGTAGCAGCTCTCGACGTGATGAATAAGATGACAGCGCTCACAGAAACCTGCGCTAGGGTTGGATTCGTGTGTTTGTCGGTACACAATATCGTCGACCGAGTGGACGCGTCGCAATGGAAAAGGGGATAAAACTACGTTTATTGAGAGAAGAGGGGGGTGACTACATGCAGCGCTCGCCTAGGACGCGTGCTGCTCTCGCGATTGCGGTCGCTTACGCGCTGACCTTGGACACGACGCCGGCGCCGATCGTTCGGCCGCCCTCGCGGATCGAGAACTTCATGCCGGCCTCAAGCGCGACGGGCGAGATGAGCTCGATGTCAATCGCAGTGTTGTCGCCTGGCATGACCATCTCCGTGCCGGCCTTGAGCTGGATGCTGCCCGTGACGTCGGCCGTACGGAAGAAGAACTGCGGACGGTAGTTGCTGAAGAACGGCGTGTGGCGGCCGCCTTCCTCCTTCTTGAGCACGTAGACCTCGGCCTCGAAGCTCTTGTGCGGGGCGATGGTGCCCGGCTTGCAGAGCACCTGGCCACGCAGCACGTCGTCGCGCTTGAGGCCACGCAGCAGCAGACCGACGTTGTCGCCGGCCTGGCCGCGGTCGAGCTGCTTCTTGAACATCTCGACACCCGTGCAGGTCGTCTTGGACGAGGCCTTGATGCCGACGAGCTCGACTTCGTCGCCGACGTTGATGATGCCCTGCTCGACACGGCCGCTGACGACCGTACCACGGCCCGAGATCGAGAACACGTCCTCGACGGGCATGAGGAACGGCTTCTCAAAGTCGCGCGTGGGCGTCGGGATGTAGTTGTCGACCTCCTCCATGAGCTTGAGCACGGCGTCGCGGCCAATGTCGTGGTCGCGGTCCTCGACGGCGGCGAGCGCCGAGCCCTTGACGACCGGGATGTCGTCGCTCGGGAAGTCGTAGACTTCGAGCAGCTCGCGGATCTCCATCTCGACGAGCTCGAGCAGCTCTTCGTCGTCGACCTGGTCGACCTTGTTCATGAAGACCACGAGCGCCGGCACGCCGACCTGGCGCGCGAGCAAGATGTGCTCGCGGGTCTGCGGCATGGGTCCGTCGCCGGCCGAGACCACGAGGATGCCGCCGTCCATCTGCGCGGCGCCCGTGATCATGTTCTTGACGTAGTCGGCGTGGCCGGGGCAGTCGACGTGCGCATAGTGGCGCGCCTCGGTCTCGTACTCGACGTGGGCGGTCGAGATCGTGATGCCGCGCGCGCGCTCCTCGGGCGCCTTGTCGATGTCCTCGTAGCTCGTGAACTTGGCGCCGCCGCGCTCGGCGAGCACCTTGGTGATGGCGGCCGTGAGCGTGGTCTTGCCGTGGTCCACGTGGCCGATCGTGCCGATGTTGACGTGCGGCTTGGAGCGGTCGAAGGTCGCGAGCCCGCGCGAGGCGAACTTGTTGGCGAGCGTGGTCGCGCGGCGGAGCATGGCGGGCAGGAGCGGTGGTGGGCGAAGAGCGCGAGGAGATCTGAGGTGACCATGGGACCATGTTCGGTCGGGGACGAGCGGGTCGGGTTGAATGGGTTTGGAGATATTATGAGTATTAAGGCCCGGCCCGCGGATGAAGACGTACTGTAGGAGAGTGAAGGAGGGCAGGAAGCGGGTGGGTGGGTTGGTAGAAGGAGGGGAGAGGTGAGGAGGAAACCCGGCCTGGAGGATTGCTGGTGGTGGCCCAAAACGGCAAATGCAGGACGACCACAGTTTCGAAAGATGGATGGGATTGGTGGATAATGAGAGTAGGACGGATTAATGGCCAATGAGAGGAGGGTCGGACGAATACGTGGGACAGAGACACGCAGGCGCAATCTGCGACGTGTGAGCAGGTATTCAAAACCTCCGGAATCTTACAATGGGCCCGAGGGCGATTGATCGCTTTCGAGTCGAGCAGGCTGCAGCGAATCTCGCTCGCTCTCGCTCGCTCACGTGTGTGTTTACTAGTATAATACGCTTCTATGGCGTCAGAGGAGAACGGCGTCCAGTTCGTTCGTCTCGTTGCGAGACGTCGCGAGCCGGAGGATCGCACTAAACGTCGACGAGTCGTCTGCGAGCGTCTCGAGATCGTGGACGTGCTTGTCGTAGTTGACGATTGATGCGTACGCCTCGCTGTGGGAAGGTTGGCTCGTGGGCATGCGGAAGACCAGCGCTTCTCGCAGCGAGAGAGATGACTCGGGCGTCTTGGACTGGACGATCGAGCTGAACACGGACGCAGGTACCGAGTCGAGCACCGCAGGCGTCGCGACCACGACGTTCGGCATCTTTGCAGCAGCTGCCGGCGTGGCCGCGGCGTCTTTTTCGATGATCAGCTCACCGAGCAGAACATCGAGCGGCGTGTCTTGTAGCCGAATGTCATCGGTCTCGAGCATCGTGAGTAGTTTCGACTCGAGATAGGCCACGACGCCATTGCCCATGTTCGCGCTAATCATCGTCGGCGAAATGCTGAGCGAGTTGCGGCGAGTGCGCCCTGCGAAGAACGGAAGTTGACGCAGTGGTGCCGTCGCGTGGAGCAAGATAGAGTTGAAATCCGTGAACGCGATGCCGCCCTGCTTCCGCAATGCTCGCAGCGCCAGCACGAGCTGGATCACATCGCGTCGCTGGTACACGTTCAGCGACGAGTGCTTTGTCGTCGTCGGCAGCTTGGGGAACGTGACGCGGTGCAGCGCGAGATACCGCTGGCACTGCGTGTACCAGAAGGACCGCGGCTCGGTCGCCGGGTAATGCAGCACCATGAGCGACGGGTTCGCGTGTCGGCGGATCGACTGGAACGCCGCAAACTGCGCCATCGTAAAGTTCTCGCTCGGCGGCTTGGTCTCGCCCTGGCGCAGCGGCACCATCTGCACGGGCAGGTACACGAAATGCACAATGTCCTGGACCTCGCTCGCGAGCTGGCGCGCAAAGCAGCGCGCGCCCAGCTGCGCGACGCCGTTCTCGGCGCGCAGCTGCGTGCTGTTCGCGGCGACGCACTGCTGCATCCGCAGCGGCAGCGCCGCGACGGCCTGCGCGTCGTCGACGACGCTCCTGGCGCGCAGCCGCAGCCACGCGGCGCGCGCGTCGGTCCAGCGCGCGATCTGCGCGGCGTCGAGCGTGACGAAGTTGTACACGAGCATGGGCAACACGAGGAAGAGCGAGAGCAGCACGAAGAGCAGCGGGCGCAGCGCCAGCGGCGGCGCGCGACGCCGCATCGACGACGGCCGGTGCTGCTCGCGAGGGTCTCGGTCAGTTCAGTTCAGTCTAAACGAGGACGAATCGGGAAAACTACAAAACCGATCTATAACATTTGCAAAATTTACAAATATGATCGTGTTGTGGAGACGACATTCCCCTTTTATGTGCTATCGGGTGCCGACCCGACTTGGACATGGCCGGGCCATTTGTTTTTGGAGTGGCGAGAAGGCACGCGCCGTGAGGCCGGCGAGTGCGTAAGGTAGGTTGGATTCATTCCAGAGCGCGAGCGTCTCTCGCTTTCTCTGATTGTGGAAAGTTGGAACGTTCGCCTTGACTTTTGTATCGCGTGTCATAGATTTGTGGAGCGAGTGATCCCGCTCGGCACGCGCCGTTTTTCTGTGGAAACCCGACCCACCGGCCACTCGAACACCTCTTTTCACGTGCTGATGGCTCTGTGTCGCGCGTGCACCGCTCGCGTCGAGTCCAGCGTTGTGTACAGTTTGAGGCCGCCGCCACTGCCTCCCCGTGCAAGTCGCTCGCAGTAATGCACCAAGAGGACTGGTCCCGAGGCGTGTTCGTCGAGTTCTTTGCTGCTGCTCACTTTCGGATTTCCCCTCTTCCACAACAAGGCCTCGCATTCGAAAGTAGTGCTATGACGCCGCATGCGTCGAACACCGCGGGGTATGCCACCGTGCAGACCCCAGACGGTCGGCTCTCGCTCAATGAGATCAAGGCTGGAGTATCGGCGTGGAGCACGCGCTACCGTCTCGTGGGTAACGTCGCGCAGCTCGTCATCTTCGCGTCCATGGCGTTGTATGTGTTCGGGCAGCTCATTTACTTCACGCCGACGTACAGCGACGGCATCTCGACAACTTTCAAGAAATGGTGGGGCGTTCCGACCACAACCACGGGCAACGCAGCTGCTGGCCACTCCGAGATGGTGCTGCCTACCTTCTTCTTTCTGTTTGCGATGCTGCCGCTGTTCGTGAGCGCGCTGCTCATCGAGTTCCTGCGCCATTTCAACTTGCGCCGCATCTCCTCCCACTACATGCTCAAGTTCGCTCTCGTGTTGCGCCGCAAGCCCGCGCTCTTTGGCAAGGTGTCGAAGCGCAGCTATGGAGAACTACTGTTCTTCCTCGGAGTTGTCGGAGGCAATATCTACGTGTTTTACCACTTCTACACGACGCGCATTGAGCGCATGAAAACCCGCATGAAGGACGGACTCAAGTTTAACACCTACCTCGAGGCCATTGCGCTCACGCTCGGATTCTCCTGCATCTTCAACCTCGCATTCCTCTTCTTGCCAGCTACGCGCAACTGCGCCTGGATGGAATTCTTCAACATCTCGTATGCGAACGGTATTAGCTACCATCGCTGGCTCGGGGTCGTCACGATCGTCACGGCTCTTTTCCACTGCGTCGGGTATTACTGGTCGTGGATCCGCCAGGGAACTTGGAAAGACCAGGCGCTCCCATGTTTTGACTGTAACCTTGGCGAGCGCAAGGGGCTTAAAGTGTGGTTCAACGTTTTCGGCGAGATCGCGCTCCTCATTTTCCTCGCCATCGGGCTGACATCTATGTCGTTTATCCGGCGCAGGTTCTACAACGTCTTCTACTACACTCACCAGCTCTTGTTCCTCGGTGTGATCTTCTCGGTGATGCACTGGGCAAGCATTGTCTGGTGGATCCTCCCAACTTTTGTGATCTACTGCTTCCACCGCGCGATGTCGGCTTCCAGCAACTTTGCGCCTGTTGAAGTGAGTGAGCTGACGGCAATCTCGGATGATCTCGTCAAAGTTGTGATCAAGCGCTCACCCTCGCGTGACGGTCACTACCGTGTCGGACAATTTCTCTACCTGAACGTACCGGCAATCTCCAAGCTACAATGGCACGCCTTCACAATTTCATCTTCGCCACGCTCAAGCCCAAACACGGTAACCGTGTTGCTGAAGTCACTCGGAGACTGGACGCAGCAGCTGGTAACGCACGCGAATGAGTGCAAGCAGAAGAATATCCTCCCGACGATTTATGTGGACGGCTTCTATGGTGCGTCGCTCGAACTCTACAATGAGTACTCGACCGTTTGTCTGGTCGGTGGAGGAATCGGCGCCACGCCTCTCTTCTCGATCCTGGAGGACCTTGCCGCAAAGCTCGCGAATCACGAGTCACTCGCCCAGAAAGTCGTCTTTATCTTTTCCTTCCGCGAAATGGCACTGCTCGAGGAGATCCACCCGGTGCTCGCTCGCTTGAAGGAACTTGACCCACAGGAAAAATATTTCCGGATGCATTTGTACTTGACGCGTGTGCCGTCCGATGACGTGCTTGGCCAACGCATCGACTTTGAGCGCCTTCAGGGCCGTCGCCCGCAGGCTAGTGCCTACGAGGGCAATGCCTCACCCGTTGAGTTTGCCGAGCCGTTGCGTTCACGTTCGTACCGTGCTCTGGCCATGACGACGGTTGTCATGGTGAGTATCTTCCTGGTCGTGTACCTCCACTACGGCGGAGACAAGATCAAGCGTGCGAATGCTGCTCTCTGGCCTCTTCAACAGTTTCTCGAGGCTTCAGTCGCAATCGCCGCAGGTGGTTTGGTGTTTGCGTTTGTACTTGTGGAACGAGGTTGGAAGCGAAAGGCCGCCTCGCGCGCCACGAAGGACGTGGAGATGAACAACTCTCGCGTTGCCACCCCAGCGCTGACGGTCGCAGACATCTTTACGTATCAGGATTTGACTGTTCACTACGACGTCGCACTTGGCGAACGACCAGACACTAAGGCCTTGATGGAACGCGTCCACCTGTTCCACGCGGACGACACGATCAAGACGTCAGGAAAACCCGTGATTGGCGTATTCGTCTCTGGACCGAAGGCCATGAAACGAGCAGTCGATCGAGCAGCGTACGAGATCGGCTCTCATTGTTTCGATATCCACGAGGAGGAGTTCGAGCTCTAAACAATGAAAGAAGAGAGAAAAGAGAAAAGCAGAATGGTTGGTCTGCCGGGTAGATAGTGAGCTGGAAGCTGTTGGTCTGCTCAGCCTGTATGAAGTGAGTGTCCCAATATTTCCCAACGTGAGTCGTATCTTCCAGTCACGGTGGATTAGCAGCTGAGATTTCGTCAATTGGGATATAATAGAGGAAGCTTTCCTCATTCGGAGGTCCACACCCCACCCAGCTCTTGTCTGGTGAAGCGTCCTCTGTGCAGAATGGAGAACTGAGACCAAGTAGAAACGGTCGCATACTCTTGGGAGACTGCGAGGCTTGCTCGACCCACTCTGGTATGCTGGAAATGTTTGTCATTGCCAGGCTAAGGTACTGCGCACGGAAGTTGCTGATTGACTTTGGTAGTGTGTCGATTGGATTGTCCGTGAGCTGGAGAGATCGATAGTAGTTGTGATCGTTCAGCAAAGAAGGTGGGATTTCTCGAATGCGGTTTCCTGAAAGCGACAGGCGGCCTGTTTGCATCTTTGTTAACACAGGAGGGACATCAATTAGTCTTGCCCGCTCGAGATTGATTTGCTCCATTTGTGGAGGCCACAGCTCAACGAGCGTATCAGGGAGCCCTTCAATATCAGTATCAGCGCTTTCGAACACGATCGCTGGAAAGCCTTTCGCGAGGAGACCAGGAGGCAGACTCCGAACGTTTCGTACGCGAAGCAACACTACCGACGTTAAGTGGGGATGGTTACCAGTGGTGAGCGCAGCGCTTGAATCCCACGAATTTATGGTTGCGTTGAAGAGTACGAGTTGGACGAGACCATGCATATGTCGGAGCTGGTGTGGCACTTGGAGACTTGGGCAGTGTGAAAATTGAATCGCCATGAGATCTGGGAGTAGTTGGTGCACAGTTGAGAAGATTTGGTCCCATTCGTGTTGAAGACCCATGATTCTGAGTCGATTGCAATTCAGACTGAGCACAGCGCAGAGTGAAGAAGAATAGAGCCACGGATGAAGTAACAAGGTGCATTCCACTCCTTCTGTGATGATGGATGGATGTGAGTGCGAAGCAGCAATCCCGTGAAGTACAAGGACAGCGAGTCCGATTGCGAGAAAGACAACGTTGGCGAATCGATGCGATACATGGGACGTGACAGCGATGAAGAAATGAGACGAGGCCACATACGAGAACGAGAATCCACTCATGGCTGACTCTGGAGCGACTCCAGTCGTTCGAAGCCTGAGCGACCGCGATGTCCGTCTTTGGCGCTCGCCAGCCTTCCGTTTGATGGTCTCAAGCGAGGCAATTGCCAGCACCGCAGCTAAACGTGTGGAGAACCACTCTTTCCATGTAAGTGTGAAAATTTGCTGAAACAAGTTTCCACGGTCGATGAAGAACCTTGGGTTGTACCTCGTCGCCACATGGGCCAGAGCGAGGCGATAGTACAGTGTAAACACGGCAAATGGAACGGCAACTGTGTAGATCGACGCGAGCTCAGCACCAATCACGGTGCGTACGAGGGGTCCGCGTTTCTTATTGGCGTACCACATTCTTAGCAGCGGAGTCGACCAGCAATTCACCACAAGTATCAACGACGCTAAATGGTTCACAGCTGGACTTGCGACATACCAGCTGAGTCGGTAAGCGACATAGGTTTGCGTGATAATCTCAAACGACTCACGGATGTTGGTGACAGTCTCGTAGTAAACACCATCAACACTGCCGTACTTTAACCAGCAGCTACTCAGACATCACCACGGGGACGTGAACCTCTGCCACATCGACTGCTTCCGTCCCATTGACATCAACGGAGCCGATTTCGATCTTTCACGAAAAACAAGTTGCTTGTTCACGACCGATAGGCGAATCATCTGAGCCGCGGCGACGAGATGCCATACTGAAATGGCCACGCTAGTCACCAGGACCGCTATGGAGATCTCATCTTTGAGTTTGTTTGTGCGCCCAAAAGTCGCTAGCAGCAGTGTGACGTAGAGGGGGCTCGTGAGTGTGTCGACGTAATAGCGAGCCTCGAAGGCATAAGCGATAGCGTAGCCCACGTGGAGCGTGACGATGATCACCCAGAGCACGCACCGCCAGCGTAGTAGTGAGTCTCTCTCGCTTCCATACCTTTTGTTTTCTGCATTTCCGATTGCGGATGACGTCTTATACATGGCACGAGGTCACGCAAGAAATCGTCTCTCCATCCCAAAGTGAGCGACTCCCCCGAAGGAGCTGCGAATCTCACGAAGGCTTATTTTTGGACAGAACGAACTCGACCGCTGAATTGAAGGGTCAGATCAGTCCAGAGAAGCTGAACGTCCTTATCAACTGATATAACTCAAGCAAGAACTCACGTGCATGATGCATTAGCATTTTCGATCCGAGTTCATGCGAGTGATCGACAATGTTTGGAAAACGCTTTCAGTTCATGTCGGACGAGGCTACGCCTTGCATTTCCCGCTGTAAGCGACAGTCAGTCCGTGATTTGCGCACGCAGCGTTGCTCAGTTCGCACTTGTTCGTGTAAGTCGAGCCGTCCGACCCGCACACTGGCGAGAAATTCCGCGTGCAAAGCTTGACACAGCCACAGTCGCCATCGCTGACTTTGGTGAGATTCAGTGACGGGTTCTCACACGCCGCAACGCCCAACTTGCATTGGTTCCCATAGGTCACACCATCGGAACCACAAACAGGAGCAATGTTTTGAGGGCAAATTGTGTTACACACCGGGGGTTGTGTAGGCTTGCACTTGCCGCTGTAGTCCACTTCGAGCATCAAGTTCTTGCACTTCGCCGCTTTCACCTCACAGCTATTCGAGTATGTGACGCCGTCCGTTCCGCACTCAGGTTGGTAATTCTTCGGGCAGATTTGTTGCAAAACGGGTTCGGATCCATATCGCAACGGCCTTTGAAGAGCTGCGTGAGCGGAGGTTCCTTGGTCTTGATCGCAATGCACACAGCGTTGTCGAACACGCACTTCTTTGAGTAGGTTCTCCCATCACTGCCGCAAATGGGGTCGTAGCTCATGTAGCACACGACTTTTCGGCTACAATTGGGGCTGGCAGCGGCCGAGATGCCAAGCAGGAGGCCAATTGATGTGAGGATGGATGGCTGCTTCATGTGAAGTTGGTAGGATTGCAAAATGTGCACGAGGCTGCGTTGATGAAGCCAGGGTGGGACGAGCTCTGGGGAGCCTTTGGGGATGGTTGGAAGCGATAGTTGGAAATATTTATTACGTTACAAGACTGGCCACGTACGACAGTATGCAGCCCATACGATAGATAGAAACGACCCGAAGCAGGGTTCAAATCTCATTTTTCCTTCGGGTGACTATGCGTAGATCAATTTGAACGGCAAGCGTGTTGTGTAGCTTCGATGAGAGGGGAACGTTCATGACGATTAAATGAGTTGAGCACTGCGAGATAGATGTCAGATGTAGCTAGACAGATGTTTGATGCCGCTCGTGAAATTCCTTGGCCGTGGGCTCTGAATGGAAAACCACGGTGCGTTGTTGAGTTGGAAGGAGATGTGTGACTCATCTCATTCAGTACCGATCAGGGTTCACAACAAAATTGTGAACGTGCTAGTCGTTGTGGGTTCATATTTGTGAACCCACAACGACTAGCACGGTATTACAACATCGACAAATATACGTTGAGATCAGTCAAGACCGCTCATCGCTTCGAGTTGAAGCATCCGCAATCACTTAATGCGAAGCATACTTCATTCAAACTCATCATCTACTCGGGAAGGGTGGTCTACCGACTCCCTCGCTTACCGCCAAGGGTCATCAAGTCCGTGCCCCGTAGCCGTCTCTTGGTCGTTCAGCCTGTGATCATCGGAGGGAATGACGATAAAAGTTGGAGGACCAACAATGTTTCATCATCATTTGAAATGATAATGATGTCGAAGTCTATTGAGTTCGGCACGTGGACCCTAAAGCTACACAATGCTTCAAATGAATGACTGGACAACCACAGGCGGAGCTTATCTGGTAGACGCGAGGTCTATATGACCTATAGGAGTCAAATGTTTTGCCCTCCCATCGAACAAATGGACAAATATCCTTCACAATCGTTTGCCGCAAATCAATTCCAAGGATTGTTTTGCTCGCTGTCACGATGCTGAAGGTATGATTCGCCATTTCTTTCTTCTTTATTAGCGACTGGTTGATCGAAATTCTACCTTGCACGATCGTTGTGAGCAAGAGTCAGCTTTTCATTTGCAAACTTGATATGATTCATTTCGCATTGATTGTCTCAACCTCGGTCGTTCAAAACCGCAGCTAGGCTTGTACCTGGATCAGCATTTTATCACCAATCGAGTGCAAGAAGCCAGTCGCTCAGAAATAGTCATGGTCGCTTAATATCGCACAAAGTCATACAAAACACTGTAAACTCTGCATTTTCCTCTTGGCGAGGCTCTACGAAAAGTCTGGAATGCCTTGCCTTGATCGTCGTGGCCGAAAAGCACCGTCTTTTTTTAGCAAGTCGTGCTGACACGCGCTATCGCACGTCGGCTTTGTCGGTTTGGTTGTTCGCTCACACTCGCCATCGCCAACTTTCGTGATGTTCAATGATGGATTCTCGCAGGCAGAGAAGTCGAGAACACACTGATTCGGGTAGGTCGTGCCATCGGATCCACACAGCGGCGTGAAGACATTCGGGCAGTCACTGATACATAGTGGTCTGGTCGGCTTGGGCGTTCGCACACACTCGCCGTCGTTGACTTTCGTGATGTTCAACGATGGATTCTCGCAGGCAGAGAAGTCGAGCACGCACTGGTTCATGTAGGTCGTGCCATCAGATCCACACAGCGGCGTGAAGACGTTCGGGCAGTCACTATCGCAAATCGATTTTGGAGTTTCGGCAGCGCTGAGGCCGACCAGGAACGCTAGAGTGGCGAGAAGTACTGGGGTCTTCATGTCGGCGTGCGGGATTCTGGAATGCGCTTCCAGGGATAATAAAAGAGGTCGTTGTGATTTGGCTGGAACGTAGTAAATAACCGTACCCAACAACCCAACGATGTGATTTGAGATCTTCTTGACTGCAAAATGCTAAAACCTTCCATGATTCACGCATAAAAGAGACCTCTCGAGTCCTTTCTGACTTGCCTCACCCAACTCAGACAACGGATTCATGGGATCCACACAGTCCCGCACGCATCCTAATGCACTCTCAAAACCAACCATCTCAGTTCTCTATGGTCTGTGCTCGACCGCGTTGCCAGGTTTCAATCACAGCCCACCTCTTCAGACGCTCTCAAACGTACCAGAAACTATAGCCCCATGAAAGCAATTGACACTTATTGCTGAACTCGAGAGGCTCGAAAAGAATAACTGGAGCTCCAAGACTCCGCCGCCAATCAGCTGAACTTCAACGGCGACGATCAGATAGCAAGACTAACCTACCAAAGACGATGATCTAGACGATCAAGAACGAGCGCGAGGATCTCAATTGGACTCGCGAAGACATGGCAGGGTGACCACGGGCAAAGACAGCAGTGAGTGTGTAGAGACTCGAACGTCTCAGCGCCGACCGAGGCCATCGAGCGTGAGGTGGTCTTTGTGGTAGCAGCACGCGGCACCAAATAGCAAATGTACATGAGAGCCATCAACCCTCTTCCCAAAGCTTCACCAACAACGATCGACTCGAGCGAGAGCGAGGAGAACGACGACGGCATTGCCAACTCATCGGTTATCCTCCCACGCAGTATACGGACCCAAGCAACTCGGGCGGCCGTCACTGTGGGCTCACTCGTACAGGCACAAGCATGCAACGCTGCCCCCAGTTTGCTAGGTAGGAAGATATGTCTGGAACGCGACCCGGTCGCAAGGAGTGGCTCGCGATCCTTCCGCCAATTTCTCCTTTGCGAGTTCACGTTTCTTCGTTGCTGCTTGTGGCGAAGGAGAACCCTGAGATGTGGTGCCTATCAAAGATAAAGTCTGGACCACAGGTTCTCTGGGGGAGTTTAGGGAAATCGTAAGATTTGGGGTGGAAAGAGAATTTAGCGTTAGAAAAATCCGAAGAGCCTACATGCCTCGTCTGGGTTCTCCAAGCATTCAGCCGACTCGAGTCCTTCGCCAGCCCGCATGCACTTCAGCCAATGGGATTGTCAATTCCACCACAAGTAGATCGCCTAAAAGCACAGAAGATATGAAAGACGGAGGGCATTGGCAGTTGCTTACATTTTATTAAAGTCTTGCAAAACTTAGTACAATGGACGTTGATAAGCGGCGAAGCTTCTCTAGCAGAAACAAACTCGGCAACTACAAAATCACAGTTTAGTTCCCGGCGTCGATGTACTGTAGTTAGCTTGAACTTTTCGGGCAAGCCACCATCGTGAGCGACGGGTTCTCACACTGGGCGTTCTGGAAGAGGCACATGCTCGAGTAAACGTTTCCGTCTGAACCACAGATTCGCTTGGGTGGGCCAATCGGCGTACAGATAATAATTGGATCACATGCTGACACCGAAACACACTCGCCATCCGAGACCTTGGTGAGATTTGGATTCTTACACTTGGCGTTGTTGAGCTCACATTCGTTTTTGTACGTAGTACCATCCGAGCCGCAGACGGGCTTGTAAACATCGATGCACCCACGCTCACAGCCTCCCACACTCACACGGAATGAGCCGCACTCTCCTTGCGAGACCACCGTCAGCGACGTGTCGTTCTTCGAGCACTTCTGGTAGTCGAAGAAGCACTGGTTCGTGTACGTGTTCCCGTCCGAGGCACAGAGCGGCTTGTAGACGTCGCTGCAGTTGGGTGCGCAGTTTGCAGCAGTGACGACGTGGTTGCTGCCAAGTACGGCGAGGCCGGCGAGAGCGATTGCAGCGGAGATCTTCATCTTGAGTGGGGGGTTGGAGGAGATCGCGCTTGCTAGTGGAGCAGTCAATGCGAGAATGAGGCGTTACGAAGGGCACGTGTGTGTCTTGCAATTCCGTGGATCATGAAGTCCCGCCATGATGTTTGCATGTTTGCGACATGTGGAGGAGTCCAACTGAAGTGTGGCAACGTGTATTGTGGGTGAAAGCTTGGGTGCATGGGTGCTTTTTTCCGGTTGCTATTGTGGAGAGAGAGAAATGCGAGGGATAAAAAGTGGACCCAACTCATCCCGTGGCTTCCTCCTCACTATTGGGATGGCTAATGTGCGAGCTGGAGTACTGGGGGTTTCTATGCTGAGGAGGTTCAGTATGGTACAGAATACGGTGGAAGACGATTTCGAACTTTTTGTGAGCACCATACAGTACAACGACATTCCGAGCGGTTGCGATTGAAGTTCGTTAAGATATCAGAGAGGTGGCCGTGAATCAGTCTGATGTCTTGGTGGGTTCGCTTTTCGCTTTTCGCCTCTTGTCCTAGTAGGCAGCAGAATATGTCTCCCACATCAGTAGTATTGTGAGTTACTCAGTCTGATATGTTGTTGAGATCCGTTCTACGATCCTATGGTACTTGGATAGTAGTGACACGGAAAATAAACTACTGACGTTGGAGAGGATTGGGGACACGGAATTCCTCGCAATCATTTGAGAGTGGTTCCTTATGCGCCTCGGCAGATCCGAACTCCCAGCACACACAGTCGTTGCAGACATCCAGGGACTGTCTCGCTCCACAGACCCAATCGCCTCGGTGAATCCAACATAACGCAAACAGTCACTCTACGTTTGATAGTGTTGACGTCATTGTCAATGCAACAGCTGAAGAACAGTCAGGTGTTTTCATTTGAAGCCCCTTAGTACCTGACGCTACTACGATATGCAGGAGGATGAAATGAATGTCTGACACAATCGGAGGCTATGACGAGCGCCGGCGCGTGGGTCCGGTTGGCTCGCTACTTCTTGTACGGGACGCTGTCGATCGAGTATCCCGGGCATTCTCCGTCGCTCACGACCGTGAGCGAAGGGTTCTGGCACTGCGCCGCCTGGAGCCAACACAGGTTCGAGTACGTCTTGCCATCCGAGCCACACACGGGAGCGTAGTCGGCCGTACAGAACGTTGGTCCGCACTTGAGCGAGCGCTTTGGGCACTCCCCATCGGACACCTTGGTCAAAAGCGGGTTCAAGCACTTGGCGATGTCGAACTCACATGGGTTGCCGTACGTCGTGCCATCCGAGCCACAGACTGGATCGTAGATCTTGGTGCACGCTTTCGTGCAGCCCTGAGCACGCAGCGAGCGCGACGAGCCACACTCTCCTTCCGAGACCACGGTCAGCGACGGGTCGTTGGCGGAGCACTTGTAGAGGTTGAAGTAGCACAGGTTCGAGTAGGTGATGCCGTCTGAGGCACAGACAGGGTCGTAGTTATCGATGCAGGCGAACGAGCAATCGGAAGCGGTCGCGACGTGGTTGGAAGCGATCGCAGCGAGACCGAGGAAAGCGAGAGTAGCGGAGATCTTCATTTTCTTGGCTTTTGATGTTGCGCGTTCGTTGCTGGCTGGGCTGCTTGGCGGTGGAGAAGCAAATTAGAGAATGAGAGGTCTGGGCAAGTGGCCTTCGAGCGGGCCATATGCGGCCTTGGCGGTCCCCTTAGAGGTCAAGGGACGTGGTCGTTGAGTGTGCCAGGTGCTGCACTAGCGGATACTCCTGGCTCTGCTGGCTCTCCTGCCACAACGTTGCTTTTGGTCGAAATGAATGGCATACTGTACAGTGCGAATGAATGACATACTGTACAGTGCCGTACAGCATCTTGGATGTTTGCGACATGCAGAATACATGTACTGCCCAGCCGAGCATGTCCTCCGTTCTTGTGGGTGACGGCCCGAACCATCGCGTGGGTGTCTCGATCCAAAATTTTGTCAAACCAGTATCACTCGATGAACTAGAGAGAGAAGAAAGAAAATCATCACCAGATTTGTTCTCCATGGTCTCGCGCAACGAGGCTCCGAACTCAGCGTCAGGTACGGTATCGTCGAGCTTTCTCACAGGTGATATGAGCGCCATACTGCACTCGCACTATGTCACTCAGACATCACTCGATGAACCCAAGTGACACACACTCGCTGGACACTGGATTCTCCACAAGCGGTACCGGTACGCGTATCGCTCCATCATGCTGCGAGAGGTCGGACCCAAATCAGTAGTGAGATGGGCCAATCCCCGACTCTGGAATACCCAACCCAAGTCGTGTATCGCATCGCACGGCAGAACACTGTTTGGATCCTAGAGCCGGTACTATGAATGCAGCACGTAGTAAGTACGTAGTAGTAAACACGGGAGTGGGCGACTTGTTATATATCGCCTCTTAGATGAATCGCGATCGCCAATGGCCACGCGCGGTTGAAGAGATGGATTTCTTTCTTTCTTTCTTTCTCTCTCTTCCCGTCTTGTGTGGCTTCTTGCGCGACACGAGCACCCACGGCTCCCAACGAAGCATCCCCATCGTGCATTTGCTATCGTGAAATCACGGCACTAGAATCACAGGGCTCTCCAAAAAAGTATTGTTATTGAAATATTGTGAATATTGTCCGAAACAATAATTGATTGTTCGCCCCTGGCAATATACCTATGGTATTGAATGGGTCAGTTTTAGAGCCAAATTTCGTCTCTGGAGCGGATGTTGCAGAGAACCTGGTCGAAAAGGGAGCGGGAGGATAAGGTGTGAAACGCTACTCCACCCCTTTCTTCATCTCTTCGACCGTGATCGTGACGTTGATCGCGACCTGCCCGAGAGCGTTGAGGAAGACGACCCGCGGCGCCGACCCCTCGTCGACTTCATCCCTTCTGCTCTTGAGCACTGTGAAATCACAGATCTCCTCGAGGACATGCAGAATCTGGAGTTTGCAACCAAAACACTGCAGCGTGCGGACCTAACGCTGGCAGACGCACGAGACGGGTTTGACGAGATCTTGGTGGACTTTCCACACCTATCAGCTCGTCTAGGAAGCAGGGCCCCGATCGTCGAATCCCCCGACTTTGAGTCAGCTGTCGTAAAGCTCCAATCCAACAGAGAGAGCGATCTCACCAAGGGCGAACACGAGGCCCTCAAACGCGTGCGCTGCATCACAAATGTACCAGCGGCAGCGCTTGCTGCCGCTACGAGAACACGCGTGTCTACTGCGAAGAAGCCAGCGAACAAGAGGGCCGTAAAGAAGAGCACCACGAAGAAGCGTGCTGCGACAGTGGCCTTGCCGTCACCTGCACAGAATAGACGCCGTAGCCCTGAGCAACTGAAGGAGGCACTTAAGCAGCGTGCTTGATCCGCGAAGAAGTCCCAGTACGTTGACCTCCGGCGGCTACCAGCCACATCAGTGATGGTGGAGCGTTTATTCTCGAATATCAAGAGCACGCTGGGCTACTGCGGAAGAGCATGAGCGCTGAGATGCTCGAGGCCCTCCTCTATCTCCGTCTCAATTGGGATCTTGTGACAGAAGAAGTTATCTCCACGGCGATTCGCACTGCTCGAGAAGGCAGCGACGACACCAGCGACGATGAGTCAGGCGTTGGAAGCGACGCTTGGAACGAAAGTGATGCCGCTAGCAATGAGAGCAGCGATGACGACGATGAGGGAAGTGACATGGATGCTTGCTAGGTGGCGTATTGCAATATAGTGCGGACGCAGCAATATATTCTCCAATATATTGATATTGTTTCAATAATAGATTGTTTCTGGCTGCGGACCACAATCCGTAAACAATATATATTGGGAGAGCCCTGCTAGAATCACACACCAGCGGCACGCATTCCGGCTATGCGAACCGCACGGTAGGTAGGTAGAAACTCCATCCACATCACGTGAAAATCTTAGCTGAGAAGCTCGAGTGCGAATGCGTTTCGGAGAAGCACCTGCCGCTGCCGATGTCAAACGCACGACAGACAGCTGCAAACCGAGGAAAGCACGACGAGATTTGCGCGCGTCTGGGACCTAAACTAAGGCGATCTCATTCATCTCAATTCATCCAGAATCCTCTGAAGGAGCTCTCGCATCCCTGGGACCCACGTCGCCGATGTTCAACCGACCGCGACACGTTGCTCTCGTCGGGACTGCACGGTCGAGGTCAGCCAGCCTCCGATTCCATCGAGCTCATTCTCGAATTTGACAAGCTCCATGAAGATCTGCGCCTCCCTCGCTCCTCTCGCTCTGCTCGCTGGTATCGCCGGCATCGCCGCCGCCGCCGCGTCCACTCCGGACTGCAGCCAGACGACCAAGTGCCTCACCGACTACGAGCCCATTTGCGGCAGCGACGGCAAGACGTACGCCAACGAGTGCGTCTTCAACAACGCCGTGTGTCGTGCGATCACGCTCAAACTGCCGCCGCTCACGGAACTGTTCGAAGGACCTTGCACTTTGGATCCGAACCCGTTCTGCAACACGGCCTGTCCGAAGGACTACAACCCTGTGTGCGGCACGGACGAGGAGACGTACTCGAACAGGTGCACGCTTCGTGCTGCCAAGTGCAAGGATCTGCTGCTGGAAGTGGCCTACGAGGGCGAGTGCAGGACGACGCCGACCCCGAGTCAACCGCAGTGTAAGCCTGGCTGCCCTGAGATTCTTAAGCCAGTGTGTGGATCGGATGGCGTGACGTACGATAACCAGTGTCTGTTGGATTTCGCGACGTGCTCCAACCCATCGCAGAACATCACCAAGACAAGCGACGGTCGTTGTGGGTGTCCGAAGGGCTGCCCGAAGATCCTTTTGCCCGTCTGTGGCTCGGACGGCCACACGTACGACAACAAGTGCTTGTTGGAGAACGCGGCGTGCGTGAACCTGGCGTTGACCCTCGCGCACGACGGAGCTTGCTAGGCGTAGGCTTGGACTTGGAAGTCGCCTCAAGAGGCCCAGAACCGATACCGATGCGGCATGATGCTGTCTGAACGCGTATTAACTTTACGTGTCCGACAACGTCCGTATGTTCACATCGAGGAAAAACACACGTAAAAAATATAAAAAATAGCTGAGGTTCTGAAAGTGCAGTCGTGGTATGCTTCGTTTCATTTCCAAGTCAACAAAGCAGTGCCAGGATGACGCCTATCGTGTTTATCGGCGTATCGTGTTCGGACGATAAGCAAAAAAAAGCTGTGATTAACCGTGCGTTTATCCCAAATCGTGTTTATCGTCGTTCGCACGTATTCTCAGGAATACGTATATTGTGGAGATTCGATGCGTTGTGGCTTTCAGTTAGGCAACATGTGCGCATGCAGAAAATGCCGTTTTCACATGTTGCTCCATATCGAAGTAATGTCGGGGGCAAAGCCATTATTGTATCAATCAAATGCTATCGGGATCCTTTCAGCGATATTGTTCGAGTTGTGGCTGGGGCGGTGGCGGGGTCGCATAAGTAGCGATCTCAAGGCACTCGAAGACTCTCACATTCGAGTATACCGTACGGTAGAGATCGTTGCGTAATTGGTGGACCAATCTCGCCTAAATACGCAGGATCTCCACATCATCCCGAGCTGAACTCGCCATTTTGTACAACTTCAAGTTCCGATGCGTCCAATAGGGCCTCGATCAGCACTTCAAAAACGATCAAGTGCCCATTGCCACCAGCACATACGGTGACCAGAGATTTTCCCAACATTTCGTACTTTCGAGTGAATCACGCATCTCAGTGGCCGAAATTAACTTCGCACATGGAACATGACGAGCTCAGCCGAGCCGATGTCCGCCTTAGAGTGGGTGGGTGGCTGCTCCTTCGGTGCCCTAGCCTCCACACATTTCAACCCATTCTACTCCTAAGACCACACTTTCAGAACCTCAGCTATTTTTTATATTTTTTACGTGTGTTTTTCCTCGATGTGAACATACGGACGTTGTCGGACACGTAAAGTTAATACGCGTTCAAACAGCATCATGCCGCATCGGTATCGGTTCTGGGCCTCTTGAGGCGACTTCCAAGTCCAAGCCTACGCCTAGCAAGCTCCGTCGTGCGCGAGGGTCAACGCCAGGTTCACGCACGCCGCGTTCTCCAACAAGCACTTGTTGTCGTACGTGTGGCCGTCCGAGCCACAGACGGGCAAAAGGATCTTCGGGCAGCCCTTCGGACACCCACAACGACCGTCGCTTGTCTTGGTGATGTTCTGCGATGGGTTGGAGCACGTCGCGAAATCCAACAGACACTGGTTATCGTACGTCACGCCATCCGATCCACACACTGGCTTAAGAATCTCAGGGCAGCCAGGCTTACACTGCGGTTGACTCGGGGTCGGCGTCGTCCTGCACTCGCCCTCGTAGGCCACTTCCAGCAGCAGATCCTTGCACTTGGCAGCACGAAGCGTGCACCTGTTCGAGTACGTCTCCTCGTCCGTGCCGCACACAGGGTTGTAGTCCTTCGGACAGGCCGTGTTGCAGAACGGGTTCGGATCCAAAGTGCAAGGTCCTTCGAACAGTTCCGTGAGCGGCGGCAGTTTGAGCGTGATCGCACGACACACGGCGTTGTTGAAGACGCACTCGTTGGCGTACGTCTTGCCGTCGCTGCCGCAAATGGGCTCGTAGTCGGTGAGGCACTTGGTCGTCTGGCTGCAGTCCGGAGTGGACGCGGCGGCGGCGGCGATGCCGGCGATACCAGCGAGCAGAGCGAGAGGAGCGAGGGAGGCGCAGATCTTCATGGAGCTTGTCAAATTCGAGAATGAGCTCGATGGAATCGGAGGCTGGCTGACCTCGACCGTGCAGTCCCGACGAGAGCAACGTGTCGCGGTCGGTTGAACATCGGCGACGTGGGTCCCAGGGATGCGAGAGCTCCTTCAGAGGATTCTGGATGAATTGAGATGAATGAGATCGCCTTAGTTTAGGTCCCAGACGCGCGCAAATCTCGTCGTGCTTTCCTCGGTTTGCAGCTGTCTGTCGTGCGTTGGACATCGGCAGCGGCAGGTGCTTCTCCGAAACGCATTCGCGCTCGAGCTTCTCAGCTAAGATTTTCACGTGATGTGGATGGAGTTCCAACCTACCTACCGTCCGGTTCGCATAGCCGGAATGTGTGCCGCTGGTGTGTGATTCTAGTGCCGTGATTTCACGATAGCAAATGCACGATGGGGATGCTTCGTTGGGAGCCGTGGGTGCTCGTGTCGCGCAAGAAGCCACACAAGACGGGAAGAGAGAGAAAGAAAGAAAGAAAGAAATCCATCTCTTCAACCGCGCGTGGCCATTGGCGATCGCGATTCATCTAAGAGGCGATATATAACAAGTCGCCCACTCCCGTGTTTACTACTACGTACTTACTACGTGCTGCATTCATAGTACCGGCTCTAGGATCCAAACAGTGTTCTGCCGTGCGATGCGATACACGACTTGGGTTGGGTATTCCAGAGTCGGGGATTGGCCCATCTCACTACTGATTTGGGTCCGACCTCTCGCAGCATGATGGAGCGATACGCGTACCGGTACCGCTTGTGGAGAATCCAGTGTCCAGCGAGTGTGTGTCACTTGGGTTCATCGAGTGATGTCTGAGTGACATAGTGCGAGTGCAGTATGGCGCTCATATCACCTGTGAGAAAGCTCGACGATACCGTACCTGACGCTGAGTTCGGAGCCTCGTTGCGCGAGACCATGGAGAACAAATCTGGTGATGATTTTCTTTCTTCTCTCTCTAGTTCATCGAGTGATACTGGTTTGACAAAATTTTGGATCGAGACACCCACGCGATGGTTCGGGCCGTCACCCACAAGAACGGAGGACATGCTCGGCTGGGCAGTACATGTATTCTGCATGTCGCAAACATCCAAGATGCTGTACGGCACTGTACAGTATGTCATTCATTCGCACTGTACAGTATGCCATTCATTTCGACCAAAAGCAACGTTGTGGCAGGAGAGCCAGCAGAGCCAGGAGTATCCGCTAGTGCAGCACCTGGCACACTCAACGACCACGTCCCTTGACCTCTAAGGGGACCGCCAAGGCCGCATATGGCCCGCTCGAAGGCCACTTGCCCAGACCTCTCATTCTCTAATTTGCTTCTCCACCGCCAAGCAGCCCAGCCAGCAACGAACGCGCAACATCAAAAGCCAAGAAAATGAAGATCTCCGCTACTCTCGCTTTCCTCGGTCTCGCTGCGATCGCTTCCAACCACGTCGCGACCGCTTCCGATTGCTCGTTCGCCTGCATCGATAACTACGACCCTGTCTGTGCCTCAGACGGCATCACCTACTCGAACCTGTGCTACTTCAACCTCTACAAGTGCTCCGCCAACGACCCGTCGCTGACCGTGGTCTCGGAAGGAGAGTGTGGCTCGTCGCGCTCGCTGCGTGCTCAGGGCTGCACGAAAGCGTGCACCAAGATCTACGATCCAGTCTGTGGCTCGGATGGCACGACGTACGGCAACCCATGTGAGTTCGACATCGCCAAGTGCTTGAACCCGCTTTTGACCAAGGTGTCCGATGGGGAGTGCCCAAAGCGCTCGCTCAAGTGCGGACCAACGTTCTGTACGGCCGACTACGCTCCCGTGTGTGGCTCGGATGGCAAGACGTACTCGAACCTGTGTTGGCTCCAGGCGGCGCAGTGCCAGAACCCTTCGCTCACGGTCGTGAGCGACGGAGAATGCCCGGGATACTCGATCGACAGCGTCCCGTACAAGAAGTAGCGAGCCAACCGGACCCACGCGCCGGCGCTCGTCATAGCCTCCGATTGTGTCAGACATTCATTTCATCCTCCTGCATATCGTAGTAGCGTCAGGTACTAAGGGGCTTCAAATGAAAACACCTGACTGTTCTTCAGCTGTTGCATTGACAATGACGTCAACACTATCAAACGTAGAGTGACTGTTTGCGTTATGTTGGATTCACCGAGGCGATTGGGTCTGTGGAGCGAGACAGTCCCTGGATGTCTGCAACGACTGTGTGTGCTGGGAGTTCGGATCTGCCGAGGCGCATAAGGAACCACTCTCAAATGATTGCGAGGAATTCCGTGTCCCCAATCCTCTCCAACGTCAGTAGTTTATTTTCCGTGTCACTACTATCCAAGTACCATAGGATCGTAGAACGGATCTCAACAACATATCAGACTGAGTAACTCACAATACTACTGATGTGGGAGACATATTCTGCTGCCTACTAGGACAAGAGGCGAAAAGCGAAAAGCGAACCCACCAAGACATCAGACTGATTCACGGCCACCTCTCTGATATCTTAACGAACTTCAATCGCAACCGCTCGGAATGTCGTTGTACTGTATGGTGCTCACAAAAAGTTCGAAATCGTCTTCCACCGTATTCTGTACCATACTGAACCTCCTCAGCATAGAAACCCCCAGTACTCCAGCTCGCACATTAGCCATCCCAATAGTGAGGAGGAAGCCACGGGATGAGTTGGGTCCACTTTTTATCCCTCGCATTTCTCTCTCTCCACAATAGCAACCGGAAAAAAGCACCCATGCACCCAAGCTTTCACCCACAATACACGTTGCCACACTTCAGTTGGACTCCTCCACATGTCGCAAACATGCAAACATCATGGCGGGACTTCATGATCCACGGAATTGCAAGACACACACGTGCCCTTCGTAACGCCTCATTCTCGCATTGACTGCTCCACTAGCAAGCGCGATCTCCTCCAACCCCCCACTCAAGATGAAGATCTCCGCTGCAATCGCTCTCGCCGGCCTCGCCGTACTTGGCAGCAACCACGTCGTCACTGCTGCAAACTGCGCACCCAACTGCAGCGACGTCTACAAGCCGCTCTGTGCCTCGGACGGGAACACGTACACGAACCAGTGCTTCTTCGACTACCAGAAGTGCTCGAAGAACGACACGTCGCTGACGGTGGTCTCGCAAGGAGAGTGCGGCTCATTCCGTGTGAGTGTGGGAGGCTGTGAGCGTGGGTGCATCGATGTTTACAAGCCCGTCTGCGGCTCGGATGGTACTACGTACAAAAACGAATGTGAGCTCAACAACGCCAAGTGTAAGAATCCAAATCTCACCAAGGTCTCGGATGGCGAGTGTGTTTCGGTGTCAGCATGTGATCCAATTATTATCTGTACGCCGATTGGCCCACCCAAGCGAATCTGTGGTTCAGACGGGAACATTTACTCGAGCATGTGCCTGTTCCAGATCGCCCAGTGTGAGAACCCGTCGCTCACGATTGTGGCATGCCCGAGAACTTCAAGCTAACTGCATCCACGCTGCGAGCTAAACGGTCTTTTCGAGATCGTTGAGTTTGCTTCTTCAATATAAGCCCTACCGCTCGTCAACGTCCGTTGCGCTTAGTTTTGCAACACTTTGTTGAATAAAAGCCACTGCTACTCACTTCCGCCATTTGCATATTCAACGTTCTCAGTGACCTGGTTTTTGCTATTGTGTGAGGTGACGAAGGACTGAAGTTGGCAGGGTACCCAGAGAATCCGAAGGAAGGCGGGTTGGCTTCGTCATTGCTCAACGCACCAAAGGCTAACCGCACGTGGCCGTTATTTTCACAGCAGCTAGATCGTGTGCGGGAGCAAAATGTGCCGTACCAAATTATCGAAAATCTTGTCCATTGAGGAAATGGCACCAACTAATGAGGATCTGACATCCGCAACAAGCTGTTTGTGAAGGAAACCGAATGACCTCATTTGATTATTTGAGATGGGTAGGCAAATTGACTATAAAAGGTTAATGCAGGAAATGGCCTACCTAGACATCACACTTCAACGCGATGCATCCCTGTGCATTAGGCACGCTTGGTGCACTTGGCGACTGGTGGGCACGGCGATGTGACACACTGAACCTGCTGAAGCGAACAGACCTCATCAGCGGCGCATCGCTTGGGGTCACACACATCCGCGCAGTACGCTTTGCCCGTTGCGTCGTCGACCTTGCACTCGCTGAATTGTCTGCAGCTGACCGCAGCACAGGCAGATGCAGAGTCGATTTCACATGGTCCGTCGTGAGCGACTGTCAATGTCAGATTCACACACGCGGCGTTCGTGAGAAGGCACTTGTTGTTGTACGTCTTGCCGTCGGAGCCGCAGACCTGGAGGAAAATCTTGGGACATCCCTTCACACATCCGCATTCGCCGTCGTAAGCCTTCGACAGCTTCAGCCCGGGGTTCTTGCAGCACGCGGCTTCCATCTCACACGCATTCGAATAGGTCACGTTGTTCGATCCGCACACAGGCTTGTAAATCTCCGGGCAGGCGTCACGGCATGCCGGCTTCGTCGGCTGGGGTGTTGGCTTACACTCGCCTTCGTAGGCCACCTCCAGCAGCAGGTTCTTACACTTGGCAGCACGGAGCGTGCAGCTGTTGCCGTACGTCTTGCCATCGGTGCCGCACACAGGCTTGTAGATCTTCGTGCACCCGGTGCTGCAGAACGGGTTCGGATCCATAGTGCATGGCCCTTCGAAGAGCTTCGTGAGTGGTGGCGTCTTCTGCGCGATCGCGAGGCACACGGCGTTGTTGAAGACGCATTCGTTGGCGTAGGTCTTGCCGTCGCTACCGCAGATGGGCTCGTAGTCCATGAGACACTTGAACTTGCGGCTGCAATCCGGGGTTGTGGCAGCGGCTGCAAGGCCGAGAAGGAGCGTGAGAGAGATGATTGAGCTTGGGAACTTCATGGTTGAGACTTGGTAAATTGGAGAATGAGCTTCAGGACTGCGCGCTTGCGAGTGGATGGCCAGGAGACCAACCATCGACGGCGGAGATTGAAGTTCGGGGCCGTGGAGCCAACACAAGGTAGTCATTAGAAATGTTTAATTGAGAAGTTTGTATGTTAGCATACCAGCTTTTGGTAACTCATGCATTCCTATCTCGGCTGTCGCGTCGCATAGATGTTGAGGAAGCGCTTCGTCCCATGTTTGGGTCCCGCAGTCATCACGCTCGCGTTACATGCGACGTGTCGCCGTGTTTATTTAATTGTTTGAAGATTCACTCGCCGAGGCTCGTCGTCTTGAGGGCGCGTGGCGATCTTCCCTGGCCCGGCACGGCCGGAAACGCAGACGCAGGAAAGGATCCAACAGTCACCATAGTGGGACGAGCGAGAGATTCGCGTATCCAGGCCTGTCGACGAACACGCATAAACACGGCAACGGGTTGTCTCGTCACACTCGTGTACGGAAGTTACTGGTGCTGCATGCCGGTTGGCGGTGTCTGTAGACGGACGAAGGATGTGAGAGAGTGGGACCAGTTCCGCTGACTGGAGCTTGCACGCAAGACCATGCGCAAGCGGTGAGATAAACACTGACGACCGCGCAGGTGACGGTGCTTGAACCCAATCGCTGGCGGAGGAAAGATTCGCGACGGGTCGTAAGGGCAGTACGCGACTGGGTAACATACAGCTTGCGATTGCAGCGACGCGCGACGATCGCTAATCACCCTGGTCGATGAAGAAAAATTCTCTCATGTCGCGACTGCACACCACGAGGCAATAGTCTAGTTGTGGCGTTCTTTCTGCGCGCTGAAGTCCACGGAAGTCGGAGCGAAAGCATGATCTATATAAAATGATTTAGATCCGAGTCGATGAGTACATCAGCTTTGCTATTGGGATCTCAAACCGTCCGGAACGCCAGGCTGCATGGTCCTTCGTGGGCCACCGTGAGCGACGAGTTTTCGCAAGCGGCGTTTGCCAGTAAACACTTGTTGTCGTACGTGCGACCGTCCGAGCCGCAGACTTGCTGCACAATTTTGGCGCAGCCTTTGACACACTCGCACTGGCCGTCATGAGTTTTCACGAGGTCAAGCGCCGGGTTCTTGCACGCTGTCATCTTCAGGAAGCATTCGTTGCTGTAGGTCGTTCCGTCCGATCCGCACACGGGCCGGTAGAGCAGCGGACACGCGACACCGCATGATGTGGGCTTCGATGACGGTGTTGGCGTCGGCGTTGGGGTTGGTACTGTTGTTGGCGCAGGCGCCGTGCATTCGCCCTTGTAGGCGAGCGTCGGTGTCGATGAGTTGTTCTTGATTGCGTCGCACGCAGCGCGATCGAGCTCGCACTCGTTCGAGTAGGTCTTCCCGTCCGAGCCGCACACGGGGTCGTAGTCTGCGAGGCACTCAAACTGCTGACTGCAGTCCGGCTTGGCGGCGGTGGCAGCGAGAAGCACCGCGAGCGCGAGCAGAGATGCGTGGAACTTCATGAGAACTCGGTGATTGAGAAGTGAGCCCGTGGGACAGGAATCCACTCGGAAGGTTGAAGCTACGTGTGTCGAGTCGTCTTACGGTACACGACTGGTACGATGGGGTACGTGTGGTGGGTTCCACGGCGGGACGTTCTGGGTGTTGCCACGTCGCATGGCATGCTTGTTGTCGCGTCGTTGGAGACCTCAAAATTTCATACTGGGCAACTATGCTGGGGAACCTCCAGCGCAACCAAGTAGTACCGTATTACTCTCGGCATCCATCAACGGAGAATTTCTCTCTCAAGACGAAACTCGACCAACAGTGTCTGAGCCACGGGTGTGGACTTGCACAAACCCTAGCGGGGCTTTGAGGATGAGTGTAATGGAAGTGGATGCCACCGTTTTAGGCGCGCGTGAATTGGAATGTGTGGCGTCGGTTCTTCCGTCCACAAAAGCCAACGACCACAGAGATTCGCAACAACAGCATAGACCACACGGGACATTTTTCGGTAGAGACAACGACAATGATCACTTCCCGTGTAACGATTATGTGGGGCGCACAGACGTTCGCCCACGACGAAGGATGAGTTCCCTTCAAGGATTGTGCCTACTTCACGGGAAGGCCTTATCCTCCACGCGATCTTGGTGCATGTCGCAATAGACGAGCAGGGCAAAGTCTTGCAATGCACATCTCGGAGCGAGCAGATCTCATCGGCTGCGCACCGGTCCGGGTCGCAGACGTCAGTACCGTAGGCCGTGCTCGTATTCGCATCGAATTTACACACTATGGGCAGCGCGCAGTCGCGCGTGGCGTGGCTTTGTTGTAGGCGCCATCGTGCGCTGTTTTTAGCTGCATCGCTGGACTCTAGCAGACCGGATGCTTTAAAGACACACGTTGCCGTAGGTGGGGCCATCTGAGTCATAGGCTTGATCGAGGATCATAGGGCAGCCATCTCTGCACTATTGCGGCGTGGGCCTTGGTGTCACCTGTAATGGTGAGCCTGTTGAGACTGAGTCGGCAGTGGCGAATTGCAGAATGGCATTTAGGCAGAGTGGAAAATATAGAAAACATGCACGGGCTCTGGGCTAACACCATGAACCCCCTCCCCTTCCTGTACTGAGTAAAGGATGCCACTTGAACGTGAACTCGCCGCACGGATGCGGCTGGGTGATCGTGTAGCACGAGTGCGTGCGGCTAGATGATCGGACTAGCCATTGGAGACGGCAGATTATTAAAACCGTCTTGGGGGTGCGTTACATGCGCCGTCAAAGAGCGTTATTGGAGAAGGCTTGCCTTGACTCTCGAAGAGACACGCAGCTCGGTCCAATGCGCACTGGTTGGCGTACGTGACGCCGTTGGAGCCGCAGACGGGGGAGTTTGTGCCCGGACATGAGGCTTGGAGATCGCAGTCTGTGGCGGCAGCGGTCACCGCTATGAGCAGAGAAGTGGGGTAGAGGAATGAGAGCTTCATCGGGTTTGAGAATGAGAGGAAGGAGGAGGGGCTCTCGAGTGCAGGTACAACTGATGCTCGTACAACTGAGACCGTGAGGACGAGAGATGGCTTGAGTGAGGAACTGGAGGAGAATTGGAGAGTGAGTGGCTTCAAATGACGTATCTACGCAGTGGCAGAATCCCAGGTGTCGATGGGTCGTAGCTGAGTGTTGTCGGTGTCGGGGAGCGTTGCACCGCCCATACCAGCCGCATCCCGTTGACAGTGGCAAGGAGAAGTGTGGTTGTTGCGCACTATCTGACTGGATGATGAATGCCAACCAAACCCAGCCCTGTCTGTGAAACTGCAGCATAAACTACTTGTCTGCTGTCTGCTACTTCCAAGACGAGTGTGAGGATCTTTAGGATACACTATTCCTCAAGATCCTCACACTCATCTTCGATGTACTAATTGCACTCAGTCGACTCCAACTTCATCTTCAGCATGATGAAGTTGGAGTCTATTGAGCGCAATCAATGTACTCAAATAATGTGGAAGCTGTAACTCAATTCGTTCTTGGAATCCTCAAGATCATAAATCAGGTATTGAACATACGCTCATCAAGATCATCAAGTAGTGCCCTCAGGATAATCGCATCATCAGGGCCTGCATCGAAGACCCGTGTGAAGATCTTGAGGATTCGTGTATCCGAAAAAAGGTCATCGACATAGCTCAGCTATCGTCTCGTTGACAACGGGAATTCAGCGACTGCGTGAATACATCTTTTGCTGGGGCTCACTCTACAATCCTCCTCTAATGCACGGTAGTCCACAGGACATGGTGGGGCGAGACCTCGTGGCCTCGAGTTTTATTCTCTAGCCGTATCCTCTTAGCCGCCCCTCCGACCTCGGATATTGTCAGGTGGCTCTCGTCCTCTGAGGGCGAGAGCTTGGATGAGAAATATGCCAGAATATCCCAGTACTGTCCATTCCCAACTTGCACGTCCACTTAGCGCAAGTTCGACGTCCCCTTGATGCAGAAAAACGTCTGGCACGCTTTCCGAGACATGCGGTTTGAATCCGTACTGAAGTATCTTAAAGCCGACGATTTCATTCGGCGGATGGATCGAGTGTACCGAAAGCACTGTTGTCGCCGCGATATGCTCGAACATGTGCGCCGTCTCGCTATTTTTTTCTAACGATGTAATGAAGTCTATTGAGTTAAACTGGGGTGGGCCTGACGAATCCTGTTAGTTCTCAACGCGGTGGGGTGGACAGACCACCGTGGACCCAGGTCGTGGGCAATCTAACCCTAGAGCAAGAAGTTCCAGTTCTGCCGCGTTAGCGACCCAACGTCCCCCGTTAGCAGCGATTCCACGAGGCATCGATGGTCTCGGAGTGCAATCTAGTCTCCTAGTCTGCTGAGTCTCCCGACGATGGCGAGGATAAAACAAAAGCATCGAACTCCAAGTTGACGACCGAAAACACGAAGACAACAGGACGAGATATAGCTAGATGACGGCAACAGGGACAAGAATGGGGCTCACGAGTGGTGAAACGATCCAAAATCCACAGATGCGATCCGAGCGAGGAATCAGACCGATGGTATCAGATCCAGAAGCAATCGATTACGGGACTCCCGTAATCGGCTGCTTCTGAATCTGATACCACGACCTTCACTCAGCATCGAGTCATAATCTCCACTGTGTTGTAGTATTAGTGGGAGACCTTCATTCCGTCCACTCCACGCGTTTGCGTAATACTGATCCGTAGCTCCTCACAAGATCTTTTTCTTCTCGCCAGTCTCGATTGCACGGACGGTCTCACTTGTCAACTTGCGTTTTGTCTTCCTCATCTCGCTCCAAAATGGCTGCCAACGACATGAAGTACCGCTTCCTCGGCGACTCGGGACTGCTCGTCTCGCTCTTCAGCTTCGGCTGCATGATGCAGACCGACGCCGACGTCGACGCGGCCTACGACATCCTCGTCCACGGCTTCAAGCATGGCATCAACTTCTGGGACACGGCCGAAGGCTACGCGGCCGGCGCCTCCGAGCGCGCGATCGGCCAAGTCATCAAGCGCGGCGTCGAGAACGGCGTCTGGACCCGCGAGGACCTCGTGATCTCGACCAAGATCTACATCGGCACCAAAGTGCCGCTGAACCCGGCGCTCGCGCAGTCGATCGTCGCACCGAACGCCCAGGGGCTCAGCCGCAAGCACCTCATCGAAGGCACCAAGGCCTCGTTGCAACGCATGGGGCTTGAGTACACGGACGTGCTCTTTGCGCACCGACCGGACAAGTACACGCCGATCGAAGAGGTTGTGCGTGCCATGAACTTTATCATCAACCAAGGCTGGGCGTTCTACTGGGGCACGAGCGAGTGGCAAGAGCAGGATATCCTTGAAGCTTGCGAGATCGCTGAGCGTCTGGGCATGATCCGTCCGATCGTGGAGCAGACGCGGTACCATCTCTTCGACCGCTCCAAGGTCGAGGTCGATTTCTCGTCGCTGTACAAGAAGTACAAGCTGGGTCTCACGACATTCTCGCCGCTGGCTTATGGACTGCTTACGGGCAAATACGCGAACGGCATTCCAGAAGGTACTCGCCTCTCGAACGAATTTTACCTCAATTTTTTCAAGAACGTCCAGGGCGATATCAACGCCGTGATCGCCAAGGTGGAGCAACTGCGTCCAATCGCAGAGGAGCTGGGCTGCTCGCTCGCGCAGCTCGCAGTCGCGTGGGTTGCATCGAACGAAAACGTCTCGACTGTGCTGCTCGGCGCTACGTCGGTCGCGCAGTTGGATGAGAACTTGAAGGCGCTCCCATTCGTAGCCAAACTCACACCCGAGATCAAGGCCCGCATTGAGGCGATCGTACCGTCCGAGTACCGACCCGCGAAACGCGACTTCCTTTACAGCGTCCGCGGAAAGTACTTGTAACCCTTTTGACTGTGGTATGAAGTCGAAATATTGGTATGGACATTGGGTCAACGTGTTCGAAACGATTGTGCGGGTAGCTTGTGTTACTGAATGAGATCAAAAATTCTCTTGCTGATTTCCAGTCCGTCGATCTGCTTACATTAATGTCATCAATAGCAGCACCACGGCTGATGTCAATGCAGCCAGCGTAGTCGTTGGGGTTGTCGCGCTGAGCAAGCTCTTGGTGCAGGTCGCGGTGGGCGGGCAGGGCAAAGTCGCACAGTGTACATTCTTCAGCGAGCAGATTTCGTCGGCTGCACACCGACCTGCGTCACACACGTCCGCGCAGTAGCCTTTGCTCGAGGTGGCGTCGATTTTGCACTCCGCAAACTGTGAGCAGCTGACGCTTGCGCATGGCGAGTCGCTGGAGCAGGCTCCGTCGTAGGCCTTCCTTATCGCCAGTGTCGGGTTCTTACATGCCGTGACGCGCAACACACATGCATTGTTGTACGTCACGCCATTCGTGCCGCACACTTCATTCACGGTCGTCGAGCAGACGTCGTTGCACGTGGTGGTCGTGGACTTAGGCACCGTCTTCGGGGTCGATTTGGAGGTGACTTTCGGAGTTGGCTTCGGAACTGGCGTGGGTGCTGGTGCGGTATCCACGGTGGCCACAGGCGTGGACTTCGGAGTGGACTTCGGAGAGGGCCTTGGTGTGGACTTGGGAGCTGGCTCCGGGGCTGGCTTGGGGGCGGGCTTAGGAGCAGGCTTAGGTCCCGGCTTAGGAGCTGGCTTGGGGGCCGGCTTGGCGTTGGGTGCGCTGTAGATTTCGGACGGCGGGTTGCTGGCCTTGCATGCTCCTTCGTGAGCGATCATGAGTGAGATATTTGAGCATCTCGCTAAGCTGAGCAAGCATGCGTTCGCGTATGTAGAGCCGTCCGACCCGCAAACCGGCGAGTAGATTGCAGCACAACGCAGCCCACAAAACCGGTTTGGGACCGTGTCGCACGCACCGTCGAAGAGCTTTGTGAGAGAAGGCTTGCCTTGCCTCTCGCAGAGACACGCAGCACGGTCCAATGCGCACTGGTTGGCGTACGTGACGCCGTCGGAGCTGCAGACGGGGGAGTTTGTGATCGTACATGCGGCTTGGCAGTCGCTTGAGCCCGCGACTCGCAGCAGAAACGGAACGAGGAGCGACGATGATTTCATCGAGTTAGATGCTGAAAGAGAGAAAGCCAGGAGCTGGTTCCGCTGAGACAGCGAGGACGAGACGGAAAGACCATCGTGATTTCGAGTAAGTGCCATCTGCTTGACGAAGAACTCGAGTCAAAATTTCATGGGGTCCAGTTGATTCAGAACCAAATCCACTCGAGCAACAGGGCTAATTATATTCGACAAAAATCTCTTTGGCATTGTACACTCAACTTACAGGAGCACGGCCACCAGCAACGCCAATGTCGACCCGAACGCTGCAAGCGTCGTCGCCGAGGACGTCGCTCCTGCTGGTGCCGCCGTCGTCGCGCTAGGCGTGCCTGGAATCGTGAGGTCGTCGCGGATCGCCACAGGTTCTCTCGCTGGCAGTGGGGTCTTTGTGCAAGTTGCTCCCTTGGACTGCACGCTCGAGGTTTGCGTCGTGCCTTCGGCGAGACCCGAGGTCACGTTCACATCGGCCTTGGCCGAGATACACAGGTTGTTGGCGGTGCGGCTCGCCTCGTCCGAGTATGTGGCAGTGACTGGGCCCAGATCGTCCACGAGCAGCGTGATCTTGTTCTTCTCACCGAGCAAGATATTGATGTTGTCACCGTTCGTCTGGCTGAGCTTGGCGAGCTCAACTTGGATGGAGCTCGCGCCCTGTGCAGCGGCGCGTAGAGTGAGGGCACTTGGCGAGACCTCGGCCTTGGGGTCCGAGATGAAGATGCTGCCGTTGCCATAGACCACCGAGATCTCCGAGCCGGCCGAGAACGAGTCGGTCGCGTTCGTCGACGCGCCTGCCGCCGGGTAGAGCACGTTCTCGAGCACGACGGCGTCGCTGCTGCCCTTTTTAGCGAGCGACCGCAGCGAGTTCTTGACGAAGAGCTGCACCTCCACGAGAAGCGCGTCGCTGCTCGTCGCACTGTAGTTGCCCATCTTGGTTGAGATCACGAGGTCTTCGGGATCGCCCGCCGACGGCTCGAACGTGACGTACTCAACGGCACCCTCGGTGCTTCCAGACACGATCACTTTGGCGAAGTTGCCCGTCGTCGGGTCCTCGACGTGGGTGATGTAGACTCGACCGGGCACGTCGATGTCGAGGTCGACGAAGGCCTGGTCGGGCGTCGAGAGCGGGAACGTGACGTCGATGTCGCGGCGGAAGAGCTGCGTCTTGCTCACGCGGTCGGCCTCAGCCACGGGCTTGACGGTGCCGACGCTCGTGTCAAACGCGCGCGCGACGGCTGCGAGCGCGAGCGTCGCCGAGGCGGCGAAGCGAAGGACCTGCGAAGGATTCATGTGGGGAGAGCTCTGTGGACGCGAAGGCAGATCGGGAAGTGACGCAGCTAAGTGAGACCGTCGTGAGAGGCAAGACCAGGAGCTCAACCAGCTGGGCCGCGAGTAATGGCCCAGTGTCCAGAAGACGCAGGCGGGCGGTGAGTCGAACCAGTCACCGCGACTGACAGGCCCAGTCGCTAGAGTGGGATTTTCGTCCATCTGGTGGCGTGTAAGTAATGATCCTTGCAGAATGGAAGGCTGCGTTCCCGGATTCCATATCCTGCGAGCCATCTCTCTCGCATTCCATCGCTGCTGGCGATACAAAATGAATGAACGAGACAGCGATGACACGACAGCGTGCATACATATAATTACAAGAATCTCCCACGGGCGGTGTAAAAGAAGTCGCGCTTTGGAGGCGTGTACTCGAACGGCACGATCGCCTCGATCTTCGCCTTGATCTCGGGCGTGAGCTTGGCCACGAATGGCAGCGCCTTGAGATTCTCGTCTAGCTGGGCAGTGGTCTTGGCTCCAACGAGCACCGTCGACACGTTCTCATTGGACGCACACCACGCCAGCGCGAGTTGCGCGAGCGAGCAGCCGAGCTCCTCGGCGATCGGGCGCAGCTTCTCAACTCGGGCGATCGTGCCGTCGACGTCCTTGATCTGGCCGCTCAGCACACGGCGGAAGACGTCGTTCGAGAGTCGCGAGTCGGCGGTAATGCCGCTCGAGTACTTACCAGTGAGCACCCCATACGCCAATGGCGAGTACGTCGTGAGCCCCAGCTTGTACTTCTTGTACAGCGACGAAAAGTCGACCTCGACCTTGGAGCGGTCGAAGAGATGGTACCGCGTCTGCTCCACGATTGGACGGATCATGCCTAGACGCTCAGCGATCTCGCAGGCCTCGAGAATGTCTTGTTCCTGCCAATCACTCGTGCCCCAGTAGAACGCCCAGCCTTGGTCGATGATAAAGTTCATGGTACGGACGATTTCCTCGATCGGCGCGTACTTTTCAGGGCGATGCGCAAAGAGCACGTCCGTGTAGTCGAGCCCCATGCGCTGCAGCGAGGCCTTGGTGCCTTCGATGAGGTGCTTGCGGCTGATTCCTTGGGCGTTGGGCGTGACCACACGCTCTTTGACATTCGGATCCTGCGCCTGACGATCACTCATGAAGATCTTGGTCGAGATCACAAGATCTTCGCGCGTCCAGACGCCGTTCTCGACGCCGCGCTTGATCACCGCGCCGATCGCTCGCTCAGACGCACCAGCGTTGGAGGCCTCGGCCGTGTCCCAGAAGTTGATACCGTGCTTGAAGCCGTGGACGAGGATGTCGTAGGCCGCGTCGACGTCAGCGTCGGTTTGCACCATGCAGCCGAAGCTGAAGAGCGAGACGAGCAGCCCCGAGTCGCCGAGGAAGCGGTACTTCATGTCGTTGGAAGCCATGTGAGACGAGATTGGCGTGGCAGATGGCGGATTCGCGAGTGAGCAGAGCAGCGAGCAGTTGGAATTTCGTGGGTTTCGTGGGTTGTCGACTGTCGTGGGACTTTGTTGTCTGCAAAGAGAGAAGATCCGAGTGCGTGGAGACGATGGCTGTCCTCAGGAAGATGAACTTCATTGTGGGCCACGACAGCAAGAACGAAGGTCGTATCATCGTTAAGTTCGGATTTGTCCACTGGCATTAATAGTAGGATAATACTATGACATACCGATACTTCTTATACTAGAGCCTAATTATAGCATGCTTTAAAAGTGCATGGAGAGAATATTGGCGTGATAGAACTCTCAATATAAAGTTCGGAGAGGAGGTTCATGCGTACTTAAGAAAGGAAAGTTGGCCCATCAGCCGAACTTCATTCCGGACCATGAAGCTGACTCAGGCGTCCGTGCCATCACGTTCGCTGGGCCATTTAAATTGTTGACGCCGCAGCGCCAAGTGCGTCGTGGCGGCCGAATCCTGAGGAGGAATGTGTGGCCATCGTTTGGCTGTAGACTGAGTACACTGGACCATCTTGACTTTCGCTGGCCTCGTTCTCATCCTCAACGCCATCACGACAACCATATGTGGTGTATATTCCGTTCGCTTAGAGAACTATTTCCAGTTGGTGGGACGAGCCGGGATGCCGCGTGATATCCGAGCGCCGTGGTGGACGCGCATATTGGTTGCTCCTTTGCCCCGGGCGATCCGAAGGTGCTCGTGTACTCCGCCATGCACCTCGTCGCGTTTTTCTCCGTCGTGATGTCACCTCGCTCCTCAAGCTCATTTCGCAGTGCTGAAGGCTGCCACTCCTTGGTCCTATCCCAAGCCCGGGTCCCGTACGGCGGCGATGAATAATGACTTCGACGACAGGAGAAAGATCCACATGGACGCATGAGGCGGGCGTATAATTACCAGAGGAGAGAACCCCAATTTGGCAACTGCTATATGACGCAGCCTCACGTCTCGGCGCCACTGGCAGGGGCGAAAACGGCGATGCTGCTTTGGCAATCAAGCAGTTTGAGGACATATTGGCGTTTTCCCACGGTGTCAACCCCAATCTGCCCATCGACTTTGTCCATGGTGACTCTAAAACGCGGCTTGTCAAGGGCTCCAGTTCTCGCTCGGTGAGGGGATTGAAAATTTATTCGTCGCGCAGCTGTCCAACAAGCCACTCGACAAGTTTCCGAGGTTGGCGTCCGCGGCACCACCGGTTAAAGACAATTTATCCGACCAAACATCCCAGCTTTTAGCATAGATTGTGGAACTCATGCACCATCACCATCACTTATCTGACGGCTCGATTGCGTCTCTGAACAACCCAGCAAATGACTTTACCATCTCAACAGTTTCCGTTTGCCCGAATACGATGGACTTGATTGTTTCTTACAATCAAATAATTGGCATGTTCTGGTAGTCACTCCTTCAAGAATCGTGCAAAGTTGGGTGATCTTTCATTCGTGTGAACGATTAATACATGGACTTGGGCAGACAGCTGTCCCTCGCCTATTAATAATGAGGTCATTCTCGTCATTTCGTCGCCAGCTACCACTCAATCCACTTGACTGGATACCTCGTGTCCAGAGGCAAGCCACCTGCAGTAACTCCTCGATATCAACACAGCTAACACAAAGGATAGCGGATCGTCTATGAACTCACAGGTCGTGGTTGAGAGGGGAAACATTCCAGCTTTGCGTGATTTGTTCGTGCCAGACGAGCCCAAGCTCACGCCAGATGCTCCTAACTGGGTGCAAGCCTCAACTGAACCCTTGACAACACCAGTCAGCCTGGTCCGTGGTCTTTCGTACTCTGAGAGGGCGAGCAGCGCCTATTTCACTCTGCGATTCGCCAGCTACTGCTCAAGTTCCCAGTCGCACGATGCTCTCCTGTGTTCTTGTCGCTCTCTCGCTCTGCAACGCTGTCTCTGCCTACAGCGTCCAGATCGGCCCTACGTATGCCGTCGCCGCCGCTGACCGCCTGAGCACTACGCAGCTCTTCGCGCGCGATGTCAACATCGCGAACGGCGGCACTCGGCTGCCGTACATCAACTTTGACATCATGCTGCCTGGCCGTGTCTACGTGACCTACGCAAAGGCCCCGGACGGATCGGATGGGCTCTTCGGGAAGATTAAGGTCTCGGGAAGCACCGAGGGCGCTGTGGACTATGTCGACTTCGAAGACCTCACACCGATGCAGGAGGATGATGTCTTTGTTAGAAAATAGCGCAACGGGTACACCGCCTCGGAGACCGACTATCTCCTCGTCGAGATCGAGTTGTACCACAAGAACTCGCTCAAGAAGTTCACCTTTGCCGGCAGCGGCGACGCAGTCATCCTTGAAGACGTCCTATATGCGCCATCGACCCTGCCTGATGAGGACACCACTGGATCAGCACCGATGTTGTCGGCGGGCTCCGGCACTGGAAACGTCTTTGTCGTCGACCCGAAGGCCGCCTTCAGCCCCGAGAGGTTTCGCATCGAGAACCTGGGCGTGGGCAACGGCACGCTCCAGATCGAGCTTGCCTCGCTCAACTCAACCTCCGAGAAGCTGGATGTTAGTCTCTCCGATGGCAACATCACGCTCCTTGTGCCGCGCCTCGGCGACGTCGAGATCATGTTCATCGATGTCAAGACTCGCGAGCGCAACGGGCTCTGCCTTGCGACGCAAAACGACGTGAACGTGTCGGTGATGACCACTGAGACGCAGGGCAAGACCACGAAGGTGCAACCCGCTCGGTCGGCGTGCGTCAAGCTGCCTGTGCCAGCCAAGGAGCCGGCGCAAATTAAGGACAAGATCGGCGTGCGCGAGGCCCCGCCTGCGACGGGCACGAACACACCAGCAAAGTCGGCCGCCGCGCCCCGTTTTGCTCTTGCAGTGAGCGGACTCATGTGGCTGGTCGTTGCTTTGATTCAATAGATTTTTTTCACCACCAAAACCATGAATGACTGAGCGCCAATCGGCGGCTGGAGTGTTTAGTACGAGATTCGGGTGATATTTGGGACTTGCACGAGATATCGCGTGAATGGCATGACACTTGGCAATGGTGACTCGCAAAGAACTATCACGATGAGCGAGCCACAAAGACCAAACCGAGAATTTATTGCTTGAGAGAAAAAAACACGTATAATTCTGTAAGACTGGCTACATGAAGATAGCAGTCGCCACACTGAGCGTTCCCACGAGCACAGCAGGAACCCAACAAGTCGCGACCGATGAGACGGACGGCGACTTCGTCTTGTCCGACTCGCGCACGCCGATGCCTCCGCCGATCAAAGCTGGCACTCTGGCGGGGATCGGAAGCTTCACGCACGAAGATCCACGCGGGATCACGCGGGTTGTCGTGTTGCGCGTATCCAGGACTCTTTCTGAGACGTTGACATCGTTCTTGGCCGCGATACACAGACCATTTCTCGCCTTCGACGCCGAATCCATGTAGAGCAAGTCGATGTCGCCGACGCGGTCGACAAACATCGTCACGTTGGTGAGGCTTCCCAGCGTCATATCAACGCCACTGATGGTCGAGTTGAGTGCCGCCAGTTCGATCTGGAGCGTGCCATTGTTGTTCTCACTGCCATTGTCGATGTCGAAGAAGTCAGTCGTGAATTCAGCCTTGGGGTCCACGACAAACACGCTGCCGTTGCGAGGGCCCATATCGATCATGGTAGCGAGGCCGCTCGTGTCCTGATCAGGGATCTTGCTCGGCGCGTAGATCACGTCCTCGAGGATCACGAGGTCGCCGTTGCCCGAGTAGTCGATTCGTTTGAGCGAGTTTTTCTGGTACAATTCAATCTCCACAAGCAGCGAGTCGGTCTCGGAAGCCTTGTGGTTGAAAATTCTCGTGGAGAGCGTCACATCCTCGATAGTCGACGGGGACAGATCATCGTAGCGCACGTAGTCGACTGCTCCTTCGGTGCTGCCCGAGATTCGGATGTTACCGAAGATGCCCTTGCGGTTCGACGGGTTCTTTGCGTACGTGACGTACACGCGGCCGGGCACGTCGAGGTACAAATTGATGTAGGGCGCGTCGTTGCTCCAGTTCTGGATGTCGATGTCGCGCGCAAAGAGCTGCTTGTCGCTGACCCGGTTGGCCTCTCCGACTGAGTAAATAATGCCGCCGTACGTGTTGAAGGCGTCAGCGCCGACGAGCAGCGCCGAGAGCAAAGCGAGCGAGCGCATGGGAAGAGGAGAAAGCGAGAGTGAGTGGGTGGTGGTGACGAGATAGAAGGGGAGAGGAGAGCGATGGCTGGAAGACAGCCGGACCTGAAGGTGAGACCGTGGCCCTGATTCATCATTAGTAATGAGCCCTTTAGGAGATGCAGTGTGTGATATCTAGTACTTGTGCCATTCAGCGACGGTCCATTTATGACGGAGACGTGAGTCGCAAAATGGTCCAGGGCGACACACTACAACTGGTAATTCACCAGTTGAGGAGAACCGCCAGAAGGCTGCCAAGTCGGCACTTGGTCGAATGGGAGTAAACACTTCGTTTCGCGATGGATCGTTCGTAATCTCGCTTTCCGATATTCTGTTGGTGATGACGATGCAAATGAAGTCTATTGAGTTCAACTAGTGAATCCTAATAGCTTGGGTGGCTTAATATTCTGATGGCCAATGCTAGTACTGTAGCAAAGATCTCAGAGCTGGACCGACTTATAGTTCATGACCCGAGGACGAGTGGCCTTGCTCAAAGGCATTGCTAGTCAAGTGCGATGCGTTCATATTACTGAGTCAGAGCAGCACCGAAAGATGCGGTGGTGTCGTACGAGTGGCACAGCACAGAGTTGAGTACCATGAGAAAATCAGATGCCACACCGGCTCACGGTGAGCCGGTGTGGAGTCGGGTGGCCGGTGAGCCTCACCGGCCACCCGACTCAAGAGGCCGCGAGTCGCAGCCTCTCGATGAAGACCTCGTCTGACAAGATGTAAAGGAGGTAAAGAGATTAGTCCCGTGGAGTGATGACGACCAACTGCCATCATCAATGTTGACGCCTATAAACCGGGATAGCCACGAGTCATCGTGGCTGTCCGTCTCCACGACTTGTTCAAAGGGACACCGACCGTCATCGAGATACATGAGCCACCAACAACAAGACTTAATTAAACTCCACTAAACTGTACACAACGAAAAGGCCTATTTGGTGGGTTCGCGGCTCGCCTTGACTATCGTGGAGGGTGCACGCTTGGGCAGCGGCAGCCGTGGAAGAGGAGGGCCGCGGACGATCTCAGACGCATCTGTAAACTCGCCGTACCGGATTGCAGTTCGCAGCCGCACGGTCTTGTGGGAGCTGAGACACATACTGGTAGAAGCAGGTACCCGTTCGGTCCAGAACCTGGCATCGACCGCGTCGAGCTCGTTAATAAAGAGCCTCACTTGCTGGGCCTTCTGACCGTACAGTACAGACACTGGCACCGTCACGTCCTTGGTGTTGACGCTCGTGAGCTCAATCTGGACGATGCCCGAGCCTCTCACTGTGCTAATCTCGAATCCGTTGGTGCGTGCGACGCCTTTTGGATCGCACACGAAGATGTTGCCCGTGCTGTTATCGGCTACACCGAAGTAAGCGCCTGCGTACACTTCATCCGTGACGCTGAGCACCACATCCTCCAACACGACGACATCGCCGCTGCCGTGTTGCTCGACGCGAAGAAGCGAGTTCTTGTGATGCATGTAGATCTCGACCAACACGACGTCGTCTTTTGTTGGTGTGTAGCCATTGACGGCTGTCGACAGATGGAGAGTCTCTTCGTCGGGCGAGTCGACCGTGATGTAGTCGACCACGGCTTTCGAGTTGCCAGAGACCTTGACCGTCGCAAAGGCCGTGGGGTCCACGGGGTCTTCATTGTACGTGACGAAGACGACGCCAGGCACGTCTGCGAGAATCGTGAGGAAGGATAAGCTCCTCGACGCTGAGAGGCTGTAGTCGCGCGCGAAGAGCTGGGCTTCATGGAGTCGCTCGCTTGGCTGGATGGCGTAGCTGGATCCCGAGGTGAAGTAGTCGCTAAGTGGCCAACTCTGACAGGATCCCATGGTCAGTGGGCTTTGGGGAGCAAAATGCCAAGTGCGGCATCCGGTTGCTCACGTGCAGGAGACACTGTCGAAGGAATGAGGAGGGAGGCCTGATTAGTACTTGATTGGTGCATAGGAAGGCCAACTCAGCAACCATGCATCGACGAAAGGAGGTGGAACGGTTTTCGCTCGATTCGGTGTATGCGACAGACCGTAATCACCGCCATTTTCGCATTCGATCGCTCGATCTCTGTCTGTTGGAGCTGGATGTGACCCAACAGAGACGGTCGCGTTTCGAAGAGCCAGGGGCTCTTCGAGTTGACCAAGTGAGCTGATTGAGCTCAACGGAGGCAAACGTCAGAGCCTGGTTCGCCTATACCAGTGCCCTGGTAAACCGATGCGTCCCCTGTCGACGTTGTCAAACGGACTACGGCGTGAGCGCAATCACGTTGCGTCAGAGGGCCGAGCGCTTTCAACACTGTACTCGGCCGTTTGGCTCTTTTTGGGTGTCGATATGTCGTTTTCTTCGGTTGGGACATGAGACCACAACACAAGTGTTAGCCGGATGAATTTCATCCGGCTAACACTTGTGTTGTGGTCTCAGAAAGCTCCTCTTTCCATTCTTCTGTCGCTGCTTCCATCGCCGAATTCATCATGAATTGGGCGATGGAAGCAGCGACAGAAGAATGGAAAGAGGAGCTTTATGGGACACGAAGAGTCTCGAGGCTATTACGCTAAGCAACGGAGAGTTGTTGATGTTGATAATGTTAATGTTGGTGAAGGCGCTGACGTCGGGGTTGGGGTTCGTATCGGTGGCGTGGGTGTCGGCGTTATTGCTGTTGGCGTAGGTGTAGGTGTCGAGGTTGGCATTGATGGCGTGGGTGATGGCATTGCCGTTGTCGTTGGCGTCGGGCTTAGCGTCGGCGTCGCGGTTGGTGTTGGTATCGGCGTCGGGGTTGACGTTGATGGCGTTGGCGTTGGCGTTGGCGTGTCGTCGTTCTTCTGGTCTCCCAGCACGTGCAGGAGGCTTCTCTTGGGCAGCGGCAGTCGCTCGCACTGCGTTCCGTTGGGCACGCCTGTCGAACACTCTCGTCAGGTTCACGTCGCCACGCAAAGCTGCTCGCGATATGTCTCGTCGTTTAGAATCACGTGAAGAGGCGTGAGCTCGTCGATGTAGAAATTGACTTCGCGCTGGTCGCCAGTGTAAAGAAATTCTTCACACTAGTTCGAGCTTGTGGCAGAACATGCCGTTCATTCTTTAAAGGAATGAACGGCATCTTCTTGTCAAGCTCGAACTTGGCCAACTCCACCTGGACCGTCCCTTGTCCTTTGTAGGCGTCGATCGTCAAGCCGCTCGAGTCGGGTGATAGAGAATATTCTGGTTTCTCCGCAGAGAGGAAGACGTCGCCGCGTGAGCCATAGTTGGTGGTGATCTTGAAGCCGATTTGTGACTGAAGGTTGTCGAGCATGACGTCGGAGGAGCCCCGCGTCTTGAGGTGGTAGAGTGTTCTTCTGGATGATCTCAATCTCGATCAATAGCTTGTCAGCGGCCGTCGCATTGTGATCCTCGGCCATGTAAACGTAAATTTGATCCGAGGTCGGCTCCTGGGCCAACACGGCGCGGACGGCTGCCTCGGTGCTCCCCGAGACTTTCATTCCGCCAGCAGCGTCGGTGAGCGATCCGAGTAGGTGATGTACACTAGGCCGGGGACTTCGACATCGATGGTGAAGAGGAGATAATTTGGTGACATCTCAAGGCTCCGGTTGCGCGCATAGAGCTGCGAGTCGTCAATTCGGTCATTCTGAGGGATCGTGTACACAAGCCCCGTGTTCATGGTCATCGCGCTTGCTGATCCGAGCACTAGCACGAGCAGCGAAGCGAGCAATACTGCAGAGAGCTGGCGACGAGTGACCATGGTGCTGTCTCGAGAGAAGATTAATAAAGAATGAGGACAGTCGAGTCATTCGCCGTTCGGTGCTGACTCGGCATCAGGTGGTAGTGGTTACGGTTTCTTTTTCGAAATGAAGTCTATTGAGATGATCTGTGTGATTCCTGATAGCTACGGGCAGTACGTGTAGGACCTACGATTGCTGAACGCGGTGGGGAGGATGTCCACCACGGAAGTAGATCGTTAGTGAGCAGATCGAGAAGGTTGGAGTGGCCGTTCCGAGAGGTTGGGTGGAGAACTTGAGCGCTGGCTTGAGAGTTCATGGCCAAGTTGGCCGTGGCGTCGGCCATCTTGTTGTGCGTTCGATAATGGTGTATCCAGCTTTCGATTCCGATTGCATCCTCTAGCGGCCGTGCGCGCTGTGGTAGTGGTTACGGTACTGTATGATTGCCATCCAAAACGGTTGGCTTCCAAAGCAGCCGAAGCGCAGACAATCCGTAGAGACCACGTTGCACCGTGTATGAGTCGTTTACAGTGGTGACACTCATAGGAGCACTCGGCGGGTCGGACTAAAAATGCCGGGATCGGAAAAGTCCAGAAGGGGGATCAGAAGAGGATCCGATTTGGATAGTCGACTGTACAATGCTGTCGTAATGAAACATTACGCCGTGATGCTTTATTGCAGTCATGAAGAGAACCGCGAGTCCTGTATGCACCGGTGCCTTCGGCGATCGCCAATAAGCTAACATTACGACTGAGAAAAAATACATACCGGCGGGGAAGTGGAGGGGGGCTCTCGGCTCTGTCAAGAATCGCGGCGATGAGCGGCCTCGCCATGCGATCAAGTTTCATCAAAACTTCCGTGTTGACATGTCTTTCGTTGGTCCGCCGGACCGCATGAAGGAGAAGCATTCCTCATTGTGTGGCGACGTCCTGCGGCTATACATATATCGACGACTTTCCGTAGCTGGTGAGAACGACTCGGACTCCGGCATGACTGGGGACACCCTGAAGAAGACGACTCTGCAGTGAACCCCTTCCCAATTTTCCAAGAGGTGCGGCAACAGTGCGTGCTGGAATCCCTGGTTTTCATTCGTGCGGGCTGGCTGATCAAGAGGGCTGCGAAAGAGATAAACTTCTCTTCTAAGAATGTGATGGAGACCAAAATTAGAACACGAGGAAGCTCTCGTTGGTTTCGTTTTGATCTCCCTCCTTGCATTCCTCGATCGCCGCCATGAAGAAACGAGCCAGACGAGCGAGTTTCTCCATCCTCCACCAGGGGATGGCAGAATGTACACTATATCCGTGATGATGCAGAACACAAAGCCCTACAGAACCACCACGCGGTCGCCGCTGAGTTTGTTCGACCAAGGGAAACGTGCTCTTCAGATGGTTGCGAACAGAAATGACGGGGTCTTCTGTCGGTGTGAAGCCATGGATGAGGCTCACACGATCCCAGGCACGCCAGTGAGAAGGGTGGAGAGACCGGGCAAAGTCTCGCACGAGGAGCTAAGCTGTGTGTAGAGTTATGGGTCCTAACCATGGGATGTCCTGGCGAGCCCACGCTTGACTTGGCCGCAGAACTTCGATGAAAAGGATCGGCTTGCAAACGGACTTGGGTGGAATACTGCTCATTGGAGATATTGCTCGAAATCGAGCCATCAATTGATAAATCGTCGACCAATTGAGCGGTATGGACGAAATGAGCTCATTACGCAGCTCGGAAGGACGAGTAATTAGGGGTGAGCGGCCAGGTGGCGCCCATAGCCAGGCCAAACGTCTCGTTTTCCTCCCGCCAAGTCACAATTTGTGACTCGGTACGTGAGTAATATCTCGTGCGGCGGTTCTTTGCGCACTCAGAATCAAGTGGACGATCCAGCTGCCTTCCTTGAGCTCCTTGCATCCTCTGGGGTTCAAAGGATCCAGCGGGTGGCTCAGTCTGAGCCACTCGACTCAAGTCTGTTCTCGGTCAGTCATTCGACAATCTTCCTCGTGCCGCTCAATCCGAAAATGGCCCTGCGATTCCCTCTCCGCGTCTGCGCAACGGCCTCGCTGCTCTTCGCTGCGACTTCCGACGCCCTCACTGTTCGCCAAGGAGCCGTCTACAGCGTCCCAACGAGCGAACGCGTGAGTGAGACCCAGCAATTCGCTCGAGACGTGGACGTCGTCGTCGACAGCACGAAGCCGACTCCTATTCGACTGGCTATTGAGATCCCAGGCCTCGTGTACGTTACATACGTGAAGAACGACACGGCCACGACCCTGGGCAAGGTTAAGGTCTCAGGTAGTTCCAAGGAAGCCGTGAGCATCGTCTCGTTCAAGGACTCGACAGAACCGGTGGCAGATCTGCTTTACCTCAATTGGGAAGGTGCCGAGGGTGGTGCCAATGTCCCCGGTCCACACTCGCTCTTGGTCGAGGTCGAGTTGTACAAGAAGAACTGGCTGCGCGGAATCGTGAAGAGAGGTGACTGCGATGTCGTGATCCTCGACAACGTACTGTATCTGCCTGAGACGAAAGACGAAGACGGTAACGACTACGAATCTTCGTTTGAGCTCGCATCCGAAAGTGGCATCGTCTTCATTTCAGATCCGACGAGTGCGTACACGACTCGCACGTTTGAGCTGTTCCAGACGGCGCTCGGAGAAAAGAACACTGGGGCTTTCCAAGTGGAGCTTGCAAAGCTCAACAAGACAACCGGAGGGATCCAAGTTGACCTCGACGCCCAGATGAATGCTACCTTTTTCGTGAATGAGCTCAGCGCTCTCGACGTTTGGTACCAGAACGAGGCCGCCGAGACGCGCAACGGTCTTTGCGTTGCGTCGCAGTCCGACGTCAACATCGAGACACGCATCTTGACCGGTGATATCCACAGCACAAAGACGGCAGTACTCAAGGCCGGTTCATCGTGCCAGAAGATCCCACTCCCCAAGCGCGAGCCAGCGCAGTTCCCAGAGCGTCTTGACGAACCGGCGGTGATGTACTACCTGGACAACACCCCCGCGCCGCTGCCTTCAGGTACGCCGAGTACAGTTGGTCCCGTATCAGCGTCGGCAGCAGTTCCGACGACGGCACCAGCTCCGGGAAAGGCACCAGCTCCGGGAGCGGCACCTGCGCCTTCTTCTAGCGCCATCGCTCTTCAGGCGACGGCCCTAACCGGATTTCTGGTCTTGCTGGCTGCAGTCATTGCGTAGGCGTGAGCAGTTCTCGACAACAATTTAGAATATAGGTACCCTGGTGTCTCTCAACACTCGTGTTAGGATCTGCCTATCGATTATGCACGGCAATGGAGTTCATTAACTTGAGATCCAATAGACCTCACCCTGAAAGTCAACGACCTGCCCCTCAGTCTCGTCTGGATTCTTGAAAACTACTCCGGAGTAAACATAGAACTAGATCCTGTTGCTGGTGGTGTTCATCCAGCAGGTGGGAGGAACTCCGGAGCTTCAAACACAATATTAAAATCATCCTTTGCAAGTGCGACGACGATGGAGTTTTTGTGCTCATCGTTATTCCTTTGAAGATCGCGGAGGCAGGGAAGTAGAAATGGCGTGATATTATGTATACGATCGACTAAGCATCATCGACGACATGGTAAAGTCGACCCTCCCAAAGCTAGTGGCCAACTCGGGAGGGCATTACTCCGCCGGACGCCTCGAAGAGGTCTGGGAAGAGACAAGCGTTCGCTCGCTCGTCGGTCTCGTCGCTCATGGTGCTGCTCGGCAGAATCATGAATGCACCGAAGGCGACATCACTGGGCAAGATCGTTCGCCCTGAAGACGGTGCTAACGCGGCTCCTGGGAAGCCGTCGACTTGGCCGCCCATGCAATTCCAGTTTGTGTAGAGTCGAAGAAAGTCGCCTGTGAGACTATTGGACCACGAGAGCTCGCCACCGTGGAACGACCAGTCGTAGACTTCGGCGGAGCAGAGATCGACGGCGTAGCATGTCGTTCTCTCAGCTGCAACCTCGACTCGCTTGTTATTCGAGTCCACTATGGTCACGTTGAGGGATCCAATGGTTAATGCCGACAGAATCGATGTTGGCTCGGGAGTTGGAGCGAGAGTTGGAGTTGGAGCGAGGCCACTTCCGCATAGAGCTCGGCTACTCACACTTGCGACTCCTGCCCCGAAGATGGTGGCGACGGCTCTGGCTTTCATTTCGCTGTTTCTTTTCAACTCGATGGGGGACCCGACGTGTGTTGAAATGGGTTCAAGAGCTCACAGAGCTGGCACCGCAAGGATCTTGCGACATGATCGCGATCGCTCGTCGACCGAAGATAGATTGGCAGCTCGCATATGCGTTCAGCACCAGACCGGACTTCCAAGCAACCTCATCGCATGCTGGCCCTGAGCTCCGAATCATTGAATCAGAATATTACTTCGAAGTACTTGCTAATGAGTCTTCGGTATCGATACTGATTGGTAGCTGCAACTCTGGTGGTTGCTGAGAGTCGTCTGGTGCAGCTCAAATGCGCGAGTCGTAGATTTCAGTGTTTGTTTTCCAGCGCTGCTGAAGAACAGACCGGTTTGGGGTACATAATGTCAGGGTGGTTGCGATCTCGCGTCGAATATGCAGTCCAGGCACCATTTGCAATTTTTAATCCCTCATATCAGGTACTCACGTATCGAACTTCTCAGCTTCGCCGAGAGGATCTGCTCTGGTTTCACCACCTGTCGACTAAAGCTGATCATAGCGTCTTACTGAGCGCATTTTGTCGCCAGGCCGGGGCCTGACTCCTCAAGACGAGCCAGTTCACGGTTTCACAGTCGTCCATCATCGCTGGATAGTGGACGACTTTTGTCATCTCCTCGTCTGCGGCGATGCTGGCCTCGCACACAACGAACACCGGACATTAACTCGATCGTCTCTCGCTTGCCAGACTGCTGTGATCATGGCGGTGCTCAAGTTCTCGTGTCTCGTCCTGGCAGCGAGCGTCGCAGCTGCCGCATCAGCACAGGACCAAGTTGGGGGTCTCGAGATCCCGTCGTTTGACTACCAGCACCTCCAGGACGTCGACACACCGAAGCGCATTCTTGAAGCACTAGAGGCTGGCGGGATCTTGACGCTGCGCAACATCCCCGACTTTGCAAATGTGCGAGAGCGGTACTTGAGTGCAGCAGTCGACTGTGCACTCGCAATGGACGAAGACGGACTCTCGGACCACGTTGCCATCGAAGATTTCGCGGATGGCGCGCGCCGTCTGACGCTGCAAGCGCCAGCTCCTCAACAGCTCCCCAGCGCCGCTGCAGGATCAGACGCCTTTGCCGCCAAGTGCCCTGGGTATCACCAAGTGTACGGCGAGCTCAGCCGTATGCTGACGCGCGCTGTCGATTCGTTTGCGGTGGCGCTCGACCGAGGCGAGTTCCGCCTGAGCAACGGTGAGAAAGTGCTGATGCCGTGCCGGTTCTTTGGCGACGCTGAGTTGGTGGATCAGTTTAGCGCGTTGGCGATCAACTCGACGGCTTCAGGCGGTACCGCGCTCGGTCGCGACCTGTCGCTGTCTCCCCATGCAGCCAGGACGATGCTGACTGCCGTCGTTGCGCCTGCGATCTTTTCCATCGAGCGAGACGGCGCGGCGAGAACTCGCCGCCACCTCCGGTCGGGCCACTCGGGGCTCGTCTACCGCACCATCGACGGCGACTTCGTGCGTCCCATGGTGCGCGACGACGAGCTCGTGCTCGTGGCCGGCGCCGCGCTATCGCAGAGGGCACAGCCAGGGCGCCGCGTGCCCGACGCAGTGCAGCGCATGCGCAAGGCGCCCGAGGCCTCGCGCTGTCGCGGCGTCGGCGCCTGGTTCACCAAGACCGCACTGCTATGATTCCGTGACCCACAGTCTCACACGTCGCAGAGAGCTCCGGTCCGCTGTCCTACATCAGGACACACTCTTCATTCCCATTCTGGACCCTTTTAATCCCTAAAATTCTCCTTCTACTCTCTTTGAACCCCTAAAAATACACTTCTGCCCCTTTCTCTCCTGGAAATTCCCATTCTCGCCCCGCTTCCCGCTGGCTCTTGGCCCTCGCCTCTACCATGGACGCCTCCTGAGTCTCTCTCTCTCTCTCTCTCTCTCGCCATGCTCGCGAGCCCGAGCGCGGCGGCGCGGCGCACGACGGCGACGGCGGCGGACGCGCGGCGCACGACCACGTTCCGCGACTTCCTCTCGGACTCGGACGGCGACGACGACGACCCCGACGGGCTCGCGCGCATGCAGCAGCAGGCCGACGACATGACCTACTTCGACGCCTCCTTCGGCGCCGGCTCGCCCGACGACGACCTCGCGCTCGACCTGCGCGGCGTCCACGGCGCCGACGACAGCGATGACGACAGAGACGAGCCACCACGACCTCCCAAGCCACAGGCCAAGGCAGCGCCGGCGACGTCGCTGCGCGCGTCGGCGTCCGTGCGCGCGTCGACGACGTTCGGGCGCGCGACGATGCTGCGCCGGCTGACGAGCGGGCGGCGCAAGAGCAAGGCGGCCAAAGTGGACAAGAGCGACCTCGAGAGCGTGCTGCTCGGGCGCGCGACGTCGGGCGGCGCCGGGCGCAAGACGCTGCTCCAGCGCATGACGATCGGCCGGCGCAACAAGAGCAAGAACAAAAGCGATGCGGTGGACGCGAGCGGCGGCGTGCTGCTCGACAGCGACGAGAGCGACGAGAGCAGCGACGGCGGCGCCGAGCAGAGCCGCCTGAGCGACTTTAGCGAGCACGACTCGAGCTTCGCGTCGGCCGACCACTCGTTCCGCGTGGACCCGGACGCGGAGCCCAGCTTTGTCGACAAGAGCTTCAGCGAGGCCATGCGCGGCCACGACGCCGACGCCGACGGAGACGACGACATCTACGACCACGGCAGCGGCTACGACGACGAGGTCGAAGAGATGGGCATCCGCGAGAAAGCGGCGCACCTGCACGAGACCGAACAGGAAGACAGCAGCAGCGGTGCCTCGTTCGCGTTCACCCAGCGGCTCAGCGAAGAGCCTTTTCACGAGTCGCACGACTCGCACTCGCACTCGCCGCCGCCGCTGGCGGATGAGAACCCGTACACGGCCTCGTCGTTCGACTCGGTCTCGTCCTCCGGCGGCAATTTCTTCGTCGAGAGCGTGCGGGGCTCGAGCGACAGCATCGCTCCCGCCATGGAGCTCTCGAACTCGCCTGCCTCGTTCTCCATGGACTCGGGCAAGGGATCGATCTCATCGTCCCCGGCCTCGTCGTTTTCGGGCAAAGGCTCCTTGTCGTCCTCGCCCGCGAGCATGTTCGCACGCAACAGCGCCGACCTCTCGTTCCCCACGAGCTTTGTGCCTGTGAGTTTGATGTCCCCAGCACCGCCAGCGCCGCCGCCGCCGCCCTCTGCCCAGCCGCAGGTCGCTTCGCTTGGCTTCCGCGTCGTTGACCACACGCAGACGCCGACACCTCCTGTCGCTGCGTCAACCGCAGTGTATCGCTCGACGCTGACCCGCGCACCTGACCCTCGCCACTCGACGTCGTCGTCCTCGTCCTCGTCGTCGCTAGACGATATGGACAATATGTCGTTTTCATCCAACATCGACGACTCGTTCTCGGGTGAACGCCCGCGCACCAGCAGTGAAGACAATCTCTCCCTCGTGTTTCAGCAGCACGTCGACAGCGGCAGCAGCGGCAACCCTGATGCCAAGACCGAAAAGGCATCGCTCAAGGTCCCGAAAAGTCCGTCTAACGAGAAGCCAGAGTCGCCGAGAGAGGACGAGGACCTTTCCTTCCTCGCGCTGAAGCGTCTTTCGAGTGAGGACCCATCGCCGAAGGAAGTGGACGTTTCATTCCTTGTGAAGAAGCACCTCTCGAACGCCGAAGTGTCGCCACGAGATGCTGACCTGTCGTTCCTTGCGCAAAAACATCTCAAGAGTGAGGAACCATCTCCAAAAGATGCAGACTTGTCTTTCCTCATGCAAAAGCGTCTCCCGAAGGAACAGACATCTCCAAAAGACGCGGATCTGTCTTTTCTCATGCAGAAACATCTTCCGAAGGAACAGGCATCTCCAAAAGATGCGGATGATCTTTCTTTTGTGATGCAGAAGCACTTGCCGAGCGAGCAGCTTTCGACGTACGAGGCTGAAGATACGTCTTTTGTGGCACTCGAGCATCCCTCCAACGATAGAGATGCATTGCCAAAAGAGAGTGAGGAGCTCTCTTTCTTCGGACTCGAGCATCTCATGCATGACAGACAGTCGCTCAAAGAAGTTGTTGGGCGTACTTCATCTGGTGTTGAAGAGAGCCCTCCACCTGCCCAACTGGAAGATCTCTTTGCTTTTGATGCACGTGCAACCGTTGTGAAGGTCGAACCAAAGGTTGAGCAGGAGGAACCGTCATTAGTCAAGTCCAGCAGTCATTCAAGTGCCCCGCTCATCAGTTCAGGAAAGCCGACGGAATCTCCGACAGGGATGCAGCTGCCACCATCAGTTTTCGATGATTCGCGAACAACCGTCGTGAAGGTCGAGCCGAAGATCGAGAGAGAGGAGGAACCTTTGGTGAAATCCAGCAGTCGTCCACTTGCAGCAGCCGCAGTGATTGCTGCTGAACCTCTGGAAGGGAAGATGCAGCCGCTTCCAGTGTTCGATGATTCGCGAGCTACAGTCGTGAAGGTCGAGTCGAAGGTTGAGAAAGCGGAGGAGTCGTTGATGAAATCAAGCAGTCGTCCACTTGCAGCAGCCGCGGTTACTTCAGTGACTGCTGCTGATCTTTTAGAAGAGAAGACCCAGAAGCCATCAGTGTTCGATGATTCACGTGTAACCGTCGTAAAGGTCGAGCCGAAGTTTGAGAAAGCAGAGGAGCCGTTGGTGAAATCAAGCAGTCGTCCACTTGCAGCAGCCGCAGCCGCTTCTGTAACTGCTTCAGTAATTGGTGCTGATCCTTTGGAGAAGAAGACGCAAGCGGCACCAGTTCCCAAGCCAGTTCCTGCAACCGAAGTGAAACAGGCGACACCTCCTCTGTCTGAACCTCCATCGGTGCCTGCGACCTCTGCATCTCCTCACGATGTCCCAGTTTACAAACCACTTGCTCCAGTTGTCACAGTTTTCTCCATCAAGGGTAACAAACCGCCGGTCTCTATTCCGCTTCCTGCGCCGACGCCTTCGGTTGATGTTGCCGTTCCAGCCATTCCTGTCGAGGTCAAAGAACCGAATCACTCTGCTTCTGCTCCTGGTCCAACGCCTTCGACGAACGCAGCAGATTCGGCCACGCGAAAGACTGCTAAGTTCTCCAAGCCGCTGCCTCCAGGTCGTCGCCGAGGTCCAGCAGCAGTTGCTGCCTCGTCAGCCGCGGTTGTGAGCTCAGCTGTTGCAGCCACCGCGTCACTTGTGGGTGGAAAGTCGCCAGCAGCATCGCCCCCGAAATCGCCCTCTCGAATCGACCTGTCGATTGCATCGTCTCGTCCCTCAGATGCACGGCTGGACTTTACGGGTGTTTTCCTCGGGAACCCTGACGGCACGACGAACTCTCCTCCGAGACAGCCGGCGCCTCCTGTGACTGTCGAAGCTCCAGAGCTGCCGATTGTCGTTGCTGAGACAGAGTCAGAAATCAGCTTTGATGACTCGGCTGTCGCTTCCTCGAACGCTGGACCGCCGTCCGTTCGAAGGATGGTGAGCGCTCAAGAAGTGTCCGAGCGAAAAGTTGAAGAGTTCTTCAGGAAGACATACGTACAGAGCGAAGATGACGACTTGTCGGACTTTCTGCTCCAGGGAGCTTCGACGCGCGGTCGCTCGAAGACTGCTGCTAACCGCGCGATGGCTCAAGCAGAACTCGGCAGTAGTCGTCGCAGAGATCCAATGCTCAGCTCAACGCGTTCCCGTCGAAGCAGTACGAGTGCCATGAAGATGGTCGACCTCAAGAGCCTTCGTTCGGGGCAACGCATCGAAGAGCTTCTTCGCGCAAATGAGGAGGAGACCAAGGACGAGGACGATGAAGAGTACCATGATCAAGGAGCCGCAGCTCGCAAGCGCACGCTGAGTCGCCCGAGCGCCCGTTTTCCCATCAAAGAAGATTTGTTGGAGGTATATCCGTCGCGACCGAGCACTGCATCATCGGCTGCTCTCGCTCGTCGAGCTCCTCCACCGCCACGACCGAACGAGGAGCCGTTGACGCCCATCACTATCTACAGCGTCACCTCTGGAAGCGATGTCTCGAGCTCGATCGCCGACTCGGAAATTGCGCGCCCAAACCAAATGCTCAACAGCAACGTGATCCAGCGGAACTTTACGTTGTCGCTCGCATCAGGAACCGTCGGCCGATCCAGCTTCAGTGTATCTGACAGAAGCTCGCCGAACGAGATACCGATGCCGCCGAACTACATGCTAAGCCCACGCCTTAACGACAACCATCGACCGTCATCGTCACTCGGGTCATTTTCAAGTTCGTCCACCAATGAAGGGCCAACTACACCTCAGCTGCCTGTCTTGTCGGTCACGACGCGTGCAGTGGTCCCGCCAACATCGTTAGCTGCGAGTGCGGTCTCAAACAAGTTTGCAAGTAGTGGTGTGGCTTCTTCGCCGTTCTCGGCCTCAGGTGTCAACGACGTGGCTCCAGGATTCCGATGGCATCCGGAGCTGAGCCAGCAAAAGCATGCACCAGGCACGAAACAGAGCCATGAGTCGGCATGGTCCTCTGAAGATGGAAGCTTGAGCATCAAGGAGTCGGTGTGGCATGCTGCCGGAGCACTTAGCATTGGTGGAGGCCGTCCGTCGATGGCCGCGAGTGTCGCTAATCACTTCCAGCGCGCGTCAATGACCCTGAAGAACTCGTTCCGGAAAGTCCGCTCCCAGTTCATCCCACCAAACCGCGGCAACAATGAATTCACGTCGCCGAAGTCTATTTGTTCCGCTCCTCCGCGACTACCTCGAGGCTTTGATGACCGTCAGTTTTATAGCCGACTCGGTAACATCCAGTGCGGAGATGCGATCATCGTCGTCAGCAAAGCAGAGCGAGGAAACCCTGCGAAGGAACAGGCTATCCAGCACAAGCGGAAGACGCAAGCGTGGCTGCTGTTCCTCGGGATACTGCTTGGCATTGTCGTGGGCGTTGGTCTTTCTCATATCGACTCGCTCTCTTCTAAATTCAAGCCCGTCGTCAACACCGAGACGGGAGAGATGACGTTACCGACTGGCACGAAGTGGCTTCTTCTTCCAGGTTCGCTCTTCCTGCGCGTTTGGAATTGCTTGACGTTGCCGCTGCTCTTCTGCCACGTGATGAACGCAGTCGCGGAGCTCGTGATGTCCCAGAATGCGAAGAATGCGATCAGCTTCCGTACGCTCGGGTACTTAGCGGTGACTGCCGCTCTCACAACAATCGAAGGAGTGGGTCTCGCGCTCGTGTACCATGCGATGGGGCTCTTCAAGAGCAGGCAGGTCTCGCTGGCTGCCACCGCAGCAAGTGTGAAAGAAGCTGTGAATGTGCTTGACCGTGTCAAGGGCATGGCGGCGATGATGTGCGGTGCTGAGGAGTCGTATCTGCAGGTCTCGCAGAATGGCCAGGGATGGCGATGCTCGAACGAATCGATCCCGCTGCCGGTGGCCGACGGCATCAAGGTCACAGCGAGGGGCTGGAACGAAACTAGCGCGGCCGTGTTCGCATTCACGCAGCCGCCGACGGGGCTGCCCGTGAAAGCAACGACTTCCGTGATCACGTCCACCTCGTACTACCCTGCGGTCTCCGCGAGCGTCGGCGATCTCGTGACGGAACTGCTTGGCACGCTCTCGCCGTCGAACCTCGTCGACTCGTTCAGCAAGTCGCTCGCGTCGAGCGTCGTGGTCGTCGCGCTCGCGTTCGGTCTCGTGGTCGGCACGCGCGCGTACCATCGGTCGATCACGGCGCAGCACCTCTTGAAGCAATCGCAGACGCAGCACCCGACGCAGGCGACCATGCTCGCGGAGAGCATCCTCTCGAAGCCCCACCCGGTGCTCGGCGTCGTGGTCGAGCTCCAGCAGCTGCTCGAGTGGATCGTCGGCGCCGTGCAAGGTCTCGCGCCCGTGGGCGTGGCGTCGCTGCTCGCCGGCCACATCGTGCTGCACCGCGACGAGTGGTTCGCCGTGCCGGGGCCCGTCGTCAGCCTGCTCCTGGGCGTCGTGCTCGCGTGCGTGGTCCACGTGCTCGTGCTCTCGCCGCTGCTGGTCAAGCTGCTCACGGGCGTGAACGCGTGGCGCTCGCTGCCGTCGTTCCTGCCGGCCCTGGCGCTGAGCTTCGGCACGGGCAACGTCGTGCTCTCGGTGCCTCTGCTCGCGCACAACTTCGCGTCGGCGCAGCTCGTGACCAAGTGCATGGCCCAGCTGGCCGCGGGGCTCGGCGCCGCCGTGCTGCGCAGCGGCCACGCGCTCTACGTGCCGCTCGCGCTGCTGTTTCTGCTCGAGACGACCGTGCCCGACGGCCTCGTGCCGCTCTCGCCGCCGCTCGTGCTGCTGCTCGCGGCGCTGACGTTCCTGAGCTGCTTCTTGCCCGTCGGGCCGGGCGCGCGGCTCGGCGTGCCGGGCGTGACGGCGAGCGCGACGCTGCAGCTCGTGCGGCTGCTCTTCGGCGCGTGGACCCAGCAGCGGCTCTCGGGCGCCGCGACGCTGCCGCTGCTCGTGGCCGCCGACGCGCTGCTGAGCCGCGCGGCCGCCGCCGTGTCCACGCACGACCACGTGGCGCTCGCCGCGCTGCTCGGCGACCACTGCGCCGAGCTCTGCCTCGCGCCGCCCGACGACGCGCTCGGCGTCGGCGCCTCGCCGGTCTACTTGTAGTATTAAATACGAGAGAGAGTGGCCGAGGCCAATTATGTTCTAGGGTGCCGCGAGTTAACGGCGAGATCGGATCCACGACGACAAGGGTTTTTTTAGACGAGTTAGTCGCGGGTGGCTATAGTGTTGGCGTCTAAATATGTACTAGTGGGGGGGGTTGGTTCCATCAGATTTGGTAAGAATTGTCACCAGCGGGTTGGAGCCCTCAGTCGAAAGATGGTGTTAATTTGGTATCTCTTCACGCGGAACCCTCACGCACAACTAGCTACACATGCAGCGATCCAAGACAGTCGACAGCTCCCGGCGCCGCGAAGGCGAGCGCGCGGTTCGACTCTGCGCTGTTGGCGTCGTCGTCGCCAATTTCCAACTGCCGCCGCTGTGGCGTCCAAGAAGTTGGCGTGTGTCCTCTAAAACCCGCTTCCAACGGAACAATTGGCCGAAACGCTGTGTCCTCCTCCCATTGGCTAAAATCCCCCTTGACGCGGTCCCGAACCGGTTCCGGTTCCGTTGGCCCGCGGAACCGTTCTCCCGAGTTGGTTGGCCAACAGTGCCAACGCCAACGATGGGCGGGCGCGACGGCGCTCACACTCGATTGAAAGTCGTCCGAATCCATCATGGTATGTCGCCGCTTCTCTCCGTCGCCGCGGCGCCGCGCTTGCTCCTCCGCGTCCCGCGCGCCGCTCGTCGTGGAGCCGCGTGTCTGGCGCACACGCTCGTGGCGGCCGCGGCGTCGGAGGCGCTCTGGTTCCGGAGATAGAGGGTCTTAAAGTCGCTGACTTTGTTGTGGTTGTTCTGACAGTCGAAGAAAGTCGCTAAGAAGGAAGTAGAGGAAGTGACCCGCGTGGGGCCGTCGCTCAAGGACGGCGAGCAGGTGTTCGGCGTGGCGCACATCTTCGCGTCGTTCAACGACACCTTCGTGCACGTCACGGACCTCTCGGGCCGCGAGACCATCGTGCGCGTGACCGGCGGCATGAAGGTCAAGGCGGACCGCGACGAGGCCTCGCCGTACGCGGCCATGCTCGCGGCGCAGGACGTGGCGGCCAAGTGCAAGGAGGTCGGCATCACGGCCGTGCACATCAAGGTGCGCGCCACGGGCGGCAACCGCACCAAGACGCCCGGCCCCGGCGCGCAGTCGGCCCTTCGTGCGCTTGCTCGCAATGGCTTGAAGATCGGACGCATCGAGGACGTGACGCCCATCCCCACGGACAGCACGCGTCGCAAGGGCGGTCGCCGCGGTCGCCGTCTCTAAGCGGACGCGCGCGCCTCGGCCGGGGCGGTCTCTCTCGCTGCTGGTGGCTCTCTCTCCTTTTGGATCTTTTGGAGCTCTCTTGTCGCGTGGGACGAGAGGGTGACGAGATGGCCCACGCACAGGAGATCGCCCGAGACTTTCCCTCGTCGATAAGTTACCACTAATGGATTCTATGGGCTTTCCCAGTTGCCGCTCCGTCTTGGTCGAGTATTCTTGGTGGGAAGACTGACAACGTTGTAGGAAGCCCCAAGATTAGAGAGAGACATGGCTCGCGTCGCCGTGCTTTCGTCACGCGCGACGCCGCCTCGCGGCTCGTGGCGTCAGCCCGTCGAGTGGCACGCGCGCTACTCGCTCGACAAGCTGCTGGCGCTTCTCTCGTCGCCGCGATCTCGCGGCGTCTCGCCGAGCACGACGCCCACGCTGCTGCTCTCGCCGCTGCTCTCGCTGCTCACGCCGCTGCTGCTCGAGCTCCTGCCGCTCGACGACCCGACGCTCGGCTGGCGACGCAACGCCGCGTTCGTCGCGCGCTGCTCGCTGCGGCTTCTCGTCGTCGCCGTGATCGTCGAGCACCAGGCCCAGATCTACACCCCGCAGCTCACGATGCCTCGCAGGCGGATGCTGCTGCTGAATCTCTGCCAGGGCGCGACCATGGCCGGCATCGTCGCCTCGGTCTCGGCTGTGACGCGCGTCTTCCCCGTGCCCTTCATCGTGATCACGACCGCGCCGCTCTACGTTTCCTGTCTGAAGCTGCTGCGATGGCTCTTCACGCCGCGAGCCGACGCCGCGACGATGCGGCGGCTCGCGAGCGACCACGAACGCGTCACGCGCATCTTCAGCTTCGACATTGTCCAGTTGCTGCTCTACTCGCTCTTCGGGGTGGTCTTTGAGAAGGTCCCCGAGCGGTTCCAGAGCGTCATGCTGGTCGGACTCGTGGCACTCAAGGTCGTGGTGACGCGAGTGGGCTGGCGACTCGCGCAGGTCGATCGCGTCGGCGGCGACGACCTCGCGACGGTCCAGGTCGCGTTCGGCGCGCGCGTCTTCCACGGCCTCTTCACGGCGACGTGCTTCCAAAAGTCCAAGTCGGTCTGGATGCTCGTGGCCTTTGTCGGGCTCTGGATGGTCTACGATCTCGTGGCGATCCGCGAGATCCAATTGCAGGCACGACGCGTGCGAGCTTGTCGTCGACAGTGTCGCTCTTCTGCGTGCGGGAGACTCGAGTGCCTCGTTCGCTTGGTCAGCCACAAGCACGAGCCTGCATGCCCTCGTCCGGCGTGGTTCACGTCGTCGCTTCCACTCTATCGCAGCCTAGCGAGCGTTGGACGGCTCTGTGACGAGTGCTTGAGATCCAACAACGCTTCTTGTTGCTCCTCTGCTTTCGAGACCGAGTACCTCGGCGCTCTCGCGAAGCTCTTCCAGCAGCGAGAAGCCACGCTGCTGCGCTTCTACGTCGAGACCTTTGTTCCGTTTGTGTTTTTCGCCTTTGTCGCTACCATCAAGTTCTTTCCCAACGGCAAGTACATGTCGTTTCTCATTTCCCATGACCTGGGCGATCTCGCGTGGCGACTCGGCATCTCTCTCGTGGGGAAAGTGGCGACATTCGCAATCTTGTTGCACGTCTTGCACCGCGACCACCTTGAATGTGGTTATCCCACTGGGCACGAGCAGCTCGCGTTCGTGCTGTCGACCGCTGAAGTCGTCGTACTCGGCCGCGTGATCCTCACGACGCTCAGCGTGTTCGATTTTTCTCTCGAACACAACGGCAACGACATGAGTTTCCAGTTCAAGTGGCTGAGGATGTCACCCAAGACAGCTCACGGCTGAGAATAGCGACGATCCTCCAACTCAAAACGCCAGATTAAACAGGGGATGCCCAGTTTAATTGAGCTCGTCGAGACTCGCAGTCTGTCATGACGTCCATCGCTGTGCTGCCCGCAGGGCCAACACTGCATCGTCGTCCTCAAACGCCGAGACGCTGCTCCTGGCGGTCGCTCCTTCAGCCTGTCGAGTGGAACGCGCGCTATTCGGTGGATAAGCTGCTCTGCTTATTCTCTGCTCGACCACGTTCACGCCGTTCGCACATCGCGATCCTGCTGCTCACGTCACTGCCGTCGCTACTACCTCCTCTGATGCTTGAGCTTATCCCGCTCAACGAATTGGCGCTGGGCTGGCGTGGCAACGGCACCTTCTTGGCTCGCAGCTGGCTACGAGTCGTAGCCTTCTGCTTCGCCGTGGACAATCAGATCCAGCTCTACATCCCCGAACTCACGATGCCACACGGGCGCATGCTCTTGATGAACTTTCTCCAAGGTGGGAGCTTGGTCGCGTCCATTGTCGCAATCTCTGTCGTGATCCGCGGCTTTCCCGTGCCATTCACGCAGATTTCCACGGCGCCGACCTTCGTTCCTTTCTGCATCGCCTTGCGTTCGCTCATTGACTGGTACTTCCTTCGCTCGCGGTGGGACCACACCGTGCTGCGGGAGCTCGACCGCGAGATGGCCCGTGTCGTGCGTATATTTACTACCGACGTCACGAATCTGCTTCTCTACTCGCTGTTCGGGAATCTTTTCGCGCGAGTGCCCGAGAAGTATCAACTACTCATGGTGGCAGCTCTCGTGCTGCTCAAGATGTTCGCCACACGCACCAGTTGGCACACTGCCCAGGTCGCCCGTGTCGGCGTGGATGACGTTGCGACAGTTCAGATCGCATTCGGTGTGCGCGTCTTCCACGGTCTCTTTACGGCAATGTGCTTCCAGAAATCCAAGTCGACGTGGACGCTAGCACTCTTCGTGATCATCTGGGTCGCCCACGACAGCATGGTGATTCGGGATATCCAGTTGCAAACCCAACGCGTCCTCTATGCTCATCAACGGTGTCGCTCTCCTGGGTGTGGAAGACTTGGATGTCTCATACTGAAACTCCGCCGACAGCAATATGAAAGCTCTCATCCTGCGTGGTTTGCTTCGTCATTGAGCCTCTATCGGGACCAAGCGAGTATGGCCAATACATGCAACGAGTGCACGAATATCAACTTCCTCAAGAAGCCTGCTGCCTCTGAGACTGAGTACGTCCTCGCTCTCACGAAGCTCTTCCAGCAACGAGAAGCCGCGCTCCTGCGACTCTACGTCGAAACGTTCGTTCCGTTTGTCTTTTTCGGCTTCGTCACCGCCATCAAGTTCTTGCCCAACGGCAAATACATGCCGTTCCTAATCGCACATGACTTGGGGGATCTCGCGTGGCGACTCGGCATCTCGGTGACAACCAAGCTGACGACGTTCTTGTGGCTGCTGTACGTCTTGAACCACGAAGAGCGACTCAGTGAGGATTGGCCTAGTGGCTCTCACCAGCTCGCATTCGTTCTCTCCAGTCTGTGGGTTATCGTTCTCTCTCGCGTGATATTCACGACGCTCAACACATTCGAGTTCGCAGTTGCCCACAACGGCAACGACATGAGTTTTCAGTTTAACTGGCTGCGATCCTCTTGACGTGTGAGTATCTTCGAAAGCTAGATCGAGGTCTCACGGCCCCAAGCTCACGATATCCACCGCGATCACTTGTACCCGTTGTCGCGCCAACTTTGTTACCTCCCTAATCAAGGTTTATGCGGATATGCATGTCGTGCGATTTAGATTTTGAGTCAACATCGCTTCTGTCAGTGGTTCGCTGAACAATTGAGGAGTTATCTCGCACAAGTGTATAAGTTCGGCAAATTGATCGCTCTAATCTACGTGAGACCGACTCAAGTGCCTCTCGAAGCGATTTTGAATGAGGTTATAAGGTTCAAGGCCCTTTTTGATGGGGATTGTTGTTTGTTCTTGTTCTCAAGCGAACACGCTCGTGTGGTATCAAGCACCCTGAGTATTTTCGATGTCTCGAACTGAATGTCTTCGTATCGTGTCTGGGAAGCTGAGTCCGTACGAAAGAATAGCAACGATTTTGAGTTTTTGCCTCGACTGGACACGATCTAATCGAAGACTTTGTTTATCCAAGAATATCTCTGGGTGTCGGATGTTGCCACACTCACAAGTGCAGAGATGTCACGAGTTGCCGTGCTCCCGACAGAAACAAGACAGCCAGACAACAGCCAAAAGCCACGACGCTGCTCCTGGCGAACGATTGGGGAACCCGTTGAATGGAGCGGCAGTTACTCGGTCGACAAGCTGCTCTGTCTGCTTTCGACCTCACCAAGGCGTTGCAGTTCGCTCATTGACGCGAAGTAGCTGGCGCCAGGGCTCCAAGAAAATTATTCAGTTGCAGTAACTTGTCATTGTATTGTATTGAATTATGGATTATTTTTTGTCGAGGCTCCAGTAAAATATAGTATTTGGCCAATAATAATTGACTGGCCTTGCCACCACACGTTTATGATCACACAACACTCTATTAACCGCATGTTCCTCCTTCTCTGTCTGCTCAATCAATCGTACCTCACTCGATTCAATCTTGACCGTACGCTTCGTCATGTCTGTTTGCTCAATCCTTCCCTACTCTTTCGATTCGCCGCTCACCACTTGTTAAGTTGGTCAGAAGTGGATGTCGCGACAGAGATGCTCCGTGAAGTAACCCGCACGAACCCACGTGCGATTGTGTATTCGCCACTCTTGCGGTGCATTCCTCCGACTAGCAACGATTGTGAACGCCCTTTTTCTGAGTGTAAGTTTGTCTTGTCGGAACACCACTCGGCAATGCTCCCAGCCAACTTTGAAATGCTCAAGTTCTTGAAGGCGAGTCGGGACATGTGGAATGCTTCTACGTTGGTCCCATAATGGTCAATACACTGCAGTTATTGCAATAAGTATTATTGCTGTGATGCATGCTGAATAATTAACTATTGCCTCTGACATCGTCACAATAAATTCGATATTATATTCTGGTACCCCAGCCTGGCGCCTCGCCCACGTCGCTCAAGTTGGAGTGGACGACCTCGCGACTGTCCAGGTCGCATTCGGCGCGCGTGTCTTCCACGGTCTCTTCACAGCAACGTGTCTCGAAAAGTCCAAGTCGGCGTGGAACCTCGTAGCCGTCGTGGGTGTATACACCATCCATGATTTGTGGACGATCCGTGACATCTATCTTCAAGGTCAACGAGTGCGTGATGCTCGCCAACATTGTCGCTTTCCTAATTGCGGGAGACTGGAATGCTTTGTGAGGCGGATAAGCAACAAGAAGAGCGGGTCGGGGTCACAATCTGTGTGGTGGTCGTCATCTTTGCACTTGTATCGTGCCAAGGCAGCCATAGGAAGCTTGTGTGACGAATGCGCAACTGCGAGCAAGTGTGACGATTACAGTGCCCTTGAGAAGGAGTACCTTCTCGCTCTAACGAAACATTTTCAGCATCGAGAAGCCACGCTATTGCGATTTTATGTCAAGACCTTCGTTCCACTCGTCTTCTTCGTATTCGTCGCGGCGATCAAGTTTTTGCCCAACGGTAAATACATGCCGTTCCTGCATACGCATGACCTGGGAGATTTTGCGTGGCGACTCGGTATCTCCGTCATAGCCAAGTTGGCCGCTTTGATCACTCTGTTACGAACCTTGCACTCTAAAGATGGTGATGGCCATCCGAGTGGAGCTCGTCAGCTGGTGTTTGTTCTCTCAAGTGTGGGACTCGTTGTTCATGCTCGCATGGTTTTCACGACCCTAAGTACTTTCGACTTCTCGTTGGAGCACAATGGCAACGACATGAGCTTTGGATTCAAGTGGGTGAACTCGACCTGAAGATCGAATCAGTCCAAGAATAGCTGCATTCTAATCAATCTGATCGCTTGTGTTCGATCATCAACTGCCTCAATTACCGACAATCAAACTGGAGACCATGGTCCGTGTCCGCCCTATTCAGCAACTGCCACCACCCTCAACGTCCGCTGTCCCTATGTTGCTTCAGCCCATCGAATGGAAAGCATCCTACTCGTTTGATAAACTCGTGTCTGCCGCTGTTTCGCCTGAGCGGAGATTCGCGCTTCCTCGTCTCTGGCTGCGGCTACTCTTCATGCCCTTACTTTTGCTGTTTGTGCCACTGCTGCTTGAACTCATTCCGCTCAACGATCCATCACTCGGCTGGCGCCGTAACGGCATATTCCTGCTTCGCACGGGACTGCGGTCGATGGCCATGAGCTTTTGCGCGGACATGCAGATCGAGCTGTACGTTCCCGAACTCGCGATGCCTCTCCATCGCATGCTCTTTATGAATGCTTTGCAAGGAATGGCCATGTCCGCCTCGATTATTGCCATCTCGGTTTTGATGCACGTATTTCCGGCTCCATTCGTGCAGATCCTCGCGGCGCCACCTTACGTCATGTGCTGCGGGATCCTTCGTGTACTGTTCGACTACTTATCCGATGCCAATTACACGCCATCACAGATAGCGATGCTGCACCGCGTCGTGAAGAAAGTAGTGCTGGCCATGAGCTATTCCCTGGCACTGCTTCTTGTGTACAGCCTCTTCGGATCCGTGTTCGAGCAGTTACCTAATCGATTCCAACCGTTCATGATGCTCGGGCTCGGGGCGCTCAAGCTGCTCGCGACGAGAGGTAACTGGAGAGTTGCACAAGTCGCCAACACCGATTTTGACGACCTTGCAGCCGTGCAGGTTGCGTTTGGCGCGCGCGTCTTTCACGGTCTCTTCACAGCTTCGTTTTTGCAAAAGTCCAAGTCTGATTGGACGCTCATGGTCGTCGTTGTATTCGGTATTGTCTACGATGCAGTGACAATCCGGGAGATCCTACTGCGAACACGACGTGTCGAATTGGCCTGGAAGAGAGGTCGGGCCGTCTCGCAATGCATGAAGATTCAGTGTCTGTACCAAAGGATGAGCCGATACACCACTCGTGGCCCACGGCAACCATCATCCTTCATTCAGTTCCGTCGGTGTGCGAGTGACGTTCTTGATAGTTATTCGTGCAACTGCACAACAAATGACGTGTCCACCCAACAAAGCGAGTATTTCACTGCCCTGGCCAAGCTTTTCCAGCAACGAGAGGCCACATTGTTGCGTCTCTACGTCGAGACCTTTATCCCACTCGTCTTCTTCGGGTATGTCGCTGCCATCAAGTTCCTTCCCAACGGGAAATACATGCCCCAACTCTTAACACACGACATGACCGACCTTGTGTGGCGTATCGGTATCTCATTTGCAGTGAAGTTGGGGAGCTTCATATCGCTGTTGCAGGTCCTAGACCACGATCTGCTCAGAACAAAATGCCCGAGTGGCTCTTGCCAACTTGCGTTCGTGCTATCGAGTATGGAGGCAGTCATGCTTACTCAAGGAGTATTCACAACACTCAATACCTTCGATTTCTCCCTCGAGCACAACGGCAATGATTTAAGTTTCCACTTCGCGTGGCTGTAATTACATCCTGGATTGTCGATCGCGGAAAGTATTTCGCGTATCAGGACGCATTCGTCTCGAACTGAAATAGATTGCAGAGCACTTCAGCTGATCAAGCTTGCTCACGTTCACACCATGACGCGCGTCAGCCCCATGAGGCCCATGGTCGAAGGGCCAAGCTTGCTGCGGACAGCAAGCATCACGTCTGCTTCGTCTTTCGCTTCCGGCAATTACTGGCCCTGGCTGTTCGTACCAATCGAATGGCAGGGCTGCTATTCACTGGACAAGTTGGTTTGTTTGCTCTCCTGTCCAGCATCTTTGTCATCGCGTTGGCGTGTGTCGATGCTGGTTCTCCTCACTCTGTTGCCATCGTTGGCTATCCCCCTGGTGCTTGAATTGATGCCTCTTAGCGAATTGTCACTCGGCTGGAAAGGCAACAGCCTCTTCTTGTATCGGTGGTGGTTACATGACGCAATATTATCTTTTTGCATCGACACCAAGATCGGGCATTACATCTTCGAGCTTCGAATGCCGCTTTGCCCGATGTTAGTGATGAATATTCTTCAAGGCGCATGCAGAGCCGGGTGGATAGCTGCTCTCGCTGCTGTAACGCGGACGTTCCCGCTGCCATTCACGCAGATAGTGACTGAGGCCCCCTTCGCGGTCTGCTGTTACCTGATACGTAAAGCCTTTGATCGAATAGTTCTCGGCACGCCACAAGATCAGACCACGCTCGATCGATGCAATCGCGATATGAGGAAATTCATGCAGCTGACGAGTGTTGCGCCAGTCCTCTTGTTGGCCTACAGTCTCTTTGGAACAATTTATGAACACGTTGCTTCACAGTATCAAGGTTTCTTGATGGCTTGGCTTGTCATCCTCAAGATCGTCGGAACAAGAATGACTTGGAAACGAGCACAAATTACCTCTGTCGGGTCTGATGACCTTGGGATCGTTCAAGTAGCATTTGGCGCGCGCCTCTTTCACGGCCTTTTCACCGCAACTTGCCTCCAAAAGACGAAGTCTGCGTGGGCTCTTCCAATCGTCGTCGTTCTTGGAGCGTTCCAGGATCTTATGACGATTCGAGCGATCAAGCAGCAAACACAGAGTGTCGTTGAGAGCAGGCAAATGGCTCAAGCTACATCTGCGTGCTTGAACATTTGTTGTCTACAAAGAAGAGCACGCGCCCAGCTTTGCTATCCAACCCAACCAACAACGACATTTCCATGGCCACCGTCATCCTTCCATCCGTATCAAGAGCGGGGCCACCAAATACTCGCACAGTTCGCATTGTGCAAGTTTGCGACGCCACCACACGATACCGAGCTGAGCTGTGATGAGAGCGAGTACCTCCGCGCATTGACGAAACTCTTCCAGCAGCGAGAAGCCACCCTGCTGCGGCTTTACGTCGAGATATTTGTTCCATTTGTCTTCTTCGGGTTCGTCGCCACCATCAAGTTCTTGCCGAACGGCAAGTACATGCCGTTTCTCTACACCCACGACTTGGGAGACCTTGCGTGGCGACTCAGTGTATCCGTATCGGCCAAAGTTGTGGCTTTTGGAATCCTCCTGTGTAACCTCGCTCGTGGTAGTGACGATCATGGCTGTAGTGGTATTGACCAATTGGCCTTTGCACTTTCATCCATGTCAGCAGCTATACAAGCCCAGAGCATCGTTACGACGCTGAACACCTTCGACTTTCCGCTAGCGCACAATGGCAACGACTTGAGCTTCCGCTTCTCGTGGCTGAAGGATCGTGACAAACGCTTAAGATTCTGAGTTACGGCCACTCAAAGTCGGAGATGTGGACCTTTGGGCACGGTTGCTGAAGATAAGTCCACATATAGAGAACACGTGGAAGAGAAGAACCTCACATGCCACTGGCCACGTCGTTCTCGGTCGTTGTAAGACTCCTTGCCAGTCCCCACCCTGGACGAGTTAATCCTCAGTAGCACAAGCGCCGTCAGCGACCTGATCGCTCTGAAATTTGAGTGTACGCGACCATGACGTGTCATGCAGAATGGCCACGGGATTAGCTAGGTATCCTTTGAATTGTGAAAAGTATGCGAGCGATGACACAAGTCCGGTATTGGAGAGTATGGGAAGGTTCCAAACACAGATAATGATATGATTGTTTCGGCTCAGCACTCGACACAAAAAGAGACGAGCGTCAACAATATCCACGTCCGTGCGGCAACGTCCGAATCCGTTGCCGACTGAGCGCAGGACCATCGTGGGAAACGTTCCGCTGTCAGCACGATCGTAAGAGCAGGCAACGGGCCGCGGTGAGCAATGAATAAATTTGCCCCACAGAGAACGAGATCGATTTGGCGGAGAGGCAGGGGGAAGGGGGCGTTTCAATCATGTATCAGCCGAGCAATTTGGGATTTGGCTTGAACAAGCCACGCCGCTGGCATAATTACACAATGTCATTGGGGAGGCTCAACCGAGGGTGTGCACAACAGACACACTGACCTTTCCCATGGCTTGTTCAGACCACTTTCGAGACCAATTCGAAAGGGTCGCATTCAGCTTCATCCTGTGTACGCAATCCATCGCCTAGCCACGGCGAGTTTCACTGCCGATGTGAGGTAGGCAGTTGAAGACGAAGATGTTGGGATATTACGGCTTTTCGAGTGATGAAGAGGTTCGCCGTCCAACTGAGCATGCCGTCACACTTGGGCTAATTGAAGCGAATCTTGAGGTGGATTTCAGAAGTTGAATGGCCACCTGCATCAAAATAGTCTTGGGAGACTGTTTTTTTAACCTCATCTCGACTACACAGATCAAGGCCGAACACAATGAATCACGTAAGCCCATTGACTCCCGCCAACATCACCACCCGACTGCCGTCGCCTCCACTCCGAAATCGCTCATCGTGCACGAAGTGGTTGGTCCCAACGGAATGGCAGGGTCACTACTCGACCGACAAGTTGCTCAGTCTCTTCGCATATTCAACGCAAATCTCGACACGACGGGTCTTGATATTGTTCGCAGTAACGCCACTTTCCGCGCTCTTGGTTGCACTGCTGATCGAGTTCATCCCTCTTAACGACCCGTTGCTTGGATGGAGAAAGAACCCAACGCATTTCTTGCGCACGTGGATTGGGGCGACCATCATCTCCTTCACGTTCGACGTGCAGATCGAGTTGTACATACCCGAGATGCGTCTACCTCGAAAGAAACTCCTCTTCATGAACATTTTGCAAGGCGGCGCCATGGCTGCGTCCGTCTTCGTTGTTACTTGTATTGCTGGCGTGTACCCTGTCCCGTTTGTGCATACGTTCGCTACTCCGATTTACGTCGTCTGTGCATGGATCTTTCGCTTTCTCTTCGATTACAAACGCATTATGGACCCCTCAAGGGCGGGGGAAAACGAGAAGATTCGACAAGCCATTCCGAAAGTCATGTCCATGGCAATTTTCGGCATCACTCTCGCCAACGTGTACTGCATGTTCGGTGCCGCCTTCACCTGCGTCCCAGTATACCTTCAGTCGTCAATGACTTTGGTTCTGCTCGTCATCAAGTCACTCGCAACGCAGAAGGAATGGCAACTGGCTCACAGTGTCACCGATGGTGAGAATGATCTCGCGAATGCTCAAGTGTCCTTCGGTGTTCACTTTTTCCATGTACTCTTCACTTCAACGTGCCTACAGAAGTCTCACTCGATGGCTACACTTACGATTGTCTTGGTCTCTGGTATCCTCCAAGACCTGTGGGTGATATCGGCGTTGAGGCGCAAAGCTCAGCACGTGAGTCGAGCATCCAGACTAGCTCACTCCTGCAAGTCTTCCAGCTCAGTCCAGTGCACTATCGACAGACTGAAGGACAATCGCTGTACGACCCAGTCGCGAACACGCCTGCTGGTCCGTCTTGCTTCCTCGGTTTCAAACTTCCACGGGCACAGCATCGCGGTAGGACCATCGTTGAGATCCTGCAGTGCATGCAAACACGAGTCGCCGACGCCTGAAGACCTCGCATACCTGGAATCGATGTTGAGCTTGTACCACTGTCGGGAGACGACTTTGCTTCATGCATACGTCGACACGTTTGTTCCCGTGATTTTTTTCGCATTTATCTCTGCCATGCGAGTCCTCCCAAACGGTCGATACATGCCATTCTTGTACACACAGGACTTGGTCGCATTGGCGTGGCGACTCGGGGTGCAGGTTCTCGTGAAAGTTGCTGTGCTTGGTTTACATTTCTGGACACTCGATGGGAGCGAACAATTCGGTGGACCGAGTGGTTTCCAGCAGCTATCTTTCTCCCTCGACAAAATGGCGATCATCGTGCAGATCAAGTGCGTCTTGATCACCTTTAGTGTCTTCAATTTCTCGCTGGTGCACAACGGGAACGACTTGACGTTCAAATTCAGGTGGCTTTCACAGCCACAACACGGGTGACCAGCCTAATACACAACGTACACCGTCATTGCATTCTTGAAATGGAGCCAACGCAAAGAAAAACAAAGATGTCGCTGGTCTGCCGTCTTCACCAACCGGGTCGGCAACGAGCCACTTCTTCTCTCGCGAAAATCATCTCTTGGTAGTCGTGGCAGGCACCACTCCGACGTGGCGCTCTCGATAGTACTACTCCGTCGTACAACTTGATCTCTTTAGCCTCACTTCCTCCAGCGACTTGACGAACGCAACCAACGAGCATGACCCTTTGTCATATCTCTGCCATTTCTCCATTCGAAGTGCCAACGATCCGTCCAGCAATTTTCATCGGCGATGGAAGCCAACGACCTCACTTAGCAGCGTCGCTTGGACCCCTCGCGTTTCGAATATGCTTCGTCTGCGAGAGAGGCGAAAAGAAACAAAACGACCACATAATTAGAAACGAAGCCGACGGCGACGGCCGCCAACATGCGCCGTTCGCTGCTTACGAGAGCGTCGAGAGCATCAAGTTGGCACGGGCGTCAGCGTCCAGGTTGCATTGGTTGGGCTATATCGTAGTTCACTGGATTCACAACGACATTAAAATAGTACGTATAGAGGAAAACGAAGCCAGTGTACTTCTTTAACATGGGAGAGTGGGAACCTCCACCACCGACAATAGCGTGTCCACACTACTCCCTGCTTCAACCACCATCCCGAATTAGTGTTGTCCACACCATCCCTCTTCAGCGGATCTGATTCGACGGCACCCAGTGTACCCATCTCCAGTGACCACCTTCCAGCCCACGAGCATCTTCTCGTGTCGCTCGTCTCGTCTCTCTCTCTCGCTGCCCATGCGCCCACTCTGCGATCCGCCGCCATGGCCTCCGAGCGTTTCGCCGTCGTCGTGGTCGGCGCCGGGCTCATGGGCAGCGCCGCCGCCTTGGCGGCCGCGCAGCGCTCGGCGCGCGTGCTGCTGCTCGAGCAGTTCGACCGGCTCCACGCGCTCGGCTCGAGCCACGGCGACAGCCGCATCTTCCGCATCGCCTACGCCAACGAAACCTACGCCAAGATGTGCATCGACTCGCTCGAGGCCTGGCGCGAGCTCGAGCGCGCGAGCGGCGAGACGCTACTCACCATGACGGGCGAGCTCGACATTGCGCACGACCGCACGACGCTGCAAGGCATCGTGGACGTGCTCACGCGCTTCGACAAGCCCTTCGAAGAGCTCTCGGGCCAACAGGTGAACGAGCGGTTCCCGGGCTTCTCGCTGTCACCGACGGCGCGTGCGGTCTTGAACCCGAACGCTGCGATGCTCAATCCGACCAAGGCCATGGACGTGCTCCAACGCCTGGCCGAGAAGCACGGCGCCGAGGTGCGTGACAAGAGCAAAGTGCTGACTATCAAGCACGCGGCTGGTGAGGATGGCGACGCCGTGGAGATCGAGCTGGAGAACGGTGACCGCGTGCTCGCTGAGAAATGCATCGTCACTGCTGGTCCGTGGACCAACAAGCTCCTCTCGCAACGATCCCAGGGCGTACAAGTAGCCTTCCAACCGCTCGCGACTTTCGGGACCTACTGGAAGGCGACCGATCCGTCACTGTACACTCCGGATAAGTTCCCCGTGTTCATCGACTATGGCGGATCTGGAGCGTACGGACTGCCACTCAAAGATCCAAGCGTCGGCGTCAAAGTCTGTAGCCATCTTGGCCCCGACGTGGACCCAGATGCCCGCCAGCAGATCACGAAAGTGCCCGAAGAAGACGTCGCCAAGCTGCGGGCGTTCATCACGCAGAATATGTCGAGTGTGGATGCGAGCGCCGTCAACCACGCCGACCTGTGCATGTACAGCATGACCAAAGACCACGATTTCATTCTCGACAAGGTGGTCGCGCCCGGAGCGAACGCAGATGCTAGCAAGAATCTCGTGGTCGGCGCAGGCTTCAGCGGCCACGGCGCCAAAATGACACCGGTGATCGGCCAGATTCTTGCCGACCTCGCGCTCAAGGGCGAAACAACGTACCCGATTGATATGTTCAAGCTTAGTCGTCTTGGTTGACCGGCTAACTGTGGTAGGTTGCTAAAGGACAGCAAGTCTTGCAATCTATTTGATTACTACGTTTCGTCTTGGAGTACGAATCATTCTCAACCATCGAAATTCCGTCCTTTCAGTGTCTTCTAATGCGATGACGGGACCGCTGTAGGATTAATGTATTGTCTCTCATGCAGGGCTCTGATGAAGATGACGATACAAGTGAAGTCAAAAAGCGAGTTCAACTAGTGAATCCTAATAACTTGTTAGATCCCATATAGGATCCTTCAGTCTGACGTGGGAATCAGACCACAGGTACGTACGCGGTTGCGGTGCCGATTGACACTTTGGTCTCTATATCTTCTCTCACATCCAGAAACTTGACCACAGATTGTCTCCAAGAAGTTGGACAGAAGATGTGGCTGATCAGGGCCCATCCTTCACAAAGATGTGATATATAGCACGCGGAAGACTCGCTTTACTCACTGAGCTCGTCGCGCTCAGCATTGCCATTAGCGTCGTCTTCGATGGTGTTACCACTGATGTTGAACTTGCTTCTCAGTGTTCTTGAACATGGAGGACCCACACGCTCTCCGCACGTAAACACGTAGTCCATGTTTACCAGGTCACACCGCGAGCGTTACGCGTGATACTGTACTACGTTCGAACCTTGTTTGCCCTCAGGTTCAACGTCTTCGCCGTCGCTTTGGCGTGTGTGTGTGGATGGTCTTGCTTCTTCTCACCTTGCTCCCATCGCTGAGCAACCGTACTGCCTCTTAGCAACTCGGATGGCAAAGTAGAGCTCTTGTCTGCCGGTAGGGGCTGTGCGTAGTCTTATGGCGGTGACATGGGCGCACAACGAAAGGCTGAGGTTGTCCTATCCGCCCGTCCAATGACATTGGTCAACTCCTTTCGAGAACTCATTTCCACCGACTCGAGGCAAATATTTCGGTGTCGTTCGGTGATGTTCTTCGATTTCCTCGATGTTCGCTGCCACATCCGGTACGTTGTCGTCCCTGCAGCAGACAATTAGGACTCAGGGACTTATCGACCATGATCGACAATGTTTCCCACGGAGAGCCAAGTAGAGACCTCTGGTCTTCGACTGCCGACATGTTCGAGAACGATGACGAGCTGACGGGGGTGTCCAACGTTCGCGGCAGCTTCTTCGATGGATGGAAGAGCCCTTTTCTAACAAGAGTGATCTGAGAAGCAGGCAGCATTGCGTCCCACGCAGCCTACATCTTACAAATTACGACTTTCCACTCTCTCTCTCTCTGGCGAGCTAAAAGCTTCGAATTCGAGGGCCTATGCGTGGGCGTCAGCGAGTGCTTTCGGGTCGATCAGCCGATCGCCTTCGGTTTGGCCATGACGAGTCCACCGCTGACAAACTTCGACAACTGCATCCTCGAGACACCACGGGAAGCGATTCAGTGACGGCAGTTGCTGGTGCCTTGATCACTCGAGGAGCTGTTTATCCTCACGAGCGAGCCTTTCCTGCACTATCCGAACCAGCTGGCCTCGGTCTCATAGCCTCGGACACGAACGATGGGTTTCCACAGATCATCAAGTTCTAGTAGAGCATCCACGAGTTTACTCAAATTTAACTACATATCTTCGTACGATAAGCTTTTGTAACTCCATCGTAGATGAGAGTTCCCACGTTCTGGTTGATCCCATCACCGACATGATCATGTCGGTTGGGACTCGTTCGGTGATGACGCACGGTGGGCATTTGACAATCCGCCGTTTGGACCACCCACGATGCCAGCGACCGCGCTGCCCGTGCGGCTTCCGCTCCAGCTCTCGGTCAAAGAACGCTCCGAGTACGTCACGATCGCCTCGACCGTGCTCCACCAGACGCTCGAGCTCTACAAACAGCACCTGGAGACGCCGACGCCGCTGGATCCGAGCCTCTGGAAGCTGCTCAAGCGACGAGAGAGGACTGCAGTCTACGCTTCGCGAGACAAGAACCACCACACAGCCTTCCATGATCCCGACACGTTCCCGGACCCGACGCCTCTCCAGCGGATGGCGCTGTGGAAGCCTCAGAGCAAACTGCGATGCATCGGCTCGCTGCTGGGCACGCTCGAAGACGCGCTCTACGGCGCCGCGACGCCGACCGAGACGGCGATGGTGATCCGGTCGCTGACGATCCAGGACGAGTTCGTTGAGCACCAGACGTTGTGCGATATCTCCGTGCCGACCGAGGACGAACCGTTCACGTACGTCGGGATCAAATGGTCGGCTCGCTCGGCATACCTGGCGACGATGATCCGACCTCGTGACATGACGTACGTTGAGTCAACGGGGATCACGTCGATTACTCGCGACGGCAAGACCGAGCAAATCGGGTATTGCATCTACCACTCGGTGGATCTGCCGCAGCTACCACCGCTCACGGAGATGGGTACGCGTCGCTCGCGCTTCTCGCTGGCCATTCTCATCCGACAGGCCGAGCCCGGTGAAGTGGAGGTCTTCTCGACGATCGCGACCATGGCCGCGGGCGACTTGCCTCGCAAGCTCACGACCATGTTCTCGTGTGAGGCGCTGATCAGCGCGCACAAATACACCGAGAACGCCATGAAGAAGAAGCTTCGGTGGATGCGCGCCGCTCGAATCTACGGCCCAGAAGTCGTGGGCAATGTGCTGACAGAGTCAACACCACGTCGGCGCCGCGACTCGTTCTTTGTGCGAGCGACCATCTCGACGTGCCCACAATGCACGCGCGAGTTGTCGTCGCTACGAGCGGATGCCACGTGCTATGTTTGTGACACTAGCGTGTGCTCACGCTGCATCACGCCCAAGAGGCTCGTGCTCGGGCGGACAAAGAGCGAGCTCAAGTACGAGAGCGTGGACGTGTGCAAAGGCTGCCTCACGACGGCGATGCGCATGGAGTACGCCCGAGAGCTGGCGATCTACGAGTTTGTGAGGCCATTCCAGTCCTCCAAACGGCGACCAAGCCTGAAATTTCTCGACAGCACAAACGATGGCCAGTCCCATTCCCATTCGACGGATGAAGGCACGGTGGACGCTTCGCCCTACTCACCGATCGAAGAAAGTGTTCGGGAGTACCCCGTTCTCGAGGCCAGCGACCGTTTCAGTGACGAACGGCTCGAGCTTTGGAACCGCATGAACAATCTTCGGCTGCAGGCCGAGCAGACATATCGGTTCACTGTGGAGCAGTCGCGAGCGATCCAAACGCACCGGATGGACTAGATGGTCGGCAGTTGAGCTAGGACCTGCGAGGACAACCCTAGTGTCTGTGGAGGACGAGCGTGTTTCTTGTTGCAATGTGTGATGTACTCGTCCTCCTATTATCAGCGTCTTCGTCAGACTGTTCGAACTGCTGACCGACCAACGGCAGTTAGTTGCTCGTCTTCCCATCAGAGCTCGACGAGGACTCGGCATCTACTAAAATTCATTCGTTGAACGAATTGAGATTGAGTTGAAGGTCCATGGGCCAGCCCATCTACTGTATTAAGATATCATTCTAATCCAGTTTATTCTCGCTACTACCCACCTATCTCAGTGGGTTTCTTCGCTCGTCAATGGATTGTGAAGGCCACGGTGGAAGCCGTGACGATTGGAGCTTCGGGAGCCTCCTGGCGCCATGGACGAGCGTGCGAGTAACATGAAGTGCGCCCCGTCTCTTGCAGCGTTCGTCAAGGCTTCGCGTAACCAAAAGATCGTGGGCGACGGACGCAGCGCGTCTCAGCAAAGAGACGAGCGCCGTCGACTCTGGACGCCGTCGGTGGTGTCTCGAGCCCAAAAGCCCACGCGAGAGGATCGCCGTGAGCGTGACAAGGGCATCCGCCATGGCTGTGCGAAAGGCGCTCCGAACAGATTGTACGAGTCGACCAGGAGATGCGCCTTGAATAACGTACCTGGTGGAGGTTGTGCAGCTCAAAGTGTGAGTCAACAATTCGACGTGGTGGAGCGAGGCCACGAGTGAAGGAGAAATGCAATGTTGCATCTCCAACCGAGTGGCGGACTGTTTGCTCATCGGCATCATTTTAGTCCAGTAATGGCGTGATGGAAAACGGCAGTGGCTTGAGTAAACATCATCCTTGCTTGTCGGAGCCGTGCTTATGCGACCATCCAGATCTATTTATCAATGAGGCAGCGAGATCGCCTCGCGAGCTACCACGGCTTCCTCAAGTGAATTATTGAAGCCAGAGGCGAGGCGTCCCGTGTGAACCCAGCTGGAGCTTGACATGTGCGCCGCGACTCGTTGTGATAGCCGCTACTATGTCTCGAGGTACACGCATCCCCAAACGGTAGGCTTGCGTTTAAGGAGACTGGAGAGTAATTGCTTGGCTGGTCACACGTGTTGTGGCTGTGAAAGCCACTTGAATTTGAACGTCAAGTCGTTCCCGTTGTGCACCAGCGAGAAATCGAAGACGTTGAAGACGATCAGTACGCATTTGATTTGCACGACAGTCGCCATTCTTTCGAGAGCGAAGGATAACTGCTGCAACCCACTTGGTCCAGAGAATTTGTCTCTACGATCAAGCACGCGGATAAGCAGTCCAAGCATGGCAACTTTGACGAGAACCTGCACGCCAATTCGCCACGCCAATGCGACCAAGTCCTGTGTGTACAGGAAAGGCATGTATCGGCCATTTGGGAGTACTCGCATTGCGGAGATAAATGCGAAAAAAATCACGGGGCCAAACGTGTCGACGTACGCATGAAGCAAAGTCGTCTCCCGGCAGTGGTACAAACTCAACATCGATTCGAGATATGCGATGTCTCGAGGCGTCGTTGGCTCTTGCTTGCATACACTGGAGGAGTCGGCCGATGGTTCTACTGCACTTCCTTGCCCGTGGAAAATCGCAACCGAGGATGCAAGACGTATTAGTAAGCGCTTTGGGGTCTGAGTCATAGAGCATGCTGGGTGGGAGTTCCTCACTCTCTGGATAATGCAGTGGATTGAGCTGGCCGAACTGCAGGAGTGAGCAAGTTTGGATGCTCGACTCACCTGTCGAGCTTGCTGTCTCAGTGCCGTTATCGCCCACATGTCTTGAAGGATACCAGAGACCAAGACGACCGCAAGCGTGGCCATTGAGTGAGACTTCTGTAAGCACGTTGAAGTGAACAGTACATGGAAGAAGTGAACACCGAAGGATACTTGAGCATTCGCGAGATCATTCTCACCACCTGTGACGTTGTGGGCCAGTCGCCATTCTCGACGTGTCGCGAGTGATTTGATAACGAGCAGAACCAAAGTCATTGGCGACTGAAAGTATACTGGGACGCAGGTGAAGGCAGCGCCGAACATGCAATAGGAGTTAACGAGAACCATGCTAAAAGTTGCCATGGACATGACCTTCGGAGTAGCTCGACGAATTTTTTCGTTGTCTTCCGCCCTCGAAGGATCCGTGATACGTTTGTAATCGAATAGAAAGCGAACGATCCATGCACAGACGACGTAAATCGGAGCAGCTAATGCAACAACAAATGGGACAGGGTACACACCAGCAACAAAAGTAACCATTAGGACGGACGCAGCCATAGCCCCGCCGTGCAAAATGTTCATGATGAGGAGTTTCTTTCGAGGCAGACGCATCTCAGGTATGTACAGCTCGATCTGCGTGTCAAATGCGAAGGAGATGATAGTCGCGCGAACCCATGTGCGCAAGAAATACGCTGGGTTCTGTCTCCACCCAAGCAACGGGTTGTTGAGTGGAATGACCTCTATCAGCAATGCAACGATAAAAGCTGGTATCGGTGTTAATACGAGCCAAAAGCAGGTGCGTCGTGTCGAGAGTCTGTCTGAGTATGCCAACAGACTGAGCAGCTTGTCGGTAGAAAAGTGGCCCTGCCACTCCGTAGGGTTCAACCACTTCGTCCACAGTGAACGATTTTGCAGAGGGAAAACGGACCGCCGGACAAGGCTGTTGGCTGGATAGATCGTTGGGCTTTCGCGATTCATTGCGCTTGGCCGCGTCTGACAGAATGGTCGAGGACAGACCAACTCGACTCCTGACTATTTTGGTGTACGACGCTATTTACGTGTTCACAGGCCATCCCACCTCAAATGTGCATCACTCAGTCTAACAATGTATGCTGCTACGTCGTCATGGAAGCTCAGAAGCTAATATTCCAACCACTACGGGAAGAGCTGAGACTTGGCAAGTGTTTAAGATGAGTTTGAAGTTGGCGACGGATGACTGTGAAGCTGGATTGTGCGGTTACGCAACTCGCGATCGATTGGTGCATCGCCAACGACAACACCGCGTGCGCGTTGGTTGGTACCAAGACGCTTTCCCACACGAAGGAGAACCTCCGCAAGCGCCTCGTCACAGTCGATAAGATCTCCGGTCAGATCTGAGGATGCACCATCACTCAAGTCCAAAAGTCATCACTCTGTTCAGTTGACACGCATCATTGTTGACGTGGGGTGGGTCGGTCTCAGATAGCCGCCGCCTTCCATTCTCCCTTGGCGACGATGGCGGCCAACGGCATGAAGTACCGCTTCCTGGGCGACTCGGGGCTGCTCGTCTCGGCCTTCGGCTTCGGCTGCATGGTGCAGAGCGACGCCGACGTCGACGCGGCGTATGAGCTCATGGCCCACGCGTTCCGCCACGGCGTCAACTTCTTCGACACGGCCGAGGTCTACGGCGCCGGCGCCTCGGAGCGCGCGGTCGGCGCGGTCATCCAGCGCGGCGTGCAGAGCGGCGAGTGGACGCGCGAGGACCTCGTGATCTCGACCAAACTCTTCTTTGGGCCGAACGGCGGTCCCAACGGCCGAGGACTCAGCCGCAAGCACATCGTCGAAGGCGCCAAGGGATCGCTTGCTCGCCTCGGGCTCTCGTACGTCGACGTACTATTTTGCCATCGCCCTGACAAATTCACGCCGGTGGAAGAAGTCGTTCGAGCGATGAACTTTGTGATCGACCAAGGACTCGCGTTCTATTGGGGGACGAGTGAGTGGCACGAGACTGACGTGCTCGAAGCCTGCCAAGTCGCAGACCGCCTGGGATTGATCCGTCCAATCGTCGAACAGCCAGAGTACAACTTAATCGCCCGCTCGCGTGTCGAAGTCGAGTTTCAGGCACTCTACAGTAAGTATAAGCTGGGGCTGACGACTTGGTCTCCGCTTGCTTTTGGGCTGCTCACAGGCAAGTATGCCAACGGAATCCCAGAGAGCACGCGCCTATCGAACGCCTATTTTGCGAATCTCATTGGCGACGTCGATGCACGCGCTGCCCAGGTCGAGAAGCTGCGACCAATCGCCCAAGAACTCGGCTGCTCGCTTGCCCAGCTTGCTCTGGCATGGGCTGCGTCGAATGAAAACGTGTCGACGGTGCTTCTTGGCGCCAAGACAGTTGCCCAGTTGGATGAAAACCTGAAGGCATTTCCCTTCGTCGCCAAGATTACGCCCGAGATTAAAAAGCGCATCGAAGAGGCCGTGCCGTTCGAGTTCAAACCATCGACGTACGACTCGTACTACACAATCCGCGAACAATACCTCTAGGGTCAAATATTCACCTCTACGTAGAAATAATTGCTCTCTACACTCCTCGACATGTCATTAAATGTTGTGCCGAGGCAAGAAGGAAGATTCTAAGAGTTACTAGCCCTTGCTAATGTCAAAGAAACTAGCAAGATCAAGTAGAAAGATGTTCGATCCCATTCAGGATGTTGCTGAGGAAGTTGTTTGCTGACACGCGATACCAGCGGCGTAGCCGTCAGGTTCGTTGCATCGGTAGGAACTTTTGAAGAAAAGTCGATCTGCCAGCAAGGTAAGGTCTAGTTTGCGAAATCCTTCGTCACTCGCCCACCCAGCAATCAGTTTGCTTCCTTATCAGAGGTGCAAAGTCTTGGATTTGTTTGATGCACTGTCGGTGCTCAGTTGAACCCACATACTCTGTCACGGTGAAGAACTTAGAACTCCTTACGGGGACTGATGATGAACTTTTGACCAGCTTGAATATTTCGAGAAGTTCGGTTCGATTGTGTTTCCGCAAGTTGCAAAAAGCGCACTTCAGACGGCCGGAACGGTCTCGTAGGGCAAGTCTGAGAAATAGTCGAGAAAAAAACTAAACGCATGGTTCACAGTGATTGATTGTTTAATCAGTGCGACTGAGTGCTTCGGGATTCTTTATTTAATAAAGAACCCTGAGGCTCTCACATATTCGAACGATCAGATTTTGATCGTTTGAATACTGTATCAAGTTGAAGGATCAAGCACCGCATATATCACAGCTTTAATCTGCCCTTCCACGCGGGAAGCTACACCTCTCCTGAGATACTCGTCAGTATCACCAGAAATCGAGATCAACATAGAGCGAGACGAATCTTCTCCCATCAGTTGTGCAACTGCACACAGAGGGGGATTCGTTGCCATGGTTTCGAAATGAATGACACACTGGTCCGTTACAGTAACGTGCATCTGGAGGTACACTCTCTTTGCCACGTCCTGAACTTGATTTGCAGACAGAGCATGATACACTGATTAGCAGCTGCAGAGGAATACTTGTCACGCACTAACAAGCCTTGTTATCAGTTGAACATGAGAGGCCCACAAGTCGTTGGCCTCCGAGAATATCAGCCTCGAAGGTATTTCCTTCGAAACTTCAACTCGTAGCGCTTTGTGGTTCTGCACCTATGCTTCATGTCGGCCCAGCAGGGTTTATCTCCTCGGGCATCTTGATCAATTTGCTCACAATCTAATTCTCCCCGCGGCTTTCAGTCTCCTTCCATACAAGCACCGCCCCGATCTCCCCACGATGCACTTCGTCGCCTCGCTTTCGACCATTGCCCTGGCAACGCTCCTTCCGGCCACCGGCGCCCACAACTTCTGGGTCGCACGATGTGAGACACAAGACCTCGTCAATGGCATCAACAGTCAATCGGTTGAGTTCCACGAGGTCTATAACTTCGTCGACGCCGACTGGTACGGTGCAGGGACAGTTTGCTTAAAAAACGACTACCGCCCATGGACGCGCTGGTGCATCGAAGGCCGCTTCAACAGTGGCTGGAGCTACGGGCCTGTCGAGCTCTCGTACTTTGCCAAGAGCGACACAATCGAATGGTTCCCGGAGAATGCGTACTTTGGGACCATGGCTGTGGGTGGCCAGGCGCGTGGTTGCTGCAAGAAGACGAACCGTCAGTGGACGAAGAAGGCCCTCTTTCGCAACAAAGTGTGCAAGTCGATGTTCTACTGCGGTGACGGCAACGGCGGCTGCTACGTCGACCAGTCGCTCATCAACTAAGGTGGGATTTGTCTTCTCGACTTGTTCTGCATAGGTCAATGTTGTTCAAGGCGTGAAAATGGCATACTCGTCGGTTTTGTTAATCTCTGATTCATTCTTCATCACATTAAGGTCGCGAAACTTCTCAGCCGTTGCGGAAAGTGCTCGTGGGAGCTGCGGAGCATTGTCCTACAAGTACTTTCCGCGAATAGTGTAATACATGTCGCATGCTGGTGCCTTGTACGTGAACGGGATGATCTCTTTGATCTTCGCCTTGATCTCCGGCGTGATCTTGGCCGCGATTGGGAACGCCTTGAGGTTCTCGTCCAGCTGCGCGACGGTCTTGGCGCCGAGCAGCACTGTCGAGACGTTCTGGTTGGTGACGCACCAGGCGAGCGCGAGCTGTGCGAGCGAGCATCCGAGTTCTGCGGCGATCGGACGCAGCTTCTCCACCTGGGCGGCTCGCTGCGAGACATCTCCAATAAAACTCGCCTAGAAGGCCACCGAGAGACGCGCGCTCTCTGGAATACCGTTCGCATACTTGCCCGTGAGAATCCCAAACGCTAGAGGGGACCACACCGTCAAACCGAGCTTGCACTTGTCGTACAGCGCCTTGAACTCGACCTCGACCTTGGAGCGAGCGAACAGGTTGTACTGTGGCTGCTCGACGATCGGACGGATCAGACCGAGACGGTCAGCGATCTCGCACGCCTGGAGAATGTCGTTCTCCGACCACTCGCTCGTTCCCCAGTAGAAAGCTCAGCCCTGGTTAATGATAAAGTTCATGGCGCGCACGACTTCCTCGATCGGCGTGTGCTTCTCCGGGCGGTGGCAGAAGACCACGTCGACGTAGTCGACAGCGAGGCGCTTGATGGACGCCTTGATCCCTTCGATGAGGTGCTTGCGTCCGAGACCCTTGGCGTTCGGGCCTTCCTTGGTCCCCATGAAGATCTTGGTGGAGATCACAATGTCCTCGCGCGTCCAGACGCCATTCTCAATACCACGGTGCAGCGCCTTGCCCGTGACGATCTCGGAGACGCCGTTCGTGTAGCCTTCGGCCGTGTCCCAGAAGTTGACGCCGCGCTTGTAGGCGTGCGTGAGGATGTCGTAGGCCTCGTCGGCCTGGTCGAGGCTCGTGAAGGTCATGCAACCGTAGGAAAACGCCGAGACGAGCAGTCCCGAGTCGCCGAGGAAGCGGTATTTCATGCCAATGTCAGTGGAGGCCATGGCTGCAAGGTACAGTAGGAAGGAGGATTGCGAGTGAGGAGACCGAGGGCAAACGAGATTTGATGGATGCAGAGGTATACAGTGCGATTTGTATAGTCGAGGGTGTATACTCCGCAGCTTCAACCTTCGGGAGCAATCTCTGGCTGTAATCATGCTAATCGTGCTCAGGCTCGGTCCCAACCCAGCTTTTTGTTTGCATCCACGTCCGTTTGCACGTGTGGTTAGGGGTTTGTGCAAACGAAATGATGGAACTGTTTTGGCGTGCAAACTGTTTGCACGTATCAGGACGTGTGATTGGTTGAATTATGAGACCTCGCCGGGGGCTGGTAGCGCCACCAATATTTGTTCGCAGTCCAGCACGACCTGAAGGCCACGGACATCAACTATGGCCGACGAGACGGCAAGGGAGCTGTTTCCAAGGGAGGGTTCTCAATCGAGAGCAGCTAATCACTCGCCTCCTACTCATCGATCTTCTGTTCTCCGTATGACTCCCTCTCGTTCGTTGCGCATGTCGTCGTTGATGGCTGGGAGCAATGCAATGCGTAGCGTAGCCACCCATCAAGCTCACCAGTCATCTCAAGTGATCTCAATTCCGGACCAAACTCTAGTGCGGTCTTTGCAACCCGCAGACACCGTGACGAGCCCACAGCCTCGGGTTGCCGAGTCGCAAGCGGCAAACCTGGAGGACAGTTTCTTCGACGATATCGACCCCTCGAATGTTGACCTGCGTCTGACAGGGAGGAATTTCAGCGCAAACAACCCAGTCAACTCCACCGCCACTTCTGGCACAGCAATGGTTACCCAACGAACCAGACCAGACTACCACAGCATGACCGTCAAGCAGCTACGAGAAGAGTGCTCGCGACTCGGCGTGGTCAATGTGGGCAAGGACAACAAACCCAACAGAATCGCTGCTCTCGAGCTGTACGATCGTACTTTTGGGAAGGATGGTAACAGCCCTGAGCCAAAGCGAACGAAACATTGTGCATTTCGACTTATCAACTTTGTCACGTCAACCAAGTTCAGCGCCAGATTTGCAGATATAGGTACGTTTGCTTATGCTTTATGATTTCAACGTTAGTTGAATCGACTTATGTTGCTATAGGCGACGTGCTTAGTCGTGGCCAACTCGATGTAGGTGCTAGATCGGCTCGCATGCAATTTTGGAACGAGCTAGCGGAGGCATATCGCCAAGACGACGAAGAGTACCGCCATCTAAAACATCCTCATCGTCTCTTTTCTAGTTCCAAGATTGATCCCAGTGTAATCAGAAACCATTCTGGTGAGAAGCTACTTGGGATATGGAAGGAACTCAATGGCAAGTACAAGAATGCAGTGGCAAACTCGAAGCAATCAGGAAACCACAGCTCGGACTTTGAGGATTACGTTCACGGTAACGCCGGCGTTTTGTATCTCTGGATGTGCCTGCAGGTATGTGCTCACGATCGTCCCAAATTCTCGAGTGAGACAAACTAACACGCATTGTAGGACAAACCAAATCTCACGTCATTTGTACTGGGTGGTCTTTTCGAAGATGATGAGGTCGACACGATTAGAGCGCAGCTTCATCCCAATCGCGGAAACAACCACGTACGCACACCGCCAAAGACGAAAAAACGATATGCCTCAAAGACAACGCCAACCCCTCGCAAAAGTCCACGCACACAGCGACAGAACCAACAAAAGCAGCAAGACGAGTTTCAGGACACAGTGCACGATGTCATCCGTAGCGTTACGTCCTTCCTGAATCATGTTCGACCCGATAGTCAGTCGTCGACGACGTCGACCACAACGTACAAAGAGCTCGATCTGGTACACGATCGTATAATTGCAATTCAGACACAGATAGAGACTGCGTCGTCGACGGTCAAACAGCACCTAGAGAACGATCGTACCTACTACATTCGCCGCCGTGATCGTTTGCGCAAGAAACTAGAGGAAGAAGACGAGGATAGTGATGAGGATTAGTTCGTGCATAAGGAAAATACACATGACAAAATGTCAGTCTATACTCTTAAGCTCTCCTTCAGTCAGAGTCTCTGTAGATTTTTTTTTTGTATGGAAATAATGCGCGCACTAGTTATGTTTGCGTTCGTGGCTAATCAATGTCGCTGCTCGTGTGCGGTCGTTGCGTTTGTTGTACTAATTTCCAAGGCCTCCGGCGCGCTGGTGCGCAAGACCGTCTCGCTCTCGACGGTTGGCTTGCCCTGCCACAGCCGCAGCGTGATCTCCTCTAGCACGACGCGTTTTTTCTTGGTCTGCTGTAGCCGACGAACCAGCCGTCACGTCTAGCTGTCCTGGATGTAACGGCTGGAGAGCAGGTCGCTCGTCTACATGAGTTTGTGGTCGTGCTTGATCTGGCTGTCCATGAACACCAGCGCTTGAGCCCGGCACGCGAGACCCGTCTTGAAGTTCATAGGCGAGTAGGTCTGCGTGATCGCGTTCTCGACGAGCGCAAAGCCGCAGGTGAAGCAGCCGAGCCGTGCGAGCGACTAGCGGCCACTGCCGCCGACGCCCACGAGCAGCTCATAGCCGCCGTTGGACAGTGTGACTCGGACGTCGAGTTAGACAGCGGAGAACCAGACGTGGGCTTGCTTCATGGTTCGAGAGTGTGATGGTCGAGCCGTGGGCGAGTCGAAAGACACGGTGTTGCGCGCGAGGCGGCCGCATCACCGTCGCATCCCTGTCCGTGAACTCGGGCGCCACCACGGCCACCACACTTGCTGTTGTTGTGTGTGCTTGCTTGGTGCTGATGTTTTCCACGGTGACAGCCCGATGGCAGCAGACAGCCGCCGTTTTATGACCAATGAAATGGTCAATAGCCCAGTGCCAGTCGATTGACACGCATCAAAGATCCCCCGCTCACGTGGAGCACACCACGCGAGCCGACAAAAGCTCAAGTGATGAAGACGTCTCGCAAGCAACTCGAAATACGCAGCATTCTCTTGAACGTGATTCTTCCTACGACAGCACTACTTCTCTTTTGTTACCGACGTCACGACCGAGTGAAGGTCCGCCGCGAGATTGTCCGTCACCGGTTAGTATGGGAAGAGCACGCAGAGTCACTCCGTTCGGAGAAGCAGTTCAAGCGCTACTATAGAATGAGTTTCACCAGCTTCGAGAAACTGTTCACGATCGTCTCGCCTTACTTGGAAGTAGACCAGGTCCAAGCCTTCAGGCGGACCTCTGGTAGGTATCCGTTGTCGAAGGCAGGCCAACTTCAAGCTTGCCTTCGCTGGCTCGCTGGTGGAAGCGCGCTCGACCTTCGGATCATCGCTGGCGTTAGCAAATCAAGTTTCTATCGCATTGTCCAGTGTGTGATGAATGCAATTAACACCGCGAGTGAACTCGCGATTCAGTTTCCGCTGACGCCAAGGGAATTGGAGGTAGTCGAGCGTGGGTTTGCAGGGCGAAGCACGGAGCGGCTTATCAGAGGATGCATCGGCGCCATCGATGGATGGCTGTGTCCCATTCGTGTTCCTCGTAAGGATGAGTGTGGTCGCGTTGACTCCTTCTACTCTGGGCATTATTCTCGCTATGGACTTAATGTTCAAGCTTGTACGGATTTCGACTCTAGATTCACTGCTTATACGGTAAGCTGCCCGGGCGGTATGAACGACGCGCTTGCCTTCAAGAAATGGTCGCTTTCTAGTGTACTGGACAGCCTCAAACCTGGCTATTTTGTCGTTGCTGACAACGCCTACACTCAAACGGTTCGGGTCATGACTCCTTACAACCAGGGTGAGCTCAAGAGTCGATATGATCGCGACAACTACAACTTCTATGTGAGCCAACTGAGGATTCGAGTTGAAATGGCCTTTGGGCTACTCGTCAACAAGTGGCGGATCCTGAAGTCACCACTTACGGTCCGTCTCCGGACGTGTTCCGTTGTGATTGGAGCTTGCATGCGATTGCATAATTTCTGTATCGATGAGCGGACCTTAGATGCACCAGTGGAAACTATAACCATGCTGCGAGAAGTTGGTCGGGCCAACTCAGACGACGACATCTCATACGACGAAACGGTTCGACGCCAACGCGACCAGGTTCCCCCCGACAGCGAGGACAAAAGAGATGAAGTGTGTAACGACGCTGGCCATGACACAGGAACTGGCGATGCGAACGATGAGCTGGACACACAGGCCACGATCGTCTTTGGTGAAATTGCTAGAAACAATATTGTGCAGCACGTCGAGGCAATGAACATGCATCGACCATTCCACAATATTGCGAGAACTAACGAGCAACAAGAAAATATTAATTTCATGTCATGATATCTTCCAGCCTTTTATTGCAAAGTCGGCAAGCGAACGACTGCGTGGTTAGCCATGTCAAGACTCTCGATGGGTGGGAAAGGTGCTAGATCCGACAGAGATGGCTTATCTCGACGCCGCAGAGTGTCAGGCCACGGAGCTTGTGTAAGTCGATGGCCATTGGCTCGGAGTCTGTTCATGCATCGCTTGCATATTCGCGGGGACTTGAGGTCTCCATCAGCACGACACATATCTGGCTCCCATGGCCTCTCGCACGACGAGTTCGAGTCTAACAGCTCAGTACCCATACCGGAATCGAGACGAAGGGCGTGCGTGGTGTTCAATTCACTGGGCGCTTCGCACCTAGTCGTAGTGGGTCGTCTTCTTGTCCACGAACTCGTCCACGACCTCTTGAGACGCGATCTATGAGGCACGAAATTGGAGAGTTTGCCAGCGTTAGTAACCTACATCGGCGTTATGTATTCGGTCCTTCTTGGCGGCGGCTCGACGTCGTACGTGTGCTTCAACTCCACAAAGTTAGCCATGATAGTGGGCGTCATCTACATCACGATCGTGCATGTAGTCTCCCCGCCCGACAGCTTGTGCTGGCCATGCACTGGATCGTGGTCACTCTGGCGCAAGTCGCGTCTGGCTATCGGCGTCCTGCTCTCGGTCATGGCAATCTTCGTCTTCCCACTGACGCTCCGTGGCATGGTCCGTGCTCGTCGTGAACAGGCGGATGGCCTCGAGCGAGTGGCTGATGTGGGCCACCAAGGCCAGGCACATCAACGGCGTGAAGGTCGCGTGGGCGACGGAGCTCCATTGTAACCACACCGTGGAATGGAGCTCCGTCGACCACGCGTCCAGGTCAGTGCGGCGAGCTGCGATCGTAGTGCGCACGCCCGACTCGACGCTCTGGAGCTTGGTTAGGTGCGACGAGAGCCGCGCACGCTTGTCGCGGAGCGCCGTTGTGTCCGCGGTGTGCGCCACGGAGTGCCACAGGAACGGGAGCAGCCGACGCCGTCCTCCTCGCCCTCGTTGGTCTTCTTCTTCGTGGCAACAGCGCCACACCTTGGTCACCGAAGTTTGTGTGTGGTTGATGTGGCACACCGATTCTAGTTCCATTGGACAAAAACAGCGGTGCAAACGCGCTCTCACCCGTTCTGCTTTGCACGCCAAAGCACGTCCAGCTATCAATGGATGGACCAATCACAGCGAGGGTGCGTGCAAACAGTCGTGCTTGCAAACAAAAATGCTGGGTTGGGACCGAGCCTCAGTCGACGGCAAACCTCCGCTTTGCGTCATGGTCCGTGGCATTCCGAGCCCATTCGGCCCCCCGAGTCTTTTGGTTGGCACTCGGGATTGTCGGATCTCGGAGCCCACTAACAGCACCGACCACTTTGTCTCGCAGGAAACCCATCACACCACGTTGGATTCGACCTCTGCTCTCTCTCTTGTTGGGAATGGCACCCATCAGGGCGCTTCCAGCAGTGCCTCCCTGGGGCACAGAGAAGGGAGATGGGCTATGAGTAGCCGGTGTGTGGTTTGGGCGCGGCTGCGCCGAGGGAGGAAGGCCCGGGCAGACCGCAGGGGGAAACAGGAGTGGTGAGGCCCCCTAATATATGTAGTTAATCCGAAATCTACCTCCCTCTGCACGCATCAAACTAACAGGTTATGAGCCCAAGTGGGCAGGAAGAAGACGCGACCGCAGCGTGCGTGCGACGCGCGCTAGAAGCTTCGCGGGCTAGGCGAGCTCGCGGGTCACCGACCCCGAGCAGTCGCCGGACGTCCCTAGGAGGTGGAGATTCATCGGAGACGGCGCTTGTCCTCGCCGCCCTGATGGAGCGGATGGAGAGCATGGAGACGGCGATCACCCGCGGGCTTCGCGCAGCCCCTCATGCTCCCGCGCCGGCCTTGCCGGCGCCAGTCGATCAACCGGTGGCACCAGTACTGGCGCTGCAGGGGGACCGGCCACAACCCGATCTGGCCGTTCAGTCGCTGCGGTCGATGGAAGTCGAGGACCTCGACACGTCGATCGATCGGTTCGGGACGGGGTCGCGCATGCGAAACGTGACGCTGCGGACCCGCGAGCGGCAGTTCAACCTCGAGCGCCAGGGGCACTACGAGGAGTTCGCTCAAGCTCAACAGATGCTGCGGGGTGAGGCCGAGGCCCACGCTCGCGAGCGTGCCCAGCATCTCCAAGAGTACGCCGCTGCGCAGCAGCAACTTCAAGGCCAGGTCCAGGAGCTCCAGACGATGGCGGCGCTGCAGGCGCAGCACAAGGAAGCGCTCGAGGCTCAAGCTCGCGAGCAAGAGCTCAAGCAGGCGCAGTTCCAGGCCCAGCAGCTCCACGAGCGCGAGGAACTGCGGCGCCAGCACGAGGCGCAGCTGAAGGACCTGCGTGAGCGGGAAGAAGTCGTGCTGCACCAACAGGCCACGCTTGCGAGCGCGGCGAGGCGCAATGCCGAGCACGAAGAGGCGTTGCGACGCCAGGCCAGTGCTGTGGGGAAAGTCGAGCGGGCGGCGCAGAGCGAGGCACGCCGCGCCCGGCTGACGGAGGCCGAAGTTGAAGCAAGGGTTCGCGAGGCCTACGCACGTGGAGAGCGTGACGCGATGGCCCGAGCTGCCGCAGCGCCTTCCCCGGGACCGGTGGTACCGCCGACGGCGGCGAGACAGCCGAACCCGTCGGACCCAGGGGGGTCATCGCCACGACCACCACCGGAACCACCGCCAGGGCCACCACCGAGGCCAGCGAGTGCGGATCGCGGCAGTGCGCCGACCCGCGGAGCGTTGGGTGTTCCCCTCTCAAAAGAGGCGGGGCTTCAGGTGACCGAGTTTGACGGGAGCGAGACGTACCGCGGGCTGGGTGCAGGATTCAAGTTTTGGCGATCACGGTTCTGCCGCGCGCTGCATTTTGCGATGCTAGCCACGGGCTTTGAGTGGTCACAGGAATACCAAGTCGAACGCCTGGGCTTCTACCTGCGTGGAAAAGCATCCAACTACTACATGGGTCAGGTGGAGAGTTGGCTTGCGACGTGCAGAGAGTCCAACATCAAGAACCTGCTTGAGTATGCGCTCGACCAGATGGAGGCAGTGTTTCAACTGGACTTCACGTCCACGCAGGTGTCGGATTTGTTCAGCACGCGAAAGGCCGGGAACGTCACGTGGGGGGACCATTTTCTCTACTTGGTGGCGGTGTGACGCACCACGAACTCGCCCGAGGCGATGATTCTCGAAAGCCTCATCGAGCATGCGGGCGACGAGATGAAGGTGCTGCTCCACGGCCAGCGTGAGAAGAATCGTGTGGACTACATGAACCACGCGCGCGAACTCGCGATTTGGGCGCAGACGTACGAGGACAAGAAGTCGAAGGTCAAGGGCGCAGGGAAGCTCGTGAACGCGGTCCAGGCGACTGAGAAGCGGACCTGCCACGCCTGCGGGATGCAGGGCCACCTCGCCGCCAAGTGCCCGAACAAGGAGTCCGTTGAGGCAGTCCGGGGTGGAGCCGGTAAGAAGGGCAAGGGTGGAAATGTGAAGTTTGCGCTGGCGGCGAGCTACGGCGGGGGCGTGGGGCAGGAAGACTGGATCCTGGACAGCGATGCGAGCGTGCATCTGGTTCGTGACCCATCGACGCTGCAGGATGCCGAGCCGTGCGAAGACCCGCACGGTTGCACGTTGCCGAACGGAACGACGCTCAGGACGACGTTGCGCGGAACAGCAATCCTGACCGTGCTGGTGGACGGCGAGTACCATGACGTGACACTTGCGGGCGCGTGTTACGCGCCGGAGCTCGCGCTGAACCTGATCTCGCTGGGCACGTTGTTGGGCGAGGGGTGCTCGCTCGAGGTTGTGGACCGCCGGTACACTCTGATGAAGGAGGGTGAGAAGGTCCTGCATGTGGACATCATTAACCGGGTACTGGTCGCCGACTGCGGCAAGCGCGAACGACGTGACCCTGAGGCGGGCGAGGTCGTGCTCAGCGCAGTGTCGGCTGAGGACCGAGAGGATCGCGACGAGGATGTGCTCGAAGCGACGTTGATGGAGCTACATCGTCGCTCGGGGCACGTCGCGTATGACACAATCGAGCGGTTTGCCAAGGACCCGCGGTACAGGATCCGGCTGACCGACACCAAGCGCGAGAACTGCTTGACCTGTGCGGAGGGCAAGCAGACCAAAGCACCGCAGCCAAAGCGAGACTCGGGGAAGAACGCGCCAACCGAGACCATGGGCGCCGTGATCTGCAGCGACCTAAAAGGTCCGATCACGCCGCTCGATCGCAGGCAGACCGGTACCTCGTGAACTTCGTGGAGTTCAAGACGAACTTCGTGCGCGTGTTCCTGGCGAGAACCAAAGACGAAGCGGCGAAAAAGTTTGAACACTTCCTGACGTGGTTCGAGCGGCGGTTCAACGTTCGAGTCATGGTGCTTAGGACTGACGGCGGCGGGGAGTACCGCAACGTCGACCTGTTCTGCAGACAGACCGGCGTCGCGCGGCAGGTCACCGAGGCCGACAACCAAGCAGCGAACGGTAAGGCCGAGCGTATGCATCGCACGATAATGAACCTCGTGCGGTGCATGTTGTTTGGGTGCGGGCTACCGTTGTACTTCTGGGGCGACGCGGACGAGTACGCAGCGTACATCCTCAACCGCATGCCGACGCGCGCCAACCCGAAGCGGGCCTCGCCGATGGAGATGCTGACCGGCGAGGTCGCGAGCCTGGTGGGCATCATCGTGTTCGGTTCCCCGTGCACCGTGTACCAGCATGTGAAGAAGAACCCGCTGAAGAAGCGCGCCGCGCCAGGCATCATCGTGGGCAAAAGTGAGGAGACGAAGGGATACAAAGTCTTCATCCCCAGCCAGAAGGTCGTGAGGACAACCCGCCACGTCGACAAGATCGAGACCTTGTCGGACAAGGCGAACGAGCAGCTGCAGCGTACGCTGCAGTCCGAGTCAGAAGCCAAGCTCGCGGAGCTTGCGGCGGAGCGCGAACGTGCCCGCGGGCGAGCGTCCGCGCAAGGAGACACGGCGGCTGCGGCCACCGAAGGAGAGACTGACGCGCCGCGGCGGTCAGGACGAGACAAAGCACAGCAGCGCGCCGAGGCGGCTGCGACCGAGTCGGCGACCGAAGGAGAGACCCCGGTGCGCCGATCGCGACGAAAGAAGAAGAAGTCCGCCAAACGCGCTGAAGCGGACGAAGCCGCGGCCGCGACGACGCGTCGTCGCGGACCGCCGATCATTGCGGCGGCAGTGAAGGAGGACGCGTTCACACGGGTACTAGCGATGGCGGCCTTGGGTGCGGGGGCGGCGGAGTTTGGGAACTTGCCCGACCCCAAGACCTACGCCGAGTCGCTGCGGAGTCCGGACCGAGATCTGTGGGCTGCCGCACGGCAGGACGAGCTCTCGTCGCTGCGTGATAACGGCACGTGGAATGTAGTCAAGAAAGAGAAGGGCATGCACTTGCTGCGCAGCAAGTGGGTCCTCAAGAAAAAGCGAACTGGCGATGGTGCAATTGAACGCTACAAGGCACGATTGGTCGCGGGTGGCGACGGACAAGTCGCCGGCGTCGAGTACACGCTGACGTTTTCAGCTGTGCTCGACATGACGAGCGGCAAGGTCATCCTCGCTGTGGCGCTGCTGTGGGCGGTACCCGCTCGGCACGTCGAATGCCGAGCGCCTACGTAAAGGCCAGCAAGGAACAGGACATCGAGATCTACATGAAGATCCCTGAGGGGATGGTGTTCACGCCAGAGGAGCTCGCGCAGCTGGGCGTGACCGACGCGAGCGAGCTCGCATTCAGCTCGAGAAGAGCCTTTACGGCTTGAAACAGGCAGGACGTTTATGGAACAAATTACTGCACGACACCTTGCTCAATATCGGCTTCACTCAGTGCATCTCGGACGCGTGCGTGTCCGATCGTGGCACGGTACTCGTAGGGACATACGTGGACGACCTTCTTGCGACGGCCACGGACAACGTGCTGCTGGACGAATTCCACAAGGATATGGCCGAGCTCGAGCTAAAGGACCTCGGTGCGGTCGAGAACGTTTTGGGGATGCGGATCCAGTTTGACCCGGACCGCGGATACCTGATCGACCAAGAGCAGTTCGTGCTCGACCTCCTCGCGAAGAACGGCCTCGAGAAGGCCAACGCCGTGCGGTTGCCGGTCGACGAGTCGGCCGCGGCAACCGCGACGGGAGGAGACGACCTGCTGCCGGCAAAGGGCGCCGGGACGCCCGAGGCACCAACAGTGAGAAGCTTTCAGTCGCTGGTTGGGAGTCTGTTGTGGGTGACGAGGTGCACGCGTCCAGACATCGCGTTTGCCGTGCATCGCGCCACCCGCCGCAGCCACGCACCGACCGTGCAAGATCTCAAGGCGGCAAAACGCATCCTGCGTTACCTCGCCGGGACGGCGGGGTTAAAGCTGCGCATGGGAGGAGCCAAGGCGCGCACCACGCCGGCCCTCGTCGAGTCGTTCACGGATGCTGACTACGCGGCCGACAAGGCGACGCGCAAGTCAATGAGTGGGGCGGTGCTCACAGTCAACGGCATGACCGTTGGGTGGCACTGCAAGCAGCAGTCGGCCGTAGTAGTAATGTCCGGAACTTTTTCCGTCATTTTTTTTTCAACGTTTCTCACACAACCCTAGAGACCTTTCTTTTCCCTCTCAGTTCAACAAACCTATTTCACACCTCCTTTCCACAAAACACAACCAAACCGACTTTCCTATGTCCTCATTAAAAACAACCACTTTTGCTTCATTTTCCACACCAAAAATTCGCGAAGGTTCGGGGCATAGCTGAGAGACATAGAAAATCCGACTTCACAATAATTATTTCTCTATTCTGACATAAAATTAGTAAGTAGTATATTGAGATACACCATACACTACACATAAAAATGTCCGTTATTTTAGAGTTCGGAAAATACAAGGGAAAGGCTCTTGAGGAAGTATATGATCAAGATGCGTCATACTGTCGATGGTTATACAATCAACAATCCGAAGAATCGGATATCAAACGCTTTTTACTAGGTAAGTTCCAAGATGGAGACGATAGTTATATCATGCGGTGGGGCAAACATAAGAACAAATCAGTAAAGTGGATTGTTGAAAACGATACCCAATATTTCAATTGGATGTGTAAAAATGAATATATCAAGAATAAATGCCCATCATTGAAAGAAAACCTGAACGAATTTACAACACAGAATTAAAAAGAATCAATTTTTTTGTCTTAACCTCCATCATCTGAAACTGGAACCTTTTTTTTAGCTGTAACTTCTGTCGAGTTTGCGGATCTCGTGCAGATGGCGCGCTTGTGGTTCTTTTGCCCATAGAAACAGATCGTGCTTCACTTCTGTCGAGTCCTTGTCGCGGTTCTGCAGGTTATCAGATCATAGAGGTGATCAGAACCAACGAACTTTGGGGAGTGAATACATTGTTTAAGAAGTAGCTTAGGATAGGAGGCAAATCGCTACCATTTCGACACTATCGGTTTAGACAGGCTATCAGAGAGAATCATTTCTGTCTTATCAGCACTATCGAGCACAATCAGCAGCAGCCGCAACAAGTGTCTCGAGGAAACAAGGACATAGGAACAACTTTGTTTCATCTATATCCTCTCTAGTTTGTATCACCCCTTTAAATGTTCCCAACAAACACGTCTAATGCAACAACATACTGCTTCACACTCGCCAACGTTTCTGGTCTCTGGTGAACTTCATTGGTCTTGGTTCTGATAGTTTGCTTCCGATAGTGGGGCGCTAAGTTGCTTGGAACCACGAAACCAAAGTAGAACTGATACGTGGGGATGCCAATACCGTTCAGCCAGAGCAAAAAGCTACTCAGTGGTGCAGCTTTGATTCCATGATCCAGGTTGAGGGTCATCTGCAAGCCATAGCATCTGGTGTTCTTGCCATCCAAGATGAAGGCATCCAACGCACCGAATGTTCTTGACGTCGGCTGGTAGTACGTCAGGCGTCGAGGAACTGCACGGATCTCATCGAGAGTGGAGAACCGTACCATTGGCATATTTTCCGGAACGATCAACTCTATGCGCTCCTTCGAGCACAACGAACGGAGCTGTAGGTGTCCTTGTTTGTGTAGATTGAACCATCTGTGGCAGAGCATCTCGTATATCTTGCCTCGAACGACGGATGTACTTCCTGAGTCATCATTGGCGTGTGCAATTGCGAATTCCGATACTCTATGCAGACTGTCTTCGTCCACTTTAGCAACGATCTTCTCGGCAATGTACTTGGACAAAAAATCAAGATGGAATTTTGCTCGAAAATCCACTCTGCTCGGGACCATCTCGAGAACGCGGTGGCTGTAATTTCCGTCTCGCACAGCATGATTGCTTTTGGCATATGAAATGATATCCAACGCACTGAATGTAGCGATAGCCTTCTGAAGTTCTTCGTCATTCTCAAGCTCCGTCGCAGTGAAAATGAATCTTGGAATTCCACCAAACTTGTCGTATCGCGATATCAAAACGTCTTCTGCTAGTTTGAAATCATCATCAAGCAGTGAGTTGTAATCTTGAAGCTCTTCCAGACTCCACACTGGCAAGATGTACGTGAACGAGTCAACTTTTGCGTAATCGTTCATGCCATCCAGTCCCGGGGAAGCAAATAGAATTGATACTCCTTTCCAGCCGGTAAGTTCCGATGATTTTCCCTCGATGAGCCGAAGTACACGGTGCTGATCTTGAATCGAAAGAGCATCCGCTTCGTTCAACTTGATGAACTCCCTGCTTTCAGTATGGAACTTGTGGTGTTTGTTTCCGAAATTCAGCACCAAATCAAACGAAGACAGCTCCTTGACTTCCTCATGTTGTCCCAATAGAAGTTGAAAGATGCAATAGAGGTAGAAGCGACTCTTCCCTGTGCCTGGATTTCCCGTCACGACCATGTTAGCGCCTGATTTGGCTTCGAAGCACAACTTCACCTTGCGCATTAGCTCTGCGAAAATCACAGCATATGCATCTCGTTCCACAATCTTCGTGTACTTCTCCATCGGATGTGCCAACGGTGGAAACCCAGCCATCTTGAAATACCTTGTGAATTGGTCAGTTTCGTCCTCATCCAGTTTTCGTTTCTTCTTTTGGACAGAAAATGCTTCGTCGACAAACCATTCATCTACTCGAACACGCTTTCCACCGACGTCACGCGACGGAATCACCACCAACACGTGGATCTGGTCAGTTGCTGGTTGAGGCATATCCTTCAACACCTTCTGAAGGCCAGACTCTCCCTGCAGTTCATTGTCTTCGTGTGTCAGCGCTTCGATTAGAGCAGTCTTTTCCCCTTTCTTGAGCTTCTTCACATCATCTGTGCTTGATTCGAGCCACGTGTCGTCGCCCTTCCTGGCGAGGAACAGCTGCAGCTTGTCCGCATCGATCGCCTTGAGATCATTCTTCTTCTTCACCTTGATCGCGTCCTTCAAGTGGTCCACAGACTTGCTCGCATCGATGTCGATGGAGAACGCGTTCCCCTTCACACCGACGAGCGCGCAGAACAGCGTCACCATGTTTCCAGTTGCCTTCTGTGTGAGGGACGTTCTCTCTAATCGTATTTCAGCCAATCAAACGGTGCAACCCAAAGTTGGGTTTTTGACGTACCCATTTGGGTGATTGAACAACTGGAGATACAAAATATATTTATCTATATAGACAAACAAAACCATGGATATTACGTATCTATCCGATACCGATGATACTGGTTATGTTGATGACGTCCAGCTCAATGAACCGGTAGATACCGAAATACTGAGTGATTTATATGAGTACCTCAAAATAGAAAAGCATTCAGCATCTGAAATAATACAGCTCTGTAAGGAAATTGATTTAATTAGTGCAGCTATCAAGAGCCGGCATCAGAGATGCCTCGGGTTCCTCTGGAACCTACAGTGTCAGAATATCAACGAAAAGCACACTAACTAGGAAAAACACGTATTTTGTCGTATCCGTCATAATATTTGAACACAACTCCATCAACTTTATCATTTCGGATGTTCTCAATGATTGCTTTACGCAACATACGATTATGTCCAGTATCGATGCACCATTGTTTGTATCTGGCATTCAATATTGTTAATGGGATTTCGAGGTAGTCTCCCTTACTATCAAATCCATCCTTGAGTAAATCTTCTCTATCTTTTGTAAATATCTCTTCATTAAAGTATTTTGAAATGGATGTTTCAACCTTTTTTTGAGCTAATTCAGAGCGAAGATACTCCAATTCTTTCATTATCGCATCAATTCTATGATCATCTTTTGGAGCAACTTCGTTAACTCCAGTATCTCTATAACGTCTGATTCTATTCATAATTATATTAACGAAGCGAAACTTCTGTATTCAAGTCGTAAAAATTTCTGAATAAGTCAGGTTGATTGTGTTGATTGCTATAAAGATACAACAGACTCCACAATCCGCAATAGTCATCGTATGTTCCTTGATACTGTTTATCATTAAATTTCATAGCGCCCATAACGCTTGGAGGCCCCAAACCCATTGAATCAAAGTATTCATTGTTGCACACACAAACCCAATGGCCTTCACCTGAGTCTAATCGAAGTAATATAATATAGCTTCCATTCCCTAGGGGAGCTTTGATGTTTCTGAAATCTAATATCCCATCGATGTGAACGTTCAGCTGACTTGCTAGTTCTTGTAGTTCATTAGCAGTCGATTCACCCAATTTATTTAATTTAAAAATCATTATGTAATGCTTATATATAGCTAATCATAATATAACAGGCATTAACCTTCAATTTCAATAATGAGTGATAGCACCCAATTAGCAGATTCGTTTTTATTCGATTCAACAACTAATCCGGATCCAGTTGTCAGTGTTAGCAAAGACAAGCGTGTTGTAAATGTCGTTGATGACAACAACGGTTCGTATCAATCGGGAACTGTTATCATTAATGCGACTTCACAACTAAATGGCTCGACTGGCAATGGCAGCCTTCGAGATGCATATGTAGTCGTTCCTTATGTAGTAACGGTTAAAAATACGTCTGCCTCAGCTCTTAATGGTACTCTAAATCGTTTTGCGGTAGGATTAAAGGCTGGTGTATGGAACATTTTAGATAAATTAGCGGTTGAAATAAACGGTAAAAGTGTCATTACGAGCAATGACTATAAAAATTATTGGAACAATTTACGAGCTCAAACTGAATGGTGTGATGATGATTTATTAAAGAACGGTGCAGACTGCTATCTTGCTCCAGATGATGTAGTCAGTCTGAATTTCCCACAAAGTAGTAGCAATCCTACCGCTTCAACACAAGGAGATGGTTTTGTGAATAATTCAGTAAATGCTGCCACAACTGTAGCTACTGGTTTAATTCCAGAAACAACTCCAGCTCTTAATAACGGACTAATTCAGCGTCTAATTTGGAATCCACAACAAATTGGTACCTCTGATGCCACTGGAGCAACGATTACAGCAACAAATCCTCTGGGTTGGCCGACAACGCGAAGTGGTGCAATTCTTTCTAAAATTCAACAACAAGGTACTGGTGGATACGTAGCTGGCGTTACTACCGCAGGAGGTGTTGCTGGTACGTGGTATTATATGCTGAAGCTTCGTTTAGTTGACCTCCATCCAATCTTTACAGAATTGGATCTTGTTGCGAACCCTCAAATCAAATTAACGATGACGTTCAATACCGGCTTTGTTGATATCACAACCGCAACTGGAGATTTAATGAGCTTATCCTCTCTCTCCCTAAACGGTTGCTCTACGGTTCCAGTAATGGTGTCAAGTGCGGCCCCAGGTAATCCAAATGCAGGAAAACTTACAACTGGTGGAGCTGGCTCACTTCGAGTAGCTTTCGGCGTTATGTCCAACAATATTACACAGATCTCGACTTCTGGTCAAATCTTCCCATTTACAACGACTCGTTTATATATTCCTTTCTACGATATCGCTAATCAAAGTCAAATTGTTGCTAAACCTGTTAAGAAAATCAATTACCTCGATTGCTACGCACAGTATTTCAAATCAAAAGCAGGTACTGGTCAACAAAACTCTCAGCAAAACGCTCCGTTTAGCTTTCAATTATCTTCAAGCTTAAAGAATATCAAATACATTGCTCTGATTCCATATAGTGAAACAAGCAGTGGCCATTTCGTAAGCGCAACGAATATTGAACAATTCCAATCCCCGTTTGACAGTGCTCCATGGACTTGTCAGCCAGGAGCAAGCATTCGCAATTTCCAAGTAATGGTTGGCAATGAAAATGTATTCAACAAAACGCATGATTACTCATTTGAATCGTTCCAAGACGAAGTCAAGAAGCTCGGAGCTATTAATGGAGCTCTATCGCATGAGATTAGCAATGGATTATTTGATTCCTACAAATGGGATGTTGGTCAGCGTGTTCTAATTGCAGACTGCTCTCGATTAACGAATCCAGATGTGCCTCAATCTATCCTTGTCTCCGGCACTAATACTTGCAGTCAAGGAATGAATTGCCTAATACTCGTCGTATACGGTCGTTCTATGAGTATCGATCGATTAACAGGAGAGGTAGTCGAATATGAGTAGATTGGCGAGGGACAGAAGATACTCTGGACCCCTCTGGGTGTCCGCCTGCCGACAAAAAAATGTTTTTTTGCCAATGCTTACTTGTTTTGATTGCTATGCTGTAGCTCCATCTCAAGTTGCTTCACCCGTTTGAGTAATTTTTTTATCGTACAGAAGTTTATCGCTGTAATTTTGCTGTAATCAATGTTCATCTGATATCCTTCTATGTCATCTTCATCCACTTTCTTCAAGTTTTCATTCGGTGTCATTGATAGTAAATTTATGTATCCAGCTGCATACAATTCTTGACTAATGAAACCAATCTTTGGAATTGTTTCATCTGACCCTTTGTATTTGTATTCATAAACATTTAGATCATAAAATTTATCGCAATAATCAGTGTCTAATTGGTCGATAATGTCCTTACATCTACGATCCGATGTACAATAAATCGACGAACATTGAATAGGACCACCAAACATAGCCGCTACTGACACTGTAACGGGGCCCAATTGACTTGTTGTGTAAGCGGTGGATGTTCCAGTAGCATAAAGCTGGCCACCAACATTAAATGTATTAGAAACAGTTCCACTAACATGCAAAGTAGTACTCGGTGATGTTGTTCCAACTCCTAAACGCCCATTTGTGTCAAGAATCATCTTAGTTGAGTTATTGACTCCGAATCGCAAGTCATTATTAGTCAAATTGCCCATCCAAGTAGCATTTGTACTTGTTGCGTTTGTTCCAGAGTTAATTTCAATACAAAAATCTATTGGAGACACATTGTTCGATTGCAAATCTAATACTTTCTGGTATGAACCATCAACATAGTTTGCGGAACCAAAGCAAGTAATTCCAGCGTTGGCTGTAGCATTAACAGCAATAGCTCCAGTTGATAAACAACGTAACGTTTCTGATAAATTATTGGTCGCTGATTGAGTCAGAAACACTAGATCGCCAGCCGCAACTGCTGTTCGTTGACATAAAATTACTCCATGAGGCATGCCGTCGCTAAGAGCGTTTCTAAAAGCTATTCCTGCAGCGTTATATTGACCATTTGCATTAGTTGTAGCCAGTATATTCAATCCAAAAGCACTTGCATTAGTAGTTCCGGTAGTCGTTGTAGCATCAGAGATCGTTAAATTTATTTTTGAAATATTCGTGATACTTCTGTTTGAATCAGCCACAAGAGCTTTACTTGCACTTGCCGTCCCAGCGGTCGCTCCAGATAAAAAGTTTAATTCAGTAGCCGATGATGTAATTAATGTTCCACCAAGCTTTAATCCAACAGTAGAAGCGTTATGATTTAAAATATCTACATTACCAACAGTATCACATTGCAATCGTCTTGTATTATTTGAATTTAAAAAGAAACTATGGCTTGTAAAAGAGCCAATATCTTGAGCACCACCACTATTTTGAATGGTTAAGCGAAAGGTACTCGTTGATGTTGTATTACTGATTGATAGTGGAGTAGTACCATTTGTAATTGTCAATGACGTAGGTAGCGTTAAATCTCCTGTAGATGTAATATTAGGTTGAGCTGCTGTTTGTAAAGTTCCTGTAATAGAAGTAGTGCTTAATGATGAGATACCAGATACAGCGCCCGTTGAGCTAATTGTCATTCTTCCTGTATTACTAGTTTGAAAGACTAAATTGTTTGCTGTAGATGTTCCAAAATAAACATCCCCATTGTTAAAATGAAACAGAGCACATGTTGAAGTACCATTTATCGATCTAAACGATTGCCCATTAGCAGTTAAAGTAGCGGTTATTAATCCTGTCGTATTCAATGATGTTACAGTTCCAACTGAGGTAATATTTGGCTGAGCAGCTGTTTGAAGTGTTCCAGTAATTGATGTAGCCGTAAGAGTCGCTAAAGTTCCAATCGATGTAATATTGGGCTGAGCAGCTGTTTGAAGTGTTCCATATAAAGTTGAAGCGGATATATTCGTAGCTGTCAATGTGTTATTAACAGCTACATTTCCATTCGTTAATACTGACATTTGCACAGATCCATTATTTGATGCAAAAGTCAATGGATGATTTGAAAACGTTTGGAGACAACATTGAGTCCCATCGAACCACTGCTGATAAATAACTGTTCCATCAGTGATTTGATACAATGAGTTTGTTAATGCTGTCGATCCGATAATATCTAATTGTTTAGCTGGAGATGTATTATTAATGCCTACTAAACCAGTGGATCCTATCGTTATTTTTCTATTTCCATTTGTTCTCAAATGAAGCTTATTCGCTGTTGTACTGCCAAATGTCTGATCTCGAGATACCGAATCAACAGATAATGAGCACGTGCTACTCGACAGGGAGTTATTACAAGTTATAGGAGTAGATCCACTAATATTGAGTGTTGATGAAATTGTTCCCAATGATGTAATGTTAGGTTGTGCAGCTGTTTGAAGAGTTCCTGTTAATTGTGATGCTGAGAGATTATTAATGTTCGCGATGTCTCTGTTAGAGTCAACCGCAATCAATCTCCCAGCGGAAGCTGTTCCTGGTGTAATACCCGATAGCACACTCAAATCAATCATTGTTCCATTTTGATAGATATTTCCAGTGATGTACAAATCCGAAGTGTAATTCACCCCATTTCTTTTGTTATATCGCAAATCGCCAATACTAATAGTTAAGTAATCGAATGAGCCGATATAGTCTGATGGATTGTACAAGGATGGAACATAATTAGGCGGTAGCATTTTGTAAAATGATCCTTTATATAATATAACAGATAGATTTGTCATACAAGATCAGTAATCGGAGATTACTAAGCAGCACCTCCGGTGCGATATGAGTTCGATTCCTGATTTTGGTGGTATGCTTCCTAAAGTATTTAAGAAGAAATCGTTCGGAGAAAATGAAAAGCTTTATATTCAAAAGTTTTTCCGAATGATAGTTTTAGGCCCCAGTTTCTCTGGTAAATCAAATCTAGCTTTTCATATACTCAAGGAGTCTCCACACGTCTATAGCCACTTACATAATATAGCCCGCAACCCTGATCAAGAGTTATACGATTACATCAAAGAAAAATTACAAGGTTTTGTAACGTTCTATGATCCTGACGCTCCTCCAAGTGTTGATGCAATCAAAGAGATTCCAAATGCTTTACAGCTTGTTATTATTGATGATTATTCCAACGATAATCAGCTACAGAGAGATTTATTCAGTCATTTCTTTACTCGAGGAAGACACAAAGGACTTTCAACAATCTTCATAGCTCATAGCTATTTTGCTACTGACAAGATGATTAGATTGAATTCTGAATACATTGCTATTCTAAAAGCAAATTCAAAACGCGATCTAAAGCTAATTTTGAAAGATTTTAATCTACCTGGAGTAAGTGAAGATGATATCTACAGGTATTACAAACAAGCAACATCTGAAAAGGGACAGATGTTGTTTATAGACTCCGTCAAGCAACAAATTCGGAAGAATTTCAAAGGTGAAGTTTTTAATTAATATACCGGTGCGGAAACAAATCTCGATTTGTTTTTGTACCAAAAAACATATTTAATTTCTCTCGTGGAATATAGAGCAGGCTTTCTACACGACAAACTAAATATGACGAGCACTATCATTTTTAACCGGAATAACATTGTTTCCAATGGCTTGAACAATACATTCAGATTCAACTTTACTGGATCAAGCGTGAATTTCAAAAATCAAGAAATTGCTCTGTCCAGCCTGCAGATTTACAACTCTCAATTCAATATTAACGGGAGTTTGTACAACAACAACACGTTCAGCGTGTTAGTTCCAACAGCAGCTACTTATCAAACTGTTTCGATCACGCTTCCGAATGGGTACTATTCGTATGCAGATATTTCAAACTACATTCAGTCTCAGTTAGTTAGCATTGGTGCATACTTGATTGATTCTCAAGGTAATAACGTTGTGTATATCGCTATGAGAGAAAACGCAACATACTATTCATGCGAAATTACTTGCTTAGCAACACCAACTTCTGTTCCTAGTGGATATTCACGTCCATCGACTGGTTTATACTCATTAACCGGAACTGGATTACCAACCGCTACTAATACTCCTCGAATCACTGTTTCAAACAACGGATTTTCCAATGTGATTGGATTCAGTCCAGCAACGTACCCATCAAGTATTCAAACAACAAATCAAGTATTTTTGAGCAATATCTCTCCACAAGTTAATCCCGTCAGCAGTTATTTAATTCGTTCTAATCTTATTAACAATCGGGTTAGCACACCACCTGATATTCTGACTTCGTTCAGTCCTCAAGGGACATCAATTGGTCAGTTGATCTCAATTCAGCCACCTGAATACCAGTGGCTCTCGATTAACGATGGAGCATACAGCAATATTACTCTGAGCATCGTCGATCAAGACTTTAACAATGTTAAATTTGAAGACTCGAATTCATTGATAATGCTATTAATCCGTGATAGAAAGGCTCCATAGGAGCACAAGTCGCTGCTGCGGGGAGCGAGCAAAAGCAGCAGCTGGGCACTTCTGGCAGCGAAAAGCCTTTCATGCCCCCCAGGGTCTCTCGTCTGCTCCAGTCCTAGCATGTTCAGCCTGTCTCTGACGCATGCGAACGCCATAACGACACCGTTTCTGGACGCCACGGCTACGAGCAGCGAGCTCCAGGTGCTCCGATTCCCCCCTTTTGATCAACCGCCACCACAGCACCAACACAGGCGTAGCTGACGAACCAGGAACCAGGGTCGTGGTGAGTGGCATCCGAGCGACTGGCGAAACGAACGAGATTGCCCACATGACACTTAATAGGACGAGATTGCCACGACACGCCAGGGGGAACTCGTTCAGAGCCCACGGCGCTCCCTCCGTGAGAGCCCGACCAGGGATGGCTCCAGGGTGTGTGTATACGTGGTATACATCGAAGTATACACCGCCTGAGTCGAAGCCTCGTCTTCCTCATGGGAGAAATGAGTTGCGAAAGGCACGGTCTCCGTTCCTCGCGAAGGCGCCCGACGGAGCTGCTGACGAGCTCACTTGGTGGCGCCAGCGAGCGAGCGAGGAGATGGGCCGAGTGGCGCATCCAACTCAGCCACTTCGTGAGGTGCAGGGGGCCTCTCTTCTCTCTCTCTTCTCTCTCTCTCTCTCTCTCTCTCTCTTCTCTCTCTCGCCATTGTCAGTCGCACTCGTCTCTCGACAAAGAGCCATGGGGAGCGACCAAGACGACGAAGAACTGGGCTCGCGACTGGTGAAGGCGTGCGAAGATGGCGATCTGGAGGCGGCGCGTGCGCTCGTGGCCAAAGGCGCGGACGTCAACTATGATCAAACTCTCAATCATTACGAACACACTGTAGACCTTGTCCGACTGTCGAGACTCGTGGGATGGAATTGACGCAACGGTGCTGCTTTAGACTCCGCTCTTTGAAGCCGCGAGAAGGGGCAACGTGGAGCTCATGGCGTTTCTAGTTGACCGCGGAGCGAACGTACACACAGTTTCGTATGACTTAAGATCGATGCTGGGTGTAGATGATTGGAGCGAGTCGTTGAGCCAGTTGAGTTGTGTTGGTAGGGGAAAACAATGCTCCATTTAGTCGCGGCAAGCGGGGAAGTGGCGGCTGTGCGTTTCTTTCTTGAGAAAGGTTTCAAAGCTGACGCTGTCGACACGGTGAGGAATTATTGTGGCGGGTGGAATGCGTCGCACGTTTAAGGGATGTCGTGGGATGCCAGGATGGTGAACCAGTTTTATATGAGGCCGCCAAGTCAGGAAGCATCGACATAATGCAGCTTCTTATCGACAATGGCGCGGACGTGCAAGCAATCTCGAGGGTATGCGGGCTTGTGTTCAGTGGAATGAACGAGAGAGTTGTGACTAACGTTCTTGACTGCGTGATTTTGTGAATGAAGGATGGACGCACCATTCTGGAAGCTGGGGCTCGAAGCGGCAAGATCGAAGTGCTCAAGTTTCTCATCGATAAAGGATTGACAGCTAGCACTAAAAACGAGGTACACCTGGTCCATCAGCCAAGGTTGGCTTATGGCACGTATTCACGACGACGTTCCTCTCTCACACAGAGCAGAAGCGCTGCTCTCTATGCTGCTGCCGCTATGGGGACCGTCGAGACAGTACAGTTCCTGATCGACCATGGCGCTGACATCCACCATGCGAACCCCGTGAGCTACTCTCCCTAGCGACCAAGAATGCCTGAATGTTGACATGACTTGCATGTTTAGCAAGGACAAACGGCTCTCTACGCGGCCGCGTTAAACGGAAATTTTGAGGTTGTCAAGTTTCTTGTCGAGTGTGGCGTAAACGTTAACGGTCGAGATCGTGTCAGTATTACGATCGCCAAGCTGGATATGCACCCGTGTCTAACTTGTGTAATAGGAAGGCGGTGTTCTGAATGTTGCGGTTAGTGCACGCCACACAGAGATGGTCCAATGCCTGATCGTGAATGGGGCAGACATTCACATGAAGACAAAGGTGAGTACTGATGTCTCTTTCACTCACGCTCCATATTCATAACGCCTGCCTTGTCATTTTGACAGTGGGGAGGCTCGGTTCTTCACACTGCTGCTCGAATGCAGGATAACTTCCCTATTGTCAAGCTTTTGGTTGAATTTGGCCTCGATGTCAACGCACAAGACGATGTGAGAATCACATTGCAGGACAAGGACAATACTGCACGCTTCTCAACGCAATGTCTGGCTGTGATAGTTTGGAGAAAGTATTCTTTACAGTGCAGCTGCGTCGGGCTGTCTTGAAAATGTGATGTATTTGATTCAGCAAGGTGCAAACCTGCACGAGGTCACCAAGGTAATCGAAGGCAACCCTCCATTTTGAGTTACAATCTCATGAGGATATGACACACAGAATGGACAAACAGTCCTTCATGGTGCTGTATGGTCCCCGTGTATTGATGTTGTCAAGTTTCTCGTCGAGCGAGGTCTAAACGTTAACGCTCAGGATGACGTAAGTTTGACAGTTGGACATTTGCAAAAAACGTCGACTAATACGTGTGTTGAAGTATGGAAGAGGGATCTTATATGAAGCATCACGTACTGGGAGCATTGCACTTGCGCAGTATCTGGTTGAGATGGGAGCAGACATTCACGCAGTCACCAAGGTGCAAGGCGACTATTCGTCTGTCCGAAATCATTAAAACTGACATTGATTTGTGGATCCACGGTGTAGAGTTGGCGCACAGCTCTTCACAATGCAGCAGGCCGTTACGCGGGCAATGAAGAGGTGATCAAGCTCTTGGTCGGATGTGGCGTTGACGTGAACGTGGAAGATGAGGTGTGGATGGTACGACGGTTACTTTAAAGAGAAAAATTCTTATCAAGGCTGTGTCAGGAAGGACGCGGGGCTCTTTACGAAGCAGCGATTTCCGGCAGAACGAATATTGTGTTATCTCTGATCAATTCAGGAGCCAACATTCACGCAGTAACCAAGGTGAGATTCCTCTCTTCCAGACATCCAAGCTATCACAGAGCATTAATACGAATCTGATAACCGTGCGTTTCGCAAGAGCGGGAAGTCAGTCCTTCACGCTGCAGTAAAGCAATTAAGTGCCGAGAATGTACAGTTGCTAATCGATCGAGGGCTCTCAGTCCAAGCAGTCACCAAGGTGACCTACCGCGTGATTTTTGAAACTTGTATCCAATGTCGTACTGACAGCTCAGTTGTAATCTGCGAGAAATAGACCGGGAAAACAGTTCTGCACATCGCAGCCAAGAGAGGTGATCTAAAGATTGTACAACTACTGCTTGACCAAGGACTGGCGGCTGATGCAATGGACGAAGTACGTACTGCTATCCCAAGAAAGAAACCACTAATACGGACATGGTTGTGATTCGGTCCCAGGACGGCTATACAGTGCTGCACAGCGCCGCCCGATCAGGCAATGTCGAGATTATAAAGACGCTTCTCGCGCATGGTGCGAACATCCACGCAGTTACGGTCAAGGTAAAGTTCGTAAAGTTTGGTGGTCCAGATAATCGCATGCTCGTCTTGACAGGAATCATGCTGTTGCAGTCCCGGCGAACAGTGCTCCACGAAGGCGCGAGAAGTGGCAATCGAGATACCGTTCGATTTCTAGTGGAACAGGGTTTATCAGTCGACGCAAGAGACACTGTGGGCGGATTTGTGCGGTGCTGGATCAAGTTCGACGAAAACTCACGAGGTGGACCTTGCTGTAGGATGGCAAAACGATGCTTCACGAGGCAGCAAGTGCACAGCAAGTTGAGACGATGCAGTTTCTAGTCGACTTTGGTGCTGATGTACATGCAGTGGGCAAGGTGAGTGTGAATCGAATGTAAGGACGATGGAATGGTGTTATTGACGCTATTTTTTAGGAGAATTGCTCGGTGCTCCAAGCTTGCATCAATCGGGCAGCACAGAGAGAGATGCAGTTCTTAATCAATCTTGGTGTAGATATCGATGCAGAAGACGAGGTCAGCACAACTTGCTTGCCCCACGAACGTCGTGGATTCAGACGCTTACTGATTGTTGAGTGAACTGAACAGCACGGCCGTACGGCGCTCCATCGTGCTGCTTTGAAGGGTTCTGGCAGAGAAATGCGTGTCTTGGTCAATTGTGGCGCAAATGTTCTCAAGGCAACTCAGGTACTCTCAACATGTACTTACTTTGTCACAAGCTCTTCTCACTGACTGGTATCATGGATAGAAAGGGGAAACTGTCGTCCACTTCGCAATCATTAGTGGTTCCGTCGAAGCTTTGGAGTGTGCTATGTCGCTTGGCCTTGACATCGATCAATTGAAGGTATGAGGGTACATCATGACACGGCTTCGCATTGGTAATGACTAGTACTTGTGTGATTGTGCAGGATGTGTTGGCACTGGTCTGCTCCAGACCACCCGGGGCGACCTCCTACAAGATGGCATTCATCTTGTGCTCTCGTGGATGCACATTTTACGATGGCGATTTCACTTTCGACGGGGTAACAGTCTATACCGATGATGATATGGACGCAAACGAGGATAAACCGAACGAAGATGAGCTAGCAGGTTATCATCAGTGGCACGATGGTCTTCGGTCTTGCATTGAACACTGGACGAACGAGTACCGAGACACGACAGCACGTCTCACCAACATTCCCGTGGAGGTCGTGAGTCGTGGCCGGGGGTCCGTCGCGGCGTTTCTCGCGGATGTCGCTCGCTCCACCCAAGACGAACTCTTTCACCGGTGCAAAGTATGCATGGTGGGGCCAAGTCAGTCGGGTAAAGCCAGTCTTGTACGGTCGGTGACGTTGATGAAGTCGTTTCTCACTCACTTGACAGATCGCACTATCGGTATTGACCTAACGAAGTGTCTCCTCAATGGCAAGCCGCTTGATGAAAGTGGTGGTGGTGAATATGTGAGATCGAAGCTCGACGTGATGTTGTGGGATTTCGCCGGCCAGAATGAGTATCACGCTGCGCACACGCTGTTCTACTCGAAACGAACACTGTTCGTTTTCGTCGTGGACTTGGAAGCGTACTGGAAGAAGTTGCAAGAAGCCAAAACAAAGTCTCCGAACAAGGCCGAGTCGTTGATGAAGCAGTTTGTGCGCGCCAATATCTTTCGTTGGCTGCGCTCTGTTCTCGCACACCACCCCGATGCACAACTGCTAGTGGTTGGGACGAAGGCGAACCTTGTGGAGGACGTGAAACAGGTGCGGGCAGTGTTGAACGACTTTGAGAGTCGTCTGGATGAGTGGAAGTCGGACTACGTGAAGGAGTTGGAGCAGCAACCTCGTCTCCATACTCGAGAAGCTAGTGCTGTTGACGAACTGAAGGAGAAGCTGTCACAAATCAGTGCCAAAGACTTGATTTTGGCTGATGTGACAAGGATCGAGTCGATTGTTGAGTTCCGTAAGGCACTTCAAGACACGGTAATCTCACATGAGGTCGGTTTTACGATGCGGCGAATGTACGGCAACGTGCTGAGTGCAGTAACGGAGCGTCGCGATAGAGCAAGATTTGCAGCGAGTGACCACGATCGTGTCGAGCTATCGATCGTGGTATCCAACCGCTTGCAGCGCGAGTTGGTGGAAGAGATTGAAGGGCTGGAGATGCAAGATTGCAAGGAGATCCTCCGTACTCTCCACGATCTCGGTGAGATTTTGTGGTACGAACACGAAGACGCGGGCGAGTTGAAGCACTACATCATCTTGGACCCGAAGTTGGTGATTGATCTCGTTCGCGAGGTGATTCGTCACGATTTCTCGAATCGGACAGACGGGGATTGGCCTGTGGACGGCCGCATCGCACACGATCTGCTTTTGACGTTCGCATTATGGAAGGAAATGGACAAGAGTCTGGTGCATGCATTCAAGACGCTGCTGCAGCACTTCCAGCTCGCGTACCCTGCGGATGCTGATACGATGCAACTTGCTTCGGATCTCATCGTGCCATCGTATTGGAAAGCAGCGGATCGTCCGGCTAGCTCACGAGTGTTGATTGCACAGAAGTCTGTGTGTGACAGGTTCACACAGCACTGGTGGTGTTGGGAGTACGAGGTGCCGAGCGAGTTGTCGGAGACGATCTTCGAGAAGTTTGCTGTGACGAGTCACTCTTCGCTGGTCAAGCGAAAGATTCGAGGGTTCCGCTTGGAGACGTTGGATACGGAGTTCGCGACGACCATCTCGTTGGTCGGTAGTGAGTCTGCGCGCGACGTAATCCGCGTGGAAGTGAGCGGCACGTTGGCGAATCCGAGCTGGCACATGATGCGGTTCTACTTGATGAAGCTGGAGAAGGTGTTGGAGTCGTACGTGGGGGACACGGTGTGGCGGTCGATCGTGTATCGCTCACGTGACCCGAAGACACAAGGTGCAGTGATGGAGACTCGTCACAGTGTCGCGACGTTGGCACGCGCAGTTGAAGATGCGAACGCACTGAACCGTGGCATGACGGTCATTCGCGAGGAGATGCCGTGGATGCCTCCAGACCTGGATTGGTTCTTGAGCAAGGCGTGGAACAAGGACATCTCCGAGTTCCAGCTTATGCAGATGAACACGTATATCCGCAAGAGCATGGAAATGCTGAAGCAACTGATGATTGCAGGCGATACGCGGCGCCAGTTCCCTGCGCTGTGGTCGCTGGAGTACGACTCGTCGAACAATAAAGTGTTCGTCCGCATGATGAGCGATGTGTCGGGTCAGTGCTTCCATGAACCGTTGGAGATTGACACGGGGTCGCCACTGGTGGCTCGTCACGCGGGCGTGTTCAAGGTGCGGTATGTTGTTATTTGATATGGCGATCCCAGAGTACTGAGGTTGTCATGTGCTGTTGTTTAGGAGGGTCTATCCCTGTGTTCGACAGTAGTCGGGAGTGCGCTTTCTTTTCCGATTGTCCAGACGGCGCTCGACGCGGTCAAATCCGGTGAGTGTCCTTTTGGATCGGCATCGCAATCGTCATATTGATAGGTGGACTTGTGTCTGTAGGTCTCAACAACAAGATCGACCGCACAGAACGCGTCCACAACCTCATCGAGAAACTCGATCTGCCGTCGTCGCAGCGATTCCACACTCACGCCACTCGTCTATCGCCCGGAACCTCGATGGTTGTGTTGCGCGATCTCCTGAAGGCATACAACGATAGCCTGGACGAGTTGGAGATCTCGGACGTGGCGAACCTCCGGTGTGCCGTAACGAAAGGAGGCGAGTACGTGTGGGCCCACGCGCACGAGATCAAGACTCTGGCGGGCGAGCTGACTGAGTGCATGTCACCTCCGTCGATGTGGGAGTCACTGGATGTGTTGACTCAATCTTCTTCGCCTCAGTCGGCGTCTGGTTCACCCACGTCTACACCATCGGCAACCTCCCCACCGGCTTCTGGCTCGTCGTCTTCACCAACATCGACATCACCGAAGGCGAGAAAAAGTTCGTTTCGCGTGCTTTTGGTGGTGGACTCGGTGCAGGGTTTGAGCGACTGGGACTGGCGCAAGACCTACTGCACGTGGCAGCTGTACTATGGTGGGCCGTCCGGGCCGAACGGGAAGCCGCTGACTAGCGGGGCGACGCCGTCAAACCCGGATAGGGGGTCTCCCCCGTCGTGGCGGTCGGTGTCGACGGCGGTGGAGTCAGTGACGTCGGTGGAGATGCTACGTTTGTGTTGGCTGTCGGTGCAGGTGAAGCGTCGCAGTCGTATGTTCGGCACCAAGTGCGTGGGCTCTTGTGGCTGCATGACGATCGAGATTGCGTCGCTGCTAACGAGGTGTGTTTTGGCTGGTTGTGCTGTAGGCAATTGGGTGCAGGCGAGGTGTTTCTGGGCGACGTCGTGGACGAAGACGCGGCCCAGAACTGGCACTGCGATCCAGTCGAGATCGCTCTCACGTCATCGTTTTCGTCGTCGGCATCGTCGTCGGCGTCGCGCCGAGTCATCGTGCAGCTCACAGTCTGAGGAAGCGAGGTGAAAGATGCGTTTGTATAGGTCGTGAACACATTGTCTGGAATGGTGAGTATCCGGTTGTACCAAATTCTCGGGAACTCAAAGGCTTGCTTCATAGCCTTCCTACCACTTGCAAAGCTGACGCAGTGTCTTTCGTGTAGCAATCTTCATCATCTCTATAAACGCCGACATTGTATGAGCATGTACTTGGCATTCGGGAGAGTGTTCGTCACTAGGGCATTCATAGGAAAGGAATGAATTCGCTGCATGCAAAGTGGTTCCCTCCTGCTACATTCAAGGCACAGCTCAGTTTCTCCCCGATATGATTAGCCATGACTCTGAACACGGCTACCACTATTCAGAGCTATCATCCCCTTTCGCGGTAGCGTGACTAGAACATCCGCGACGCTCTGCTATCTCGCTTGACCAAGGGGAGACTCATCCAGTGCCTACACACACACACACTGCGAGAGCTCGACTTCCCTGTGGGTCATTTCTACTTGGAGTGACTCAGCCACGCGAACTTGAACGAGTAGTCCGTCCCTAGATTGGATGCAGCACTCTCTGTCATCTCTGTTTCCCCCAAACTCGGCAAACAAACAAAACATCACATCTCTCACCTGCGTGCTCGAGCGACAGCTGCACGACAAAGAGCAACCAGAGCAGCATCATGGTCTGCGCGATCGAGCGGTGCGTGTGCAGCACGAAGGCGAGTTGTCGGAGCGAAGAGAGGCCACGCAGCTGGTGGTCGAGAGCCTCGCAGAACGTGACGAACGACAACAACTCCAGCAGCGCGAAGACGCCGACGTTGGCCGTGCGCGTGGCCATCTCTTGGTCGGTGAGTGATGCCACGTTTGTGTAGAAGACGCGATTTGGCAGTCTTGAGAGAATGAGAAGGTAGATCCCTATCAGCGCAAAAGCCACGGACCATCAGCATCGGCCGAGAAAAGACTCAGCACTCGGTTCAGCCGGCGGCGAAAGCGCACATATCTTCTGGGCTTGCCCCAAGGCGCAACTGCTCTGGCAACAAATGCGTCTCCGATGGAGACCCCTATGGACAGACGAGAACGTGCCGACGCCCCAGGAGGACAAGGCAGCCTTCTTCTCCCTGCGCCTCCCTGCAGCACCGGATATGCTTTGGTCGCACCCGCGCATGACGAAACTCCCAGAACCCACGGAGGAGGCTACCATCGCCACACATGCGGCGATGAATGCTGCCTGGAGGCAGCATTCACTTGTCGTGCTACACACCCTCTGGAGATGGCGCACAGCGCCGGATCGGGTGGAGGAAATTTGGACGCCAGATCAAGCAAGCGCGATTCTTCACAATGCTCTGCGGTCCTCATTACGAGACTTGAGGTGGACGCGCACAGCAGCGAGCGCAGCAACTCCGCATACCGCAACTGCCATCCAGCTGATCCGCGACGGCGCACCTGGGCAAGACCAGCCCCTCTCCTGCAGTACTCGCCAGGGAGAGCAGTATCTCCTCTTTTTCGACGGAGGTTCCCGTGGCAATCCGGGGCCAGGAGGAGCGGGGGCGGTGGTTGTCCGAATCGCCTCTGACGGGACGGGCGCTGAAGTCATCTTCTCTGCAGCCAGAGCTTTTGCTGATCCCTCCACCACGAACAATCAAGCCGAGTACGAAGGTCTCCTCGCCGGCCTCTCAGCAGCGGCAGAGCACCACTGGACGCCACTCTCCGTCGTCGGGGACAGCATGCTTATTATCAGACAGATGAGGACATACACATCCCCCCTCAACCGCATCCTCCAGGGAAAGTACGCGAAAGCGCGCCGAATCGCCGACACACTCGGCGTCAAAGCCTGGGATCACCACCCACGGGCAGCTAACCGGATGGCAGACGCGGCAGCAAATCTAGCCATGGACAGTAAGGCCAGCAGTCAGGTGCACCACCCGACTGATCATGTGCAGCACCAACTCATCGCGGATCTCCTTCCTGGGGACATCGCGCACTGGAGAGAGGGTCATCCTCAGTAAATGTGGCCTAGCGCCGGCTATAGGTTTCTAGATCAGTAAACCAATAGACCTCAATTGAATTCGAATTCGAGAAAAGACTCAAGACACTACCCACATGAGACACCAGCGATCGTGAACTCCACGAACTCGACCAACACAAGGAACTCGGTCATGCGCATGAGTCGGAGGATCGTCGTGAGGCTCTGCACCTTTTCGCGCTCTACTGGACCGACATCTGCAGGCCGAGATTGCCAATCTGACGGTGCTATCACGATGCTGAGCTCGGGAGGCAGTACTGGTCCGTATTGGGGCTAATTAAGAAGCGTCACAGATGATAAAGAAACCCACGGTCGTCTGAGATGCCGAGGCAGCGCCACTTGGGGATGGTTCTCGTAGATGCTGAGCAGGCTCAGCGCGTAGGTGACAGGCTCTCGAGCCACAAATGACTCGGTCGCTGCCGCCTCCCGCAGGAACCCGTGGATTTGCACGATCGCTGCGACGTTCTGCAGCGTGTCAACGACCATGGTCGCGACGATTGTCCCTCGGGAAGTCGCGCTCTGCATGGTCGAGGCCACGAAGAGCGCATGAAAGACATCGACGTTGAAGATGATCATAGTCGGGGCAACGTCCTCGAGGTGGTAGAGCCCGTAGTGGTCCCAGTACCGGAAGAAAAGTCGCAGCAGTGGGAAGCCGACGGCTGCGATCGTCTGTCCGCGGTGGCCCTGCTGCGTGTAGAGATAGTAGTAGAGCGGGTAGACGAACGTGATGGAGAACTGGCTCGCGTAGATCTGAAGGTACCGCACGACTTTCTGCCTGGCGTCGTCGTCTGCGCGCAATGTGTGTCGCCAGGAGATCCACAGCAGCAGGCAGGGATTGTAGAACCACGGGATGGCTGTGAGCTGCATCGCAAAGGGCGTCGGGAAGCCCACGAGCACACCGGCGCCGAAGAACTCGCCGATGGCCGCGAGTCCGAGCGCGACAGAGATGGCGCGTACACGACGCGGCGACATGACGAGCGCAGGGTTGCAGAGCCGGATCTGCTCGACGACGCAGTAGCTGATAAGTCCGACGGACGTCGAGACGCGCACCCAGAAGCCGAGGCTCTGTCTGTAAACGCCTAGAGAAGGGACAGTCAGCGGGAGCGCGTCAATGAAGACCATCGCGGCGAGGCAGGGCAGCGAGAGCGTCGCGATGCTGAAGATCGCACGCGGCACGCTCGTGGCGCGCGCGAAGGCGAGCATGGCGCGGAGACGAGACGGCGAGTACTGGCCCAGCAGCTCCACTTGGAACACGTCGAGCGCGCGCACGAGGCGGCGTCGGTCGGGAAGCGCCATGGCGTTAGCAGATTGATATTCCCAGCAACACGCGGTCGCTGGATCTAAATCAAGCAGCGAGAGAGAGAGAGGAACCGAGCCGACGAACTGCGACTAGCGAAATGGCTCACTTCAAGTCCTTTATTTACGGTATACCCTTTATATATGGATACAAATCCATACCTTGATTGACTACTGTACACGTTGTAACTAAAAGTCCGTCACCACCGAAATGCCGCGATTCCTCGACTGGCGAGTCTCAGCTCCTCCTCCTCCTCCTCCTCCTCCTCCTCCCCTCCTCCCCTCCTCTCCTCCTCTTCTCCTCCTCTCCCCTCCCCTCCTCTCCTCCTCCTCCCTCTCATGCTCCTTCCTCCTCCTCCACCCACCCTTGGCCCTTCACGCAGTCTCGTTTTTCCTTGAAGCCGCCAAGTCTGACGCGACCGCAGCGTCCGCCGTGATTGGCCAGCGCCGTTGACTCGCGTCAACTCCTTCCTCCTCCTCCTCCTCCTCCTCCTCCTCCTTCCGCCGGTGGCCCCACAACCACTTCCTCCGCGTTCCGCCTCCCCTCCTCTCTCCCTCCATGGCCTCGCCCAGCATCAAGTACCGCTTCCTCGGCGACTCGGGGCTGCTCGTCTCGCGCTTCGCCATCGGCGGCTGGGTCGTCTTCCACAACGAAGACGAAGTCGACCGCGCCTACGACATCTTCGTGCGCGGCTTCCAGCACGGCGTCAACTTCTGGGACACGGCCGAGGCCTACGGCGCCGGCGCCTCCGAGCGCGTCATCGGCCAGGTGCTCGCGCGCGGCATCGCCAACGGCGTCTGGACGCGCGAGGACATCGTCCTCTCCACCAAGATCTTCGAGGGCACGCGTCCGGGCCCCAACAACCACGGGCTCAGCCGCAAGCACCTCGTCGAGGGCGCCAAGGCCTCGCTCCAGCGCCTCGGCGTTGACTATGTCGACGTCATCTTCTGCCACCACGCCGAGACCTTCACGCCCATTGAAGAGATCGTGCGCGCCATGAACTTCATCATCAGCCAGGGCTGGGCCTTCTACTGGGGCACGAGCAACTGGCAGGAGCAGGACATCCTCGAGGCCTGCGCGATCGCCGACCGATTGGGACTCGTCCGCCCGATCGTCGAGCAGCCAATGTACAACTTGCTCGAGCGCTCGCGCGTCGAGGTCGACTTCCAGGCGCTTTACAAGAAGTACAAGTACGGCCTCACGACCTTCTCGCCGCTCGCCTTTGGCATCCTCACGGGCAAGTACGCCAACGGCATCCCGCAAGACTCGCGCTTCGCCGACGAGTTCTACTTGCAGATCTTCTCGCACATCGTAGGTGACCCGAACGAGATCATCGCCAAGGTCGAAAAGCTGCGCCCGATCGCCGAGGAGCTCGGCTGCTCGCTCGCGCAGCTCGCGCTCGCGTGGGTTGCGTCCAACGAGCACGTGTCCACGGTTATCCTCGGCGCCAAGACCGTCGCGCAGCTCGAAGAGAACCTGCAAGCGTTTGCAGTCGTCGAGAAGCTCACGCCCGAGATCAAGGCTCGCATCAACGAGGCGCTTCCCTTCCAGTACAGCGCGCCGACCCGCAGCGGCTTCTTCGAACAGCGTGCGCAGTACCTGTAAGGCTCCGAATAGATCCAGTAGCTCTTCTCTTTGGATAAGTTTAGCCACGCCTGAATATCTTATCGAACTGTTTGCGTGGCGACTGACGGAATCGAAGACAAAGCAAAGGATTTTTGGCCCTTTCCTTATCGCACGATGATGGAGATCCCCTCGAATCAGGTCGTTCCGTTTGAGTTTGGTTCTGCGGTTTCTGCGAACCTTGTGCCTGTACGTCCACACCAAGCTAGTGGGGTGGTTGCTGCGGTTTCTCGTCTATGGGACTTCACACTCGCCGACTACAACTCGTACTACTCGCTCGACAAGTCGCTCTTCCTCGTCCACTTTCACCTGCCGGCGTGGAGATTCTGGTCGCTTTTGCTTCTCACTCCGTGGCCATGTTGCGTGGTGTCGTTGTTGACGGAGTTGATCCCTTTAGAAGATCCAAAAGGAGGCTGGCGCGCGTGCCCCAACTTTCAGATTCGCCTGTTCCTACGAACAGCCATTTTCAACACGAGCATCAACGTGGCACTCGAAGAAGAAGTCCCACAGGCGCGACTTCCGCCTCTTCAGCTTGTTCTTCTCAGTACTGCGCAAGCACTTTCGTTTCAGCTCTGCCTCATCTCGTACGCCGAGATCTTTCGCGTCTTCCCTGTTCCATTTTCGTTCTTCACAGTCGCGGCACTCTACATAATCTTCGTGTGGGTCTCACGCATCGGATTCATCCGCAACGTTCTGTTCGATAAGACCGATCCAGTGGCTGCGCCACAACTTCGCCGACGCTTTAGAGCTGTTGTTCGGCTCCATAGCCTGGGATCGTTTGTTATGCTTGTGTACGCCGCGTATGCGTTGCTGTTCAGTCGCGTCGCGGCCGAGGCGCAATTGGGTCTTGCTGTCGTGCTCCAAATCCTCCGACTCGGGTCGAAACAGATCCTCTGGACGCATGCACAGATCGCGCCTGGCGGTGATGATCTTGCAGGTGAGCACGTGACGAGCGCAGCCCACTTCTTTCACGCACTTTTCACTTCCACGTCACTCCAGGCGTCGAAATCCACTCTTACGCTCGGGCTCTTGGTAGGGTGGAATTTGGCCAACGACGTGATGCTGACACGAAAACTCTTGCGTAAGAGCTTGATCGTCCACAAAGCGTGGCGGCACATTCCTTCGGAGCGAAGGAAAAGAGGTCAACAAGCTGCGATCGTGAGAGCAGCGAGACTACTAAGAGGGAAGCCTGATTTGCAGCTCGAATTCCCAGTTGTATCCTCGTATTTGCGCCATGATGAAGAAGCGCAACGCATACTGCAGCGAGTTCCGAAAACCCGAGACGATGAACTCGACTTTGTGCACAAGGAAGAGCTGCAGTGGCTTCGCGATCTCTTGCACATGCTCCACTGGAGAGAAACAGTGCTGCTGCGGCTGTACGTCGACGTCTTCGTGCCGTACATTTACTATTTCTTCGTCGCCGGTATCACCAAGCTGCCCAACGCCAAATACTTTAACTACCTGGAACACGCTGACGTTGAGGCACTGCTGCGACGCGTGTTGATCCAAACAGGCTGCAAAGTCGCGATGGTCGTGATCATGCTGCTGTTGCTACACCGCCAGCGACGACTGAGCTCTTCAGCAGCCACAACATTTGTTGATGAACCGACAGAGATCCAGCACTTGGGGTTCATTCTCTACTCGCATCGGTTCACGTTCCAGGCCAAGCTGCTCATCGTCGGACTCACCGTGCTCGACTTTCCGCTCGCGCATCTGGGCAACGATCTCTCCTTCCGCTTTGACTGGATCCGCCACAAGCCACGCCCGTGAGCGTCTACATCGAGTCTCCCTTCGTCGCTTCCGACCTCCATATCTTCTGGAGCCTCCCTTCTCTCCAGCCGTCCTCCATAGCACATTCGCTCTTTAATGAAAGCATCACACACAGCGAATGGACGCCTCTCGCGTCGCATCTTTCTTTGTGATCGTGCCCCATGAGTCGAAGGGGGAGGGGGGGGGGGGGGGGGGGGGGGGGGGGCTTCAAAGCATGGACGACGTGAGCTCCTCACGAGCTCACCCGGGCAGGTCATCTCTCCTCCACTATGTGGACCACATGATAAAAGCCCCTCTCAGGAGGGGCGACGGCCACTGTCATTGGATCTTCCACGGTCGCGCCACGATGCGACTCGCTCTGCTGCTGCTGGCGCTGTTTCTCGGCTCTGCGCGTGCCCAGGACGACGTTGCGACGCCTCAAACGACCGCCGAGCACCAACTCGACGACGTCGTGACCGTCGAGGTCGCCGCGAGCGGCGGCTACCAGCACACGCGCACGGCCTGCGACGTCGGCGACTGCACGGGCGGCGGCTGCCACTTCGAGCGCTGCACGCAGCCCGTGGCCTGCTCGGGCGGGCTCTGCGTCTTCAAGTGAGCTCGCGAGCTGTCGCTTTCGGAAGAGCGCATGCGAATTATAATCGTATTATTATTTTGCAGGCGATGCAAGACGGCGGTCTGCGGCGGCGGGCTCTGCACGTTCGAGGCGACCGAGAACCCGTCGTGCCCTGGCGGCGGCTGCCACTTCAACAACATCCCGACGACGCTGCAAGACGGATACTGCGGCGGCGGCGGCTGCAAGCTCGACGGCGAGCCCCACCCGACGCATCTCAGCGACGTGCTCAGTGCGTAGGAAGCTAGTAACTGATCAATGGATGCACGGGCCACACGCGCTCCGACTCGAGCTCGAGCGCGATGGGCGTGGCATAGAGCTCGAGAAATTCGTCCAGAGGCATCACCTCGTCTCTCGCCAGCAGCCAGAGCAGCAGCTCGTTGGACGGCAGCAGCATCTGGTCCGAGTTCGACAAGGTCGTGAGCACCTTGCGGATCTCGGCCGGCGCCATCGGCCCGACCTTCTTGACAAACTTGACGAGGTTGAGAAACGTCTCGACCACGACTTGGCGGAGAGGGTCCTCGGTCCACTCGCCGGCGTCCGAGGCGCCGCGCGAGACCGCGATCTTGCGGAAGTAGAGTCCCTGTAGAAGACGCACGGGGTTGTCGTCGCAGGACGCGAGCACCTTCATGCTCGCGACGTCCAGCACGCTCTGCTGCGTCTGCAGCTGGCGACAGATCTCCAAGAACTCGTCTGCTGTCGTCTCGAGGAACATGAGCACCGTCGAGTCCTGTAAAAGCACGAGCCCTGTAGCCTCGCACTTGAGCTTCTCCAACGTCTTGGCGAAGAACTCTTGGATTTTCCTCGTGTTATCGACCGACGCGTCGACCACTCGCGCGACCACCGCCGACCGCGAGAGACACACGTCGAACTTAGCGTTCGGGTCCACCTGTGGCGTCTCGCTCAGCTCTTCCGCAGATGCGCCGTGGGGGTCTCCGCTGGCGTCTTCACCGGCGTCCTGTTGCTGAGACGGAGGCTGCGGAGGATTCACGAGCGTGAGCACTTCCAGCAGCGACGGCCCGAGCATCTCTCGCTGGTCGAACTTGGCGGCGGTCGCCGAGGCGCTCGTGCCGACCGCGTAGAGCCCTCCGCTCGCGTCCTCGAGGGTCATGGGCCCTGGGTCGCCGCTTTCGAACATCGGAGCCGCCGCTGTCGTGCGCTTGCGGTCGTCCGTGCTGAGCGACGACTCGCCTCGTCTCGACGCCGCGAACGACGGCGCCACGCTTGCGAGGCTCTGCCTCGATCCTTTGGCGCGCATGGTCGCCTGCTTCTCCATTCTCTGCGACCTTTCAAGATCAAACCAAGCGACTCGCAATGGACCCAGACGTGATATTTGTGTTCTTACACTGAAATGTAGTAGTGCTTGGAGTTGGAGGGCGACGTCGCCGTGTACGAGCTGCGCTTTGGCGGCGAGCCCGACGGCGAGCGCACGCGCGGCTTGGACGGAGACGGCGGTCGCGAGCGACTGCGACGGCGCCCTCGAGAGGACGCGTCGTCGTCGTCGTCGTCGTCCGTGAGCAGCGGCGTGACCTCTCGCTGCTTCTCCAGGTCCTCGAAGCTGTCGTAGCGCTCGTTGTCGCTGATGACGAAGCTCAGCGTGTACGTGAGCAGCGTCAGCAGGCAGCCGAGCTGCGCGAACGCGCGCACCTGGAAGCCCGCAAAGTCGTCCTCTGCATCAAAGCATCTCGTTAGTGGCACACGCGCGACAGCAAAAGCCCATGGCAAATTCGCACCGTAGTTCCAGAGCGACGTGTTGACGCCGTCGAGCCGCACCGAGTCGTTGCAGTAGTGGGTGCCGTATCCTCGGTCGAGACACTCCTGGATCGTCAGCCGCCGCGGCGGCACGACCTTGTAGAGGATCGGGAAGTAGACGAGCAGCGACATGAGGAAGAGCGCCGAGCACGCGAGCTCGACGACGAAGCCACGCTTGGCCTTTTTGAGCGCCGTGAGCTTGTCGAGCGCCACGCTGCGCGGCGCCGAACGGATCGTGACGAACACGCCGGTCTCGAGCTCCTCTCGCTTGATGAGGCAGATCTGGTAGCTCAGGTACGACTAGATGATCCATCCACATGGAGCTATTAGATCTTTCATCAAACAAGAGGTATACCAAAACAAAGCGCGACTCACGTTGATGATGCAGGCGAGCGACTCGAAGAAGAGAAAGGCCTCGCCGACGGCGCGGTGCGGCGCCGTGGCGACCTTGGCGAGCACGTAGAGCGGCAGCGCGAAGGCGCCGAGCGCGCCGGCGGCGTTGCAGACGCGCGAGCAGCGCGCAAAGGCGCGCGCGGCCGCGTCCTCGAGCAGCGCGCCGGCCAGGAAGCGCTGCTGGCGGCGGAAGTTGAGCGCCCAGAGCAGCACGAGCAGCAGCGCGAGCACGTTGAGCGCCACGTTGAAGACGATGGACGACGGGTAGTCTACACGCGGCACGATTAGAGAGTGGAAGAAGTGAGACCGTGGGGCTAGAATGACCTCGCGCGAGGTCGGCGACGAAGGGCCAGACGAGCCCGCCGACGTAGGCGTGGGAGGCGCGCGCGAGCGCGAAGGGCACGAGCAGCGCGGCGGCGCCGACGGCGAAGGCGAGCGCCGCGACGCAGCGCAGCATGAGAGGCGAGATCTCGTTGTGTGGCGCACGCCGTTTCGCGGCGCACGGGAGATGTAAGATTTCTATTTCCAAACTTACTTCGCGAAACGTGATGCAGTTGGCTAGACCGACCCAGACGCGCAGCGGGCCAACTGGACAGGCGGCGGGCATGAACGATCTGAGAGAGAAAGCGAAGAGCGCCACCGCAGCCAATGCGACGAGCTGCATGTGCATGGAGCGAGCGAGCGAGGCCGTTTTTATCATATTTAAGATTTTTATATGAAGAGACCAATTTGGTGTTTGGCGATCTGGCGTGAATGTGAACCCACGAACCCGACGCGCGAGGGTTCTTCTCTCGCGCACGCGGAGGATGCGCGCGCCGGCGGCCCTGCTCACGTCGTGATTGCTCATCCCTCGCGTCACCCAGAGACCGAGATCGCATTGACACGCGAACAAAGGTCTCATTTATTCCATAAATTCATACATCACTTCATGCGACATAGTGGTCGCGCATGGTCGAGTAGCGCGTGTCGAGCGTCGGCAGCCTCGGCACGAAGGGCACGGCGTGCTCCACGTGCGCACGCACGCGCGGCGTCATCTGGTCGACCACCGAGAGCGCACGCAGGTTCTCGTCGAGCTGCGTCACGCTGGACGCGCCCAGGAGCACGCTCGACACGCGCTCGTTCGCCACGCACCACGCGATCGCCAGCTGCGCCAGCGAGCACCCGAGCTCCTCGGTGAGCGGCCGCAGCGCCTCGGCCTGCTGCACGCGGCGCTCGAACTCGGGCACGAACGTCGTGTACTTGTCGTCGGCGAGCCGCGAGCCCGAGGGCACGCCGCCGGCGTACTTGCCCGTGAGCACGCTGTACGCGAGCGGCGAAGCCCCGTGCCCACCTTGCGGAAGAGCACGTCGTAGTCGAAGTCGACGCGCGAGCGTTCAAAGATGTTGTACTGCGGCTGCTCGGCGATCGGACGCACGAGCCCGAGCCGGTCGGCGATCTCGCAGGCCTGGAGGATGTCGTGCGAGGACCACTCGCTCGTGCCCCAGTAGAAAGCCCAGCCCTTGTCGAGCACGAGGTTCATGGCGCGCACGGTCTCTTCGATCGGCGTGCGTGGGTCTGGCCGGTGGCAGAAGACCACGTCGACGTACTCGAGCTGCATGCGCTGGAGCGAGTTACGCACGCCTTCGAGCACGTGCTTGCGGCTGAGCCCGTGGGCGTTCGGGCCCGTGGTCGTGCCCATGAAGATCTTGGTCGAAAGCACAAAGTCTTCTCGCGTCCAGAGACCGTCGGCGATGCCACGCCGCACGCACTCGTCCAGGCGACGCTCGCTCGCGCCGTCGCCGTAGCTCTCGGCCTTGTCGACAAAGTTGACGCCGCGCTCGAACGCGAGACGCAGCAGCGCGTACGCGTGGTCGGCGTCGTCGCCCTCGAACGAGAGCCACGTGCCGAGCCCGAGCACCGAGACGAGCAGCCCCGAGTCGCCCAGGAAGCGGTACTTCATGGGCGCAGATCGAATGTTCGGCGAGGTATACACCGAAGATGATGCACTGGTATACGGGGAATGGCGCTGATGGGGATCCGGTCGGTTTCATCAACGGCTCTCTGGTGACGTGGCTACGACCACCAAGAAAAGAAGAGAAGGGATGCATCCTGAACTTTCGATCTACAGTACTTGTCGACCAGCCAGACTCCAAAGAGTCATCAGCGGACCATGGGAGCCACACACATGCACCCAGCTTTCTACATTGGTATACACGTGGATGCAGCTCAATAAATACAGTATAACTTGGGGGCTGCCTTTCTGTGAAAATGCAAGATCGAACGTTCTTCTCGTGTTCTAAGGCTCCAAGCACCCTGCATCGAGCTATCATCTGGGCATTCGCAGCAGAAGAACTCCACAGGGCATGAGCAACAAGATCTCGTGTATACTGACTACTAGTATACACGTTCGGAGGGAAGAGAGTATACAGCTTCACTGGTGATGAATTCTGTTGACAGGCGACCAGCCCAGTCTTCCTCTCGCTGTCCCTCTTGCTTCGTCACGATGAAGTACCGTTTCCTGGGCGACTCGGGGCTCTTGGTCTCGGCTTTTTCCTTCGGCTGCCTCACCTTCGAAGACGAGAACGACGTTGAGGACGCCTACGCGATCCTCAAGCACGCCTTCGAGCACGGGATCAACTCTTGGGATACGGCTGAAAGCTACGCAGACGGCACGTCCGAGCGCGTGACGGGGAAGGCACTGCAGCGCGGCATCGACGACGATGTCTGGACGCGCGAGGACATTGTCATTTCCACGAAGCTCTTTTTCGGGACGAAAGATGGCCCGAACGCCAAGGGCCTCAGCCGCAAGCACCTCATCGAAGGCGCCAAGGCCTCGCTCAAGAGACTGGAAGTGGACTACGTCGACGTCTTGTTCTGCCACCGCCTTGAGAAGCACACTCCGATCGAGGAAATTGTTCGGAGTATGAGTTTCATCATCGACCAGGGCTGGGCCTTCTACTGGGGGACGAGCGAGTGGCAGAAAGAAGACATCCTCACGGCCTGTGAGATCGCCGACCGGCTGGGACTGATCCGTCCGATCGTCGAGCAGGCGCAGTACAACTTGCTCGTGCGGTCCAAGGTCGAGGTCGATTTCAAGGCTCTTTACGACAAGTACAAGTTGGGTCTGACGACGTGGTCTCCGCTGGCGTTCGGTATCCTCACCGGCAAGTACGCAAACGGCGTCCCTGCCAACTCTAGACTGTCGGTCGACTGGTGGAAGAACGCAATTGGTGATCAGAGTGAGCGGGCCGTCCAAGCAGAGAAGCTGAGACCGATCGCCGAGGAGCTTGGCTGCTCGATGGCGCAACTCTCCATTGCGTGGTGTTTGACAAATCAAGATGTGTCGACTGTCATTCTGGGCGCCAAGACTCTGGCGCAGCTGGACGAGAACCTGAAGGCCTTTGCACTGGCGGAAAAGATCACACCAGAGATAAAGGCCAAGATCGAGGCGGTGCTGCCGTTCAAGTATGAGGCGCCAACACGCGACTATCTGTACACGATTCGCCAGCCATTCCTGTAGCCATACGATCCTATTACCGGCTCACTTCCGCGCTGTGCCATATAGAAGTTTCTTCTTGTGTCTCTCAGCCTTGGAGATAGTAATTAATAGTACTTGCGTCTGCTGTAGATTTGGATTCTTGCTTCGAGCTCCTGAAGTACTCAACGACAATTTTTTTTGTTGTTTTTTCAGTCCCATATTTCGGCCTTCCGGCCGACGACTGCTTGTTTTCCCAAATACAAACTGCTATCGAAAGCAGCTCCTGTCTTGCCCAATTGCGTCCATCGTTCTGTCTACCGCCCCAACGAGCCAAAGCCCGGACTGCCCTACGAGACCCGCCTGCTTTTCACTAATTCTAGATTGTGGTGCCTGCAACTGCCAAGAAAGCTACCATCACGACGGCGAGTCCTCTGAAGGAAGGTGCGGACGAGGTTGGCGCCGTGGTTGCTGGTGGACTCGCTGTGGTCGAGTTGGAGTTGGAGTTCGAACTCGAATTCGTGGCCGAGTTGCCGGCCGCTGAGCCACTGTTGCGCTTACCGAGAATCGAAACCGGGACCCGCTTGGGCAGCGGAAGACGCTCACACGCAGCGCCCGCCGGAACCACCTTAGCAGTAGCGCTATCTCCCTCCAGCAGACTCGTGCTCACACTCACGTCGTTCTTGGCAGCAATGCACAGCGCATTGCCAGCGGCGGTCTTCTCATCTTGGAATTCAGCGTCCACCTCAGGGAGTTTGTCGATGAAAAGCTTCACCTGGCTGCGCTCTCCGACGAAAACTCCGAGTGGTGAGCTGAGCTTTTTTGCGTTGATGGTCGCGAGCTCGATCTGGACAACGCTCGCGCCCATGTTCGTGTCGATATCGAATCCGTCGGTCTTGATCTCACCGGTGGGATCCGACAAGAAAATGTTTCCAGTGCTGTACTCTCGCGTGGCGATATGGCCGATGCCGTACAAATTATCGCCAGGGTTCATCAGCACGTCTTTTAGCACCACAACGTCGCTGCTGCCGCGCTGCGTAAGCTCAGTAAGGGTGTTGTTGTAGAACAGTTCAATTTCCACCAGCATCGCGTCGTCGCTCGTGGGCGTGTAGTTGCCGGGGAGAGTGGTGAGCGTGAGGGTGTTCGACCTTGGGGACTCCACCGAGATGTAGTTGGTCACACCTTCCGAGGTACCAGAGACCTTGACCGTCGCGAGTTTCGCGGACGACTGCTTGGGTTTCTCCGAATAGGAAACGTAGACAAGACCGGACATATTGAGATCCAAGAAGAGAATCGGTGGGATTATCTTGGTGGAAACGTTGATGTCACGTGCGTAGAGCTGCTTGTCGCTGAGGCGCTCGTTCGCCGGGACCGAGTAGACGTTTCCGTACTGGCTGTCGAAACCATGGACGCCGTGGGCGAGAAGGAATATCGCCGCGGTGATGCGAGAGCCGATCATTGCGCTTGGAAGCTGTTGTGAGCAAGTCTTAGAATGACGAAAACGTGAGTCCGCCTTCGGCAGAGGAAGGCAGACGGAGATTCAAAGCATTCATCATTCAACAGCTGCAGAGGATAGTGCACTTGTATACTAAGAATTGTGGAACATTGGCCATGTCTAATGCCAAGTGAAACCACGAATCCCCCACCCTGATTAGCACACGTTGAATTAGAGTGGCTCTCAGCACTATAATACTGTAGTCGGTAATGAGTCATTTCACTGACCACTGCAGCGACATCTGTTGTTAGTCGAGTTCAAAGCAAACCACTCCGCCTCCTACTTTAACAAGCTCCCGTCCGTCCACCAGTTTCACCGAAGAAACCACGTCGATTCTGATTCTGTGGATGCAGTCGGCGACACCGTTCCCTCCAGCTCACACTACTGTATCATCCACCAATTTACCCATCTTTCCGAACTTCGCAATGTCAGAAGCTTCGTTGACGTTTGGGATGCAACGATTCGAATGGTGGTCATGACGGGAATTGATATGCTAATTTTGGGTCGTGTGGGGGATTTAGGGTATTCTCGCTGACCAGTTTTGCCATACGATGCATGTTGGGGATTCACCATGGACCAGAATCTTCCGCAGCTCTGTGCCAATTCGTTCCCCCCAATGTTAGGCTGAGTTTGGGCCGACCTGCTGCGGAAAATTTCACCCAGCTCTCAAGAACGTTATTAAAGTCGCAGGGATCGCGAATTATAATCGGACAAAATGTTGGCGAAAAAAAATCGCTGGTATGATTAACGCACTGCCCGTGGCAGATGCATGTATGTAATCACCAATCGAGAGTACTACACGCATCTACCAACAAACGATCGGCGGGAGCGCGATTGCCAGGTTTGTTTGGAGGAATTATCAAGAGAAGCACTTCCTCGTGCTGGATGTACTCTCTAATCGACAGTGCATGCATTTACCAACACGATTCTGGGGAAATCTGTGCCCTATGTTGCAGAATACCTAAGATTCGACACCCTTCCAAGTGGATCTCGGTCCTTGCAGCGACAATCGGAAGTGGAGCCTGTTGTACACGAGTATTCAGTCAAGCATTTTCCAGCTTGTATTCGGCATTCTCGAAGTCGGGATCGAACTTCACACACAGCACTTACGCACTATACTTCTGGCATCACAACTTAAAGTGATAACTCCTTGTGCTCGAGCTGCCCTTGAGCCATGCCACACGGGTGAAAGACTCCAAGTTCCAATTTTATTGTCCGAAAGCTATGAAAAAAAACGGAACACCTGGCTGTGCCTCTCAAACTTCCAATAGCATTGATGCGATCGATGCTGGCGAGGAGATGAGGAGGAAGAGAACCCACAGTCGCTGGGCCCTGCTACGGACATTGTAACTTCAGATCGAGGCCCAGCAATCGCTGTCGCGGTCGCCTACGTGACCGCTATGATGACTTTGGGCGGAGCCTAGGGACGAGGTTGTTGAGAAATAACTTGGAGAAAAAGACTGGTGTGATTCGCCTGTCCGTATGGATAGAATGATGACGGCGTGACTTGTTTGATGATGGCATTGCTGCACTTGAGCAGACCCTCAAACACCAGATCGATGTATCTGGGCCCAGACGAGACGCAAACACGCAGTAGCTTGCTGATGACCGCGTGTTGTCGCAGATTCACTCGTCGACTGATTAGCAGATCGTTGCACCAGGTTGATTGATCCCGCATGATCACGAAAGGCATTCGTTCGCAGCCTGAAGATCCCCATTCCACAAAATCCCAGTATTGGAGCACGTCAGAGAACGTCAGCAATGACAGAACCAGATATTGGCATGAAGTACCGCTTCCTGGGCGACTCCGGTCTGCTCGTCTCGGCATTTGGCTTTGGCTGCATGACCTTCGTGAATGACGATCAACTGGTTCAGGCGTACGAAATCCTTAAGCACGCGTACAAGCACGGCGTCAACTTCTGGGACACGGCCGAGGGCTACACAGGCGGCATGTCGGAGATCATTACGGGCAGAGCGCTGCAGCACGGCATCGATGAGGGGGTCTGGACGCGCGAGGACATAGTTATCGCCACCAAGATCTTCATGGGGACGAAGGAAGGTCCAAACGCCAAGGGCCTTAGCCGTAAACACCTGATTGAAGGCACCAAGGCCTCGCTCAAGCGCCTCGCTGTCGAATACGTCGATGTGATCTTCTGCCACCGCATCGAGCCATACACACCCATCGAAGAGGTTGTTCGCTCGATGAACTTCATTATCGACCAGGGCTGGGCCTTCTACTGGGGAACTAGTGAGTGGTCGGAGAATGATATCTTGGAAGCTTGTGAGATTGCGGATCGCATGGGACTGGTTCGTCCGATCGTGGAACAGCCACAGTACAATTTATTCGCTCGTTCCAAGGTCGAGGTCGAGTTCAAGGCGCTGTACGAAAAGCACAAGCTCGGTTTGACGGTGTGGTCTCCCCTAGCGTACGGTACGCTGACAGGCAAGTACGCCAACGGAATCCCAGAGAACACTCGCCTCGCACCGACGGATCCTGCAGTTGCGTTTTGGCTCGCACTTGTTGGGGACGTGGCGGAAGCTGCAGCGAGAGTGGAGAAATTGCGTCCGATCGCAGCCGAGCTCGGCTGTTCGCTGGCACAACTGGCAATCGCTTGGTGTTTGTGCAATGAAAACGTCTCCTCCGTGATTCTTGGCGCGAAGACTATCACCCAGCTCGAGGAGAATCTCCAGGCCTTCCCAGTGGTGGCCAAGATCACACCTGAAGTAAAGAAAAAGATCGAAGAGATCATCCCGTTCAAGTACAAGGCTCCAGAGCGAGACATGTTCTACAACATTCGTGGTTCCTACTTGTAATTCGAGGAAGTCAGCTCCCTCACCTCACCGTCACTGAACGGATCTTTATCAGCATCGCCCGAGATCTTCTCATTTGAAGTACTTGTAGCGAACTTCACAGAACTGGTCATGCTCTGGCACCGTGTACTTGAATGTAAGTACTTTTTCGATCTTCTCTTTAATCTCCGGTGTGATCTTGGCTGCGATAGGGAAGGCCTGGAGGTTCTCGTCGAGCTGCGAAATGTTCTTGGCGCCAAGAATCACCGACGAAACATTTTCGTTACTGACGCACCACGCGAGTGCGAGCTGCGCGAGCGAGCATCCAAGCTCCTCGGCGATCGGACGCAGTTTCTCGACTTGCGCAGCACGCGCCGTCGTCGCGTCCGCAGGGCGTCCCGCGAGGCGCGAGTCTTCCGGGATTCCGCTCGCGTACTTGCCGGTGATCACTCCGAACGCCAGCGGTGACCACGTCCTGAGCCCGTATTTGTATCTCTTGTACAGCGACGCGTACTCGACCTCAACCGCCGAGCGCGCAAACAGGTTGTACTGCGGCTGCTCGACAATGGGGCGGATGAGGCCGAGGCGGTCGGCGGTCTCACAGGCTTCGAGGATCTCGTGCTCGAGCCAGTTGCTAGTGCCCCAGTAGAAGGCCCAGCCCTGGTCGATGATGAAATTCATCGCGCGCACCGTCTCCTCCATGGGCGTCTCGGTCTCGGGGCGGTGCGCAAAGACCACATCGAGATAGTCGGTCCCGAGTCTCGTGAGCGAGGCCTTAACGCCTTCGATGAGATGCTTGCGACTGATGCCCTTGGCGTTCGGCCCATCGGTCGTGCCGAAGAAGATCTTGGTCGAGATCACAATGTCCTCGCGCGTCCAGACGCCCTCGTCGATCCCTCGCTGCAACGCTCTGCCCACGACGGTCTCCGATACGCCCTTACTGTAGGCCTCGGCCGTGTCCCAGAAGTTGATCCCGTGCTTGTAGGCGTGCGAGAGGATGGCCAAGGCCTCGTCCGCCTGGCTCTCGTCCTTGAACGTGAGGCAACCGTACGAAAACGCCGACACGAGCAGTCCGGAGTCGCCCAGGAAACGGTACTTCATCCTCACGTTCGACGCCACGCGAGAAATGGCGACTGGAGCAATGGAGGAGACCCCGAGCTCATCAACGGTGTGGTGAGTGGCTAATCAAGGAATCTGATTTTGCGAGCTAGGTTAGCTCTTTTAATTAGTCTCAAGAACTAATCAAGTTGAAGTCTGACTGATGGATCTCTTCAACGGGTGCGTGCCGAGTTACCGCAGCTCTGTACGGTGCGTGCCAATTCGTGTATCGAGATCGAGATGCCTTGAAGCATTTCATGGCTGATGCACCCTCAAATACTCGAAGCTCTTCTTTGGTTTACGAAGATCTGGCGTTGTGTTCGTTTGCCGACTTTTGGGGAAAACAAAGATGACAGAGAGTGCTGCATCCAATCTAGGGACGGATTACTCGTTCACGTTCGCGTGGCTGAGTTATTCCTAGTAGAAATGACCCTCATCTCTCCACAGGGAAGTCGAGCTCTCGCAGTGTGTGTGTAGGCACTGGGTGAGTCTCCCTTTGGTCAAGCGAGATAGCAGAGCGTCGCGGATGTTCTAGTCACGCTACCGCGAAAGGGGATGATAGCTCTGAATAGTGGTAGCCGTGTTCAGAGTCATGGCTAATCATATCGGGGAGAAACTGAGCTGTGCCTTGAATGTAGCAGGAGGGAACCACTTTGCATGCAGCGAATTCATTCCTTTCCTATGAATGCCCTAGTGACGAACACTCTCCCGAATGCCAAGTACACTGCGTTAGCTTGCTCATACGCTGTCGGCGTTTTTAGTGATGGAATACGCTACACGAAAGACACTGCGTCAGCTTTGCAAGTGGTAGGAAGGCTATGAAGCAAGCCTTTGAGTTCCCGAGAATTTGGTACAACCGGATACTCACCATTCCAGACAATGTGTTCACGACCTATACAAACGCATCTTTCACCTCGCTTCCTCAGACTGTGAGCTGCACGATGACTCGGCGCGACGCCGACGACGATGCCGACGACGAAAACGATGACGTGAGAGCGATCTCGACTGGATCGCAGTGCCAGTTCTGGGCCGCGTCTTCGTCCACGACGTCGCCCAGAAACACCTCGCCTGCACCCAATTGCCTACAGCACAACCAGCCAAAACACACCTCGTTAGCAGCGACGCAATCTCGATCGTCATGCAGCCACAAGAGCCCACGCACTTGGTGCCGAACATACGACTGCGACGCTTCACCTGCACCGACAGCCAACACAAACGTAGCATCTCCACCGACGTCACTGACTCCACCGCCGTCGACACCGACCGCCACGACGGGGGAGACCCCCTATCCGGGTTTGACGGCGTCGCCCCGCTAGTCAGCGGCTTCCCGTTCGGCCCGGACGGCCCACCATAGTACAGCTGCCACGTGCAGTAGGTCTTGCGCCAGTCCCAGTCGCTCAAACCCTGCACCGAGTCCACCACCAAAAGCACGCGAAACGAACTTTTTCTCGCCTTCGGTGATGTCGATGTTGGTGAAGACGACGAGCCAGAAGCCGGTGGGGAGGTTGCCGATGGTGTAGACGTGGGTGAACCAGACGCCGACTGAGGCGAAGAAGATTGAGTCAACACATCCAGTGACTCCCACATCGACGGAGGTGACATGCACTCAGTCAGCTCGCCCGCCAGAGTCTTGATCTCGTGCGCGTGGGCCCACACGTACTCGCCTCCTTTCGTTACGGCACACCGGAGGTTCGCCACGTCCGAGATCTCCAACTCGTCCAGGCTATCGTTGTATGCCTTCAGGAGATCGCGCAACACAACCATCGAGGTTCCGGGCGATAGACGAGTGGCGTGAGTGTGGAATCGCTGCGACGACGGCAGATCGAGTTTCTCGATGAGGTTGTGGACGCGTTCTGTGCGGTCGATCTTGTTGTTGAGACCTACAGACACAAGTCCACCTATCAATATGACGATTGCGATGCCGATCCAAAAGGACACTCACCGGATTTGACCGCGTCGAGCGCCGTCTGGACAATCGGAAAAGAAAGCGCACTCCCGACTACTGTCGAACACAGGGATAGACCCTCCTAAACAACAGCACATGACAACCTCAGTACTCTGGGATCGCCATATCAAATAACAACATACCGCACCTTGAACACGCCCGCGTGACGAGCCACCAGTGGCGACCCCGTGTCAATCTCCAACGGTTCATGGAAGCACTGACCCGACACATCGCTCATCATGCGGACGAACACTTTATTGTTCGACGAGTCGTACTCCAGCGACCACAGCGCAGGGAACTGGCGCCGCGTATCGCCTGCAATCATCAGTTGCTTCAGCATTTCCATGCTCTTGCGGATATACGTGTTCATCTGCATAAGCTGGAACTCGGAGATGTCCTTGTTCCACGCCTTGCTCAAGAACCAATCCAGGTCTGGAGGCATCCACGGCATCTCCTCGCGAATGACCGTCATGCCACGGTTCAGTGCGTTCGCATCTTCAACTGCGCGTGCCAACGTCGCGACACTGTGACGAGTCTCCATCACTGCACCTTGTGTCTTCGGGTCACGTGAGCGATACACGATCGACCGCCACACCGTGTCCCCCACGTACGACTCCAACACCTTCTCCAGCTTCATCAAGTAGAACCGCATCATGTGCCAGCTCGGATTCGCCAACGTGCCGCTCACTTCCACGCGGATTACGTCGCGCGCAGACTCACTACCGACCAACGAGATGGTCGTCGCGAACTCCGTATCCAACGTCTCCAAGCGGAACCCTCGAATCTTTCGCTTGACCAGCGAAGAGTGACTCGTCACAGCAAACTTCTCGAAGATCGTCTCCGACAACTCGCTCGGCACCTCGTACTCCCAACACCACCAGTGCTGTGTGAACCTGTCACACACAGACTTCTGTGCAATCAACACTCGTGAGCTAGCCGGACGATCCGCTGCTTTCCAATACGATGGCACGATGAGATCCGAAGCAAGTTGCATCGTATCAGCATCCGCAGGGTACGCGAGCTGGAAGTGCTGCAGCAGCGTCTTGAATGCATGCACCAGACTCTTGTCCATTTCCTTCCATAATGCGAACGTCAAAAGCAGATCGTGTGCGATGCGGCCGTCCACAGGCCAATCCCCGTCTGTCCGATTCGAGAAATCGTGACGAATCACCTCGCGAACGAGATCAATCACCAACTTCGGGTCCAAGATGATGTAGTGCTTCAACTCGCCCGCGTCTTCGTGTTCGTACCACAAAATCTCACCGAGATCGTGGAGAGTACGGAGGATCTCCTTGCAATCTTGCATCTCCAGCCCTTCAATCTCTTCCACCAACTCGCGCTGCAAGCGGTTGGATACCACGATCGATAGCTCGACACGATCGTGGTCACTCGCTGCAAATCTTGCTCTATCGCGACGCTCCGTTACTGCACTCAGCACGTTGCCGTACATTCGCCGCATCGTAAAACCGACCTCATGTGAGATTACCGTGTCTTGAAGTGCCTTACGGAACTCAACAATCGACTCGATCCTTGTCACATCAGCCAAAATCAAGTCTTTGGCACTGATTTGTGACAGCTTCTCCTTCAGTTCGTCAACAGCACTAGCTTCTCGAGTATGGAGACGAGGTTGCTGCTCCAACTCCTTCACGTAGTCCGACTTCCACTCATCCAGACGACTCTCAAAGTCGTTCAACACTGCCCGCACCTGTTTCACGTCCTCCACAAGGTTCGCCTTCGTCCCAACCACTAGCAGTTGTGCATCGGGGTGGTGTGCGAGAACAGAGCGCAGCCAACGAAAGATATTGGCGCGCACAAACTGCTTCATCAACGACTCGGCCTTGTTCGGAGACTTTGTTTTGGCTTCTTGCAACTTCTTCCAGTACGCTTCCAAGTCCACGACGAAAACGAACAGTGTTCGTTTCGAGTAGAACAGCGTGTGCGCAGCGTGATACTCATTCTGGCCGGCGAAATCCCACAACATCACGTCGAGCTTCGATCTCACATATTCACCACCACCACTTTCATCAAGCGGCTTGCCATTGAGGAGACACTTCGTTAGGTCAATACCGATAGTGCGATCTGTCAAGTGAGTGAGAAACGACTTCATCAACGTCACCGACCGTACAAGACTGGCTTTACCCGACTGACTTGGCCCCACCATGCATACTTTGCACCGGTGAAAGAGTTCGTCTTGGGTGGAGCGAGCGACATCCGCGAGAAACGCCGCGACGGACCCCCGGCCACGACTCACGACCTCCACGGGAATGTTGGTGAGACGTGCTGTCGTGTCTCGGTACTCGTTCGTCCAGTGTTCAATGCAAGACCGAAGACCATCGTGCCACTGATGATAACCTGCTAGCTCATCTTCGTTCGGTTTATCCTCGTTTGCGTCCATATCATCATCGGTATAGACTGTTACCCCGTCGAAAGTGAAATCGCCATCGTAAAATGTGCATCCACGAGAGCACAAGATGAATGCCATCTTGTAGGAGGTCGCCCCGGGTGGTCTGGAGCAGACCAGTGCCAACACATCCTGCACATTCACACAAGTACTAGTCATTACCAATGCGAAGCCGTGTCATGATGTACCCTCATACCTTCAATTGATCGATGTCAAGGCCAAGCGACATAGCACACTCCAAAGCTTCGACGGAACCACTAATGATTGCGAAGTGGACGACAGTTTCCCCTTTCTATCCATGATACCAGTCAGTGAGAAGAGCTTGTGACAAAGCAAGTGCATGTTGAGAATACCGGAGTTGCCTTGAGAGCGTTTGCGCCACAATTGACCAAAACACGCATTTCCCTGCCAGAACCCTTCAAAGCAGCACGATGAAGCGCCGTGCGGCCATGCTGTTCAGTTCATTCAACAATCAGTAAGCCTGTGCGTTGACGACGTTCATGTGGCAAGCAAGTTGTGCCGACCTCGTCTTCTGCATCTATGTCCACTCCAAGATTGGTCAAGAACTGCATCCCTCTGTGTGAGTCCCCATTGACGTAAGCTTGGAGCACCGAGCAATTGTCCTACAGAACAGCGTCAATATCACCATTCCATCGTCCTTACATTCGATTCACACTCACCTTGCCCACTGCATGTACATCAGCACCAAAGTCGACTAGAAACTGCATCGTCTCAACTTGCTGTGCACTTGCTGCCTCGTGAAGCATCGTTTTGCCATCCTACAGCAAGGTCCACCTCGTGAGTTTTCGTCGAACTTGATCCAGCACCGCACAAATCCGCCCACAGTGTCTCTTGCATCGACTGATAAACCCTGTTCCACTAGAAATCGAACAGTATCTCTATCGCCACTTTTCGCGCCTTCGTGGAGCACTGTTCGTCGAGACTGCAGCACCATTATTTTTGTCAGGGCTAGCATGCGATTTGTCGGAGCGCCAAACGCTACGAACTCTACCTTGCCCGTAACTGCGTGGATGTTTGCACCATGCGCGAGAAGTGTCTTCATAATCTCGACATTGCCTGATCGGGCGGCGCTGTGCAGCACTGTGTAGCCGTCCTGCAGACCGAATCAAAACCAAGTCCATATTAGCGGTGTCTTTGTTCAAACAACAGATTCATACAGCACGTACTTCGTCCATTGCATCAGCCGCCAGTCCTTGGTCAAGCAGTAGTTGTACAATCTTGATGTCACTTCTCCTAGCTGCGACGTGAAGAAGCGATTTCCCGCGCTGTTATCGCAGATTACAACGAAGCTGTTAGTACGACATGGGATACAGGTCTCAAACACCGCGCAGTTAGTCACCTTGGTGACGGCTTGGACTGGGAGCCCTTGATCAATTAGCAACTGCACAATCTCCGCGGTTGCTCGTTTTACTGCACCGTAAAGAACTGACTTCCCGCTCTAGCGGAAAGTATGGTTATTAGTTTAGCATTAGTGCTCTGTGATAGCTTAGATGTCTGGGAGAGAGAAAACTCACCTTGGTTACTGCGTGAATGTTGGCTCCCGCATCGATCAGAGACAGCATGATATTCGTTCGGCCCCAAGTCGCTGCTTCGTACAGAGCCCCGCGTCCTTCCTGACACAGCATTAATCAACTAGTGTCCTCGTCAAAGTGTCTGTGGTAGCACCCATACCTCATCTTCCACGTTCACGTTTATGCCACACACAACCAAGAACTTGACCACCTCTTCATTGCCCCCGTAAGGCCCAGCGGCTGCGTGATGAAGAGCTGTGCGTCCACTCTACACCATGGATCCACAAAGCAATGTCAGCCTTTTCATGATTTCGGACAGACGGATAGTCCCTTGCACCTTGGTGACTGCGTGAATATCTGCTCCCATCTCAACCAATTATCGCACCACTGCTACGCTGTCCCGCCTTGACGCTTCATATAAGATCCCTTCTCCATCCTTGACACACGCATTAGTCTGCGTTTTTCGCTAATATCCACACCTCAAACTTACATCATCCTGAGCGCTCACGTCCAGACCCCGCTCAACAAGAAACTTGACAACGTCAACGACATTCTTACGGGACCCAACAGCGCCATGAAGAACTGTTCTCCCATTCTGCGCGCAATATCCATCTGAGATAGCAAACTCAAAACCCACAGTCGCCTTTGATTACCTTGGTGACCGCACGGAGGTCTGCACCTTGCTCAACCAAATACTTCACGCTTTCAACGCACCCTGACTCAGCTGCTCTGTAAAGAACCCCTTTCCCATCCTAACAGCCATGAATCGCGTCAAGAAGCGCACAAAGTATTGTCCTTTTCTCAACGCAATTCTCACATCGTCTTGGGCGTTGACAACGAGGCCAAGTTCAACCAGGAGCTTCACAATCTGATCGTTATCCTCTTCTCGTGCAGCAGTGTGAAGTATCGAGCCTCCGCACTACCGAAACAACAAGTGTTGTGAATATGAAGCGTGAGTGAGAGCGACATACACTAGGTACTCACATCTGTCTTCACGTGAATGTCTGCTCCGTTCACGACCAAGTATTGGGCCATTTCTCGGTGGCGTTGTTTGATCGCAAAGCACAGAGCATCGCTTCCGTACTGTCATGCAAGTTAGACACAGAGGCATACTCAAGGTCGGCGATCTCAACACTGACATTGTCTCGAATATTAACATCCACGCCACACTGGACAAGAAACTTGACGACCTCAAAATTTCCGCTTAGCGCAGCCATGTAGAGAGCTGTTACTCCATCCTGAACACGCGAGTCATTTCAACATTTTTAGAATCCTTAGTAATCAAGGAGAATAGCTCACGTGGTTCGCATGGTGGATGTCAGCGCCATGGTCGATCAGAAACTGAACCATTTCGACGGTCCCGTAACCGGCAGCAGCATAAAGAGCAACGCTTCCACTCTGTGTGCGAGAGAGAAACGTTGTAATAAATGTATACCATACGCCAACCTTGACTGATAGATCAGGCGTACCTCGTTTTTAGTGCTAGCTGCCAACCCTTTATCGATGAGAAACTTGACCACTTCGATCTTGCCACTTAGAGCTCCAGCTTCCAGAATGGTCTGTCCCAGCTTCATTCACAAAATCACAGAGTCACAAATGTCAGTCATAACTCTCTCGTTCATTCCTCTGAAATGAAACACGCATACGTTCGTAATTGCTTGCACGTCCGCGCCATTGTCGAGAAGAAGCTGCATCACCTCAATGCTTCCTGACCTGGCACCATCGTGTAAGACTGGCACACCATTCTGGTATCCCAAGCCATCCCTCAGTCGTGCGACGCATTCCACCCATCATAATAATTCCTCACCGTGTCGGCAGCGTCGACTTTGAATCCTTTCTCGAGAAAGTACCGCACAGCCGCCACTTTCCCGCTTGCCGCGGCTGCATGGAGCATGGTTCTCCCCTACCAAAACAATTCAGCGCGTTCAACGACTTGCTCGAACTAACTGCATCCGACATATCGTTCTTACGTTAAACGACAGTGCGTATATGTTCGCACCGTGATCGATCAGAAACTCCATGAGCTCCACGTGGCCCTTCCTCACGGCTTCGAAGAGCGGGCTCTAAAGCCACACCACTGCGTCAATTCCGTCCCACGAGTCTCGATAGTAGAACAGGCCTACAAGCTGATAGGATTCACAGGGTCAAGTCTTTTTTCACCTGCATCATCATCAAAGAACAGGCTTACAGAGTCAAAATAGCTGACGTCCGCGCCTTTGGCCAAGAGTGCACGTGCCGCCTCCAGATCGCCATCACGGCACGCCGTCCACAGTTGCACGTTCAGTTCGTAGTCGTCTTGGTCGCTCCCCATGGCTCTTTATCGAGAGACGAGTGCGAATGACAATGGAGAGAGAGAGAGAGAGAGAGAGAGAGAGAGGCCCCCTGGGCCACACGAAGTGACTGAGTTGGGTGCGCCACTCGGCCCATCTCGTCGCCGCATACTGGCGCCAAGAGAACCGAACGGAGACCTTGCTTGGTTCGCAACTCATATCTCACACGACGAGGCCACTATTCAGGCAATGTATACCCAGACGTATACTCTGTATACGCATACTACACGGTCTTCGCCCCTTTTCGCATGCTCAATGCTCACCCTCCTGGAAGTCCAGGCCTCGCAGCTTTCACGCTATGATGCACCACATTGTCATTGTCCAGAGCGTCGACCTTGACGCCCTTTTCTCGAGCAATAAGTGCACTGCTACTTTGTCAGCTCTGCGCAGCAGCACGGAGCACTGTGCTTTCATTCCACGCCGCCAGTCCACTTGAGCTTCGAAACTGTTGAAGGTTCCTTTTGAACATCAATGCGGCACACCTGAGCCTCGTGAGCAGTAGCAACCGCGAGAAATTATACTTCCGGTGACACCATCGATTGGATTCGATGACCATGAAGCAGAAACATGACAAGCGTGTGGACTCCATGCGCAAGTCGGCGATCACCCTTTTCACTCGCTCGGACCGTGCGCGCACGACCTGCAGAGAATGCAGAGATGCGGCTTGTAGTATCGCGTACGCCAGTCCGGATAGGCTAGCTCTTTGTTCTGAAACCCCAATCCTTTGAGAACGAGCACACCGCAGACTGTGGCGTAGCGCCCCCGACTCCGAGGACATGAGTTCTGCGAACATGAGGTGACCAGTCAGGTGAAGGTGTGAACGACCAAGTCCCAAGGAAGTGATCAGTCTGGTGTACCCCTAGTACCCAATTCAGGACGAAGTGAACAGTCTGGCACCCAAGTCAAGATTCCATATTCCAGATCCGGCCGCACAAGTTATCGTATTTCTCTTTATTTAGAAACCTCACATAAAAACAGTAGGAGTAGGAACCTTATATTTGACAGATTTCAGTAGGTAGGAATGGGTGCTTGCCACCCAATAACCCACGGAAGGGGGGCGATTCTCCGCCGCTAATTCCGTGGGAGTCAGTCCACAATTTTTCCATCTTCTCGCAGAAGCCCCCTGATTCCCCCTCAACAGTAGCCCGTCAGTATCTCGAGGAAGTTACTAAGAGTTTCGAAGTGATCAGTCTGGTCGATCGGCCGCCTGTTTGGGGTACTGTCGCGATCCGAAGTGATCAGTCTGGCCGAGGGCGGGTGGTTTTGCCTGCGCTTCCTGCCAAGTTCCCCGTTGGAGTTCTCCAGGAGCTCTATCGTCTCTAAGCCGTTCTTTCTCGCTGCCTCTAGACTTGTGAGGGTCTAGTTCTAGTGTCGTGTCAGAGTTCCGGGTCTCCGCTTCAAAGAAGCTGTGATATCCGGGTCTGAAGCGAGTGTTTGAAGCACGCAAGACCCACCCCTTTCCTGAGAATATTGTTGCCGTCGGTGACTCAAGAGCGAGCCTACGTACGCCGGGTGCCCGTTTTTGATTCTGCCACACGACAACTGATGCGTATGCAAGGAGCGGAGCCGTTAGCTGTTACGATACACGGTGAGAAGATGGAAGAGAAGGCAGAGATGCGGCAAGGTCAAGTCACAGACCCGAAGAATGTTTCGATCCGCCTCGTTGTTCAGAGCGCGGTCCATGACACAACTCGGGTGTACCGACTGTCAGAAGCTAACGAAATCGGTCTTCGGTATCAACGACAGGTGTTGAAGATGCCGTCCGACTCAGAATACTGGTTTTCCCTGTATGAAATTACGAAAGTAGGGCCCACGACATTCTTTGCCGGTTCGCGACTGCGGGCGTCCACCTACGACTTCGCGACGATTGACGAGGCGATTGATTTTGTGGAGAAGATGTTGACGTCATGCGGTTACAATTTGTATCGGAGAAGCAATTACCAAGATGCAGTCTACCTGAATCCAGAACGGATGGCGCAGGACATGGGCTACATGATGTCAGTTCTGCTTGCCGAGTATGAGTGGGAGACCAGCATTATCCAATATCGGGAGGAGGACACAACTTTCGAACCGAAGTACATGGTCGTTGCTGACGTAGCCCACACTCCGCAGACCAAGCCTGCGAAGCCGCGCTCGATGAAACGCTTTGATGAAGAATCCAGTTCAGACGAAGAAATTCTGCTCGAGAGCCCAATTAGGAAGAAGCTGGAGTTTGCCAGTGACGAAGGATCCTTCTCCTCCCCCACGGACAAGATCAAGCGAAAGAATAACCCGCTGGCGACGAAGCTGATGGCGCTGACGGCCGGAGGGATGTTGTCGATGGATGAGTTATCAGAAGTGATACAAGCGCTGAGCCCAGATACCGCGAAGCGAGTTGCGGCCACGCGAGCCCCGGCGAAACAGACTCGAGGCACTAAGAAAGGATTCACGCGTCTAGAAGATTCCGAGTCTGACGACGGTGAACAGGACGAATCATCTGACGAAGAAGCACTCAAGTGCGTCAAGAAACCAGTCAAGAAGTCGAAGAAGCCAGCCAAGCGCAGTGCTCGCCATTCAGATATGGAAGATGAGCTCGGTCTCTCAATGTATGAAGATTCTGACTCGGATGTGTCTGGACCTCGACGACGTGATCGACACGTGACAACGGTCATCCAGAATGTCAATGTGAAGTCATTCAGTGGTGCCAAGGTTTTCCCGGAAGAAGCCAAGGCATGGCTCTCGAAGTTTCTTCACATCGCTGATCTGTCCAACTGGTCCAATCGTCAACGTCTCGGTTCGTTCGTAGACGCTCTCTCAGGTCCGGCGAGGTATTGGCAGAAGCAGCTCCCTTCGTCAACGAGGAAGAAGTGGAAACTCACGATGAAGGCCTTTTATCGAAAGTATTGCACTGAGAGCACGCCATCCACGCTCACTTACTACCGGCTAACTCAGAAGCCTGACGAGTCAGCCTTGGATTACTTCTATCGTTTTAACGCAGCAGGTCTTCGCGCGCGCATCGATTTCCGTGTAGACGATGACGATGACGAAGATCGTATCCCGGCCGATTTGAAGGATCACATTCTGCAGTTCTTTGACACGCTACATGATAAAGCTGTTCAGTCCCAATTCCGTTACAGCAAGTACAAGTCGATTGACAAGCTCGAGGAGAAGCTCGAGATGTACGAGAACTCTCAAGCGAAGCCAACGCCTAAGAAGCAGGCCAAGAAGCAACCGGAAGAGAGCAATGACCCACCTCCTGCAGTCAGTAAGGTCAATGCAGGTCAGAGGCAGCAAGGCTCTAATGGTGGAGGTCAAGCTCATCAGACTAGTGGAAACGGCAATGAGGTCCGCTGTGAACATTGTGGCAAGCCCGGACATACCAAGGAAAGCTGCTTTCAACTTCATGAGTGTGAGTTTTGTGGAGTGACTGGGCACACGATTCAAGTCTGCCGTGCTTTCACTGAGAAGATGAAGATGCTCAGCCCAAAGCTCAAGACCGGCGAGATTACTGTGGATGATCTCGTTCGGCAGTTAAACAGCTAGCCCCGCAGCACTCTTCCAGTGCTGTACGTGACGGGGACGTCGCGGCGACTTTGCATGTGAAGAAGATCCGGCGCAAATCGAAGAAATACCGCAAACAAACGGCGCCTTGCATTGATGAAGAAAGTGTTCACGAGGAAGATGGAGAGAAGAAACATGAAGAAACAAGTTATGATGACACTGTGCATGAAGAACTGAACGTGTATGAAGATACAGTCAAGGATGTCACGCTACCTGCGGTGTTTGAAACGGTAGTGTCGACTGTGGATGAGAAACAAGAAGAAACAAGTGACGAAAATTGTGTATGTGAAGATGTGTATATGAGAGAAGCAGTTGGGGATGAAGATGAAGTGCTGCATGTGCTATTATGCCCAATTGAGTCAATTGAAGAAGGTGACGAGGGCGCTTGCGACGAAGATGCTGATGAGGAAGATATGAAGATGCCAAATGGTGCTCGAGATATATCTCCGCAAAGAAAGGTAACTCACATTCGTCTCGTTGGTGATGAACGACGAGGGTGGTGGAAGAACCACGAATTGTCAACGAACGAGAAGATACAAGCCCTCGTGCATGGTGCTGTTGAAGGACTCGAGATTCCGTTGATGCTGGATTCGGGAGCGAACATCAGTCTGTTACACACCAACTTGGCACGTAAGTTGGGGTTGAGAGTGCGGGCGTTCGAGGACTCGAGTGAATTCTTCGGCGTGAGTGAGGAACCGATGCAAGCACGCGGAAGGGTCATGGTGAAGATCCGGCTGGGAGAGTTCGTGGTGTACGAAGTCGAGATGTGGGTGGCTGAGTTTGAAGCTCACTCGTTGATTATTCTTGGCACCGACTTCATGATGTGCGCCGGGCTGAAGATCGACTTGGGCAAGAAGCGGTGTGAAGTGCCTGACGAAGATGCGTTGCCGCTGCTGAGTTATGATGATCTGCGCTGTGAGGTGTATGCGGCTTCGTATGACGCGGTGCGCTTAGCTGTGAGGATGCCACTCCTGCGTGGCAGCGACGTTGCTGTGCTGGTTGCTGGGGAGACCTGCCTCGAAGTGATCGGTCTGGAGTTGAGCAAGGGAGAGGCCACTAAAGAGGCGAGTACGGAGCCGAATAGAAGCGCGGTCACCGAAGTGATCAGTCTGGCGGAATGTCTCAACCATGAAGAGGCCGAAGTGATCAGTCTGGTCCAGGGCAGAGCGGGAGCAACTGAAGTGAACAGTCTGGCGGATGAGCGAACGTTTTCACAGGTTTGCATGCTGGACGGACCTCTCCCTGAAGATCTGGATCAGTCGAAGTTTGCAAGAGAAGTCTACGTCCATGAAGGGGTAGAGATGTCAGTTGAGAGCATGAAAGAGCAGCTTGCGTTGCTACCTGAGTTTGACGAGGCCCCACTGGTGGACGTCGACATGAGTGAAGCTGACATCGGCGACAAGGAGACGACGGCCGAGGAGATTGAAATGATCAGAGAAACGTTGGAGGCAAGGTCCGCTAGCTTTATTAGCTCGGGGAACGCTTTACCGCCGCCAGCAAAAGGAGTCGTGTGTGACGTGGACGTCGGGGACGCGAAGCCGATCGCTCAGGCTGCGAGGCGAGTACCGCCGCACCTGCTTGGAAGATTGTATGAGTTACTGCGCGGCCTTCTCCGACAGGGTTTGATAAGATATTCGAACTCACCGTGGGCATCACCGATCGTTATTGTGCTGAAGAAGAACGAGAAAGACATCCGTCTTTGCATCGACTATCGCCTTATGAACGGTCTAACGAAGCTGATGATGTACCAAGTGGGAGACGTGTGGGGTGCGAATTGAGTGTGGCAGACACTTTTGTGTGGGGTGAGACACAGTCTGGCGAGCCTCGGTCACAAATGACGAAGGCTGTTGTGGGGTCCCGTGGTGGGAAGCTTGATTGTCGACGCCGATCACAATGCCCATGATCGGTGGGAGACGGCGTGTGCCAAGTTTGGCGGGCGTGCACTTGGAACTGGTCGTCCGCGCGCAAAACCTTGTGGATCCCCGGTGTGTCTGGTAGGGTTTAGTCCGAGCCCGTGGAGACACAAAAGAGCTGTTGGAGGCTACGGAACGACCGAAACGACACGCGCACACGATGGCAGCATGCGTGTGGTGTGTGTGGGCGTGTGTGTACCAAGTGGGAGGCGTGTGGGGTGCGAATTGAGTGTGGTAGACACTTTTGTGTGGGGTGAGACACAGTCTGGCGAGCCTCGGTCACTAGGGTTTAGGGTTTAGGGTTTAGGGTTTAGGGTTTAGGGTTTAGGGTTTAGGGTTTAGGGTTTAGAGAGGCTTGAAGTGACTTGCAAAGACTTGGTCAGGGAAACTACGACCCAAAGAGTTGCTCTATTACAGATGCAGGGGCTCTTTCGACTTGATGTCTTCGTCGGTGGGCGTCTTCGTGCTGAGTGGAAAATTGAAAACTGAGGAAGACCGCCGACCTCGCCCCCGGGTGCCTACGCTAAAGTCCTACGCTAGAGTCCTACGCTTCTGGGTTCTAGGGCTGGACAGGAACTTGAGTGTTCTGGGTCTGCGTGTCTGTGCTGCTGGGGTCTTGAGACACGTGAGAATATTCGACGTCCTGGGTTGAACATTCTCGAACATTCTCGGGAATATTCTCGAATGTTCGGTCGAACGTTCTCGAACCTTCGACAAACTTTTCGACTGGGTTGGCCGAAATTTTCGTCTGGGTTTAGGGTTTAGGGTAGGGTTTGGGGTTGAGGGTCGGGGATGGGTTGTAGACAGATAGTGCACGATCCGGGCGGCCATTCTTGAATTTGCTCGCAACATGCCAAGCGTTCGCTGTTACCCTTTCGAGGGGGATCATCCCAAGCCAGCCGCTCCGTGAGCCTTCACTGCACGACCCCATACTCTGTGGCATGGTTCCAAATGAGTGGGTAGCAGCAAGGCTAAACACGTTCTCGCGCGCTGGAAGGGCACGGTCATCCGTGTCCGGGGTGGTCCAGGCTTTAATGCATGGCATCTTCCGAGCTGTTCTTGAAGTGGTCGTCGTAGATGTTGGCCCTGAACTCTGATGGACAGAGTATGTCTCGGAGGTTCCGTGGACGGCGGTAGCACACAGTGATCTTGATGTTGTGGGCTGCGAACTCGTCTTCAATACGGTGGGCTTGATAGATAGCTCGTAGTTGTTTCCGAGTTGGGCCGTTCGGGTCATAAGGCACAGACAAGAAGACTTGCTTGGGCTTGCCGAGTTCCGTGGTTGGCCGCGTCGTCTGTTGTGCTTCTTCTTGTAGCTTGGCGATTCTTTCGATGGCGTCGCGGAAATGGTCTCTAAGCTGGTTAGAGTTGTATCCGCGAGCTGCCAGGCGCTGGAAGAAGGCTCTGACTTGAGACAGGAAATCTTCCTTCCTGGTGTTCTGGCGGTAATACTTCTGGACAATGCCGATGATGAGGCCTTTCAGAACGCCTGGAGGGTGTGCGCTTTGAGCCGCGATGTAGAGATAGAGATTGAGCTCTTTCTCATGAGTTCGAGTCTCGTATCTCGTGTCGGATCGGCGGATTTTGAGGTCAAGAAACGGTGCTTCACGACCGCGTTCCATGTACGTCCAGCGAAGTCCTGGAATCGTGTTGAGGCGGATCTTGAAGAGTTCGAAAGCACGGGGATCTTTTCCGTCTTGCCAAATCAAAAACACGTCGTCGATGTAGCGCTTGTAGAGCACGATGTAGTTGCTGAACTCTCGAAGGATGCTTCGCTCGTGATACGCTACGTAGAGTGATGCGTACGTGGGGGCACATGGTGTTCCCATGGCGGTGCCCTTGATTTGCTTCCACACGCAGTCTCCGAACATGAACAAGTTCTCGTTCATGATGTAGTCGAGACCTTGGACGATCACATTCTCGAAGCGATGCTTCTCTTCTTGGAGCATGGCTTTGATTGTTGCGATGCCGATGTTGGTGGGGATGTTGGTGTAGAGCGAGATGGCGTCAAATGTGAACAAACGATGCTTGGGGCTGGGCTGAATCTGTCGAAGTTCAGTCAGCAGCGTGTCGGAGTCTCGAAGGTACGATGGCTGTCGCTGGAGCATGTCTTGCAACTGGAAATCGATCCACTTCGAGAGACCGGCTGTCGGTGTTCCGCAGCTGGCAATGATAGGGCGAATGGCGAGATCCTCCTTGTGGAGCTTTATCAGGCCATAGAAGCGTCCTAACTTGCACGAACTTGGATTACACTTGATGACAGCAACTTGTCGTTGGATGACTGGATCTTCACGGTACTGGTAGTTGAGTAGCATGTAGATCAGGTTCACTTTGGCTGCGATCCGTTGGATCTGGGCCTCTGGTCCGTTGGGAAGACGATACAATGGCGTGTATGTCTCCTCGTCACTCAGGTGATCAAGACACATGGAAGTGTACTGTGATCGAAGCATGAGCGTCGGGCCGAGGTTCTTGTCTGCCTGCACGACCATCAAGTTCGGATCATTTCGTAGCAATCGTAGCAAGTTGCGTTGGTTGCTGTCGAGGTTGAACTTGTGTCGGAAGGGATACTGTGCAATGAGTTCGGTCGCGTGTGACTTGATCGACTCCAGTAAATCTTCTTGATGGCGTGGTGGGTGGTTTGGCTGGAAAGCAAGGTTTGGAACGTAGATCTTCGAGTTGTAGTCGCGGTCGCTGGAGTCAGCAAACTGGACTGCAATTCGAAGAGACCGGACGAGTTTGGGGAAGATGGTAACTGGCGAGAGGGAAGAGCGTTGCGGCGGAGGTGTCGGGCAGAACTTGAGGTTCAGACCCAGGAGTCTCTTCAGACCTGGTGGAATCTTGGTGCCACGTGGTGTGAGATTGTGGAACGCGAGATTGCGAGGCAATGCGTCCACATCACAAGCCCTACGACAGCCGAAGATCAAACTGGCGTTGAAGAGATCCGAGCGGTCGCGTCTTATGATCGCGCGGTTTTGGCGCCGCGCGGCGGTTTGTCGGCGGCGTTGCTCCTTTTCCTTTTGCTTGCGCTTCGCGTGTTGCCGTTTCTTCCGTTGTTTGAGGCGGAAGTTCCCTTTGCGGCGTCGGCCTTTGGTGCAGGGTGCTTCTTGTTCTTGCTGACGGTCGCACCCTTCGCGCCAGCTCTGGCGTTTTTTCGTTCCTGTTGCTTTGGAACCTTCCGGTCGATACGGAGCTGTCGTAGTTCGTTCTTGATCGATTGTAGCTTGCGATCAATCAACACGTTCACGAGATCCTGGTTTGGAGTTTCCACCTCCATGTCGGCAGCCGCGGCTTGCTTGGCTTGCTTGTCGACGAGTCGGATGCTCGCATCAGCTTGGCTGTATCGTTCCGCAAGCTCAAACTGGGTCAGGCGAGCTTCGAACTCGTCCTTGGCATGGTGGTAGATGTCGACATATGCGTTCTCGTCTCGATCTTCTTCTTCCATGGCATCCCAGTTGATAGTGTCATACTTGCCGTTCGGGTCGGCTTTGCATGCGAGCTTGCAGTACTCAAGTGCTCGATCTTGGAAATCGTCTCGGAGCTTCTGAACTTGGAGCTCAAGTTGTTCGAGTTCGGCTTTCTGTACGCTGAGGATGAGATCGAAGGCTTGGTGCTGAAACTGTAGCTTCAGAGCATCGAATTGATTCATCAGCGTGAGCACTCGAGTTGGAAGGGCCGTCTGGAGTTCGTTGGAGACAACAAGCTTGGCCTGTACTCGCAGGGATCTGGGTACTTCTTGGCGTTCGCGTTGTTGTTGCATCTTGCGGAGGCTCTCTTGCTTCGCGCTGAGCTTCCGGTGCAGCTTCTTATAGCGCTCCAGATACTCCAGGGTGGTCTTCATCAGTGGGCGCGGCAGACTACGATCCATGGCGATGATGGAGAGTCTTTCCTTAATTGCTTCGTCACGCGGGGCTTGGTCTAGGGTTTAGAGAGGCTTGAAGTGACTTGCAAAGACTTGGTCAGGGAAACTACGACCCAAAGAGTTGCTCTATTACAGATGCAGGGGCTCTTTCGACTTGATGTCTTCGTCGGTGGGCGTCTTCGTGCTGAGTGGAAAATTGAAAACTGAGGAAGACCGCCGACCTCGCCCCCGGGTGCCTACGCTAAAGTCCTACGCTAGAGTCCTACGCTTCTGGGTTCTAGGGCTGGACAGGAACTTGAGTGTTCTGGGTCTGCGTGTCTGTGCTGCTGGGGTCTTGAGACACGTGAGAATATTCGACGTCCTGGGTTGAACATTCTCGAACATTCTCGGGAATATTCTCGAATGTTCGGTCGAACGTTCTCGAACCTTCGACAAACTTTTCGACTGGGTTGGCCGAAATTTTCGTCTGGGTTTAGGGTTTAGGGTAGGGTTTGGGGTTGAGGGTCGGGGATGGGTTGTAGACAGATAGTGCACGATCCGGGCGGCCATTCTTGAATTTGCTCGCAACATGCCAAGCGTTCGCTGTTACCCTTTCGAGGGGGATCATCCCAAGCCAGCCGCTCCGTGAGCCTTCACTGCACGACCCCATACTCTGTGGCATGGTTCCAAATGAGTGGGTAGCAGCAAGGCTAAACACGTTCTCGCGCGCTGGAAGGGCACGGTCATCCGTGTCCGGGGTGGTCCAGGCTTTAATGCATGGCATCTTCCGAGCTGTTCTTGAAGTGGTCGTCGTAGATGTTGGCCCTGAACTCTGATGGACAGAGTATGTCTCGGAGGTTCCGTGGACGGCGGTAGCACACAGTGATCTTGATGTTGTGGGCTGCGAACTCGTCTTCAATACGGTGGGCTTGATAGATAGCTCGTAGTTGTTTCCGAGTTGGGCCGTTCGGGTCATAAGGCACAGACAAGAAGACTTGCTTGGGCTTGCCGAGTTCCGTGGTTGGCCGCGTCGTCTGTTGTGCTTCTTCTTGTAGCTTGGCGATTCTTTCGATGGCGTCGCGGAAATGGTCTCTAAGCTGGTTAGAGTTGTATCCGCGAGCTGCCAGGCGCTGGAAGAAGGCTCTGACTTGAGACAGGAAATCTTCCTTCCTGGTGTTCTGGCGGTAATACTTCTGGACAATGCCGATGATGAGGCCTTTCAGAACGCCTGGAGGGTGTGCGCTTTGAGCCGCGATGTAGAGATAGAGATTGAGCTCTTTCTCATGAGTTCGAGTCTCGTATCTCGTGTCGGATCGGCGGATTTTGAGGTCAAGAAACGGTGCTTCACGACCGCGTTCCATGTACGTCCAGCGAAGTCCTGGAATCGTGTTGAGGCGGATCTTGAAGAGTTCGAAAGCACGGGGATCTTTTCCGTCTTGCCAAATCAAAAACACGTCGTCGATGTAGCGCTTGTAGAGCACGATGTAGTTGCTGAACTCTCGAAGGATGCTTCGCTCGTGATACGCTACGTAGAGTGATGCGTACGTGGGGGCACATGGTGTTCCCATGGCGGTGCCCTTGATTTGCTTCCACACGCAGTCTCCGAACATGAACAAGTTCTCGTTCATGATGTAGTCGAGACCTTGGACGATCACATTCTCGAAGCGATGCTTCTCTTCTTGGAGCATGGCTTTGATTGTTGCGATGCCGATGTTGGTGGGGATGTTGGTGTAGAGCGAGATGGCGTCAAATGTGAACAAACGATGCTTGGGGCTGGGCTGAATCTGTCGAAGTTCAGTCAGCAGCGTGTCGGAGTCTCGAAGGTACGATGGCTGTCGCTGGAGCATGTCTTGCAACTGGAAATCGATCCACTTCGAGAGACCGGCTGTCGGTGTTCCGCAGCTGGCAATGATAGGGCGAATGGCGAGATCCTCCTTGTGGAGCTTTATCAGGCCATAGAAGCGTCCTAACTTGCACGAACTTGGATTACACTTGATGACAGCAACTTGTCGTTGGATGACTGGATCTTCACGGTACTGGTAGTTGAGTAGCATGTAGATCAGGTTCACTTTGGCTGCGATCCGTTGGATCTGGGCCTCTGGTCCGTTGGGAAGACGATACAATGGCGTGTATGTCTCCTCGTCACTCAGGTGATCAAGACACATGGAAGTGTACTGTGATCGAAGCATGAGCGTCGGGCCGAGGTTCTTGTCTGCCTGCACGACCATCAAGTTCGGATCATTTCGTAGCAATCGTAGCAAGTTGCGTTGGTTGCTGTCGAGGTTGAACTTGTGTCGGAAGGGATACTGTGCAATGAGTTCGGTCGCGTGTGACTTGATCGACTCCAGTAAATCTTCTTGATGGCGTGGTGGGTGGTTTGGCTGGAAAGCAAGGTTTGGAACGTAGATCTTCGAGTTGTAGTCGCGGTCGCTGGAGTCAGCAAACTGGACTGCAATTCGAAGAGACCGGACGAGTTTGGGGAAGATGGTAACTGGCGAGAGGGAAGAGCGTTGCGGCGGAGGTGTCGGGCAGAACTTGAGGTTCAGACCCAGGAGTCTCTTCAGACCTGGTGGAATCTTGGTGCCACGTGGTGTGAGATTGTGGAACGCGAGATTGCGAGGCAATGCGTCCACATCACAAGCCCTACGACAGCCGAAGATCAAACTGGCGTTGAAGAGATCCGAGCGGTCGCGTCTTATGATCGCGCGGTTTTGGCGCCGCGCGGCGGTTTGTCGGCGGCGTTGCTCCTTTTCCTTTTGCTTGCGCTTCGCGTGTTGCCGTTTCTTCCGTTGTTTGAGGCGGAAGTTCCCTTTGCGGCGTCGGCCTTTGGTGCAGGGTGCTTCTTGTTCTTGCTGACGGTCGCACCCTTCGCGCCAGCTCTGGCGTTTTTTCGTTCCTGTTGCTTTGGAACCTTCCGGTCGATACGGAGCTGTCGTAGTTCGTTCTTGATCGATTGTAGCTTGCGATCAATCAACACGTTCACGAGATCCTGGTTTGGAGTTTCCACCTCCATGTCGGCAGCCGCGGCTTGCTTGGCTTGCTTGTCGACGAGTCGGATGCTCGCATCAGCTTGGCTGTATCGTTCCGCAAGCTCAAACTGGGTCAGGCGAGCTTCGAACTCGTCCTTGGCATGGTGGTAGATGTCGACATATGCGTTCTCGTCTCGATCTTCTTCTTCCATGGCATCCCAGTTGATAGTGTCATACTTGCCGTTCGGGTCGGCTTTGCATGCGAGCTTGCAGTACTCAAGTGCTCGATCTTGGAAATCGTCTCGGAGCTTCTGAACTTGGAGCTCAAGTTGTTCGAGTTCGGCTTTCTGTACGCTGAGGATGAGATCGAAGGCTTGGTGCTGAAACTGTAGCTTCAGAGCATCGAATTGATTCATCAGCGTGAGCACTCGAGTTGGAAGGGCCGTCTGGAGTTCGTTGGAGACAACAAGCTTGGCCTGTACTCGCAGGGATCTGGGTACTTCTTGGCGTTCGCGTTGTTGTTGCATCTTGCGGAGGCTCTCTTGCTTCGCGCTGAGCTTCCGGTGCAGCTTCTTATAGCGCTCCAGATACTCCAGGGTGGTCTTCATCAGTGGGCGCGGCAGACTACGATCCATGGCGATGATGGAGAGTCTTTCCTTAATTGCTTCGTCACGCGGGGCTTGGTCTAGGGTTTAGAGAGGCTTGAAGTGACTTGCAAAGACTTGGTCAGGGAAACTACGACCCAAAGAGTTGCTCTATTACAGATGCAGGGGCTCTTTCGACTTGATGTCTTCGTCGGTGGGCGTCTTCGTGCTGAGTGGAAAATTGAAAACTGAGGAAGACCGCCGACCTCGCCCCCGGGTGCCTACGCTAAAGTCCTACGCTAGAGTCCTACGCTTCTGGGTTCTAGGGCTGGACAGGAACTTGAGTGTTCTGGGTCTGCGTGTCTGTGCTGCTGGGGTCTTGAGACACGTGAGAATATTCGACGTCCTGGGTTGAACATTCTCGAACATTCTCGGGAATATTCTCGAATGTTCGGTCGAACGTTCTCGAACCTTCGACAAACTTTTCGACTGGGTTGGCCGAAATTTTCGTCTGGGTTTAGGGTTTAGGGTAGGGTTTGGGGTTGAGGGTCGGGGATGGGTTGTAGACAGATAGTGCACGATCCGGGCGGCCATTCTTGAATTTGCTCGCAACATGCCAAGCGTTCGCTGTTACCCTTTCGAGGGGGATCATCCCAAGCCAGCCGCTCCGTGAGCCTTCACTGCACGACCCCATACTCTGTGGCATGGTTCCAAATGAGTGGGTAGCAGCAAGGCTAAACACGTTCTCGCGCGCTGGAAGGGCACGGTCATCCGTGTCCGGGGTGGTCCAGGCTTTAATGCATGGCATCTTCCGAGCTGTTCTTGAAGTGGTCGTCGTAGATGTTGGCCCTGAACTCTGATGGACAGAGTATGTCTCGGAGGTTCCGTGGACGGCGGTAGCACACAGTGATCTTGATGTTGTGGGCTGCGAACTCGTCTTCAATACGGTGGGCTTGATAGATAGCTCGTAGTTGTTTCCGAGTTGGGCCGTTCGGGTCATAAGGCACAGACAAGAAGACTTGCTTGGGCTTGCCGAGTTCCGTGGTTGGCCGCGTCGTCTGTTGTGCTTCTTCTTGTAGCTTGGCGATTCTTTCGATGGCGTCGCGGAAATGGTCTCTAAGCTGGTTAGAGTTGTATCCGCGAGCTGCCAGGCGCTGGAAGAAGGCTCTGACTTGAGACAGGAAATCTTCCTTCCTGGTGTTCTGGCGGTAATACTTCTGGACAATGCCGATGATGAGGCCTTTCAGAACGCCTGGAGGGTGTGCGCTTTGAGCCGCGATGTAGAGATAGAGATTGAGCTCTTTCTCATGAGTTCGAGTCTCGTATCTCGTGTCGGATCGGCGGATTTTGAGGTCAAGAAACGGTGCTTCACGACCGCGTTCCATGTACGTCCAGCGAAGTCCTGGAATCGTGTTGAGGCGGATCTTGAAGAGTTCGAAAGCACGGGGATCTTTTCCGTCTTGCCAAATCAAAAACACGTCGTCGATGTAGCGCTTGTAGAGCACGATGTAGTTGCTGAACTCTCGAAGGATGCTTCGCTCGTGATACGCTACGTAGAGTGATGCGTACGTGGGGGCACATGGTGTTCCCATGGCGGTGCCCTTGATTTGCTTCCACACGCAGTCTCCGAACATGAACAAGTTCTCGTTCATGATGTAGTCGAGACCTTGGACGATCACATTCTCGAAGCGATGCTTCTCTTCTTGGAGCATGGCTTTGATTGTTGCGATGCCGATGTTGGTGGGGATGTTGGTGTAGAGCGAGATGGCGTCAAATGTGAACAAACGATGCTTGGGGCTGGGCTGAATCTGTCGAAGTTCAGTCAGCAGCGTGTCGGAGTCTCGAAGGTACGATGGCTGTCGCTGGAGCATGTCTTGCAACTGGAAATCGATCCACTTCGAGAGACCGGCTGTCGGTGTTCCGCAGCTGGCAATGATAGGGCGAATGGCGAGATCCTCCTTGTGGAGCTTTATCAGGCCATAGAAGCGTCCTAACTTGCACGAACTTGGATTACACTTGATGACAGCAACTTGTCGTTGGATGACTGGATCTTCACGGTACTGGTAGTTGAGTAGCATGTAGATCAGGTTCACTTTGGCTGCGATCCGTTGGATCTGGGCCTCTGGTCCGTTGGGAAGACGATACAATGGCGTGTATGTCTCCTCGTCACTCAGGTGATCAAGACACATGGAAGTGTACTGTGATCGAAGCATGAGCGTCGGGCCGAGGTTCTTGTCTGCCTGCACGACCATCAAGTTCGGATCATTTCGTAGCAATCGTAGCAAGTTGCGTTGGTTGCTGTCGAGGTTGAACTTGTGTCGGAAGGGATACTGTGCAATGAGTTCGGTCGCGTGTGACTTGATCGACTCCAGTAAATCTTCTTGATGGCGTGGTGGGTGGTTTGGCTGGAAAGCAAGGTTTGGAACGTAGATCTTCGAGTTGTAGTCGCGGTCGCTGGAGTCAGCAAACTGGACTGCAATTCGAAGAGACCGGACGAGTTTGGGGAAGATGGTAACTGGCGAGAGGGAAGAGCGTTGCGGCGGAGGTGTCGGGCAGAACTTGAGGTTCAGACCCAGGAGTCTCTTCAGACCTGGTGGAATCTTGGTGCCACGTGGTGTGAGATTGTGGAACGCGAGATTGCGAGGCAATGCGTCCACATCACAAGCCCTACGACAGCCGAAGATCAAACTGGCGTTGAAGAGATCCGAGCGGTCGCGTCTTATGATCGCGCGGTTTTGGCGCCGCGCGGCGGTTTGTCGGCGGCGTTGCTCCTTTTCCTTTTGCTTGCGCTTCGCGTGTTGCCGTTTCTTCCGTTGTTTGAGGCGGAAGTTCCCTTTGCGGCGTCGGCCTTTGGTGCAGGGTGCTTCTTGTTCTTGCTGACGGTCGCACCCTTCGCGCCAGCTCTGGCGTTTTTTCGTTCCTGTTGCTTTGGAACCTTCCGGTCGATACGGAGCTGTCGTAGTTCGTTCTTGATCGATTGTAGCTTGCGATCAATCAACACGTTCACGAGATCCTGGTTTGGAGTTTCCACCTCCATGTCGGCAGCCGCGGCTTGCTTGGCTTGCTTGTCGACGAGTCGGATGCTCGCATCAGCTTGGCTGTATCGTTCCGCAAGCTCAAACTGGGTCAGGCGAGCTTCGAACTCGTCCTTGGCATGGTGGTAGATGTCGACATATGCGTTCTCGTCTCGATCTTCTTCTTCCATGGCATCCCAGTTGATAGTGTCATACTTGCCGTTCGGGTCGGCTTTGCATGCGAGCTTGCAGTACTCAAGTGCTCGATCTTGGAAATCGTCTCGGAGCTTCTGAACTTGGAGCTCAAGTTGTTCGAGTTCGGCTTTCTGTACGCTGAGGATGAGATCGAAGGCTTGGTGCTGAAACTGTAGCTTCAGAGCATCGAATTGATTCATCAGCGTGAGCACTCGAGTTGGAAGGGCCGTCTGGAGTTCGTTGGAGACAACAAGCTTGGCCTGTACTCGCAGGGATCTGGGTACTTCTTGGCGTTCGCGTTGTTGTTGCATCTTGCGGAGGCTCTCTTGCTTCGCGCTGAGCTTCCGGTGCAGCTTCTTATAGCGCTCCAGATACTCCAGGGTGGTCTTCATCAGTGGGCGCGGCAGACTACGATCCATGGCGATGATGGAGAGTCTTTCCTTAATTGCTTCGTCACGCGGGGCTTGGTCTAGGGTTTAGAGAGGCTTGAAGTGACTTGCAAAGACTTGGTCAGGGAAACTACGACCCAAAGAGTTGCTCTATTACAGATGCAGGGGCTCTTTCGACTTGATGTCTTCGTCGGTGGGCGTCTTCGTGCTGAGTGGAAAATTGAAAACTGAGGAAGACCGCCGACCTCGCCCCCGGGTGCCTACGCTAAAGTCCTACGCTAGAGTCCTACGCTTCTGGGTTCTAGGGCTGGACAGGAACTTGAGTGTTCTGGGTCTGCGTGTCTGTGCTGCTGGGGTCTTGAGACACGTGAGAATATTCGACGTCCTGGGTTGAACATTCTCGAACATTCTCGGGAATATTCTCGAATGTTCGGTCGAACGTTCTCGAACCTTCGACAAACTTTTCGACTGGGTTGGCCGAAATTTTCGTCTGGGTTTAGGGTTTAGGGTAGGGTTTGGGGTTGAGGGTCGGGGATGGGTTGTAGACAGATAGTGCACGATCCGGGCGGCCATTCTTGAATTTGCTCGCAACATGCCAAGCGTTCGCTGTTACCCTTTCGAGGGGGATCATCCCAAGCCAGCCGCTCCGTGAGCCTTCACTGCACGACCCCATACTCTGTGGCATGGTTCCAAATGAGTGGGTAGCAGCAAGGCTAAACACGTTCTCGCGCGCTGGAAGGGCACGGTCATCCGTGTCCGGGGTGGTCCAGGCTTTAATGCATGGCATCTTCCGAGCTGTTCTTGAAGTGGTCGTCGTAGATGTTGGCCCTGAACTCTGATGGACAGAGTATGTCTCGGAGGTTCCGTGGACGGCGGTAGCACACAGTGATCTTGATGTTGTGGGCTGCGAACTCGTCTTCAATACGGTGGGCTTGATAGATAGCTCGTAGTTGTTTCCGAGTTGGGCCGTTCGGGTCATAAGGCACAGACAAGAAGACTTGCTTGGGCTTGCCGAGTTCCGTGGTTGGCCGCGTCGTCTGTTGTGCTTCTTCTTGTAGCTTGGCGATTCTTTCGATGGCGTCGCGGAAATGGTCTCTAAGCTGGTTAGAGTTGTATCCGCGAGCTGCCAGGCGCTGGAAGAAGGCTCTGACTTGAGACAGGAAATCTTCCTTCCTGGTGTTCTGGCGGTAATACTTCTGGACAATGCCGATGATGAGGCCTTTCAGAACGCCTGGAGGGTGTGCGCTTTGAGCCGCGATGTAGAGATAGAGATTGAGCTCTTTCTCATGAGTTCGAGTCTCGTATCTCGTGTCGGATCGGCGGATTTTGAGGTCAAGAAACGGTGCTTCACGACCGCGTTCCATGTACGTCCAGCGAAGTCCTGGAATCGTGTTGAGGCGGATCTTGAAGAGTTCGAAAGCACGGGGATCTTTTCCGTCTTGCCAAATCAAAAACACGTCGTCGATGTAGCGCTTGTAGAGCACGATGTAGTTGCTGAACTCTCGAAGGATGCTTCGCTCGTGATACGCTACGTAGAGTGATGCGTACGTGGGGGCACATGGTGTTCCCATGGCGGTGCCCTTGATTTGCTTCCACACGCAGTCTCCGAACATGAACAAGTTCTCGTTCATGATGTAGTCGAGACCTTGGACGATCACATTCTCGAAGCGATGCTTCTCTTCTTGGAGCATGGCTTTGATTGTTGCGATGCCGATGTTGGTGGGGATGTTGGTGTAGAGCGAGATGGCGTCAAATGTGAACAAACGATGCTTGGGGCTGGGCTGAATCTGTCGAAGTTCAGTCAGCAGCGTGTCGGAGTCTCGAAGGTACGATGGCTGTCGCTGGAGCATGTCTTGCAACTGGAAATCGATCCACTTCGAGAGACCGGCTGTCGGTGTTCCGCAGCTGGCAATGATAGGGCGAATGGCGAGATCCTCCTTGTGGAGCTTTATCAGGCCATAGAAGCGTCCTAACTTGCACGAACTTGGATTACACTTGATGACAGCAACTTGTCGTTGGATGACTGGATCTTCACGGTACTGGTAGTTGAGTAGCATGTAGATCAGGTTCACTTTGGCTGCGATCCGTTGGATCTGGGCCTCTGGTCCGTTGGGAAGACGATACAATGGCGTGTATGTCTCCTCGTCACTCAGGTGATCAAGACACATGGAAGTGTACTGTGATCGAAGCATGAGCGTCGGGCCGAGGTTCTTGTCTGCCTGCACGACCATCAAGTTCGGATCATTTCGTAGCAATCGTAGCAAGTTGCGTTGGTTGCTGTCGAGGTTGAACTTGTGTCGGAAGGGATACTGTGCAATGAGTTCGGTCGCGTGTGACTTGATCGACTCCAGTAAATCTTCTTGATGGCGTGGTGGGTGGTTTGGCTGGAAAGCAAGGTTTGGAACGTAGATCTTCGAGTTGTAGTCGCGGTCGCTGGAGTCAGCAAACTGGACTGCAATTCGAAGAGACCGGACGAGTTTGGGGAAGATGGTAACTGGCGAGAGGGAAGAGCGTTGCGGCGGAGGTGTCGGGCAGAACTTGAGGTTCAGACCCAGGAGTCTCTTCAGACCTGGTGGAATCTTGGTGCCACGTGGTGTGAGATTGTGGAACGCGAGATTGCGAGGCAATGCGTCCACATCACAAGCCCTACGACAGCCGAAGATCAAACTGGCGTTGAAGAGATCCGAGCGGTCGCGTCTTATGATCGCGCGGTTTTGGCGCCGCGCGGCGGTTTGTCGGCGGCGTTGCTCCTTTTCCTTTTGCTTGCGCTTCGCGTGTTGCCGTTTCTTCCGTTGTTTGAGGCGGAAGTTCCCTTTGCGGCGTCGGCCTTTGGTGCAGGGTGCTTCTTGTTCTTGCTGACGGTCGCACCCTTCGCGCCAGCTCTGGCGTTTTTTCGTTCCTGTTGCTTTGGAACCTTCCGGTCGATACGGAGCTGTCGTAGTTCGTTCTTGATCGATTGTAGCTTGCGATCAATCAACACGTTCACGAGATCCTGGTTTGGAGTTTCCACCTCCATGTCGGCAGCCGCGGCTTGCTTGGCTTGCTTGTCGACGAGTCGGATGCTCGCATCAGCTTGGCTGTATCGTTCCGCAAGCTCAAACTGGGTCAGGCGAGCTTCGAACTCGTCCTTGGCATGGTGGTAGATGTCGACATATGCGTTCTCGTCTCGATCTTCTTCTTCCATGGCATCCCAGTTGATAGTGTCATACTTGCCGTTCGGGTCGGCTTTGCATGCGAGCTTGCAGTACTCAAGTGCTCGATCTTGGAAATCGTCTCGGAGCTTCTGAACTTGGAGCTCAAGTTGTTCGAGTTCGGCTTTCTGTACGCTGAGGATGAGATCGAAGGCTTGGTGCTGAAACTGTAGCTTCAGAGCATCGAATTGATTCATCAGCGTGAGCACTCGAGTTGGAAGGGCCGTCTGGAGTTCGTTGGAGACAACAAGCTTGGCCTGTACTCGCAGGGATCTGGGTACTTCTTGGCGTTCGCGTTGTTGTTGCATCTTGCGGAGGCTCTCTTGCTTCGCGCTGAGCTTCCGGTGCAGCTTCTTATAGCGCTCCAGATACTCCAGGGTGGTCTTCATCAGTGGGCGCGGCAGACTACGATCCATGGCGATGATGGAGAGTCTTTCCTTAATTGCTTCGTCACGCGGGGCTTGGTCTAGGGTTTAGAGAGGCTTGAAGTGACTTGCAAAGACTTGGTCAGGGAAACTACGACCCAAAGAGTTGCTCTATTACAGATGCAGGGGCTCTTTCGACTTGATGTCTTCGTCGGTGGGCGTCTTCGTGCTGAGTGGAAAATTGAAAACTGAGGAAGACCGCCGACCTCGCCCCCGGG